>CP115866.1:14503911-15103911 GCA_027920645.1 Caenorhabditis nigoni
TCTAGACTGTCGACTCAAGGAGCAGCTCCTCATGATCGTAATATGGATGGCAGTATGGGTGCGGCAAGCTAGCAGCACACACCATTTATACATTTTCTAATTGTTTTTCAAAGTTTCAAAAAAACCCATTTTTGTAATATAATTGACCATGCTAAGCCATGAAAATAATAAAATCCATCCCAAATAATATTTATCTCCCGCTGACAAACTGCTTCAGAAGCGCATTCCATAAGAATTCAGAAGATCAAAAAATAAGAAAAGGGTGCCAAAATTTTCATGAGCCGAAAATGGACAATTTTAGCTGGGGATAGAGACAAAAAATGGGAAAAATAATAATGAGGAAAAAGTGATATTTGGGGTTTGGAAGATCAATTTTTTTTGAAAATGCAAGAATTTTTATAAAATCCGAATATCTGAAATTTGGAGCTCTCTGAATTTCAGAAATTCAATTCAATTCAAATTCGTGGAGCTCAGTTTTTTCGAATTTTTCGGTCATTTTGATACCCATATTGATTCGATTCGGAGAGATTCGATTTTTGACGTCTTCTGAATTCAGAATTCACAAAATTTGGAAATATAGGGCAATATGGGTATTAAAATAACGGGAATTTGATAAGTAAAAATTCTAACGACACAGGGATAACACTAGATTAGCACATTATGAAGATGGACATATTCTTAGATTGCTGACCTAGAAATTTCCCCCTCCTATTCCTCATTTTCATCATTGACTTGCTATCTTTGCTGATGTTATCAAAATGTATTCGCACGACCTAAAACTGTTATCAACATGGTTGTCAATTTTGGGTTAATGCAAACAATTATCCTCTTGCTCACTCTAAAACTGCCTTGCTTCGCCTAGGTTCCCATCCTTTCAATATTGCTGGTGACTCTTCCGTCCGAGACTGGGGTCAAGTTTGCATTCCATATCCACAAAGTCACATCCTTAGCTCTTCTCCGATCCAAACCACTCTTGAAGTCATTTAGATCTAAGTCTCCAGAATTCTAATTTCATCTGTTAAAATGTTATGTTCTCGGGATTATTGGTCCTTCTTCTCGCCTTGAATCTCGGCTAGAATTTCCCTTAAGATTTTTCTCTAAGAGTATTCTCCAGCGTTGTAATAAGTTCCTACTCTGATCGACCCTCTATCCTCAATATGTTCTCCGTTCGACATCGTAGGCTGAAATCTCAACTACTTCTTCTTTATAAATTTTTAAATGTCGCTGCTTACTTTCCCAACCTTATTGCACATTCTTCCTTCCCTCGTCACTGTATGAATTTGATTGCCTTTATTGCAGCCTCTGATAAGGAGGAGGCAGCCACTCTATAAAAAAGTGGCTGTCTTATCAGAGGTTGCGAAATTCCTTATTCTTTTACTCTGTCTTTTAATAAACTATCATATACTAGTCTACTATATACCAAGGTTATTATACCTTACTCCTCTGACTATTTCCCTTCAACTGTTTCCCTATGGAACGCCATCACTTCCCCAGTGACCCGATTTCTCCTGCCTCTTTCCAAATTCGAATCCTTAGTTTCTTCAAGGCTGAACCACTCTTCTATGCTTTCTAGAATTCTTTAAAACATATCTTCAAATTTTCTAGGATGTCTTCTGGCCCATCCAGCTCAACCAACTCAGCACGGGATTCGGCACCCGATTCAAATTCCGGTGAGTTTCATAGAGCTTACAGTATGAAGAAAAGTGGACATCTAAGTTTCAGTTGATCGCGACATTAGCTCCCTGTTCGCCCGTTTGGAAATACCCAATTCTCTATCCGAGGAATTCCATGGGAATGGTAATCGCGGCTCACCACAGCCAGACGGCAGCCAAGAAGAAAGCTTAGCTCCATCGGATATGCCGGATTGTACAAAGGAATGGCATAATACAGTTACCAAAAATATCCGACACCATTTGGTTGGAATGTTGGTCAAAGCGATATTCCCAGATCCTACTCGAGAAGAACTAATTAATGGCAATCTACTGAAGGACTTGGTCGCTTATGCCAGGGGGGTTGAGAAGGAGATGTTTGACACTGCAAACGACCGTGATGAATACTATCATTTACTGTCAGAGAAGATTTACAAACTCCAAAAAGAACATCTGGAGGCGCAGAAGTCTCGACCAAATATGGGAGCCCCGCCAATGAATGAGAATGTTGACTCGATGAGCTCTAGACCAACAATAGCAGCCGGCTTTGATGAAGCAGCTCAAGCTGCCCGAGAACGAGCAGATTATATTGTAAACGAACAGCGGTTCACCTTCCACTGTTGTCTAATTTCAGTGTTTCCCAGAACTCTTTAGAATATGTTCGAACATATTTATTATATAGAAAGTCGATATTACGAGACGGCTGCCCGGAGGCCACCGCTCGCGACCGATGCGTGAGGATAGAATGAATAGATAGGAAATGTTACAACGACCAGATGGCAATCGGGGTACACAAAAGAGGGGTAGAAGGGGCAATCGGGTAAACAATGTATCTGCGTCCAGAATAATTAATCAACCTAATAGAGGAATACGACAGGCGATCTTATTGTCCTGTCACATCCCCTTCCCTTTGGGAAAAGCAGGTTCGTCCCCGAACCTATAGAAAAATTTATTTCTTGGTTCAGTTAGAAACACTTTTCGCAAAAAGATTGACACCACAAAGATTTGTGGCATCCTCCCTCTCTTTTGAAAGCAGCTTCGTCCTCGGAGCTATAACCAGAAAAACAATGAGGTCCCGGAAAATGTTTCTCTAGTTAGTAGACAGGTCGAGAATAGAAACAGCTCACAAAAGACCTAACATTCAAAATGAGATAACACAATGTACTAATAAACTGTTATCTAAAATTAGGGCTGATACATCAGAAGTTGTTATCATGAACTAGAACCTCTACTCGATCAATAGGACAACCAACTATTGAGAATAAATAGAACAATACAATCAAACCAAACTCGACAAAAGAGTAAAACAAATGAATATCTAACTGTGGAGAGTCTATCAAAAATCATTGCAATCACTAAGAAGGTAGGGTACAGCCACGGATCAAACCGACCTTAATGTCTCTAAATAATCCAGTTAAATTATATTTCCTAGGGAGTTTGATCAGAACTACGCACATGGGGATCAAGTTTGTAGGATAATCTTACTCTAGATACGACGACAATATCTGAGATAAGGCATAGAGAACAAAACAACTTATGAATGCATTTGAAGAACAGCTCGCGACGGTAGATAGAACAGCTTACAGCAATTGGAGATCATCTTCCGGAACTCAGCTTACGAATATTAGAATCAGATTAATAGAAATAAGAAAAAGGAGTAGGAATATCTGACGGTTGAGTGGACCAGGTGTAGCGGAATTATTTGGTTAGCACTCAGGAGTTAGAATCCTAGACCGCGGAGTTCACGAATCTCAAGTTGAATAAAGGCGAATCAACTTGAAATTCTACTCTTAGGGACCTCCATGTAAACGAACAGCGGTTCACCTTCCACTGTTGTCTAATTTCAGTGTTTCCCAGAACTCTTTAGAATATGTTCGAACATATTTATTATATAGAAAGTCGATATTACGAGACGGCTGCCCGGAGGCCACCGCTCGCGACCGATGCGTGAGGATAGAATGAATAGATAGGAAATGTTACAACGACCAGATGGCAATCGGGGTACACAAAAGAGGGGTAGAAGGGGCAATCGGGTAAACAATGTATCTGCGTCCAGAATAATTAATCAACCTAATAGAGGAATACGACAGGCGATCTTATTGTCCTGTCACAATATTTATAAAATCCAAAGAGAACTGCTGAAGAAGATGAACTCTCGACTGTCGACTCAAGGAGCAGCTCCTCATGATCGTAACACGGATGGCAGTATGGGTGCGTCAAGCTAGAAGCACACACCATTGGGAGGAGCTCCGAATTCTAACGTTTTGACTCACTTTCGTAATATAAATGATTCTGATAAGCTATGAGAATAATAAAATACACCCCAAATAATTTTTATCTCCCGCTGAAAAACTGCTTCAGAAGCGCATTCCATAAGAATTCAGAAGACCAAAAAATAAGAAAAAGGTGCTTCTTCAAACAAACAGATGACGTGACAGATGACACTAGATTCGGACAATGGACATCTTGAAGACAGTTAGATTTTCATTTTCCCTGGGACCTCAGGGAAACAATTAGCACCTATCGAGCAATTCTATCCACAGATGACGTGACAGATGACACATTCTAGATTAGCACATTCGGAAGATGGACAGATTCTTTGGAGGAACAATTACCACCTATAGGTCGGTCTTTGGCCAGAGGGATTAGGAATCAAAAGATACAGTGAATTCTCAGGACTAGACAGACAGTAGGTCGATTGTGATCTTCGCAGGGTACCATGCATTCAGCACCTACCGTAACCACCTTTTTCACGTCTTCTGGTCCGGAAACTCGGAGTTGGAATATGGTCAAATGTTATATCATTTTGTAGATCTTGACAAAATCTATATTTCAAGTTTTGATTCAACCAGAAAATCCTATTTTGAACCGAGTTAGGCGCTGGTTCATACACTGGCATCTTCTGTATACCTTTGGTGTCTTCTGATTGGTCAATTTGCCAACATTCTAAAACGGTTTTTTTTCTGAAGTCGCCTGTATATTTTTCTGTGTGCTATAAGATCCTCCAATGTCCTTCCCACAGGTACAGTACCTGTTCCAAATGACACCTATTTTCTCTATGTGCATTAAGATTGACGACGTCTTCTATCTCTCTTCAGATACTGTCATTATGACCTTGAGATGGAAAAACGCGGGGTGTTTGTTCTTCCCACGGACCACCACCCACCCTCCTTGCCCTGGGTGGGCGGAGCTTAGCACAGGACCTTTTGGACCAAACATGCATCCCTCCATCGTCAGTCTCCCCCATATTGTTTTTTGTGCACGTCCTTCCACTCTTTTTGTTTTTGCTGCCTTGTGCGTCTCTTTATGGTCCACACTCTCTCGTGAATGTAACAAATCAATACGATCCTTTGAATTTTGCTAGCCTAGAAACCCTAACAACTTTTGAAAAATCAAGCCACAAATAACATTGATCGAAAGCGCAAGTTGTCAGCTATTTGACACAGTTTTTAGATTTCAAAAATCTTCATTTTGAAGCGATTAACACCGATTTTAAGGTTGGTGGCCTAGAAATCCAAAACTAGGCCATCAAATTCAAATGTCTGTAACTCGCTTCAAAATTAAGATTTTCAGGATTTAAAAATTGGTATAAATTTCTCAAAACACGACCTTTCTAATGATATATGTTGTGGCCTAGTTTTTTTTCAAAATTTGGTTTTCTAGGCCATCAACTTCAAATGGCTGTAAATTGCTTCAAAATAAAGATTTTTAGAAGCTAAAAATTGTTATGAACTTATCGATTCTTACTCTTCCATATTGTTCACTTTTGTTTCGATATACGCACCTTTAAATTTTCAGAATGGCTTCTAACCAACCCAGCTCATCCAACTCGGCATTGGATTCCACTTTCACCGTCTTTGACGAAGACTATGTAGCCGAATTGCGAGCTCGGATAAATGATGCTTGTAAGTTTCGAATTCCGCAATTTCGGTATTACAGTAACCCTGATTTCAGCAAATCGATCCGGCAAGGTCTACCCGTTGAGTATGCTGCACTTATATGAAGCTGAAAGACAGTTAGATGAATCTAAGAAGCAGAATTCTGGAAACCAGAATACTGTACCTAGAATTCCCTGGCTTCAACCAGTTCAACCTAGAATTGAGAATCAGAATTCTGAATCTGGAAGCCTCACTGCTGCACCATTTGAAGCTCCGGACGGAGAAGATTACTTCTACGACAAGTACCTGACCTCTTTTGTTCGGAAACAGATGGCTCAAAGCCTGAATATGACGGAGCCGCAGGTTTGTAGTTCGATATAATATTGGTTATCCGAAATGCCCTTTTCAGCTTGAAGCATTTCTCCAGAATCGACGATCAGAGGAAAAGAGGCTGCTAGAGCAATTCAAAAAAGAGAATCGGGATTGGGATAGCTTGAATGTCAATGGAAACTCGAACGGAAGTGCAGAGGGTGACGGGATGGCTCAATTTGGTTCTCCTTCTATGCACTCTGGGGGATTCCATGGAGATCCATTCCAACGGAATGATAACCACGGTTCACAACAGCCAGATGACAGCAATGGAGAAAGCTTATGTCCACCGGAAATGCTTAATTGGACTGTCCCACAGAGTGGAAGCAGCACATCAAATATGGGAACCCCTTTTTTCACCCTTTTTCAGCCACTTGTGCCTTACTCGATGAGCTCTAGACCAACACTCACAGCCTGCTTTGTTGGAGCATCAAGTTCGTCAACACCAGTGTCAATGCATGAGACCTCGAACCAAGCTCCAGAATCAGTGAAGGATGTCAAGAAGCCACCTGTTGCGAAGCAGCACTGTAAGGAAACGACTTTTAAAATCTTAAACGCCAGCGAGCCTTCAAGCTTGTTTGTAGCTGGGAAGCTTCCTGAGGGATTCCCTCATCAACAACAGTTTGAAGCTATGGAGCGAAATTCCGCTGGCGAACAAATCCTGACACATTCTGAACCCAAGGAAAGAGAGGTTAGTTCTTTTTGGAATTATCTTACTCCGAAAGCATTTTGAACGAATTTCACATCGTTAAAACTATTTCTTTTTGTTTTCCGGTCCTTTTGATACCCATATTGCCTATATTAGAGAATATTCGAATTTGGACGTCTTCTGAATTCAGAATTCCAAAAATTTGGATATATAGGCAATATGGGTATCAAAATGACGGGAATTGAATGAATAACAATTCTAACGACCTGAAAAGTTGAAAAAAAAAATTCCATTTATTTTTCTATAAAATATAAGAAAAATTCATTTGTTAATGTCGTCGATGGTCGTCAGAAGGAAAATTTCCAAAACTTTCTGGAATCCTCTCATTATAGTTCCGTAATGGGACATGTGCCACCAACTGGTCCAGGAGCTCAAGCTGCTGCAGCTCAGCAAGATGCTGCTGCACAAGCTGCTGCAGATCAGCAAGCTGTTGCACAAGTGGCTGCAGCTCAGCAAGCTGCTGCTGCCCAAGCTGCTGCAGCTCAGCAAGCTGCTGCAGCTCAGCAAGCTGCTGCAGCTCAGCAAGCTGCTGCAGCTCAGCAAGCTCTTGCAGCTCAGCAAGCTGCTGCTACCCAAGCTGCTGCTGCACAAGCTGCTGCAGCTCAGCAAGCTGCTGCAGCTCAGCAAGCTCTTGCAGCTCAGCAAGCTGCTGCAGCTCAGCAAGCTGCTGCAGCTCAGCAAGCTCTTGCAGCTCAGCAAGCTGCTGCTACCCAAGCTGCTGCAGCTCAGCAAGCTCTTGCAGCTCAGCAAGCAGCTGCTACCCAAGCTGCTGCTACCCAAGCTGCTGCAGCTCAACACGAAGCTCAACAGCATCAGCAGCAACATGATGCACAGAGAAACGG
This sequence comes from Caenorhabditis nigoni, assembly GCA_027920645.1. Classification (NCBI taxonomy): domain Eukaryota; kingdom Metazoa; phylum Nematoda; class Chromadorea; order Rhabditida; family Rhabditidae; genus Caenorhabditis; species Caenorhabditis nigoni. The sequence goes on from CP115866.1 coordinate 14,511,359, forward strand.
TGCTGCACCAGCAACCACACCCGGATCGAGCACGACTCAACCGGATCCTGAGAAGAGGAAGCTAATCCAGCAACAATTGGTTTTGTTACTTCATGCACACAAATGCTCTCAGCGAGAAAAGGTACTAAAAAACGCCACAATCCCCTTTCTGAAGTTCTGTTTTCAGGAGAATCAAGACTATGCTGCTAAGGATCAACCTGCTCCACACCCTCCGTGCACACTGCCACATTGTCAAACAATGAAAGATGTTCTGTCGCATATGACAAGTTGTAATGTCGGAAAATTATGTACTTGTAAGTTCCCGTTGTGTCGCTTCTTTTTCTCTATCTGGAAAGAGTTTCGAACAAACATCACTAATAACATTCACCGAATTCTGTATGTGCGTATGTATGTAGCGTGTCTTTTCCCCCATTCAAAATTAACCGATTGAGCTGAAACCTGACAGATAGATGAGACGTGTGTCTTAGTGGATGCCCGGACTGTTCTTTTTTCGAAATTTTGATTTTGAAGTCATCTGAAGACGTTCCTCTGTTTCACCACTATAAAGGAGGTTCAGCCCCGGAGGGGCGTAAACCAACTAGTTCAGCGACATTTCGCTTCACTCTAGCCACTGTTTGAAATCTCTTTCTGTCGATACCACAGTAACGAAAAAAAAAGGTTTTTCAGTTGCCCATTGTACCTCATCTCATCAAATCATTGCTCACTGGAAGAACTGTTCTAGAGAAGACTGTCCGGTTTGTAAACCGTTGAAGAGGATACAAGATACACCTTTGCAGCTCTCATGTGAGTTGAACTTCAAAGAATTACTTGATTTGATCCTTTTTTTTTCTCAGTGCCCGGTCTCGTCAACTTGATCGGACTCAATGGAAACTCGAAAGGAAGTGCAGAGGGTGACGGACTGTCCCAATTTGATTCTCCTTCTATGCGCTCTGGCGTCAGCGATGGAGAGATCCCTGATGTGGCTCCACCGAATATGCCGGATTGTACAATGGATGGAGATTCTCCGTCCGAGGGATTCCATGGAGATCCAGTCCAACGGAATGATAACCACGGTTCACAACAGCCAGAAGGCAGCAATGGAGAGAGCTTGACGGTTGAGAAGGGGATGTTTGAATCAGCAAACGACCGTAATGAATACTATCATTTACTGTCAGAGAAGATTTACAAAATGCAAAAAGAACATCTGGAGGCGCAGAAGTCTCGATTGTCGACTCAAGGAGCTGATCCTTCCCCACTCAACAGTGGATCTACTTTCCCACAGAGTGGAAGCAGCACACCAGTCCCGTCTACCACCGGTGGTCTTCTTCAGCCGAAACCAATGGATGAGAATGTTGACTCGATGAGCTCTAGACCAAACACCGCAGCCGGAACGGCAGCGGCAATGCTAAAGGAAGAAGATCCAATGAATGAGACCTCGAACCAAGCTCCAGAATCTGTGAAGGATGTCAATCCTTCAGAGAAGACATCTGCTGTGAAGTGTAAGGAAACGACTACCGATTCAAACTCCGGGGATACTAGTGAGTTTCATAGATCTTAAAATTTGGATAAAAATGAACATCCAAGTTTCAGCTGATGGTTTTGCCTTTCACGACAGTATGAGTTCCCTGCTTGCCCGTTTGACCGCTGAAAATGGGAATCAGGATTCTGGAATCAGAGAGATACGAAAGGTGAACTTCTCTCCTGAACAAGTTCAAGCTCTGGAGAAGCAATTTGCTATCAACAAGGATCTGACTCCTGAAATTGAGGCTGAACTAGCTAGAAGGACAAATTTGACGGAGGAAGAGGTTAGTAAAACCACCAACGATATCTCGATTCTCGTAGAAGGTATCAAAAAGGTGTCAACTAGCAAAATGTTTATCATAATATCAGTGACATTTTATCAGTTGACCGTTTCTTGATATCTTTTACACGAAGCAAGGTAATTGAGCTTAACACAATTCACCCGTTTTCAGGTGAAAATTTGGTTTCAAGACCGACAATACAGACAGAAACGGGCGAGGAATAATGAAGCGGCTAAAAAATCTCGTTTTTTAAGGAAGCATTGTAAGTGTCTTGACTCGATGAGCTCTGGACCAACCACTGCAGTCGGTACGGCAGCGCCAATGCTAAAGGAAGAAGATCCAAAGGATGAAACCTCGAACCAAGCTCCAGAGTCAGTGCAGGATGTTAAGAAGCCATCTGTTGAGAAGTGTCACCGTAAGGAAACGACTTTTGGAATCTCAAACGCCAGCGAGCCTTCAAGCTCGTTTGAAGCTGGCAAACTTCCTGAGGGAAAACTTCCTGAAGGATTCTCTCGTCAACAAGTTGAAGTTTTGGAGCAAAACTTCAGTCTCATCCAGTTCCCGCCACGTTTCGACCGGAAACATCTGGCTGAGAGCATTGGTTTGAAGGAGAGCCAGGTTAGTTATTTTTGAAATTTTTCTGACTCCAGAAGCATTTTAAACAAATTTCATTTTGTCAAAACGATTTGCAGTCTTCTTCTGGTTATTTTGATACCCATATTGCCTATATTCGGAAAGATTCGATTTTGACGTCTTCTGAATTCAGAATTCCCTCAAATTTCGGAATATAGGGCAATATGGGTATCAAAATGACGGAAATTCAATGAGCAACAGATCTAACGACATGAAAAATCGATCCAACTGAGTTTATCCCACTTTTCAGGTCAAAAAATGGTTCCAAAATCGACGTCGTGAGGAAGAGGACAAGGAGGATGAGAGTGATTCTGATTGTGATTATGGTTTGATGGAAAAACAGCCGAAAGTCGAAAAAGAGGAGCAGGGCTGGTATAAGGTGGCTCGAGAGATCAGCGATTTTTCCAAAATGATGGTACCGGTGGCCCTTTTGATCTTCTTGGTTTGTATGATTATGATCATGCTGACAGTTTTGTTCAAGTAGACTACAGTAATCCTATGGAGTTCTTTTTCGTTTATTTTTAATTTTCAATTGTATTCCTTTTTCTGAATTTTCTCACTCCAAACGCATTTTGAACAAATTTCACTTTGTTAAAACGATTTCATGCGATTTTCCGATCATTTTGATACCCATATTGCCTATATTCGAGAATATTCGAATTTTGACGTCTTCGGAATTCAGAATTCCCTAAAACTTTGGAATATAGGCAATATGGGTATCAAAATGACGGGAATTTGATGGGTAACCAATCTAACGATATCAAAAATTTCCAAAACTGTTTTATTCCAAAAATTCTGATCTACCAAACCTCAAATATCACTCTTTTCCCCATTATTTTCCCCTTTTTTGTCTCTCCCCCAGCTAAATTTGTCCATTTCCGGCGCCATGAAAATTTTGACACCTTTTTTCATATTTTTTTGTTCTTCTGAATTCCTATGGAATGTGCTTCTGAAGCAGTTTGTCAACGGTCTGAAAACGGGTAAAGTGTCAAACTTAATTATCTTGCTTCGTGTGGAAGATATCAAGAAACTGTCAACTGATAAAATGTTACTGATATTATGATAAACATTTTATCAGTTGACCACTTTTTGATACCTTTCACAGGAATTGAGATATAGGGGCTCAAACCTGACAGCCATTTCGAGCCGCCGGCGGCGGCCAGCCGCACAAGCTTCTCTGCGCAGCCAACTTTGAGCCCATATATCTAATTTTCTGTAAAAGATATCAAAAAGTAGTCAACTGATAAAATGTAACTGATGATGTGATCAACATTTTTATAGTTGACAACTTTTTGATATCTTTTACAGGAATTGAGATATATAGACTCCTAAGTAAGCATGCTAAGTAAGGTTCAAAATAGGCGTTTCCGGTTGAATGAAAAATTAAGAAATACATATTGTCACGATCTACAAAATGATACAAAATTTGACTAAATTCCGAGTTTCCGGACCAGAAGACGTAGGTGCTGAATGCATGGTCCCATGGGAAGATCACAATCCGCGTATTCTGTCTGTCTAGCCCAGAGAATTTACTGTATCTTCCTAGTCCCTCTTGCCAACCTACAGGTGGTAATTGTTCCTCCAAAGAATCTTTCCATCTTCAGAATGTGCTAATCTAATGTCATCTGTCACGTCATCTGTCACCCCGAAGAGTGAGAAAATAAAACATTTGTTCCAACAGAACCAATTAAACAATCATTCTCAAAAAAAGTCATCCCGCCGATCTTGGAACCATTTTTTTTTATCTGAAAAGTGGCATCATTTAGTTGGATCGATTTTTCATGTCGTTAGAATTGTAACTCGTGAAATTCCCGTTATTTTGATACCCATATCGCCTACATATCCAAGTTTTGGGAATTCTGAATTCAGAAGATCTTTGGCAAGAGGGGTTAAGTAACCAAAAGATACAGTGAATTCTCAAGACTGGACAATTCTCAAGACTCACACCAGGCCACCAATTACATGAATCGAAAGCGCAAGTTGTCAGCTGTACGAAACTGCTTTCAGATTTCGAAAATCTTCATTTTGAAGCGAGTTACAGCCATTTTAAAGTTGGTGTCCTAAAATCCAAAACTAGGTCATTGCCTTCAAATGTATGTAACTCGCTTTAAAATAAAGATTTTTGGAATCTAAAAATTGTCGTGAATTGCTCAAAACACGAGCTTTTTAATGATATATGTTGTGGACTAATATTGCATGCAAAAATTTGGGTTTCTAGGCCAAAAACTTCAAATGGGGGTCTTTTGGCAGTACCGATGTGGGGCTGGGTGACCCGGACCCCTCCATTTCTCCCGTTTTACTATTTACCGCCCTTTATTGGCTATTATGCACTTTTTAGAACTTTTGGGGGACACAATTCGGAGGGTATAACGATTCGGATTTTACCCCTAAATTGCTTTGTACCCTAATGACCCCAAACTTTTTGTTCCTTCCGAATTATTTTCCCTAGGCTCCTGAAAGTGGTCTGAAAGTCGTCTGTATTTTTTTCTGTGTGCTATAAGATCCTCCAAAGTCTTTCCTATCGGTACAGTACCTGTCCCAATTCGCTAAAATCAGCGGTACTGTAGATGACCTCTTCAGCTACACAGTCAGATGCTAACTGAATCTTATACGAGATCTAGGAAGTTCCAAAAGGCTCCAAAACGTTTTTCTGCCTGAAAGTCGCTTGTATTTTTTCTGTGTGCTATAAGATCCTCCATTGTCCTTCCCACAGGTCCTTCACACAGATACAGTACCTGTCCCAAACGACACCTATTTCTTCTGTGTGCATTAAGATTGACGACGTCTTCAATTTCTCTTCAGATACTGTCATTATGACCTTGACACAGAAAAACGCGGAGTGTTTGTCCTTCCCCCGGACCACCACCCACCCTCCTCGCTCTCGGTGGGCGGAGCTTAGGGCAGGACCTTTTGGGCCATAGAGTCGTCCCTCCATCGTCAGTCTTCTCAGTCATACTATTTTCTGCGCACGGTCTTCCACTCTTTTTGTTTTTGCTGCCTTGTGCGTCTCTTTATGTTCCACACTCTCTCGTGCATGTAAAAATCGATACGCATGTAAAAAGTCAATACGATCCTTTGAAATTTGCTGGCCTAGAAACCCAAAAGTTCGTAAAACTAGGCCACAAGTTACATGGATCGAAAGCTCAAAGTTCCAGCTCTATGCGATTATTTTTAGATTTCAAAAATCTTGAGTTTGAAGCGAGTTACACCGATTTTAAGATTGGTGGCCTAGAAATCCAAAACTAGGCCATCAAATTCAAATGTCTGTAACTCGCTTGAAAATTAAGGTTTTTAGAATCTGAAAAATGTTACAAACTGCTCAAAACACGAGCTTTGTAATGATATATGTGGTGGCCTAGCTCTTTGAAAATTTGGGTTTCTAGGCCACCAACTACAAATGGCTGTAAATCGCTTCAAAATGAAGATTTTTAGAAGCTAAAAATTGTTATGAACTTATCGATTCTTACTTTTCCATATTTTTCTTTTTTCTTTTGATATACGCACCTTTAAATTTCCAGAATGGCTTCTAACCAACCCAGCTCATCCAACTCGGCATTGGATTCCAATTTCACCGTCTTTGACGAAGACTATGTAGCCGAATTGCGAGCTCGGATAAATGATTCTTGTAAGTTTAACAAGTTCTGCAAATTCGGTATTACAGTAACCCTGATTTCAGCAAATCGAACCGGCAAGGTCTTCCCTGTGAGTATGATGCACTTATTTGAAGCTGAACGACAGTTAGCTGAATCTAAAAAGCAGAATTCTGGAAGCCAGAATACTGTACCTAGAATTCCCTGGCTTCAACCAGCTCAACCTAGAATTGAGAATCAAAATGCTGTTTCTAAAGATCAAAAGTCTGATGCTGAAAACAAGAATACTGTACCTGAAGTTCCCTCGCTTCAAGCGATTCAAGCTAGAATTGGGAATCAGGTTACTGTATCTAAAGATCAGAATTCTGAGGCTGAAAATCAGGATTCTGAATCTGGAAGCCTCACTGCTCCACCATTTCAAGCTCCTGACCAAGAGAATTACTTCTACGACAAGTTTCTGACGTCTTCTGTACGGAAACAAATGGCTCAAAGCCTGAATATGACGGAGCCGCAGGTTTGTAGTTCGATATAATATTAGCCATCCCAAATGCCCTTTTCAGCTTGATGCATTCCTTCAAATTCGACGATCAGAGGAAAAGAGACTGCTAGATCAATTCAAAAAGGAAGATCGTGAATCTTATAAAGATGATGATAGCTTGAATGGTGAGTTAGAACTGTTATCCGTTGCGCCACCATGCCGCAAATGTACCAGAAGATGTGACAGACTTCAAAGAATTATTGGATTTCAACCTTTTTTTTCCAGCGCCTGATCTCGCCAACTTGAACGGAGTCAAAGGAAACTCGAAAGGAAGTTCAGAGGGTGACGGGCTGTCCCAATTTGGTTCTCTTTCTATGCCCTCTCGAGATAAAGTACTAACTCATCACCACAATCCCCTTTCTGATGTTCTGTTTTCAGGAGAATCAAGACTATATATATTCTCTTCATGAAGCCGACTCAAAGGGAATGGAGTACACATGTAACAAGTGTAATGGACCAGCAACGTGGCACTGTCAAACTAGTGATGACTTCGATTTGTGTGATAGATGCAAGCCAATGGTCCCACATCCTCTTGAAATGGAAAAGATGAAGAATCTGATGACAGGAGAAGGCCCAGATAGTGCTTCAAGTGGATCTCCCTACGAAAGCATTCAGAGATGTATCGCATCGCTTGTTCATGCTTGCCAATGCCCTGATGCCAACTGTAGGCGGATGTCGTGCCACAAGATGAAGCGTGTCGTTCAGCATACGAAGTTGTGCAAGAAGAGGATCAGTGGAACATGTCCAGTTTGCAAACAGTTGATTGCCCTCTGCTGTTATCACGCCAAACACTGCAACCGAGATGGATGTACTGTTCCATTCTGTATGAACATCCGCCAGAAACTTGTCGAACAAAAACCAACTCCACGTGTTCCTACCAATAATGCGGCTGTCCCCACCAATGTACCAACACCGCCAACACCGCCAATGAAAGATGTTCTGTCGCATATGACAAGTTGTAATGTTGGAAAATTGTGTACTTGTAAGTTCCCGTTGTGTCGCTTCTTTTTCTAAAAAAATGTTCAGATCCCCATTGTACTTCATCTCATCAAATAATTGCTCACTGGAAGAACTGCTCTAAGGAAGACTGTCCGGTTTGTAAACCGTTGAAAATGATACAAGATTCACCTTTGCAGTTGTCATGTGAGTTTGCAGTTTTCATGGGACTTCAAAGAATTCATTGAATTTTTGATCCGTTTCTTTTTCAGTGCCCGATTACGCCAAATTGATCGGGGTAAATGGAAACTCGAAGGGAAGTGCAGAGGTGTCCCAATTTGATTCTCCTTCTATGCACTCTGGACACATATCCGATTCTCCCTCCGAGGGTTTCCATTACAAACTCCAAAAAGAATATCTGGAGGCGCAGAAGTCTCGACCTGATATGGGAGCCCTGGCAATGGATGAGAATGTTGACTCGATGAGCTCTAGACCAACCACCGCAGCCGGTTTTAATGAAGCAGCTCAAGCTGCCCGAGAACGAGCAACACCAGCACCTAATCAGCAACTCACTCCACAACAGCAGCATCAACAACTTGAGCAGCTCCAGATGCAGCTAACTCTGCAGCATCAGCTTCAACAGCAACAACAACAGAGAGCTGTTGCTCCGACATCAATGCCACCAGCTGCTACTCCAGAAATTGAACAACTCGCACAACAGCAGATTCTGCAACAAGCTGAGCAGCAGGCACGCCAACAACAATCCAAACTAGTAGCTCGTCAGCAAGCCGAACGTGAAGCTCGTGCAAAAGCTGAGCAAGAGGAACAAGAAGCCAGAGAGCGTGAGCTAGCTCGGGAGCAACAAAGTCAACAACCAACCACCATAGTCTTTGGTGGAGGATCAAGTTCGGCAACCCGTGAGACCTCGAACCAAGCTCCAGAGTCTGTGAAAAATGTCAATCCTCCAGAGAAACCATCTGTTGTAAAGTGTAAGGAAACGGCTACCGACTCAAAAGCCGGGGATACATGTGAGTTTCATAGATCTTAAATTATGAAGAAAAGTGAAAATCTAAGTTTCAGCTGATGGATTTGTCTTTGCCGAAGGCATGAGTTCCCTGCTCGCCAGTTTGACCACTGAAAATGGGAATCAGAATTCTGGAATTAGAAAACTCCGTGATGCTGGCCTTGGAAACCTCTCTCCTCTACAATCTCATGACCTGGAACAGCAATTCTCTATCAGCAAGTTCCTGACTCCTGAAATTCAGGCAAAACTAGCTGGAAGGACAAATTTGACGGAGGAACAGGTTAGTTTTATCAGTTGACTGCTTTTGATATCTTTCACACGAAGCGAGATAATTGAGCTTAAAACACTTTACCCGTTTTCAGGTGAAAATTTGGTTTCAAGACCGACAATTCAGACAGAAACGGGCGAGGAATAATGAAGCGGCTAAAAAATCTCGTTTTTTGAGGAAGCATTGTAAGTGTCTTGACTCGATGAGCTCTGGACCAACCACTGCAGTCGGTACGGCAGCGCCAATGCTAAAGGAAGAAGATCCAAAGGATGAAACCTCGAACCAAGCTCCAGAATCAGTGAAGGATGCCAAGAAGCCATCTGTTGTGAAGTATCACCGTAAGGAAACGACTTTTGGAATCTCAAACGCCAGTGAGCCTTCAAGCTCGTTTGAAGCTAGCAAACTTCTTGAGGGATTCTCTCGTCAACAAGTTGAAGTTTTGGAGCAAAACTTCAGTCTCATCCAGTTCCCACCACGTTTCGACCGGAAACATCTGGCTGAGAACATTGGTTTGACGGAGAGCCAGGTTAGTTTTTTTTCGAAATTATCAGACTCCAGAAGCATTTTAAACAAATTTCATTTTGTTAAAACGATTTGCAGTTGTTTTCCGGTTATTTTGATACCCATATTGACTATATTCGGAAAGATTCGATTTTTGACGTCTTCTGAATTCAGAATTCCCTCAAATTTCGGAATATAGGGCAATATGGGTATCAAAATGACGGAAATTCAATGAGCAACAGATCTAACGACATGAAAAATCGATCCAACTGAGTTTATCCCACTTTTCAGGTCAAAAAATGGTTCCAAAATCGACGTCGTGAGGAAGAGGGCAAGGAAGGTGAGAGTGATTCTGATTGTGGTTATGATTTGATGGAAAAACAACCGAAGGAAGAGGAGCAAGGCTGGTACAAGGTGGCTCGAGAGATTAGCAATTTTTCTGTAATGATGGTACCGGTGGCCCTTTTGATCTTCTTGGTTTGTATGATTATGATCATGCTGACAGTTTTGTTCAAGTAGACTACAGTAATCCTATTGAATTCTTTTTCATGTCTTTTTAATGTTCAATCTTATTCCTTTTTGTCCAATTTTCTCACTCCAAACGCATTTTGAACAAATTTCACTTCGTTAAAACGATTTCTTGTAATTTTTCGGACATTTTGATACCCATATTGCCTATATTCGAGAAGATTCGAATTTTGACGTCTTCTGAATTCAGAATTCCCTGAAAATTTGGAATATAGGGCAATATGGGCATCAAAATGACGGGAATTTGATGGGTAACCAATCTAACGATATCAAAAATTTCCAAAACTGTTTTAGTCCGAAAATTCTGATCTTCCAAACCTCAAATATCACTCTTTTCCCCATTATTTTCCCCTTTTTTGTCTCTCCCCCAGCTAAATTTGTCCATTTCCGGCTCCATGAAAATTTTGACACCTTTTTTCATATTTTTTGTTCTTCTGAATTCCTATGGAATGTGCTTCTGAAGCATTTGTGATGGATTTTATTATTTTCATGGCTTATCATGGTCATTTATATCACTAAAGTGAGTTTTTTGAAACTTTGGAAATCTAACCTCTATAGGTATCCAAACCGTCAACTTTGAGCTCATTTATCTAATTTTCTGTAAAAGATATCAAAAAGTGATCAACTGATAAAATGTAACTGATGATGTGATCAACATTTTTTTAGTTGACAACTTTTTCATATCTTTTACAGGAATTGAGATATATAGGCTTAAAAGTAAGCATGCTTGTCATCTCGGTCCAAAATAGACGTTTCCGGTTGAATCAAAAATTAAAATATAAATATTATCACTAAATTCTAAGTTTCCGGACCAGAAGACGGGAAAAAAGTGCTTACGGTAGGTACTGAATGCATTGTCCCATGGAAAGATCACAATCCGCGTATTTGTGTGTCTAGATTACTGTATCTTCTGGTTCCTAATCCCTTTTGCCAAAGACCGACTTACAGGTCCTAATTGTTCCTCCAAAGAATCTGTCCATCTTTAGAATGTGCTAATCTAGAGTCATCTGTCACGTCATCTGCCACCCTGAAGAGTGAGAAAAGGAAAAAAAAACAGTTTATTACAACAGAACCAATCTTGGAACCAGGTTTTTACCTCAAAAGTGGGATATATTTAGCTGGATCGACTTTTCGTGTCGTTAGAATTGTTACCCACTAGATTTCCGTCATTTTGATACCCATATTGCCTATATTTCCAAATTTTGGGAATCCTGAATTCAGAAGACGTCAAAATTCGAATCTTCCCGAATCGGATCAATATTGGTATCAAAATGACCGAAAATTAATAAAAATCGTTTTAACAAAGTGAAATTTGTTGAAAATGTTCCTGGAGTCAGAAAATTTCAAAAGTTTCAAAAAATTGAAAAAAAAGTATTTTTGAAATTCTTGAAATTTTTAAATGTTCAACTTTTCCGAATTTTCATGTCGTTAGAATTGTTATTCATTAAATTTCCGTCATTTTGATACCCATATTGCCTATATTTCCAAAATTCGTGAATTCTGAATTCAGAAGATGTGAAAATCGAATCTCACCGAATAGGGCCGATATGGGCATCAAAATGACCGAAAACAAACGAGAACCTGTTTAAACAAAGCGAAACTCGCCTAAAATGCTTCTGGAATCTGAAAATTGCGAAAATCTGAAATTTTGAAAAATAATATTTTTTGATTTTTCAGATTTTTCTCTTATTTTTATTTTTTGCCACTTTCCATTTTTTTTTAAATTATTGCTCATTGAATTCCCGTCATTTTGATACCCATATTGCCTATATTTCCAAGTTTTGTGAATTCTGAATTCAGAAGACGTCAAAATTCGAATCTTCCCGAATCGGAGTTGCACGAAACTGAATTGAATTGAATATTCTGAAATTCAGGAGGTTCCAAATTTCAGAAATTCGATTTTCATGTCATTGTGACCTTGACACAGATGTTCCAGAAATTGGCAAATATCTGGAAAACTAGGAATTCTCTGAAAATTTTTTGTAAATCTTACTGACCGGTACTGTAGCTGGATCTTTCCGGAATTTCCGAATCCAGAAGCTATAGGCACTAAAAATTATTGTTTAAAACTCGCCTGCATTTTTTCTGTGTGCTATAAGATCCTCCATTGTCCTTCCCACAGGTACAGTACCTGTCCCAAATAACACCTATTTCTTCTGTGTGCATTACTTTGATGACGTCTTCTATCTCTCCCCAGATGTTGTCATTGTGACCTTGACCCAAAAAAAAAACGCGGGGCGTTTGTTCTTCCCCCGGACCACCACCCACCCTCCTCGCCCTGGGTGGGCGGAGCTTAGCACAGGACCTTTTGGACCAAACAGGCATCCCTCCATCGTCAGTCTTCTCAGTCATACTGGTTTCTGCGCACGGTCCTCCACTCTTTTTGTTTTTGCTGCCCTAGGCGTCTCTGTATGGTCCACACAATCTCGTGCATGTGTGTGGACCATACATGTTAAAAATCGATATTTTGAAGTTTGGTGGCCTAGAAACCCAAACTTTTGGGAAACTAGGTCACAAATATTATGAATCGAAAGCACAAGTTCTCAGCTCTGCCACCCAGTTTTTAGATTTCCAAAATCTTGAGTTTGAAGCGAGTTACACCAATTTTAACATTTGTGGCCTAGAAATCCAAAACTAGGCCATTGCATTCAAATGGCTGTAACTCGTTTCAAATTTGAAATTTTTGGAATCTAAAAATTGTTATGAATTGCTCAAAACACGAGCTTTCCAAAGATATATGCTGTGGCCTAACTGTTGCAAAAATGTGGGTTTCTAGGCCACCTACTTCAAATGGCTGTAACTCGGATCAAAATGAAGGTTTTTGGTATCTAAAAATTGTTATGAATTGCTCAATTCTTATTCTTTTATATATGTTTTATCTGCTCAGATGATGTCATTGTGACCTTGAAAAAACGCGGGGTGTTTGTCCTTCCCCCGGACCACCACCCACCCTCCTCGCTCTGCGTGGGCGGGGCTAAGGGCAGGACCTTTTGGACCGAACAGGCATCCCTCCATCGTCAGTCTTCTCAGTCATACTGGTTTCTGCGCACGGTCCTCTACTCTTTTTGTTTTTGCTGCCCTATGCGTCTCTGTATGGTCCACACTCTCTTGTACTTCTAAAAAATCAATTGTCGACGTTTTTACGCTCAATACAGTACTAAGTAGTTGGAATCATATTTTTTCTTTCATTACGTTCACTCTTCCATACTTTTCAGTCCGTTTTAAATTCCTTGAAATTTTCTAGAATGTCTTCTGGTCCAACCAGCTCATTCGACCCAGCCTGGGGTCCGGCACCCGATTCAAACTCCGGGGATACATGTGAGTTTCATAGATCTTAAGGATAAAAGTGAATATCTAAGTTTCAGTTCATGGCTTTGCCTTTAACGACGGAATCGTCCCCCTGGTCGCCCGTTTGAATGTTCCACCTGGAAAACAGAATTCTGGAATTAGAAAACGACGAACGGTAGACTTCTCTCCTGAACAATCTGAAGCTCTGGAACAAGAATTCGCTATCAACAACTACCTGACTTGTGTAGATCGGGAAGAATTAGCTAGAAGGCTAAATTTGACGCCAACACAGGTTAGTAGAACCACCAGCCTAGATATCTCGATTCTTGTAAAAGGTATCATAATATCAGTCACATTTTATCAGTTGACTGTTTCTTGATATCTTTTACACGAAGCAAGTTATATAGGTTCAAAGTTGACACAAGCCGCCGGCGGCTCTGAATGCCTGGCAACTTTAAGCCCATATATCTCATTTCCTGTAAAAGATATGAAAAAGTAGACAACTAACAAAATGTCTATCATAATATCAGTAACATTTTATCAGTTTATCACTTTTTGATATCTTCAACAGCAGCAGAGATAATTGATCTTAACACTTTACCCATTTTCAGGTGAAAATTTGGTTCCAAGATCGACGACTCAGACAGAAACGGGAGGAGAAAGAATGTAGTGCTAAGCATCACGCCATTTCGATCGGAGTCAATGAAAACTCGAACGGAAGTGCTGACGAGATGCTACAATTTGGTTCTCCTATTGTGCTCTCTGGACATGTACCCGATTCTCTCTTCGAGGGATTCCATGGAGATCCATTACAACGGCCAGACGGCAGCAATGGAGAGAGCTTAGTTCCACCAGATATGCTGGATTGTACAAAGGCTTGGCATCCTACAGTAACCAAAGATCTCCGAAACCATTTGGTTGCGAAGTTGGTCAAAGCGATATACCCAGATCCTGATCTAGAAGCATTGAACGACAATCGACTGAAAGACTTGATCGCTTATGCCAGGGGGATTGAGAAGGAGATGTATGAAGCAGCAAACAACCGTGAAGAATACTATCATTTAGTGGCAGAGAAGATTTATAAGATCCAAAAAGAAGGCCTGGAGGAGTCTCGACTGGAAGGAGCAGCTCCTTCCCCTCTCAACGATGGATCTACTTTCCCACAGAGTGGAAGCAGCACACCAAATATGGGAGCCCCGCCAATGGATGAGAATGTTGACTCGATGAGCTCTAGACCAACCGGTACGGCAGCGCCAATGCCAAAGGAAGAAGATCCAATGGATGGGACCTCAAACCAAGCACAGGCTCCAGCACAACAACAAGCCCGAATTCAAGCCGAACAGCAGGCCATCACAACTCAACATAACGCTCAGCGAGAGCTACTCAATCAGAAGCACGCTCAGGAACAACGTCAGTTGCAAATGCAAAATGATCAACAGATACAACAAGTGGCAGGCATGCAAAATCAAGTTGATTCTAATGTAAGATTTCAGATTTCATAAGACAATTTAGAATTTTCAAAAGTTTATTTTTACAGATGTTCCTTACACTTGTCCAGGCACTACGCGCACAGATTGATCAGAACAACACGACTTTGCAAAATCAACAACAAGAGCAGCTTCGGCAATTGCAACAGCGACAGCAGAATCAACTAGAACAGGCTCAAGAGGAAGCCGCTGCTCGACAAGCTCAAGCTCAAGCTCAAGCTCAAGCTCAAGCTCAAGCTCAAGCTCAAGCTCAAGCTCAAGCTCAAGCTCAAGCTCAAGCTCAAGCTCAAGCTCAAGCTCAAGCTCAAGCTCAAGCTCAAGCTCAAGCTCAAGCTCAAGCTCAAGCTCAAGCTCAAGCTCAAGCTCAAGCTCAAGCTCAAGCTCAAGCTCAAGCTCAAGCTCAAGCTCAAGCTCAAGCTCAAGCTCAAGCTCAAGCTCAAGCTCAAGCCCAACAGCAGCTTCAACAGCAACACGCCCAGTATCAACAACAGCTCCAGATGCAGCTAACTCTGCAGCATCATCTTCAACAGCAGCAACAACAGAGAGCTGTTGCTTCGACACCAATGCCACCAGCTGCTACTCCAGGAATTGAACAACTCGCACAACTGCAGCAACACCATCAACAGCTGCTTCTGCACCAGGCTCTACTGCAACAACAAAATCTTCAAGCCAAACTAGTAGCTCGTCAGCAAGCCGATCGTGAAGCTCGTGCAAAAGCTGAGCAAGAGGAACAAGAAGCCAGTGAGCGTGAGCTAGCTCGGGAGCAACAAAGTCAGCAATCAACCACCATAGTATTTGGTGGAGGATCAAGTTCGTCAAATCCAGCGCCGACGTCGAACCAAGCTCCAGAATCAGTGAAGGATGTCAAGCCTTCAGAGAAGCCATCTGTTGAGAAGCAGGTTAGTCATTAGTTCCAGAACCAAAAAAAATCCCTACCAGAAGCATTTTAAGCAAATTTCATTTTGTGAAAACGATTTGCAGTCGTTTTCCGGTCATTTTGATACCCATATCGACCCTATTTGGTGATATTCGATTTTTGACGTCTTCTGAATTCAGAATTCCCTAAAATTTTGGAATATAGGCAATATGGGTATCAAAATGACGGAAATTTTATGAGAAATCTTTCTAACGACATGAAATGTTGATAAACGTGAAAAAAAATTCGAAAAATGCAATGAACAACTTTTTGAATTTTCGAGTTTTTTGAAATTATCAGACTCCAGAAGCATTTCAAACAAATTTTACTTCGTTAAAACAATTTCCCACAGTTTCTCGGTCATTTTGATACCCATATCGACCCTATTTGGTGAGATTCGATTTTTGACGTCTTCTGAATTCAGAATTCCAAAAATTTGGAAATATAGGCAATATGGGTATCAAAATGACGGAAATTTGATGGGTAACAATTTTAACGACATGAAAAGTTGATAAGAAAATTTACTAGCTATCAAAAACGCTACAATCTCCTATCGGAAGTTCCGTTTTCAGGAGAACCGAGACTATGCTGCTAAGAATCAACCACCGTCACACGCTCTGTGCACATTGCCGGATCACGCCACCTTGATCGGAGCAGATGGAAACTCGAACGGAAGTGCAGATGGTACAAAAATACCGTCGGAATACCGTCGGAAGACACTAGTACTTCTTGGAGCTTATGGAGTTGGGCGGCGATATATTAGGAACACGCTGATACACAGACATCCAAATAGATTTGCTTATCCAATTCCACGTATGAAACACAAAAAGGTTATCCATGTATTAAATGTTAAAACTTCAGACACTACAAGGCCTCGGCGAAAGGATGAGGTGGATGGAAAACCATTTTATTTTGTCACCAAGGAGCAGATGATGGCGGATATTGAGAACGATGAGTATCTGGAATACGGTACACACGAAGAGAGTGAGTTCTTTTGAATTATGACATTTTGTAAAGCATTTCTTGTTCAGGCATGTATGGAACCAAATTGGAAACCATCAGAAACATCCATAAAAGTGGAAAGATCGCAATTCTGGATGTCGAACCACAAGCGTTGAAGGTTCTCAGAACTGCTGAGTACTCTCCATATGTAGTGTTCATTGCTGCTCCGAATTTGCGAGGAGTGCAAGATGTGAGATTAGAAATTTTAAGCTTCCAACAACGAAGTTCTGTATTTTAGCCTGATGGATCCTTGGAGAAGCTTATGAACCAATCAGATGTGCTCCGACAGGATTTTGGTCATCTCTTCGATTTCACCATCACCAACAGCGACATCGACGACACAATTTGTCAATTAGAACGATTAGCCGAGAAACTTCCAGCTTACCCTTCAAGCTCGTTGGAAGCTAGAAAGCTTCCGGAGAAGCTCTCTCGTCAACAAGTTCAAGATCTGGAGCGAAATTTTGCTGTCAAACAATTTTTGACAAGTTCTGAACGGAAACAACTGGCTGAGAGCATTGGTGCGACTGAGAAGAAGGTTAGTCATTAGTTCCAATGCCAAACAATCCCTACCAGCAGCATTTTGGCCGAATCTCTCTTCGTTAAAAAACTTTTCTACAGTTTTCCGGTCATTTTGATATCCATATCGACCCTATTTGGTGAGATTCGATTTTTGACGTCTTCTGGATTCAGAATCCGCAAAATTTGGGAATATAGGCAATATGGGTATCAAAATGACGGGAATTTGATGAGTAACAATTCTAACAACATGAAATGTTGATAAAAATGAAAAAAAAGTTCAGAAAATGCTAATGAACAACGTTTTGAATTTTCGATTTTTTGAAATTATCAGACTCCAGAAGCATTTGAAACAAATTTTACTTCGTTTAATCGATTTCCTGCAGTTTTTCGGTCATTTTGATACCAATATTGACCCGATTCGACAAGTTGCGTTTTTTGACGTCTTCTGAATTCAGAATTCACAAAATTCGGAAATATGCGCGATATGGGTATCAAAATGACGGGAATTTGATGGGTAACCATTCTAACGATATGAAAAATCGATCCAACAAAATTTATCCGACTTTTCAGGTAAAAGAATGGTTCCAAGATCGACGTTGTAAGGAAGAGGACATGGAGGATGAGAGTGATTTGGAAGTCGAAAATGAGGAGCCAGAATGGTTGAAGATGGCTGACAATGTCAGCTATTTTGCCGAGCTGATGATCCCAGTGGCCATCTTGATGTTCTTGGTTTGTATGATGGTGATGATGCTGAGAGTTGATTTCAATTGTGATAACGATCAATAAGAGTACAGTAATCTTATTGGAAAAAATCCTGATTGTTTTCTTTTAATCCTTTTTCATTTCCATTTGTACAGTGCGTGTAATAAGGATAGGACCCCCCTCGATTTTGACTTTTCAGAAAAAAGTAAAAGAGATATCAAAATTCTGTGAACGCCATTCGATTCAAAATAAAAAACAACCCCAGAAGCCAAATTTTCATAACTCTAGCACTTTCCGTACCGGTCCACCGTCCAAAAGTCATTTTTTAGGCCGTGTAATAAGGATAGGACCACCCCGAAAAATGAAAAATCACAGGTTTTTTGGGGAACAAAATTGAAATTTTTTCGTTAGAAATTGTTAAAATAGGCTTAAAATAGCCTATTTTGAAAGTTTAGACAAAAATTGATTCCTCTCTTCAAGTTTTAGAAAAAATTATTTTCAGACATTTTTGGGATTTTTTGGGTTTCTGGAATAAATCGCAGATAACTTTGCTCCTGGGTAAAACTTTGAGCTGAAACTTATAGAAAATAATGCTGCAGTAGTCTGAATAGTCTACTGACCGTTTTTATGCTGTTTTGAGCCGTTTTTTTATAATTTCAGATAGATTGAAGGTTACAAAATTGACCTTGTAATACGGTAATTCTGATTTTTGTCGAAAATCCAGATTTTACTGTCTTAATTTATTTTTCTTTGCAAAATATCAATTTTGACCGCTATTTCAATTACTTAGAACACCTTTCGAACATTTTAGACAGATTTTAAAAGTTTTCAATGGGGCATATTTTTTCAGTTCAAAACTCGAGCTCAATTTTGAGCTACCATAGCTCAAAAGTGCCTTAAACACTCAAAACATGATCACGGTCATTCAAAACATATTTACATCCGATTTCAGCTCAAAAATTTGACCAGGAGCAAAGTTATCCGCGGTTTATTCCAAAACCCCAAAAAATGGCGAAAATGTCAGAAAATTATTTTTTCTAAAACTTGAAGAGAGGAATCAATTTTTGTCTAAACTTTCAAAATAGGCTATTTTAAGCCTATTTTAACAATTTCTAACGAAAAAATTTCAATTTTGTTCCCCAAAAAACCTGTGATTTTTCATTTTTCGGGGTGGTCCTATCCTTATTACACGGCCTAAAAAATGACTTTTGGACGGTGGACCGGTACGGAAAGTGCTAGAGTTATGAAAATTTGTCTTCCGGGGTTGTTTTCTATTTTGAATCGAATGGCGTTCACAAAATTTTGATATCTCTTTTACTTTTTTCTGAAAAGTCAAAATCGAGGGGGGTCCTATCCTTATTACACGCACTGTATATGTCTTTCCCCCAATTCCTGAACTTTGGAATTTCCCGACTCCAAAAGCATTTTAAGCAAATTTCACTTCGTTAAAACAATTTCTTGTAATTTTCCGGTCCTTTTGATACCCATATTGCCTATATTCGAGACTATCTATAATTTGACGTCTTCTGAATTCAGAATTCCCTCAAACTTTGGAATATAGGCAATATGGGTACCAAAATGACGGGAATTTGATGGGTATCCATTCTAACGACATGAAACATTTCTAAAAACTGTTTCCTAGTCCGAAAATCTTCCAAAACCCAAATATCACTCTTTTCCCCCCTTTTTTGTCTCTATCCCCAGCTAAAATTGTCCATTTCCGGCTCCATAAAAATTTTGGCACTTTTTTTCTTATTTTTCTTATTTTTTTGGTCTTCTGAATTCTTATGGAATGTGCTTCTGAAGCAGTTTGTCAGCGGAGAGATAAAGAAATTTGTTATTTGGGATGGATTTTATTATTTTCATGGCTTATCATGGTCATTTATATTACAAAAGTGAGTTTTTGGATTTTGAAATTTTTGAAATATTCAAAAGGTCCAAAAATTGGAAATATTTCCCGAATTTTGAAAATTTTCTGACTCCAGAAGCATTTTCTACGAATTTCGCTTTGTTAAAACGATTTACTACGTTCTTCCAGTCATTTTGATACCCATATCGACCCAATTAGGTGAGATTCGATTTTTGACGTCTTCTGAATTCAGAATTTCTCAAACTTAGACATATATAGGCAATATGGGTGTCAAAATGAAGGAAATCGGACGCTTAACATTTCTAACGACATGAAAATTTTTGAAAATTCAAAAATTCAATAAAAATAATCTCAGGAAATCTGGTTTGGCGCTTCGTTGTCCACACCGTCATTCTCTCTGAATTTTTTAACAAGATGTGACGTGGCATTTCAGAAGACGTCAAAAACGAAAAGGAGAATTTCTGAAGATGATGATGCGTCTGAACTGTATGATTTTTTTCAAAATTAACTACTGTGCAATTTTTGCAATTTTGAATCTTTTTTTAAGTATAAATACATTCCAGAAGCATGTTAAGCGAATTTCACTTCGTTAGAACAATTTTCTGCGATTTTCCGGTCATTTTGATACCAATATTGACCCGGTTCGAGAAGATTCGATTTTTGACGTCTTCTGAATCAGAATTCATGACATTTGGAAATATAGGCAATATGGGTATCAAAATAACGGAAATTTAAAGGGTACTAATTCTAACTACATGAAAAGTTGAATGAGCAGAATTCTTTAAAAACTGGAATGAAAATAC
The DNA here is from genome assembly GCA_027920645.1 of Caenorhabditis nigoni. Lineage (NCBI taxonomy): Eukaryota > Metazoa > Nematoda > Chromadorea > Rhabditida > Rhabditidae > Caenorhabditis > Caenorhabditis nigoni. The sequence goes on from CP115866.1 coordinate 14,531,745, forward strand.
AAAATAATGTTTTTTTTTATTTTCTAAATTTTTGGAATTTTCTGGTTCCAGAAGCATTTTCATCAAATTTCGTTTTATTAAAGCGATTATCTGCAATTTTCCGGTCATTTTTATACCCATATTGCCTATATTCGAGAAGATTCGAATTTTGACGTCTTCTGAATTCAGAATTCACAAAAATTGGAAATATAGGCAATATGGGTATCAAAATGACGGAAATTTGATGGGTAACCATTCTAACGACATGAAAAATCAAAAAACTAAAAAAAATTCCATTTATTTTTCTATAAAACAAGAAAAAATGTGTTAATGTCATCGTTGGTCGTCAGAAGGAAAATTTCCAAAATTTTCTGGAATTTTCAAGTCGCCTTCAGTAGAATTGTGATGTCGCCCATTTGGGAGCCCGCCTGGAAAATAGAGAAATAAAATTTAATTTCTTAAAATTTTGATACTGTATTTTTAAAAAATGTTTCGGAAATCGTTTTTTAAGAAAATTCTGAAAAAAATTTCGAAATTTTCAAAATCTTAAGAAATACCTTAAACGGAGCCCATGGCTCAATCTCATCGGCTGGGACTTCTGCCCAAAGGATTGCCAATTTATCGTCTTTCGCTGGTCCATCCAAACGGAGAATTTCCAATTTTGTACGCCCTTTTATTTCCAAAAATCCAAACACTGGACGAACACGATACTGATCATTATTGGAGCATTTTACCTGAATTTTGGAATTTTCAGACTCCATAATTATTTATAGCGAATTTCGTTTCGTTCAATCAATTTTTTGTAGTTTTCCGGTCATTTTGATATCAATATTGACCCAATTCGGAAAGATTCGGTTTTTGACGTCTTCTGAATTCAGAATTCCCGAAATTCGGAAATTTAGGCAATATGGGTATCAAAATGACGGAAATTGAATGAATAAGAATTCTAACGGCATGAAAAGTTGGAAAAGTGGAGAATAGAAAAAATTTCAAAAAACTTTTTTTTGAATTTCTTAAAATTTAAAATTTTCAGACTTCAGAATCATTTTAAGCAAATTTCACTTCGTGGAAACAATTTCCTATAGTTTTTCGGTCATTTTGATACCAATCTTGACTCGATTCGGTAAGATTCGAATTTCGACGTCTTCTGAATTCAGAATTCACAAATTTTGAAACTTTAGGCAATATGGGTATCAAAATAACGGGAATCGTCTGTATAACAATTTCAACGATAAGAAAAGTTGAAGAAGTGAAAAATAAGAGAAAAATCTGGAAAATCAACAAAGCAACATTTTCAGATGTTTCAGATTTTTGAAATTTTCAGACTCCAAAAGCATTCTCAGCAAATTCAGCTTCGTTTGAACAATTTATCATAATTTTGCGGTCATTTTGATACCCATATTGCCTCGGGAAGTTTTGATTTTTGACGTCTTCTGAATTCAGAATTCTCAACATTTAGGAATATAGGCAATATGGGTATCAAAATGACGGAAATTTGATGAGTAACATTTCTAACGACATGAATAGTTGGAAAAATGAAAAATAGGAAAATAAATCCAGAAAAAAAACCTTAAAAGCAATTCTCGATTCCGCAGTCGATGAAAGGAAGTGAATCGAGTTCCCACCAGTTGCCGGAAACGTTGCCATCGTCGGGTCGACAGTTACATTTTGAGAATTGTCCATTTTATGGACAAAAATTCACAGAAATAATTCTTTTAATGATTTGGCAACTTTTGCAACGTCATTTTCAACAAAAATATGACCTAAAAATGTTTTAACACGATTTTTGAATTTCGCGCGCGCAAATTTGATAATCGCCAGTTATTACTTCTTCTGATCTCTCCGACGACGATGACGTCAGTTGTGGAGAATGAGAATTCTGAAAGATTGAAAAAAGAAGAAATCCGGATGAAAATTCCGGCTGGAACGTTGAATAAGAAAATCGAAATTCGATCGGGAGACGTGGAAACGAAGAAGTTTGATTTGGATGTTGCTACGAAGCAGGTACGGTACTAGTTTGGCGGGAATTTGAATTTTTTGAATTTTCAAAAAACTCCTCAGACTTTGAGTTCAATTATCTCGGTTCCTATAAGAGATATCAAAAAGTGGTCAACTGATATAAAACTGCTGATAATGTGATAAACATTTTGTTAGTTAATTACCATTTGATATCTCTGACAGGAACCGAGATATATTACCTCAAAGTTGGCTGTTGAGTATGGCCGCCGCCGGCGGCTCTAAACGACTGTCATGTTTGAACCCATATATCTCGCTTATCAAAAAAGATATCAAAAAATGGTCAACTAATAAAATGTTGTTGATAAACTGATAAATATTTTATCAGTTGACTACTTCTTGATATCTCTTACAGTAACCGAGAAAATTAAGCTCAAACACAAGCACACATTATTTTGCCCATTTCCAGGTGCTCTTCAACAGTGAACGTGTCGGTTGGGAGTATACCCAATCAAAGATTTTGTTGAAGAATCCAACAAAAAATCGATATACATACAAAGTAAAAGTTACTGATAACGAAATGTTCGATATCAAACTCCCAGTTGGATTCATTGACCCAAATGATGTATTCGAAATCGAAGTTTGGCATGTTCCCGGTCTTTTGGTCCCCAAAAATGATTATCATCATTTTTCTGTTTATTATATCAAGTGTGATAAGAATGCGGTGGTAAGAGCTTTCAAATAAATATGAATTTGGCTAGGCGCCAAATACAAAAATTTTGAAAATTCCAATAGTTCCAAATGTTGTATACTTTTATTTTGAGCTCAATTATCTGGGTTACTGTAAGAGATATCAAAATGTGATAAACTAATAAAATGTTTATCACATTATCAGCTATATTTTATCAGTTGTCCACTTTTTGATATCTCTGATAACAACCGAGATAATTGAGCTGAAAGTTGGGGGTGAGCATTTTTTGGAAAACAAATTTTGGAATTTTCAAAAAATTTCAATTTTACAGGACTTCCACCCAATCTGGAAATCCAAGCGTCCGGATGGCTGTAAACATGTGCCAATTCGATTTCCAGATTATCGATTGGTCCCAAAATTCGAACCGCCCAAAAAGAAGGAAATTCAAGAAGGCAAAAAATTGGAGAATCAGAAGGGAAAAATGAAGAAAAATGATGGGAAAAAAACCACGGAAAAGAAGACGTCAGAAGACGGAAAGAAGGTTTTTTTCAGAATTTTAAAATCCAAATTTTCGAAAAAAAAATTTTCAGAAGAGGTCAACACCGTCGGAGAATCCTCCGAAGAAGTGATCCCTCGAGATTTTTCGATATCGAGGAAAAGTGTTTCTAGAAAATCATCAATCAGTTTTTTCTTCCCTTTTTGGAAAATTTTGATTTTTCGAAAAAATCGGAAATTCCAAAAAAGGATATTATTGTAACTTTTTATTAGGGTAGAATAAATAAATTTTATTTTTTGTCGTTAGAATTGTTACTCATTGAATTTCCGATATTTTGATACCCATATTGCCCATATTCCCCAATTTTGTGAATTCTGAATTCAGAAGACGTCAAATTTCGAGTCCCACCGAATATAGGCAATATGGGTATCAAAATGACCGGGAAAATACAGAAAATTGTTTCAACAATGCAAAATTTACCATAAATGATTCGGGAGTCAGAAAATTTGAAAAATCTGAGAAATTGAGAGAATCAAAATTTTCGAATTTTACGATATTTTCTCTAGTTTCATATTTCTTCCACTTTTCATATTTTTAGAGTTGTGTCTTATTGAATTCCCGTCATTTGATACTCATATTGCCTATATTTCCGAATTTTGCGAATTCTGAATCCAGAAGACGTCAAAAATCGAATCTGCCCGAATATAGGCAATATGGGTATCAAAATGACCGGAAAAGTACAGGAAGTAATTTTGACGAAGCTAAATTTGGTTAAAATGCTTCTGGAGTCTGAAAATCTGAAAAATAAAGTATATCCTACTATAGATTGTGCGTTCAATGCTTTCGCCCGTTTCTAGACCTATAATCAGAAGTCATTTAGTTGTGTTAGAGTACAGTATTTTGATTTTATTGCACATCTTACTGTAAATGTGCAATATCACACACAAGATCTCACATTTCATCCACATTACCCTATTCAAATGACGTCATTTTAGCAATATCACACTCATCTGCTAGTACCTGGTATTGCCCTCTAAAAAGCACTTGTAGATGATGCATAGGTCATGAGAACTAGAGATAGAGAGGCGCAGACAACAACATCTGCGTCTCTGGACAGTCAACACGGCCCCCAGCTACCATTTATTCCCCTCTACACATATTCTCCTCATATTCTCCCTAAACGACGACTTCAATGAATAGACGTCTTGAGGAACTTTCCAGAAGAATCCTTTAAATGAATGGATTCTGGGAAGTTCCTACCTATTTTTACTGAAAATCTACATCTTCTATTATTCTTATTCTTTGGGATTTCGTAGTACTCAATTTTGTTGGATTTTTGTTTCAAAATGGTGAGTTTCAGGGCCATAACTCTGCTCAAAATTGGAATTTCTGTTTGATTTAAAAAGTAAAATGTAGAACTTGAAAAGAGCTACAAAATGATACTAGATTTGGCTAGATTCGACAACTTTAAAACTCACCATTTTGAAATTCGGGGCTGGACCTCCTGGCCTCTGCCCACCACCCTTTAGTGTGGTGAAAGCAAGGAACGTCTCCAGAAGACTTCAAAATCAAAATTTCGAGAAATCCAGAAGTTCGGGCATAAACTAGGACACAATTCTGATCTATCTGTCCAGGTTTCAACTTGATCGGTTAACTTTGAATAAGTGAACAGGCGCGCTACATACTCTAGAAGACGTCAAAATTCAAATCTCACCGAATAGGGTCGATATGAGTATCAAAATTACCGGAAAACGGCAGAAAATTGTTTTAACTAGGTAAAATTCGCCATAAATGCTTCTGAAATCTGAAAATTTCAAAAATCAGAGAATTTGAGAAAATCAATTTTTTTGAATTTTACGATATTTTTTCTAGTTTCATATTTCTTCCACTTTTCATATTTCTAGAATTGTTACTCATTCAATTTCCGTCATTTTGATACCCATATTGCCTATATTTCCGAATTCTGTGAATTCTGAATTCAGTAGACGTCAAATTTCGAATCTCACCGAATAGGGTCGATATGGGTATCAAAATGACCGGGAAATTACGGAAAAGTGTTTTAACAAAGTGAAATTTGCTAAAAATGCTTCTGGAGTCAGAAAATTTTAAAAATCTGACAAGTTGAGAAAATTAAATTTTCGCCTTTTCTGAATTTCGAAAAACCAAAAGTCAACATTTCGAAAAACAAAATGTTTGGGCATCAACTAAGACTCATTTCTGATCTATCTGTCTAGGTTTCAGCTTGATCGGTTAACTTTGGGTAGGTGAACAGGCGCGCGACATACTTACAGAATCTGGTACATGTTATTAGTAATAATGATGATATTTTTCCAGAGACATCATGGAATCAAAGGCCACAGTGTTCCAGCTGCATTGCCAACTCGAGATGCTGGGAGAGAAAATCGTTAGTTTATCGGGTTTAAAATTTTTTTTGCTTTATGAGTTTCATTTCAGGTGAACTCGTTCCACGAAGTTCCCAAAAAGCTCACGAAGACCTGAAGCAAAGAAATGGGATCCTTCAAGCCATAATGGATAGCGTCAGTGAGATGGTTCACTGCGGACTTGGCGAGGTAGAGAAAAATTGTTGATTACTGTAATTTCATTCGTGTAAATTCCGTTTCCAGGAGAACACCGAGGAAGCTCAAAAGATGATCATGGAGTGGGTCCAGTATTTGAAGAACCAGTAAAGAGATCTCTCATAATTGATCATTTTTAACTGAAACTGTCTCCATCTTTTTTTTTTGGTTTATTTGTAAACGAGTAAAGTTCTTTTTTTTATAAAGCTAACTTCTTCTCTTCACACCTTACTAACAGTTCAAATATACTAATAAAATGAATGAATTTTTCTATATTGATTTTTATTTTTTAAAGAATTATCGAAACGCACTGAAAACTTGGAAAAAACTTGAAAATTCTGAGAAGTTTGCTGAAATTCAACTTTTCAGCAAATTTGAAATTTTTTCATGTCGTTAGAAATGTTAATCATCGAATTCCCGTCATTTTGATACCCATATTGCCTATATTTTCAAGTTTTTGTGAATTCTGAATTCAGAAGACGTCAAAAATCGAATCTTCTCGAATATAGGCAATATGGGTATCAAAATGACCGGAAAATTATAAAAAATAGTTTTAACGAAGTGAGATCTGCTTAAAATGCTTCTGAAATCTGAAAATGTGAGAAATAAGATTCATCTTACTGTAGATTGTGTATCCAAAACTTAGGGCCGTTTCTTGAGCTACTATTAGCAGTCTTTTGACCGTGACGGGGTACAGTACCCCTCTCAAATGACGTCATATGAGCAATATCCCACTCATCTGTCAGTAGCTGGTATTGTCCTCTAAAAACACTTGTAGATGACGTATAGGTCATGCGAACTAGAGATAGAGAGACGCAGACAACAAAGTCTGCCTCTCTGGGCAGACAACGCCCCCTACCCCCCTCCCTCCAGCTAGTCATTTCTACTCTCATTTTCTCCAATTGACGACTTCAATGAATAGACGTCTTGAGAAACTTTCCAGAAGAATCCTTTAAATGAATGGATTCTGGAAAGTTCCTACCTATTTTTCCTGAATATCTACATCTTTTATTATTACTAGGAATTTTTGAATTTCCCTATCAACGTGGTGAGTTTTATAGCCAAATTTAGTATCATTTTGTAGCTCTTTTCAAGTTCTATATTTATTTTTTTAAATCGATTCGAAATTCCAATTTTGAGCCGAGTTATACGCTTTTGATGTTCAGAAAGGTCGACCTCCAACTTTAAAGGCGCATATCTCAAAAACTGCAAAAGCTAGCTAAAATTTGTAAACTAGTAAAATGCGTAAAATTTCATGATTTACATTTTTGTAATTGACAAATTTTGTATAGCGTACCCAGTTTTTGAGTTATGTGCCTTCAAACATCGTGCACCCATTGCTGGCGCCTCCTGGAAATCCCCAGGGAACGGCAAGGGGTGTGCAATCTTTAAAGGCGCATATCTCAAAAACTATGAGAGATATCAAAAAAATGGTTAACTAAAAATTGAAGATCATGAAATTTTACGCATTTTATTAGTAATTATATTTTTGCTAGCTTTTGTAGTTTTTGAGACATGCGCCTTTAAAGTTAACTCCCTCCGTTGAGAAAAAATGCCGTAGCGATGAGGCGAGAGGCGCTGCCAACTTTAAAGGCGCATATCTCAAGAACCACAAAAGCTATTAAAATACTACAAACTACAAAAATAAAGACCACAAAATTTCTAACATTTTGATATAAAAACCATGTTTCTAGCAAAGACAGAACTCAAGATACAAACATTTGAAAAACAAAACATTTGTTTCAAAAATTTTCAAAAAAAAAGCCATTTTTTAAAAGTTATAGCTCCAGTTCTAAAAATGCCATAAAAATAGTTTTACTATCAAAATTTAGGAAATTTTTTGAAATTTTCATTTCAGAGAGATTTCGACCAAAAGGCAGATCTTCATCATCATCCCAAAAGTGTTCTTCTGGAAGGCAACCACCGATATGTTGCATTGAAGTTGAGAGAGTTGACTGATGTAGAATCGACAAAAATGATTGATGTGAAAATGGTCACCGTCAACCGATCATGTTTCGAGCAACTCTTCATGGATGCTTGCACTTTGGAAGCTGAGCAATGTTTCAAAGAGTCGGAGAGTTTCCAATTACACAATCAGTTTTTCGATTCGAAGATCCAAGATGAAAAGACGCTCCCTCTCTACAGGCACGATACGAAAGCACGGAATGATTTCTATGACCAGCTGGTAGAAACAGAGATGTTCCCGTTCATCACTTTTCTATAACCAGAACTCACGAAAGAAGCATGGATCCAACATCTGAAGGTATGATTTGTTTTTGTTTTGTTAATATCTATCAAAAAGTAATTTCATTTTTTCAGAAGGCCACTTCTCATTTTGAGAGCATCGGTGATAGATGACAGAAGAACTTCCGAGTGTATTACAAAATTCGCCAACGACAAAGCAATGAATGTCCAGATGTTGGAAGAAGACGTTGCTGCTCAACTGGATGCTTCAACAGAAGGAGAACCGGCACAAGAAGAGGCTACTCCGGCGCAACTGGTGGAAGTTTTAACTAATTTTTTATTTGATAGAATAAATGAATTTCACTATATATTCTTCATTTTTTAAGAATTATCGAAATGCAATGAAAACTGGAAAAAAATTGAAAATACTGAGAAATGCTGAAATTAAACTTTTCAGATAATTTAAAAACTTTTCCTATCGTCAAAACGGTTACTCATCGAACTCCCGTCATTTTGATACCCATATTGCCTATATTCCCAAATTTTGGGAATTCTGAATTCAGAAGACGTCGAAAATCGAATCTTCCCGAATATGGGCAATATTGGTATCAAAATGACTGGAAAATCACGAGAAGTCGATTTAACTAGGCGAAATTTGCTAAAAATTCTTATGCAGTCTGAAAATTTCAAAAATCTGAAACATCTGAAAATGTTGCTTTTTTGATTTTTCAGATTTTTCTCTTATTTTTCATTTCTTCAACTTTTCATGTCGTTAGAATTGTTGCTCATCCAATTTCCGTTATTTTGATACCCATATTGCCTATATTCCCAAATTTTGGGAATTCTGAATTCAGAAGACGTCGAAAATCGAATCTCACCGGATATAAACAATATGGGTATCAAAATGACCGGAAAACTAGAGTAAATTGTTGTAACAAAGTAAAATTTGCTATAAATGCTTCTGGAATCTGAAATTTTCGAAAATCTGAGAAAATGAGAAAATTAAATTTTTTTTAATTTTACGATATTTTTTCTAGTTTCATATTTCTCCCACTTTTCATGTTTCTAGAGTTGTGTCTTATGGAATTTCCGTCATTTTGATACCCATATTGCCTATATTTCCAAATTTTGTGAATTCTGAATTCAGAAGACGTCGAAAATCGAATCTCACCGAATAGGGTCATGTTTGGTATCAAAATGACCGGAAAACTATGGAAAATTGTTTTCACAAAGCGAAATTCGCTCAAAATGCTTCTGAAGACTGGATATTTCGATAAATTTGAAACCTTTTACCACTTTTGTGCCTCTAATGCAATTCGAAATTTTCGACTCCAATTTTTTGGACGTTGCCGTATGAACTATAAGAATTATGTTATTTTTTTGACAGTAACTTTGTTCATAGACAAGATACAGTATTCCAAATGTAATCATTTTGTAGCTCTTAGGCTTTTCTATCATATCCATTTTAGTTAGTCCAGATATTTTGATTTGGAAGGAAGTTATGGTCCGTTTTAGGCCCTGATAGAAATGCTGGACAGATCGAAAATCTACAGTACCCTACTCAAATGACGTCATATGAGCACTATAACACCTATTTGCTAGCAGCTGCTACAACCACAACATAGCACTACGGGATGACGTGAATCAAAACAAAATCCCCACTAAAAACCTTGAGAACTAGAGATAGAGAGACGCAGACATCAAAAATCTGCTTCTGGTCAGACAAAGCGACCCCAGCTACTCACTCTTACCTTCATATTCTCCAATTGACGACTTCAATGAATAGACGTCTCTAAACTTTGGAGCTTTCCAGAAGAATCCTTTAAATGAATGGATTCTGGAAAGTTCCTACCTATTTTTTCTGAAACTACGTTATTTATTCCAAAAAGCTATGGATTTCTCTTTCAAAATGGTGAGTTTTATAGTCAAATTTAGTATCGTTTTGTAGCTCTTTTCAATTTCTCCATTTTACTTTATGAATCGTTAAGAAATTCCAATTTTGAGCCGAGTTATGCGCCTTTAATGTACAGAAAGGAAGTCAAGGCGCGTACCTCCAACTTTAAAAGCGCATATCTCAAAAACTGCAAAAGCTAGCTAAAATTCGTCCACTAGTAAAATGCGTAAAATTTCATGATCAATATTTTAGTAATTAACAAATTTTGTATAGCGTATTTAGTTTTTGAGTTATGTGTCTTTAAACACCATGCACCCATTGCTGGCGCCTCCGAAGACGACAAGGGGTGTGCAATCTTTAAAGGCGCATATCTCAAGAACCAAAACAGCTAGCAAAACAATTTAAACTAACAAAATGCGTAAAATTTTATGATCTACATTTTATTAGTTAACAAAATTTTGATATCTCATAGAGGAACTGAGATAATTGAGCTCAAAGTTGAAGCATCTAGAGATTTGTTTCAGATGACTGGATCCTTGGGACATGGATGACTTGTGTGGACGAATGTGCGGAACATGATTTTGTAACGAGGAACTTCTTTCCTATGCATCTTTGTCCCATTGTCTTTTCAAATGTTTTTGATATCTCAAAATATATGTTGCTCAAAATCCCAAGATATTCAAACGTCACAAAATTCCTTTGTACCTTGGATAATTCTCAGTGTTTTTTTCTCAATGAAAACTACAGTATACCATGATTGTGTCCCAACTTTATTAATTTTAATGAACAAAAAAAGCCGCAATTATGATTTTCACAAAAAAAAAAGAAAAAAAAAAGAAAATCCCTAGGCCAAAAACTATCAGCTTCATAGCCAACAATGTATACCACTAGACTATTAGTGCACAGTGGAACATAGGAAGATAACGCAATCATAAAACACGTGAGAAAAATCAAATTTTGCTTTTCGAAAAATTCGAAAACAAATATTTGAAGAAAAAATTTCACGTTTCGGAAAAATAATATTTTTTGAAAAGTGAAAAAATAGAGCGAAGAGATAAGAATCTCCCTGGAAGTTTTCGTATATAAGGGAAGGGAGAAACAGTTAGAATCAGTCAGTTCTCCAGCTTCGGCTGGAGAGCTGGGACTCTGGGAGCTGAAGCTCTGGGAGCTGGTGGAGGTGGAATCAGAGGATCGGAGCTGGTGGAGGTGGAATCGGAGGATCGGAGCTGGTGGAGGTGGAATCAGAGGATCGGAGCTGGTGGAGGTGGAATCGGAGGATCGGAGCTGGTGGAGGTGGAATCAGAGGATCGGAGCTGGTGGAGGTGGAATCGGAGGATCGGAGATGGTGGAGGTGGAATCAGAGGATCGGAGATGGTGGAGGTGGAATCAGAGGATCGGAGCTGGTGGAGGTGGAATCAGAGGATCGGAGCTGATGGAGGTGGAATCAGAGGATCGGAGCTGGTGGAGGTGGAATCAGAGGATCGGAGGAACTCTCTGTTTCAGATATTTGAGGGTCAAATTGCTGGATTTTTTGTGTCAGTGGAGCGTTCCGTTTTCCTAAGTTTGCTATTATTGGAACCTGAATCAAAGTGTACTGTAGCTTCGGAAAAGGACGACCAGTGGATACTACAGTACCCACTTGAAACATCTCGCAATTTGGATTTGGTGGAAATTGACCTGGGGAGGACAAAAAGAAGTTCGGATATGTGAACTACTAGAATGAATATTTGCCAGAATTTTATTTTTCTTCTATCTCTCCCTTTCAAGACTTTTCATGTCGTTAGAATTGTTAATCATAAAATTTCCGTCAATTTGATACCCATATTGCCCATATTCCTAAATTTTGTGAATTCTGAATTCAGAAGACATCAAAATTCGAATCTTTTCGAATCTATGGCGAATCGTTCAAATGCTTCTAGACTCCGAAAAATCAATAATTTCATTTTTCATCAAATAATCACTCGTAAATTTTCAGAAAAAAACGGACATATCTTTTTTTTCACAGCCAAATCTCGAAAACTAGTATTTTTGGCGGATTTTTGTGGATTTTTGCTTCTCGAATATGATCGAATTTGGTTTCAAAATGACCGGCAAGTTAACGAAAATTGTTTTAACGAAGTGAAATTTTCTTTAAATGATTCTGAATTCTGAAAATTTCGATAAATTTGAAACCTTTCACTTTTGCTGCCTCTAATGCAAATTCGAAATTTTCGACACTAACTTTTTGGGGCGCTACCGTGTGAATTATAAAAACTTCTAACCATTAGAATTCCTAAAAAAAAACAAGAATTTCTTTGCTCCTCTTACTGTAGATTGTGTATCCAAATCTTTCGCCCGTTTTTGACTTGGCGGTCATTTAGTCATGGTAGAATACAGTATCTTTTTTGGGCGTACTGTACTTTTGTACAAGACTAGATACAGTACTCCAAATAGTATCATTTTGTAGATCTTGAGATCTTCTATCATATCCGTTTTAGTTAATCTAAAAATATTGACTTTGAAGGAAGTTATGGTTCGTTTTGGGCCCTGCTAGAGATGCTGAACAAATCGAAAATCTACAATACCCTACTCAAATAACGTAATATGAGCAATATCACACCCATCTGCTAGCAGATGGTACAACAACAACATAGCACTACTGGATGACGAAAATCCAAACAAAAACCCCACTTATAACCTTGTGAACTAGAAATAGAGAGACGCAGACAACAAAATCTGCCTCTCTGGGCAGACAACGCGCACCCCAGGTACCTATGTTTCTACTCTCATATTCTCCTCATATTCTCCCTAATTGACGACTTCAATGAATAGACGTCTCTTTGGAACTTTCCAGAAGAATCCTTTAAATGAATGGATTCTGGAAATGTTCCTACCTATTTTTTCTGAAAATCTGTCTCCCTTTATATTTTAGGGACACATCTTTGGATTTCCCTCTCAAAATGGTAAGTTTTAAAAAGTTGAAATACAGTCAAATTTAGTATCGTTTTGTAGCTCTTTTCAAGTTATACATTTTACTTTATGAATCGTTAAGAAATTCCAATTTTGAGCCGAGTTATGCGCCTTTAATGTACAGAAAGGAAGTCAAGGCGCGTACCTCCAACTTTAAAAGCGCATATCTCAAAAACTGCAAAAGCTAGCTAAAATTTGTTAAGTAGTAAAATGCGTAAAATTTTAAGATCTATATTTTTGTAATTGACAAATTTTGTATAGCGTGCCTAGTTTTTGAGTTATGCGTCTTCAAACATCGTGCACCCATTGCTGGCGCCAAAATCCTCAGAAGACGGCAAAGGGTGCGCAATCTTTAAAGACGCATATCTCAAAAACTATTAAAGTTATCTGAAAATAGTAAACTGATAAATTGGAGATCATAACATTTTACGCATTTCAGTAATTTTAAATTTTAGCTAGCTTCCATAGTTTTGGAGATATGCGCCTTTAAAGTTGGCGCCTCCCCCTTTTCTTCGAGAAGATATGCCGTAGCGAGAGAGCGACATACGCCAACTTTAAAGGCGCATATCTCAAAAACCAAACTATCAAACTATCAAAAAGTTGTTAACTACAAAAATGAAGAACATGAAAAATAATTGTTTTATCAAAATTTTAGGAAAACTTGGTCTCCTTTGGAGTGCAATTCATCGAAAGCCTCGATGAACTTCCCGCCAATGCCATCTAACTGACTTTCGGACATCTACCACAAATGTCAGCGGACATCATCGATACAAAAAACCAACGCTGGTTGTTGCTATGCCAACTTTCGAAATTCATGACCATGGAATTTTCCAAGGTAACTCTAATTATATAACTACTACAACTTATCACAAATTGTTATCTTTTCAGGTGCATCAATTGGCCATTTCCATAAAATGCCCACCGCCTTTAAAGGCCCATTGGTGACGAAGTCATACTCGGACAAACTCGCTACTTCAATCGTGTGTTTGCTGGGGGAAGTATGCAAAAACCCAGCATTGGCGAAAGGCGTAAGAAGCAGAGGAACAACATTTTGGACACCCATTTATTCCTTAACTTTGTATTGCTAAAAAAATTATTTTTTAAAACCATTCCAATAAAATATTTTTTAAAACTAAACTTCTTTTTTTATTCAGTTATTCATTATTGAACTGGTTCAGAATTTACCAGAAATATAAAAGTTTTCGAAATGCACTGAAAACTGGAAAAATCTGAAATATTGAACTTCAACATTTCAGCAATTTTTGAATTTTTGGAAATTTTTTTTTCTTTCTCCAACTTTTCCTGTCGTTAGAATTGATACTCATCAAATTTCCGTCGTTTTGATACCCATATTGCCTATATTTCCAAATTTTGTGAATTCTGAATTCAGAAGACGTCAAAAATCAAAGATTCCCGGATATAGGCAATATGGGTATCATAATGACGGAGAAACTGCAGCAAATCGTTTTAACTATGCGAAGTTTTCTTTAAATGCTTCTGGAGTCTGAAAATGTCAAAAATAAGGACCATAAAATGACGTCATATGAGCAGTATAACACCCATCTGCGAGTACCTGGTATTGCCCTCTAAAAAGCACTTGTAGATGACACATAGGTCAGGAGAACTAGAGATAGAGAGACGCAGACAACAAGAATCTGCGTCAGGTTTTGTTGTCTGCGTCTCTGGTCAGTCAACGCGCCTCCAGCTAGTCAGTTCTACTCTCATATTCTCCAAATTGACGACTTGAATGAATAGACGTCTCTTCGGAACTTTCCAGAAGAATCCTTAAAATGAATGGAACTTCTGGAAAGTTCCTAGCTATTTTATCTGAATATCTATAAATTCTATGATTCTTACTTCTAGAAACCATCTTCTTGGATTATTCTCAAAATGGTAAGCTTTAAAGCGTTCAAAAATAGTCAAATTTAGTATCATTTTGTAGCTCTTTTTAATTTATAAATTTTACTTTTTGATTCAGCTTGAAATTCTGAACTTGAGCTGAGTTATGCGCCTTTGATGTTCAGAAATTTTTAAAATCGGTAAAATTTCCAGCGAAGCAGCTCGTCAACTATTCTCCAGAAGCTCGACGTCGTTGAGTTCAATGATAGGAGCCTGTCAAAGGAGGCAGTCACTCTGGCGACGACCTTCATTCACAAGGTTCAACTCTACGAGTTATCCCAACGGACTATCTGGTATCCGATCACCGCCGAGCTGATTGCAGCTCGCTTAAAATGCCCCAGGATCCAACCAAACTGCTTTGAGGAAGCGGAGGAATAGATCAGGACCTACTGTAGAGATCCTCATTGGGAACAATTCTGGCGAAGCATTGAGGAGCAGAACATCAGGGACGGCTACCGCTCTTCGAGGAAGCTGACAACTTCTCAGAGGATCATTATGAAGATGGAAGTTTTCTGTGGAATAGTTTTTCTTGCTGTCCTTCAAGGAACTTGTCGACCAAATAAATAATTGTTTCCATTTGAAAAATTGACCATTTCAAAGCAAAAAACACATTTAAAAAGAACAATTAATGATAAGAAAAAAGAGAAAAGGAAAGCGCGCTCTAATGCAAATTCGCCTATTTTTCACGGTTTTCGCCGAAACTACCGTAATCTTGACCCAAAAAATTCCAAATTTTCAGGTCCCCCCGGGCCTACTGTAGAGCGCAGAACTTCATTTACACGTAAAACACAAAAAGCACAAACTATGAAAAAATACCGAGAGAGATAAGAAATCAGTTAGGGAGATGATAATGGAGAGACGATGATGAAATGGATTTTGAAGGGTCCAAAAAGGGGCGGAGCCTAGGAAAAGATGGATTTTAAAGGGTCCAGACAGTCAAGAAAAAGAATATTATTTGAATTTAGCGAAAAGGGGGCGGAGCTTAAGGTCAAGAAAATTGAAATAAGTGGGCGGGGCCTGTGGAAATAGGGGGCGGAGTCAAATAGTGAAGAAAATTGAAGTAATCGGGGGAAAATTCAACTGGGGGAATTTTTGAAAATGGTAAAAATATTGAAATTTTGGGATTTTGAATATTCAGAAGACGTCGAGAGGAGTCAGAAGGCGTCACGATTCACTGGTTGGCAGATGGCTGGAAAAATCGATTTTTTGAATTTCAAATTGCTCATTTTTGACTCTAAAATTCCTGTTTTTTGGCTCAAAATTCATCAATTTTGGGCACTTTTTTGACTCAAAAATTCCAGATTTTCAGACCAGAAATCTCCAAATTTTCAGATTTTTTCAGTTTTTTTGCTTACAAAGAATCGCTGAATGAGTTGTCGCTCCAATTGAAAGTGTCCGCGTGCGACGAGCTCCGTGAGCAGACGACCCATCACTTGTGGATCGGCGTTGTAGCCCCAGTCGGTCTCCGCCTGCAACTGTTTCATTTGTTAGTGGGTGTGTGGCTACAGTAATCAGTAGTCCTTATTCGTAGTAGTGCTAGTAGGTATACAGTAACCTATTCTACAGTAATCCAGAACAACAGTAATCATTTTTGTAGTTGTAGCTCTAGTTATACAGTAACCAATTTACTGTAGTCCCTCCTTACGCCTATTTTGACCAATTACAGTAATCCCGTTCAAACCTACAGTAATCCTACAGTAACACGCAAGTATAGCAATCTAGGATACAATCACCCAAGCAACGGGCATCAAACCAAACTCCCGAATCTGCAAAGCTACAGTAATCTGAAAGTACAGTAACCAAGTATACGGTAACCTAGACAACAGTAACCCAAGCTGTGGAGGGATCTACAGTAATCCTCCAAAAGTTACAGTAACCCATTGGAAAAATACAGACCCTATCCAGCTACAGTAATCCTAATATTCCTGGTCTACCATAATCCGCTTCTATAGTAAATAAAAAGATGAATTTACAGTAATCCAAAACTACAGTAATCTCATCTTCCAGTGGATTGTTTCCACAGTAATCTGAAGGTACAGTAGCCCAAACTACACAGGGATTTACAGTAATCCAATATACAAACTACATGAATCCATTGGAAACATTGGAAACTACAGTAATCTTCCTGGCTTACAGTAATTCTAGATGCATCTACAGTAAGCCATTGGAAACTACAGTAATCCTAGATTTATCTACAGTAATCCTAGATGGATCTACAGTAATCCTATCCTAACTAGTCTACAGTAATCCTAATTTCAAAAAAAGCTACAGTAACCCATCGATTGCTCACCTTGACACCAGTTCCAGCGCACTGAGCAACGATATTGTTGACGAGTTGAGCGGTCGTCGGAATCGGATTGCGCTTCACAGCCTCGACACGACGCACAATGTTTTCTGGAAGAGAAAAATTTAGGTGGCCTAGTTTTGGTGGCCTAGAAAACTTCCATGGCCTAACTTTCTCAATTCGTGGTCTAGAAAATCATATAGCCTAGTTTCGGTGGCCTAGAAACCTCACTAACACTCCCAGATGACCTAGAAACCCCCTGTCTTCTCCATAGATCGTTCTGTAACCTAGAAAAGATCACATGGCCTAGAAACCTCCCGCCCTCTCCAAAACCCCCAAGAAAACCTTACCAGCCACTTCGAGGGCTCTGTCCATCGCCTTGGCACTCATTCCGCACGCCTTCAGTGGTGCCGATAGTTGAAGAAGCACACGGGCGGTGTCCTCTTGGAAGCGACTCTCGAAATCGATATCCAGCTGATCGATGCGATCGATCGATTGCTTCAGTTGGGCCTCTTCGGATGGTTGGACGATCTGGAAAATCGATTATCGATTGATTTTCAGCAATTTGGGGTCAGTTTTGAGAGCGGAAAGCAAGGTGGCCTAGTTTTGGTGGCCTAGAAAACTCCTAATGACCTAGAAATCGCGTGTTTCAGCTTTCAGGATAATTCTTGCTCATTTTGAGCCGAATTTTGGCTCATTTTCAGACAATTTTGATCGTTTCTGATAGATTTTCAGCTTTTTTTGGACCATTTCAGCTCATTTTCAGCAAATTTTGACCAAATCTGGGTGGCCTAGAAACCCCCCTCATAGACTAGAAATCCTATTTTTGAGTTGTCTAGGCTCATTTTTGGCAGTTTTTCACCAATTTTAGGCCATTTTTGATCGATTTTCAGCTTTTTTTCAAGTCATTTTCAACCGATTTAGATCAGATTAAACTGATTTTTGATTGATTTTAGGCTATTTTTGATCGATTTTGAATTTGAATTTGAATTTGAATTTGAATTTGAATTTGAATTTGAATTTGAATTTGAATTTGATCGTTTTTGAATTCGAATTTGAATTTTAATTTGATCGTTTTTGAATTCGAATTTGAATTTGAATTTGAATTTGAATTCGAATTTGATTTTTATTTTGATCGATTTTGAATTTGAATTTAAATTTGAATTTGAATTTGATTTTGAATCTGATTTTCATTTTGAATCTGATTTTGATTTTGATTTTGATTTTGATTTTGATTTTGATTTTGATTTTGATTTTGATTTTGATTTTGATTTTGATTTTGATTTTGATTTTGATTTTGATTTTGATTTTGATTTTGATTTTGAATCTGATTTTCATTTTGAATCTGATTTTGATTTTGATTTTGATTTGATTTTGATTTTGATTTTGATTTTGATTTTGATTTTGATTTTGATTTTGATTTTGATTTTGATTTTGATTTTGATTTTGATTTTGATTTTGATTTTGATTTTGAGCTCATTTCTGATCGATTTTTTTCAATTTTTCTGGATTTTCCCACCTGAATCTCCTCCTCATCCTCCTCATCATCGTCACCGGCGTCCTCCAAATCAGCGTCATCAGAATCTGAGGATTTCGAGTTGTACTCCTCCTCATCACCATCCAACGATCCTAAATCATCTTCTTCGTCTCCAACGTTAACATTATCCGGAGCCATACGTGCCACGTCATCGAATTCGGCGCCGAACGAGTTGGTGTGGATGTGGAGGAAGGGTTTCGGGTTGAAGCCGTCGAATTTGGACCATTTCTGGAAGGAAACTGAGGGTCAATTTAAAGATTTTTTTGTTGAAAAAAATTGGAAAAAATCGTCGAAAAATGACTGAAAATTTGACTGAAAATCCTAAAAATAATTTAGAAAATTTTTTTTCAAAATTTTTAAAAGTTCGGAATTTCATTTTCAGAGATTTTCCAGGATTCCAGAATTTCAATTTTTAGGATTTTTAGAAATTTTCCGCCAATTTTTTATATAAATTTCGAATTTGCAATTTTCAGGTTTTTTGAGATTCTACAGTAATTTGAAGGTACAGTAACCAAGGCTACGGTAACCTAGACTACAGTAACCAAGGCAATGGCTAAATCTACAGTAATCCCAATTCAAAGATACAGTAATCCTACATTATGCCAGGGATGCTACAGTACAGTAACCCAAGCTTCAGTAATCTTATGTAGTAGTGTGTCATATCTACAGTAACCCACGGTACAGTAACCCAGACTACAGTATTCTTTTGTGTCGTTGTACTAGTTCTACAGTAATCTACGCTACTGTAATCTCATCTTGCACAGTGGACCATTTCTACAGTTATCTGAAGGTACAGTAACCAAGTATACGGTAACTTAAACTACAGTAACCCAAGGATCTACAGTAATCCTCAAAAAATTACAGTAACCCATTGGAAAAATACAGTCCCCCTATTCAGCTACATTAATCCTAATCTTCCTAGCCTACCATAATCCGCTTCTACAGTAATCCTAGATGAATTTACAGTAATCCATCCATAGCTACAGTAGTCCAAGGCTACAGTAACCCAAGAAATATTAAAATTTACAGCAATCCAAACCTACAGTAATCTCAACTTCCAGGAGGGTTATTTCTACAGTAGTCTGAAGGTACAGTAGCCCAAACTCCAGAGGGGTCTACAGTAATCCTTTTTTCCAGAATTTTCAGTTAGAATTTAGAGCTACAGTAATCCCTCTTTTAGTAGTTGTGGTAGAGCTCTACAATAACCTAAAACTACAATAATCCCGATTCTTCAGAGAACTACAGTAATCTAGAGGTACAGTAACGCAGAGACCCTGGCCAGATCTACAGTAATCCCCAAGTAGCCCAAAAACTTGAAAATACAGTAATCTTTCTGAGCTACCGTAATCCGTTCCTACAGTAACCCCAACTGAATCTACAGTAGCCATTTTCAAAGCTACAGTAATCCTAACTTCAGAGGATTTCTCGGAATGGAATTTTCAGTTATTTTCAGCCAAATTTTTCAGAAATCTTGAAATTTTTCAGAATTCCAGAATAACAATTTTCAGGATTCTGAGGATTTCCAAGCCATTTTTCAGCCAATTGTTAGATTTTCAGCGATTTCCAGCCAAATTTCCAGTCTCACCTGAATCAAGAGCTTCGCAACTGGTGGCGTGAGCTCATTTCCACACAAATACACATTCTTGAGATGACGATGAAGTTGTGGATTCAGATGATCAATGATATAGTTACATCCGGCGTCACGAATCAAACAATCCGACAGATTCAACACTTCCAGCTTCGGCCATGATTCGAGTGCTCGTGCGAGTGCTTTCGCACCCTTCGGGAGTACGGTATTGTCCTCCAACCACAAATGACGCAGGTTTCTGTTGTGTTTGAGGGCGGAGACCAGTGCTCGAATGCCTTCTTCGTGGATTCCGTTTTGACGAACGTCGAACCATTCGACCGTTTCCAGGGACTGCAAAAATAGAGTTTCGGTCATTTTAGGCCAATTTTCAGCCGAAAGGAGGTCATTTTCAGGGATTTCCAACCAATTTATGGCAATTTTCAGATTTTTTGGACATTTTCAGCCATTTTAGCCTTTTTTCAAGACTTCAGGCCTGTTTTAGGCCATTTTTGGGTCATTTTCAGACAATTCTCAGTCATTTTAGTAATCCTACAGTAACCCCCGTATTCATATCTACAGTAATCCTCCTATAGTGAGTAATCCAGATGAGAGTGATGCAGTAACTCAAGCTACAGTAATCCCATCTAACAGTGGATTGTCTCTACAGTAATCTGGAAGTACAGTAATCTCATTTTTGTAGTAATAGTAGTAGTTATACAGTAATCCAAAATTTTCAGTAATATATAGAAGGTTACAGTAATTTCCAATTCATATCTACCGTAAAGGAGAGTGGTATGCTACAGTAACCAGGTGTACAGTAACTTATAACTACAGTAATCCCATCTAGTAGTGTGTTATATCTACAGTAATCTAGAGGTACAGAAACCCAGACTACAGTATTCTCTTGGGTAGTTGTAGTAGTTCTACAGTAATCTACGCTACAGTAATCCTATCTTGCACAGTGGATCATTTCTACAGTGTTCTGAAAGTACAGTAACCAAGTGTACGGTAACCTAGACAACAGTAACCCAAGCTATGGAGGGATCTACAGTAATCCTCAAAAAGTTACAGTAACACATTGGAAAAATACAGCTCCTATTCAGCTACAGTAATCCTAATATTACTGGCCTACCGTAACCTATTTCTACAGTAATCCTAGACGAATTTACAGTAATCCATTCATAGCTACAGTAGTCCAAAGGTACAGATGAAATTTCAGCAAATTTTAAGCGATTTTCAGCCGTTTTCTGACCATTTTCAGCCAATTTTTCACCCCAAATTCATAACCAACCTTGAAAGTAGCAGCCAACGCATGAGCTCCGGGATTCTCCAATCGATTTCTTCCGGCGATGAACGTCTTCAGCCGAAGACGATTCTCTCCACCGACGGCGATGGATTTTCGGAGGCATTCGGCGAGCGATTTGGCAATTTGTTTTCCGCCGATTCCCAATCCATTGTTGTTGAGTTTCAGTGTTTCTAGGGTGTAGGCGGATGGGGACTCGAGGAATTCCTGGAAATTATGGTTTTTAGAGCAATTTTAAGACATTTTCTAGGAAAATTAGAGTTGAAAATGGTCATTTTGGGTCATTTCTATCGAAAAAGGGCCAATTTTCATCCATTTTAGGCGATTCTCAGGTCATTTTCAGTCGTTTTCGACTAATTCGAAGCTATTTTAGACCATTTTCAGTCATTTTCAGAGCACATTTTAATCAGATTTAGTCAGTTTCTGGACCATTTTCCATCAATTTTAATATGTTTATAGGTCATTTTCAGCCATTTTAGACCTATTTTTAGCTAGATTTGGCACTTCTAAAGTCATTTTTGGCGTTTAAAATCGATTTTCCAGCTAATTTTCAGCCATTTTTAAGCGATTTCTCGCCCATTTCCTCCCAAACCCTCTCCGCACCTTGATCGCATCGGCTCCAATCGGTCCAAACGCGTTATCCGACAGATCGAGCTCTCGAATCTTGGCTCCAGCGGCGATGATTCCCTTTCCAAGAGCCTCCAAAACCGGTGGAATCTCGTTTTTGAGTCGTCCAGTGAACAAATCACTCCACAGGCACTTCTCGAGTTCTGGATGCGATTCAAGAGCTCTCGCAATGAGAACTCCGGCGTCGATGCCCAATGTGTTACCGCGGAGCTCCAGGGTCTTCATCGATCTTGTGGCGGTGATGACCTGCAAAATGGGGGATTTTTAGTTTGTAGTTTTGGAACGTTTTTGGAACTTTCTAGAGCATTTTAGGTCCATTTTAAGCCCAAACCACCCAAACTTTCTATTCCAGGTCATAACTTCATTCAGGGTCTTCATTTCCAGACCAACCAAAATGGATACTGTAGTAGAACTCAAGAGCTACGAGAAGGATTTTCTTACGTAGCTCTATCTCGTCTATGAGCAATGTTATAAGCTGGATGTGACTCTTAAGCTCTCTACTACAGTATCCACTTCGATTGGTCTAGCAATATAGATCCTGAAGGAAATTATGATCTGGAATAGAGGAAGTTTGGGCGTTTCGGCTTAAATGGGACCTAAACTGCCCCAGAAAGCGCAATTTTTAAAGGACAGTAACCAAGTATACGGTAACCTAGACTACAGTAATCCTCAAAAAGTAGCAGGAACCCATTCGAAAAATACAGTAACTATTCAGCTACAGTAATCCTAATCTTCCTGGTCTACCAATAATCCGCTTAGGGATTATTTCTACAGTAATCTGAAGGTACAGTAGTCGAAACTATGATCTACAGTAATCCATTAAAGACTTTAAACGAACTTTCATCAAGCAGGAACTAATTTTCTATTTTCAATGTAAAAATTAAAGAAAATGAACCTAAAAATGGTCCCAAAGCTGTCTGGAATAGAGAATATGGACGTTTAGGCACTGCCCCCCAAATCGACCTTTAATTGACCGCTACCGTACCTTAACCACCTGATCCGCGCTCTGAGCCGTATCCAACTTCAGACCCTTATCTAAAAAGGAAACTCTATCGTTGCTCGCAGTCTCCACTGGATCCCCAATTCGAATGCATCCGAATCCCTTCGTGACCAAGTCGTTGAGCATCTGCTGAGCCTTGTCCGATTCCTCAGCTGATCTTTCAATGATCGTATCCCTAGATGTATTCATTGCGTCTTCCTCCATACTCGCATCGTCCGCTTCCATTTCCTCTCCGTCTGAAGACAGAAGCTCATCGTCGCCACGTCTTCCGAAATCGATATTTCCTTTGCCGTAGCGAGCCTTGGCGGCGTCGAAATCCTCACCGAACATGTTTACGGAGATGTCCACTTTGCTGAAAATCAGTTTTTTCTAGAAAATTCCGAATTTTACGGCTATTTTGAGGCTGTTTTTAGGTAAAATTTCAGGTAAATTCGGTCGGGAGACTTAGCCGACCGATCGGCCAACCGTTTGCATTTGCGCGTCAACGTGTTTGCAGACGCAGTATATTGGGTAGAAAATTCGGTTTTAGGGGCCAAAAATCCGAAATTTACGAATTTAAGGTCAGAAAACCAAGTTTTTAGGCATTTTAGGCAAATTTAAGGGGGTTTTTAGGTGTGAAAATTCGGAAAAATCTAAAATTTTAGGTCAGAAATCGGGATTTTTTATTATGAAATAGGACAAAAAATCCGTTTTTAAGGGTTTTCAGAACAAAATTGTAGATTTTCCAGACAAAAATTATCTTTTTTAGGTCTGAAAAGTCGAATTTCATGTCGAAAAATTGAAATTTAAAGTAAATTTTCAAATTTTGAGACTGAAAATTGGCATTTTCTGGTCAAAAATGAGCGATTTTTAGATCAGAAAATCAGAATTTTGAGGCGAAATTCGAGATTTTTAGGTCGAAATTGAGATTTTCAAGACGAAAATCACCATTTTCGGGACCGGAAAACTGAATTTTTAGATCAAAAATCTGGTTTTAAATACGAAATTCGACAATTAAGGGCAGAAAATCAGGGTTTTGAGTCAAGATTTCAGATTTTCAAAATTGGAAATTTCCGGATCAAAAAAGTTCGAATTTTAAGGCTAAATTTCAGGTTTTTAAAGGTTGTTTTAGGCCATTTTTTGGCTGTTTTTAGGCCACTTTTAAGATTTTTGGGGTGTTTTCAGGCCATTTTTGGACTAATTTCAGTCATTTTAAACCAAATTTCCGGTTATTTTCAGCCAAATTTCCAACCAAAACTCACACATGCGCCATGCCAGCGGAATTGAAAAAATCGCCAATCTCCTCAATGATATCAGCAGTGATATTGTTTCCACTCAACACCACCTTCTTCAAACAATCCCTCTTTCGATCCAGACCACTTAGAATTCCAACGACACCGTCGTCATCGCAGACGCAGTCTCCCAAGTCGAGAATCTCCAGGTGATGGAGGTCCGGAAGGACTTCAGCCAGTTCTAGAGCTCCTTGGGTGCCACAAATGTTGTCGTTGAGATCGATGATGCGGAGATTCTTGTTCGCCTGGAAATTTTGGGGGTTTTTGAGGTTTTTAGATCCAAAATTAGGAATTTTGGGTTTGAAAATTCGGATTTTTGGTCAAAATTTCGTATTTTTAGACTGAAAATTGAGTGTTTTGGTTCCGGAAAACTGAATTTTAGGTCAGAAAATCCGATTTTTGGGTCAAAATTAAAAAAAAAAAAAGAAAATTATTGTTTCTAGGACGAAAATTTCTGATTTTTGGGTCAGATTTTCAGATTTTTAGTTGAAAATTGACAATTTTTCGGTCAGGAAATCTGGATTTTTAGGACCGAAATATCGGATTTTTAGACTGAAAATTGAGTTTTCAAGACGAAAATTACAATCTTTGGGACCAAAAAAACTTAATTTTTTACATTAAAAATCTGATTTAATAGACGAAATTCGCGACGTTTTCGGTGTCAGAAAATCAGGAATCTAAGCCGAAAAAATTCGAGATTTTTGAGGTTTTCCCGATCGAAACTCCGGATTTTTGCCACATCGAAAATTTCGAATTTTCAGTATTTTAAAGATCAAAAATTCGACTTTTCCATGAAAATTACTGTTATCTGGTGGGAAAAAAAAACGAATTTCAGGTCAAATTTCGGATTTTCAGTCGAAAAATAGAGATTTTTGGGTCAAAAATTCGAGTTTTTGACTCACAATTTGAGATTTTAAGACGAAAATTACCATTTCTAGATCTGAAAAAAACGAATTTCCAGGCCTAAAAATTGGGGTTTTAGGTCAAATTTTTAGATTTTTAATCCGAAAAATCGAATTTCAAGGTCAAAATTCGAGATTTTTAGGTTGAAAATTGAGATTTTCAAGGAAAAAAATTTCGGTTTTTGAGTCGAAAATTACCATTTTCGGGTCCGAAAAAATGAATTTTAGGTGAAAATATCCGATTCTTAGGCCGAAAATCAGGTTTTTTGGTCAAAATTCCAGTGTTTTAGGTCAAATTTTCAGATTTTTAGATCTGAAAAATCGAATTTCAAGGCAAAAAATTGGGTTTTAGGTGTCGAAAAATTGAATTTTCAGGGTCAAAATTTCAGGATTTTCACTCAAAACCGCCTCTTACCTGCAACGCGACAGCCAATGCTCCAAACGCTGGCTCTCGAATTCCATTCTGTGGAAGACGAATCTCTTCAAGTGTCTGCATGAGAATGAAGGCATCGGAGAGAGCAATCGTGGAGACCACTTCCAGCCGATTTCGACCGCACACGAACTTTTTGAGTTTCAGCGGTCGGCCGGCCTTCTGGGATGCGGATATGAGGGAGCACAGAGCGTTTCCGACGACTTCACCAGCCAATCCAAGTCCGTTGTTGTTGAGAATCAGATTTTCCAGGGAGTAGAGAGCTGGGGACTGAAAATAATAGAAATTTTGGGAAATTCGGTAATTTTTAGCCAATTTTAAGGTCTTTTTCAGTCTTTTCTCAGCCAAAATTGACTGAAATTCGACTGACAAAAGAGTGTCAATTTTTGGGCATTATCAGCCATTTTTCAGCCAATTTGAAGCAATTTTTTAACATTATCAGTCCATTTTCTAGCATTTTCAGTCATTTTTAGACCAGTTTCAGTCAAATTTTAAGAACTTTGAACTATTTTTAGCAAATTTCTGATCGTTTCAAGTCGATTTCCGGGCTATTTTTAGTCATTTTTCACTTTTTTTCCCTAAAAATCACCTGAAAATGGTCAAAAATGCTTCAAATTGGCTGAAAATCACCGAAAAACAAAAAACACTTTTCAGCAATTTTCAAGTCATTTTCAGACCATTTTTTAGTGATTTTAGTCATTTTTTCAGCTTTTTCAGGTCACTTCAGACCTTT
Organism: Caenorhabditis nigoni; assembly: GCA_027920645.1. Lineage (NCBI taxonomy): Eukaryota > Metazoa > Nematoda > Chromadorea > Rhabditida > Rhabditidae > Caenorhabditis > Caenorhabditis nigoni. Next base: position 14,558,023 of record CP115866.1, read on the forward strand.
CTGGACCAATTTTAGGCGATTTTTAGTCAAATTTTGAGCATTTTTAGCGCTTTTTCGACAAGTTTCAGCCATGTTTGGACCATTTTCAACCAAATTTCGGGCATTTTCAGCCGATTTCAGACCCGTTTCACCCATTTTCAAACTCTAATCCCTACCTGCAAGAAATTGGACAACGAATCCGACAATCCCGCTCCAAATGCATTATCCGAAAGGTCCAACGTGGTCAACTGACATCCAGAAGCCGTAAGAGCCTCCTCGAGCGCATCCAGCACCAATGGAATCTCATCTTTGAGTCTTCCCGTGAACATATCACTCCAAATACACTCTTTCAGCTCTCTTCTCGTCCTCAGAGCGTCGGCGATTCGTCTTCCAGCTAGGACGCTGATTGTGTTTCCACGGAAATCCAGAATCTCCAGATTCGGGTGAGCGCGGATTTGGTTGACGACGATGGCGACTGAAAATAGACGGATTTTAGGATGATTTTGGGGTCATTTTGAGCGTATTTTAGTCGAAAAATGAGCCACGTTTCAGCATTTTGAGACAATTTTAAGCCAGAAATCCAAATTTTCAGCTCATTTTTAGCCATTTTTCATCTGGTTTTGGTCAATTTTGAGGATTTCCAGTCAAATTTCATGAATTTTGGACTATTTTAAGCCCATTTTCAGCCATGTTGAACCTATTTTAAGCTGAATTTGGACCAAATTAGGTCAGTTTTGGGGATAAATTTTCCCCGAATTTTCAGCCAATTCCAGCCTATTTCTAGCCATTTTGACTAGATTAAGGCTCCACTTTTATGGATTCTCACCCATTTTTTGACAGTTTTCCACGGTTTTCAGTCATTTTTTGTCATTTTTGACCTATTTTTAGCTGGATTTTGGACCAAATAAGGTCGATTTTTGGGACACATTTTTCTCGAATTTCAAGTCAAAATTTCCCAATTTTAGTCAATTTTTCCTATTTTCAGACAAATTTCAGACTGTTTCTAGTTCCGAAATTCCAACTTTTCTGGGGTCATTATCAGCCATTTTTACTAATTTTCGGACTATTTCAAGCCAATTTCCAGCTATTTTCGAACTATTTCTAGCTGGATTTTGGGCCGTTTTTCAGCCAATTCTGTACGAATTTCACAACATTTTGCAATGCGATTTTTGTTGGATTTTCAGCCGATTCTAGCTCATTTTAAGCCATTTTGATCAGTTTAGGAGTCTTCAGCCATTTTCTATGGATTTTGGACTGTTTTAAGCCAATTTCCAGCCATTTTGACCTATTTCTAGCTGGATTTTAGAGCAATCCAGGTCATTTTTGGTCCATTTTTTCAGCTTTATCAAGGATTTTCATCCAAATCTATCCAATTCAAACCCATTTTGATAAGTTTAAGGGGGGACCATTTTAATGATTTTTCGTCAATTTTTGGGCACTTTTCAGCCAATTTCCGCCCTTTTTCAACCATTTCGACAAGTTTCAGGGTCCATTTTGATGGATTTTCAGCTATTTTTGGTCAGATGGCGACTGAAAATATTGGTTTTTGACGATTTTCAGAAAACAAAATTCAGACTGGTTTTAGTTTTCATTTGCAGCCAAATTTCATGAATTTAGGACTATTTTCAGCCGATTTTCAGCCATTTTGACTTGTTTCTAGCTGGATTTTGGACCAAATCAGGTCAGTTTTTGGGACGAATTTTGGCGAATTTTCCTCGAATTTTCAGTGATTTTCAACCAATTCCAGCCCTTTTGAGCCATTTTAATTGGTTTTGGGGGTCCATTTTCATGGATTTTCAGTCATTTTCAGCCATTTTTAGGCCATTTTCTCAGATTTTCCTGTTTCCCAGTGGTCCATCTTCACCTGTTCATCAATTACTGAGGTGCAGGAGGAGGGACCATCCGGATCCAATCGATATCAAAACGGTTGTCAAAACTGTGTCAAATCCTCCTCCGCCGCCTTGAAGACCCGTCTTCACCCTATGCACCTGCCCTTACTAATTAAGGGGACCTAACTAGGCCACGCCCCTTTTATCCCATGGTCCCAAAAAACAGATCAGTCAGGTTCTTCAAACACTCTGTTTGTTGTTGTGGTATTTCTACAGTATTCTTGTCTTTATTATTCTAAAAATCATGAATTATTCTACTGAAATTCTTCAAAATTCTGAAAATTCTGAGAATTTTGGCCAAATCACAAAGGTGAGCAATATGTTTTTTATAGCATTTTTTGGGTCCCAAAACTCAATTTTCCAAAAATTTACAGAGAACAAAAAATTGGGATGGGGAGAGAGTCTATCTACATATATATTGCATCCAGAGTTATTAGGGCCCTTCTATTAGAGGTGCCCTTCTAATACAGGCTTTACGGTACTCTTTTCTCTCTAATTTCTTCTCTAAATTTCCCTCAAATTTTCAGCCAAACTACAAGACGCAACTCTGCAAAAATTGGAGCCGTCTGGGATGTGGCCATTGCCCATATGGACCGAAGTGCCAATTCATCCATCCGGAGGACCACGGGTATCTGGAAGTGTACCCAGATACCTGGCACTTTGCCAGGGAGCAGGAGGAGCACAGCCGACAGGTACAGCCTCTACATGTAAGTCTTTATTTATAGGAAATTTTGGAAACATCGAAAAATTGGGCAAAAAAGCCATCTGATCAGCTCAGAACAGTCTAGAAATCTTCTAAAATGGCCTAGGATCATTCTAGGCCACCGCCACTCGGCCACCAACCTTTTGGAGTCATTATAAAGCATTTTAGTGATATATTGATACTGAAATACCGTATTTCAGCATCCTTTTATCATTACAATGCCTTATAATGACTCTAGAAGTATGGTGACCGTATGGCTATGGCCTGGGATGATTCTAGGCCATTTTTGAACATTTCTAGAGTGTTCTGAGCTGATTTTAACGGCGAAAAACCCTGATTTTCGGCTATTTAGAGCCATTTTCAGGTTCTAAAAATTAAATTTCCGGCTATTTTAGGGCAAGAATTTAGACCAATTTCTAGGTTCTAAAAACCGAATTTTTTGCTATTATAACCCAATTTCTCTCATTTTTCAGGCACAAAAACTCGTCAACCCATTCTACGAGGCCCTCATCGACAGGAAGGTTCGGGAGTGGAATGCCAACCACCCCAAAGGCCCGGATTACTATGACTTCCACGGCCTTACCACTAAATTGGCGGATTTCTACATTTTGGATATAATTTTGTATATGAAATCAGCGAAAATCCAAAAATCCTGGATTGAAACTGGCCGCGGAAACCATTCCAAAGCCAATTTCGCCGCTATTAGGACCAATTTTTTGACTAATCAGTTCCCCCCAGGTGTCTCTTTTGTTCCTGTCCCCGGTAATGATGGTATTCTGTGTCTTACTGTAGTTTAAGCCCATTTTCTTTGTATCTATTTTTGTATTTTCTGTATATTTTATAATAATTATAATTATGATCTCAATAAAAATGATAAAATCCAAAAAAATGTGTTTTTTTCAGCATTTTTGACTGATTTCAGCTAGAAAAAAGGGAATTTTTGGGGGTCACTTTGAGCCAAATTTCAGTTAGAATTTAGAATTTCTGGGCGATTTTGGTCAATTTCAGAGCTAATTTCAGCCGAAAATAGAGGATTTTTCGGTCATTTTCAGCCAAAAATGCCCTAAAGCCCAATTTTCTAGTCGATTTTCAGCCAAATTTGAGTCAAAATTTCGATTTTCAGCTTATTTTCAGTCATTTCAGACTGAAAATTTCAGTCGAACATTTGGTTATTTTACGGACATTTTCAGCTAAATTTCAGCCAAAAATCCTATTTTTCGGACATTTTTAGCGAATTTCTGTAAAAAATTAGGCATTTTTCGAGCATTTTCAGCCAAAAAATCATATTTTTCAGCCTTTTCAGCGAATTTTTGTCAAAAATTGAGCATTTTTCGGGCATTTTCAGCCAAATTTCTGTTAAAAATTAGGCTTTTTCGGGCATTTTCAGCTAAATTTCAGACGAAAAAAAAATCTTATTTTCAGTCAAAATTTTTGCTCATTTTGGGACATTTTTCAATGAAATTCAGTCAATTTAAGCAGAAAAATTGCATTTTCAGTTGATTTCAGCTAAATTTACAACCGAAAATTGGTATTTTTTGCTATATATTCTCGTTCAAAAATTATAGGAATTTCAGTTATTTTTAGGCCAAATTTCTTGATTTTTTTGATCGATTTTCAGCTATTTTAGGTCAAAATTTCATATTTTCAGCTCAATTTTCAACCAATTTTCAGTCAAATTCAAAAGCTCACTCTGCTCCTCGGTATCCAATTTGAGTTGTTGTCCGAAAAACGACAACGTATTATTGTTGTGTCCTTGTTGTGGATTAGAAGACGAAGAAGAAGCCATTTCGAATAGTAACTTCTGGAAATTTTGGAAATTTTCAGATTTTCTGGAATTTCAAATTTCAAAAATTCAGCTTTTTTGGCTCGAAACTTGAACATTTCAAGTGAAAACAATAAAATTTTGAGTTCAAAATTCGAAATTTTCAGCTTTTTTAGCTAGAAAAATTGACATTTTGGCTCAAAAAACTCCAGATTTTTTCGAAATTTTCAAATTTCCCGCCGCTCGCAAAGCTAGAAAATTCGACTTTTGGGTCAAAAACTCTCGAAAAAAGAAAATTTACATATTCAGGATTATTTCTAGAAGACGAGGATTCAGAAGATTCAGAGACGCCAGAATAGACAGGTAGAATGGTTAGGAATAGTCTGGGCAGCATTTTTTTTTTGGATTTTTTCGAAATTCAAATTTTCGAAAAAATTCCAAAAAGAAGCAGAAGAAGGAGACAATAGGCGGAACGAAGAGGTAGATGGCCGAAAACTAGATAAGAAATCAAAAAAAAGAGAGAGAGAGAGAGAGAGAGAGAGAGAGAGAGAGAGAGAGAGAGAGAGAGAGAGAGAGGGTAGAGAAGAGACGCAGAGAAATTCAGAGTAACAATAATAATAATGAATACATGAAGACGAAGGTGTCTATGTAATGATAACAGAGTGATAAGAGAATAACACATGGCCTAGAAAATTTGGAAAAATTACCAAAAAAAAATGAGAAAAATTCAGAATTTCTGGTCATTTTTTGTCAATTTTCAAGCTAATTTCAGTCCAGAATAGCGAATTTTTCGGGCATTATCAGCCAAAAATGCGCTAAAAGCCAATTTTCTAGTCGATTTTCAGCCAAATTTGAGTCAAAATTCGATTTTCAGCCTATTGTCAGTCATTTTCAGTCGAACATTTGATTATTTTACGGGCATTTTCAGCCGAATTTCGGCCGAAAAATCTTTTTTTTTTCAGCTTTTTTAGCGAAACTTTAATTAAAATTTCGGCCTTTTTCGGAATTTTTCAGCCAAATTTCAGTAGAAAATTGAGCATTTTTCGGGCATTTCTAGCAAATTTCAGTGAAAATTAGCAAAATTGACAAGTGTGTCTACAGAAAATCGAATATTTTCGAAAATTTCGCGAAAAGAAAAAAAACAGAAAAAATCGAAAATTGCGAAATTCCATTTTTTTTTCGAAAATCCTAAAATTTCAGATTTTTAAATTTCCAGAATTTTTATGTTTTTTTCTCAAAAAAAAACCAATTGATCCTTAAAAAATCAGAAAAATCCAGTAAATATCAGGTGTTGATAGTGATGGCCCAATCACCACTGATAAAAAGATAAACAACTTTCAAAAATTGGGTGAAAAAATAGAGAGAAATAGAGAATTAGAGAAAAATAGAAACTTAAAGAACGATTCGTTCAAAAACCGAAAAAATGCCGAAATTCTGAAAATTCAAAAATTGAAAACTGAAAAATTCGAAAAACTAAAATTTTCCGAAATCTCAAAAATTCGAAAACTTCCATTTTTTTCGTTAAAAAATTGAAAAATTCTAAAATTTTGAAAATTCAAAAAATTAAATCTTTTCGTATTTTTCAGCTATTTTCAAAACATTTTCGGTCATTTTTTCAAAATTTCAGACTTTTCAAATAGCCAATTTTTCAGAATTTTCGCTTTTAAAAAGCCGAAAAAATGTCTTGAAAACAGTTTAAAAATCTGCAAAATATGATAAAAAAATCTCAAATTTCAAAAAGAGATAGGAGAGATAGTGAGAGGAAATGAGAGATTTAGAGAAATCCAGTTAAAAAAAAGAAAAGAAAATCGAGAAAATCAACGATTTTTGAGTTAAATTCAACAAAAATTGGTTTTAAAAAACGGATAATCAATGGGGACCAAAAATGTTTTTATGAGTGTGAAATTGACAAAAAAAACCAGAATTTAAAACCTTTAAATTGATAAAAAGGTGATATGATAAATAAGTTAGGGAAAAATTGGGGGAAAAATAACAATTTAACAGGGAGAGAGGGAGATCAAAAAACGGGGGCGGGAAAAGTGGAAAATGGGGAAAATTCTAGAAAATTCCAGAAAAATAAGACAAAAAATCTAGAAAAATCAGAAAAAAAACTATCAAAAAACTTTGAAAAAATGGATTTTTTTCTAGAATTTTGAGCAAAATTCCCGGACGTTTTATTGAAAATTTCAGGATTTTTTCAGCAATTTTTTAACAGAAAATTAGGCCTTCTTGGCTGCTCCGCTCATCTTGTACAACATGGCAATGACTCTGAGCTCTCTCTGCTCCAAAATCGGTGCGAATCCCTCGAGAACCGCCTGTCCAATCGATCCGTTCTCCTTTGGATCCGGACGGAAATAGGCAGATTTCGGAAGACGTGCTTGATGTCCCAGTTGCTCGGCGACCCATTTAATGTGCCCTTTGATCCATGCCCGTTGGTTTACTGTAGTTTCGGATGTCGATTCTTCGAGAAGCGTCTCCACGTTGGATGGAAGAATCACCAGACGGGACAGGGGCATCCATGCTGGGAATGGGTCTCCTTCTGGAAGAATTAGGGAATTTTAGAGTCATTTCAAAACCCATTTTTTCAAAAATTTCACACCATTTTCAGCCTAACTTGAGTCATTTTCTAGCAATTTTCAGCAATTTTGAACGATTTTCAGGGTTTTAAAAGCTATTTTAGACTGATTTTACCTAATTTTGGACCATTCAAAGCCTATTTTTTTAGCAATTTTGAACGATTCTCAGGGTGGTAAAACCAATTTTAGACAATTTTAAACCATTTTGGACCATTTTAGGCCTATTTTGAGTCATTTTTTACTGATTTTTGGACCTTTTTGGGTCAATTTTGAGCTATTTAAGCCTATTTTTAACTATTTTTAGTCTAATTTCGACTATTTCAGGTCCTTTTCAGAGTCATTTTCAGCATTCTGAGGGTCTTATAATCAAATTTAGGCTATTTTTCAACAATTTTGGGGTATTTTAGCCATTTTTCATAGTTTTAAAAGTAAGTTTAAACGATTTTTAGACTATTTTCGAGTCATTTTTGGACTTAAATAGGTCTATTTTTGGCTTGTTTTCAGCCTATTTAGGCATTTTTCAAGCGTTTTCAGCCAAATCTCAGTCAAAAAAAAATCATATTTTTTAGCATTTTTAGCTATAATTTTTCAGTGATTTTGGACTATTTTCAGCCTATTATAGCCATTTTCAGCAATTTTGAACGATTCTCAGGGTTTTAAAGGCGAATTTTAGACTTTTTTCAGCCTATTGTGGATCATTTGAAATCTATTTTTTCTGCAATTTTGAGCAATTTCAGTCATTTTCCAACTTAATTGAACTAATTTGGATCATGGTAAGCTTTTTTTCAGCTGTTTTAGACGTATTTTCAGCAGTTAAAAGCCAATTTTAGGCTAGTTTTAAACAATTTTTGAACGATTTCGGGTCATTTTTTCAGCTTATTTATAGCCTAATTTTCGGCCTTTTCTAATCAGATTTATAAGCCTTTTTAAGCCAATTTTGAACCATTTGAAGCCTGCTTTTAAGCCTATTTTGGGAATTTTGGGATATTTTAGCCATTCTTCATAGTTTTAAAAGTAATTTTAAACGATTTTTATACTATTTTCAAGTCATTTTTGAACTTAAATAGGTCTAATTTTGGCTCATTTTCAGCCTATTTAGGCATTTTTCGGGCATTTTCCGCCAAATCTCAGCCAAAAAATCATTATTTTCAGCATTTTTAGCTAGTTTTTCAGCGATTTTGGACTTTCAGCTTATTTTATGCTTTTAAAAGCAATTTTCAGCGATTTTTTCAGAAATTCAGCGATATTATGAGCCTATCTTAGCAAATTTTGAACGATTTCTAGCCTGCTTTTAAGCCTATTTTCAGCAATTTTTCATAAAAATTTCTATGATTTTAAGCCTATTTTGAACAATTTCAGCCCAATTGGCAGCAATTCTAGACAATTTTGGACCATTTTCAGCTATTTTAAGCCTATTTTTCAGTCATTTATGGACTTATTCTAGCTTTTTTTCTAGCCATTTTTCCGAAATTTTAGACCATTTCCAGTCAATTTCACCCCATTTCAAGACAAAAACCAACTCACTGTCCGCCGGATACATGCTCGTCAACCAATCGCAAAACTTCCCGAACATTGTCTTCTTCTCGACGTCATCTTTACTTTTCACCCGATTCCATTCATCATAATCAATCACTGATAGCCACGTCTTCTCGATTTTCTCTTTGAGTTCCACAGAATCCGGATGGACCACGAAGAGATCGGCGAGGAGGTGGAATGCACGGGCGTACCCGTCTACAGTAGCCTCGTCTGACGTTTGAAGAGACATATTCCATTCGAGCATCTCTTCCACTGACATCATCGCGTCGAAATCGTTACCGTAGCCGGTCTGGAAATTGGGAGGTTAGGAAGACTGAGGATCGGAAGATCCCGGAATCAGAATCATGGAATCCTGGAATTCTGAGATCCCTGAATCCAGGAACTTTGGATTTCGAGAATTCAGGAATCCCAGGAATCCAAGAGCCTAGGGCTCCGAGAATTTGAAAATCCAGGAGTCCAAGAATCCAAAGATTCCTAAATTCCAAGTTCAGAAGATCCCTGCATCCAGGAAATTTGGATTTCAAGAATTCAGGAATCCAGGAATCCAAGATCCGAGGATCAGAATCTAAGAATCTGAGAATCCAGAAATACAGGAAATCAAGATCCCAGAATCCCAAGAACCTAAGAATCTCCAGATCCCAACATCCTGAAGAAGAATCTTTAGAAACCGGGAATCCAGGAGCTACAAAAAATTTCCAGATCCGAGGATTCCAGAATCCAGGAACTCAGGATTCGGAGAATCTCAAAATCCAGAAGTACAGGAGTTTCAAGATCCGAGGCTTCCAAGATCCCAAGACTCTCAGAATCCTAACAATAAGAATTCAGGACCACAGAAATCCAAAAATCGTCAAATTCCGAGATTCTGAAAGGAAAGGGTTGGGTCCCAAGATCCCAAGTTCAGGAGATCCGAGGATCCGAAAATCCTTAGATTCCAGGATCCGGAGGTCCGGAATTCTATGGATCTGAGGATCTGGGCCTCAGAAGGACCCAGAACCCCGGGACCTAAGATCCCGAGATTCTAGATTCAGAAGATCCCAAGATCTGTTTATCACGAGGATGCGGAGACCTAAAAATTCAAAAATTCGAGAATCCGAAGATCGGAAGTTCCGGAATCTAAGAATCCGAAGATCCGAAGATGGGGATCATAGATCAGGGAATCAAAATCTAAGAATAGCTAGTCTGGAATGTCAGGAGGTCAGAAGGGCGGAATCCAAAAATCCAGGAACTCAGAAATTCAAGATCCGAGAATCCCGAAATTCAGAAATTTTCAGCCCAAAACCGCCAAAATTCAATACCTTCAATATCTCTGGTGGAATCCTATTCCGATGCTTCATCTCCGGATATCGTCGTTTATAGAAGTCGAACACCTCCGAAACGTCCGTTCCGTCCTGACAAATCGACGCACAATAGTAGGCACGAGTCAGGAAATCCGAGAATTTCGAAAAACTTTTCGATTCCGCTTCAGCCAGACTCATTAGCGTTAGAGCCGCTTTTCCGAATTGTTTGTTGGCGATTTCTCGTCCATAGCGGAGTTCCTGAAGAGAATTAGATGTTGAAATGATGAAAAATGGGTTGAAAAAGTCCCAAAATAGGCCAAAATAAGCCAAAAATTATCTAAAATAGACTTAAAATGGTCTTAAATCCGCTGAAAATATTATCATTGTCCGCTTCATTTCAAGCCGATTTCAGACCGTTTTCAGTGATTTTTGGACCAATTTTAGTAGATTTTGAAGCATTTCAGACCATTTTTAGCCTATTTTTTGCAAATTTTGAATCATTTTTAGTGGAGTTTGGACCACTTTAGACCATTTTAGGCCTATTTTGGACAATTTTAATCCTATTTCTCACCATATTAGGCCTATTTTTGGCCTATTTTTGACCATTTTTGATGAGTTTGAGCCATTTTGAGTCTATTTTAAGGAATTTCGGGCATGTTTAGGACTATTTCAGACCATTTTTAGCAGATTTCAAACCATTACATGCCTATTTTTGACCATTTCAGGCCTATTTTCAGCAATTTCCAGCCCCCATATCCCACCTTAAAATTATCCAAATAGGCATCAACCCGTCGTCCACCCTGTTGCAACAACACATCATTCCTCCCGTTTCGTTTCAAATAATCACACAAGTACATCTCGAAATCATCGTTCTCATACGTCTTCTTGTACCTCTCGAACGTCTTCTGTCTCGTATGGATTTCTGTGTTCAGGAAGTTCTTGATCAGTGTTCCAAAGTCTTTGTGTCTCTCGGCCAATTCAATCGCATCGCCTACTTTTCCCATTGCAATCAGGTCTTGGAGAATCTTATCGTTATCAGGACGACCGTCCATTTCAGACAGGTAGAAGTCGTAGATTCTGGAAGAGGAACATGAGCAATTTGGGGTCTGAAAATCCCAAAAACGAGAGAGAATTACCCCAAAATATACATAAAGAGCCGTGTTCTCTCACTATCCGATGCTTGTCCATCACGAAGTTCTTCCAGAATTCTCTCAGCAACCAGACGATAGCAGGGAGCGAATGTTTCAGCGGTCCACCACAGTGGTAGACGTGGCACCGGGATTCGGGTTCTGCAACTTTGGGAAAGGGGTTAAAATCTGCTAAAAATGGTCCGAAATTCACCAAAAATGGCTCAAAATTCATTAACAATGGTACTAAAATGATTAAAAATGATCTAAAAATGGTTGAAAATGGTTTAAAAAAAAAAGGCTGAAAATGGTCCGAATTCGTGAGAAATGGTACTAAAAAGGTCATTTTTGAGCAATTTCAACTGAATTTTGGACCATTTTTAAGGATTTCGACAAAATTTGAACAATTTTGAGCACCAAAATTCACTGAAAATGGTACAAAAATTGACAAAAATGGTACCAAAATTTACCGAAATTTGTCATTTTTGAGCCATTTTTCATTGATTTTGGTACCATTTTTCTTGAAATTTCGGTCATTTCCAGTGAATTTTAGTACCGTTTTTCATGAATTTTGAACCAATTTTAGCGAATTTTAGACTGTTTTTCAGGGCTTTAAACCATTTTTAGCATGTTTTGGACCATTTTTCATGGATTTTGGACAATTTCTAGCGATTTTCAACCCCCTAAAAACTTCCAAAACCTACTTTCTCCATGTGAAAATGGCGTCTTTAACTCCAGTAAGAAGTTCACACACCGAATGGAACACTTCCATTCTATGCGCCTTCGCCTTCGTCAAAATCTCCTTATCCAGCTGTTGAGCGGCAATCATTGGAATATGATGAACCAGACCACACCGTCCGAACAGGGCGTCCTTGTCTTTTAGTCCCAAATCTTGTACTTCTGGAATCCGAAGAGCTTTCTCGATGATCACGTCGAAAATCGCCGCATTCGATTCGTCGGAACACTTCCAGGTCCAGATGGCGGAGGTGGCCGCTACGCGTTCACTGATCTGGAAATAGTCGGGTTACTGTAGTTTCCATATTCGCAGATTTTTTTAAATGGTTCAAAATAGCCAAAATTAGCTTGAAAATGGTCCAACCTACACTAAAAATGGTACCAAATTTCGGGGGTTTCGGTACTATTTCATGGATTCTGGTACCATTTTTGTAGACTTTAGTACCATATTTAATGAGTTTCGGTACAATTTTCAGCGAAATTCAGTACCATTTTTATAGGTTTTGATCCGATTTTTAATGAATTTTTGTACCATTTTAGTGAATTTTGGTACCATAGTTATGGATTTTAGTGTCATTTAAAGCATATTTCAGACTATTTAGGGCCTGTTTTGAGTCTTTTTTGAGTCATTTTCAGCCAATTTTGAACCATTTTCCGCGGGTTCTTACCTCTCCCAACATGGTCGGTCCCACTCTCATCTGAGCTACACCTCCTCTCATTACAGTACACGGCGATACGATGATTCGATCCCAAAGACCCATATGCTTCAGAAACAGATGGAATCTGGCTGTGAGGACTCGTTTCGCGTGTAGCTCAGTGTCCGTTTTGTTCGCCGCATCCGAATAATCAATGATTGCTGATAGGAATTGTTGAACGACTCGGCAGAGCTCTTGATCGGCCATTTTGTGGACCTCCTGGAAGGAAAATTGGGGTTTTTAGCTGGAAAATTGGTGAAATATGAGCATTTTGGACACATAAAGTCGCAATTTCGACCTAAAAATCAGTTTTGAACGACTAGAAATGGCTAAAAACCAGACCAAAATTTCATATTTTAGAGCCAAAATTTGGTTTTTTAGAGCCAAAAATTCTGGATTTTCGGGCCAAAATTCGCTATTTTAGAGTCAAATTTCATACTTTTAGAGCCAAAAATCGCAATTTTCTAACCTAAATTTGGTATTTTTGAGCCGAAAATCACTATTTTAAAGCCAAAATTCGATATTTTTCGAGCCAAATTTTCGAATTTTAGAGTCAAAATCAGTATTTTCAAGGTTGAAAAATCGCATTTTCAGCATTTTTCAGCTATTTCCAGCGATAAAAATGATTTTCGGGTCAAAAAACCCGATTTTTAACGAATTTTCAACATCAAAATGCCCATTTTTGACAGTTTTTTCCTGGAACTACCTACCTTCAACAACTCCGACGCCTTGGCCATATCCTTCTCAGCAAACAACTCAAACGACTTATGCAATGACTGGAATACAGGGGTTTTCGGCAATCCAGCAGCGACCATTTCCGTCAGAAGCTCACTCAGCACACCCCAATCATCGGCCCCCGCAGCCAGTGATGGGACCACAATCTGTGTCTTATTGTACATCATTGAGCCATCAGAGAATCCACGTGGCAGTAGGCGTACGGTAGACACGCCGTTCTCCAGAAGGATAATGTAGGTGTACGTTTTGCCAATGGAGCATCCAATGAGCTGGTCGCGAGCCGGAAGGGAGATGTATCGGTAGAGGGATAACGCCTTTTTGGGTTTGTAGAGGTCGAATGGGAGGTACAGGGAGATGGCTGGAAATTTTATGACATTTCGCAACTATGTCATTTCGCAACTATGACATTTCGCAACTAGAACGTTTCGCAACTATGACATTTTGCACCTAGGACATTTCGCAACTATGGCACTTCGCAACTAGGACGTTTCGCAACTTTGACGTTTCGCAACTATTGACATTTCGCAACTATTGACATTTCGCAACTATGACATTTCGCAACTAGGACGTTTCGTAACTAGGACATTTCGCAACTATGTCGTTTCGCAACTATGGCATTTCGCACCACTGACATTTCGCCACTATGACATTTCGCAACTACGACATTTCGCAACGTTGACATTTCGCAACTATGACATTTCGCAACTATGTCATTTCGCAACTACGACATTTCGCAACTATGCCATTTCGCAACTATGACTTTTCGCAACTAGGACATTTCGAAACTATTTCATTTCGCAACTTTGACGTTTCGCAACTTTGACATTTCGCAACTATGAAATTTCGCAACTATGACATTTCGCAACTTTGCTCCAAAATGACTCAAATTTCGTCGAAAATGAGCCGGAAAATCGATTTCTAGGGGCAAAATGGGCTGGAAATTACGATTTTCAGGTCAAAATCGCTCTACAAATTCAGATTTTCGCGCCAAAAAATCAGAAAACTCACCAAAAAACGGATTAACAATGACAATTCCATCGGTTCTCTCTGCACTTTTCGACTCGGCCGTGTCTTTTGGAATGCACAGTGTCGAATTTGAGTACACCTGTGGGTCCTGTTTGGCGAAAAGAGCTCGATGCTCATTGATAGGGATCTTGGCAGACCAAACGGCTTCCGTGGGTTGCTTAGTTTGCCAATCGGGTGGTAGCCAGACGATGAACAGGGAGACGAGGGGCGTGTCTTCATGAGATCCTCCGACGAGACACATCAGACCACCACGGAAGACGGAGACGTCGATTAGATGGGAACGGACCAGGTTTGGGACGCGCTGGAAGTGAGAAATTAGGGGTTTAAGGTCGAAAAATGGGGATTTTAAAGCTGAAAATCTGGATTTTCAGAGCCAAAAAGTGCATTTTAAGCTCAAAAATGCCAATTTTAGACTCTGAAAATCTAGTATTTCGAGAGAACAGTCACTTTTCAGAGTCAAAAAGTAGCCCATTTAGCTTCAAAATCGACTAATTCTGGTCATTTTCAGCCATTTTAATGGCGATTTTCTGGGCTAAAATGGTCCAAAATAGACCCGAAGTAGGTTCAAAACCGCTCAAAAATTCATTTTTGAACAATTTTGAGCCAATTTCCGACCATTTTAGTGGATTTTTAGCGATTTGTCGATAATTTCTAGTGAATTTTTCACCGTTTTCAGTGATTTTTACATCAATTTTAGTAGATTTTGAAGCATTTCCAGACCATTTTTAGCCTATTTTTAGCGAATTTTGGATCAATTTACACCATTTTCGGGCTGTTTTCCATCATTTAAAGGCTATTTTTGAACCATGTTCAGTCAAATTCGGACCATTTTCGGTTTATTTTGTATGATTTTAGCCGCTTTAGGACCATTTTAGGCCTATTTTTGAGCATTTTAGGCTTATTTTTAGCCCATTTTGAGCAAATTATGGACCATTTCAAGTCTATTCGGAACATTTTGGGCATGTTTTAGACCTAATTCAATGTATTGGGGGCCATTTCAAGCCTATTTTGAACCTTAAAAGGGCTATTTCAGACCAATTTAGGCTCATTTTAGACCTATTCTGGACCATTTTACGATTATTTCAGACCATCTTAGGCATATTTTCGACCACTTTGAGCTATTTTTAGCAGATTTTGAGCCATTTAAAGCCTATTTCAGATCATTTTAGGCCTATTTTCACCCAATTCTCACCTTCAAATCCTGTTCAAAAAAGTAGGTGACCTTCTGCTGAAAGAATTCCTTCGTTTTCAGTGTCCACACCTCTGAAGGCTCCAGCATATTGAACACGGAAAGTAGGTCAGGGGACACTTCAACCACCAAAAGCGCATTTTTAGACTCAAAAGTGAAGGAATTGGTGACCAAAGATGGATTTTCTTTGGATAATCCATTTCCACTACTGAAAATAATCGAAGAGAGACGTCTTCTGAATCCTTGCGGCTCTCTTCCAATCACTTTATGACATTCTAGGGATCCAGTTTTTCCAGAATTCTCGCCTTCCCCGTTGATAAAATAGATGGTTCCTGAGGTGGTTGTTAGCAGGAAACTCGCTGATTTTCCGTCGGATGGCTCATCGGTGAGCTCTAGTTTCAGTGCCACCTCACTGTTGATGTCCAGAACCTTCTCGATGTAATTTGAGGATTCGATGGAGGTCCAGTGACGGAGAACACCTAAAAAATCGATTTTTAGAGGCAAAATTCGCTATTTTTAGAGCCAAAAATCTGTAATTTCAGGCCAAATTTCATATTTTTAGAGTAAAAAATACCGAATTTTGGACACAAAATTCCGTATTTTTGAGCCAAAAATCGGTATGTTTAGAGTCAACTTTTGACATTTCCAATGTCAAATTTCGTATTTATAGGCAAAATTTCATATTTTTCGAACCAAAATTTCCTATTTTAGAGACAAAATCCCAAGTTTTATAGTCAAAAATCAGTCATTTCAGGCAGAAATTCATTTTTGGGTCAAAATTCCACATTTTTGAGCCGAGATCACTGATTTTTAGAGACGAAATTTCGCGTTTTTAGACTCAAACTTCGCTATTTTTGAGCCAAATTTCTAATTTTTAGAGCCAAAGATCACGATTTTTGAGCCAGAAATCCGGTATTTTCAGCTTTAAAAACCTTAATTTGAATCTAAAATATTGATTTTTAGGCTAAATTTTCGCAATTTTCGAGTCAAAAATACTGATTTTTATGCCAAATTCCTATATTTTTGAGCCGAACATCCGGTATTTTTTGGCCAAACCTACTTTTTTGAGCCAAAAATCCCGATTTTTAGAGCCGAAAATCGTTATTTTTGAGCCGAAACTACTGATTTTTAGGTCAAATTTCGCTATTTTTGAGCCAAAAATACACTTTTGGACTGCAAATTTCGTATTTTAAGAGCCAAAAATCCAGATTTTAGAGCCGAAATTCGCTGTTTTTAAGCCATAATTCGTATTTTAGAGCCAAAAATACTGACTTTTGAGCCGAAATTCCACATTTTTGAGCCAAAATCGGGTATTTTTGGGTCAAAATTGGCTACTTTTAGGGTCAAAATCCGGTATTTTCAGAGCCAAAATGCTCTATTTTTGACCCAAATTTCATACTTTTACAGTCAAAACTCCTGGTTTAGAGTCAAAAATCAGTAATTTCTAGCCGAAATTTCGTATTTTTTAAAGTCTAAAATACGGATTTTTGAGCCAAAACTCGCTATTTTTTAGCCAAATTTCTCTATTTTAGAGCCAATTTTCGTGTATTTAGAGCTAAATTTCCATATTTTTATGACCAAAAAGCTTTATAGAGCGAAAATTCTTTATTTTTGAGTCAAAAATCATATTTTCCGTCCGAAATTTTGTATTTTTAGAGTCGAAAATACTGAGGTGATTTTTCAGGCTAAAATTCTCAAAATTTTGAAAAAAAAATCACTTTTGGTCTCAAAAATGTGCACTTTTGGACTGCAAATTTTGGATTTTCAGACTCAAATTTCGCTATTTTTAGAGCCAAAAATCCGTATTTTCAAAGCCGAAATTTGCTATTTTCGAGCAAAAATCCATAATTTCAGGCTGAATTTTCGTATTTTTAGAGCCAAAATTCCATGTTTTTAGAGCTTAAAATCGATGTTTTTGAGACAAAAATCCGTAATTTTCAGGCCTAAAAGTGTTATTTTTCGAATTTTTACCTTCTGGAGACACTATAACAACGCCTGGAATCGGTAGCTTCGTAGATGCGGAGAGTCTGGAGCCATCGTAGACGACAACACACTTGGAAGAGCGTGGGAGGCCGCTGGTGGGCAAAGGGAGCACGTGTGGGATGGTGGCTCGGTTGGAGGACTGGAAAAATGGAAATTTAGGGGTTTCTAAGCCTAAAATCATGATTTTTAGCATCAAGAATGGATTTAAAAAGTGAATTTTGAGCTATAGAGTCGAAAATTTGGGGTTTTCACATGTTTTTAGTATAAAATTTGAAAAATTCAAAATTCCGGAAATATCAAATTTTCGAGTTTTTCTACCAATTTTGGACATTCTGGACCCCAATTTTTCAATTTTTGAGGTTAAAAATAACCATTTTTGCTTCTAAAACCCACTTTAGCCCTCTCCCAAATGAACATTTGATTCCGCGACATCACCCAACAGTGCCGCTCGTTCAACGACGCACAATTCGATGGAACATCTGTCCGATGCGCTGAAGCGTGCCAATCTGAACGATTTTTTGCATTTTTCGGCGATTTTTAGCTATACAAACTGTTCAAAAACGCCTCTTTAACCAGTGCCGGGTACTCAATGGGCACTCCATCGAGCGTCAGCTCCAATTCCTTGTCTGGAGAGATTTTGAAGTGCTGATAGGTGGGATCCAGCATTGTTTTCTCTGAAATTTGCGAAAAAACGGTGAAATTTTGAGAAAAATCGGTTTAAAACAACCTACTGTCTGTTCAATAAAATCTGGACAAGGGGCGGAGCTTACGCGGAACGCCCCTTTATGCAACAGTGCCGCACACTTTTTCGGGGATATTTCTGCGCACGCAGCTCTCTGCGTTTTCCCTCGCGTTTTCATCGTTTAATGAAGCGATTTTGACTAATTTTTGGTGTTTAGTTTCGATTTCTTCATTGAATTTTTGAAGATTTCAAAGAAAATTTCGGTTTTTCTTCTAATTATGATTATTCGGGATATTTTTGCTCGTTTTTATGGCTCTCATTGATATGCTAACGAATTTTAATCGTTTTTTTCAGCGAAATATCGACAACACTGGACAGTCGGAAGAAACAGGAAAAAGAAAAAGCATTTATTATAATTAGACAACAAAATCTGAAAACGTGAAAAATAAAATAAATTTCAGAGCGCTCCATCATCATCAACCACGACTTCACCGGTGTCTTCATCTTCCCAATCGCCGACTTCGCTCCACTGATCGTCATCAGAAAGGTACATTTCGGGAATGTCAAATTCCTCAAAATCCTCATCCTCCTCAATATGAATATCAACCATCTGACCATCCTCATCTAGCTCGTAGACCAACTCGAAACTCTCATCCAGTACTGCTTGATCTTTTTCTAGAAGCATTTCGCGAAGCTCCGTTTCTTCGCGTTTCGTGTGCTCGAAAAGTGAGCTGGCAGACGAAGCCGGAAAAGTTTCTAGAAAATGCACAGCGCGTTGACGAACCTAAACCTCAATTTTAGCCCTATTCCTAGAGAAAATTTGTATTACAATTTCGAGAGAGTCCGATCCAGCTCCAACATTTCTCAAATGTGTCTTCATCTGTGCCCATACCATTTCGATAGGGTTGAAGTCGGGATGATACGGAGGGATGCGCAAGACCTGAACTCCTTGCTGCCACGCCCAACTGTCAAGTTCATACTTAACAAAAGCAGAGCGACCCCCATTCTTATTCACAAATTCTTTACAAATTGCAAGTAGAACGGGCCTTTTTGAAGTTCTATCAAATGGAACATTGTGCTCATCAAGCCAGTCAATCAATTGCTGCTTGGAAGTTCCCGTAGTTGGTGGCTGTAAGGAAAATTGCCTAGAAATATTGCCTAGAAAATTGCCTAGAATTTGCCTAGAAATGCGAAATACCTTTTTGCTTATTTTATTGTGATAAGGGGCGTTATCGACTAATAGAACTGCTCTTTTGTTTTGTTTCGCTGCTTCAGCAGCCATGAGTGGAACCACTTTTTTGAAGTAGGTCTCGTATGTGGAACCACACATGTCCTTGTGATAATCTTCCGTTTGTTCAGCAGCATTGACTCCAGAAATAATGACCAAGATGGAGCCAGGAAGAATACCAGAAGGAGAAACGACGGCGATGCAAATTGCTCTTTTTCCTTTCAATTTCCCTTTGCGAGGACCAGCCATTGGGAGAGATGGGTCGACCATTCTCATCTTCTTACACATGTTAAAGTACTGGCTTTGCCAAGCGAAGAGTTTAGCCATTGCATCATGAAACCAGGTCTCATCCAAAGCGAAAAACATGACTCCTTCGGCATCAAGAGCTTCTTTCTTCCCCAAATACAATCTCCTCCATCTCACAATATCCTCCCTTTCTTCCAAAACACTATTATTATTGTTTTTTCGGTGCCGAAATCCAAGTGCTCTCATTGCACGAAAAAAGAGGTTCTGCCTCTGTTGAAGAACGCATTGCTTTTAGCCCACTCGAACATCTCATCAACGGACACCGGTTTGTCATTGGCCCATCTACTGTGAATTTCCTTTCGAATCCTCGTTTGTTGGCCGATCGTAAGCTTTGAAGCTTCATAACGATCACGATCTCTACCGTTCAAATGGTTGACACAACGTTTGAGAGAGCTCCCGAAGGTTCCATGGAATCGAATCGTATTTTTGTGAACACCTACAATAGCCGCTGCTGCTATGAAGGGGTTTCTGAAAGGTGTTAGCTCCGAATCGTGACCGAGGAGGTGTCGAATTGATTCCATGGACTTCAAAACGTTATTGATTATTTCGTTCCCGCTGGACTTGACTTTCTTCTCCAATTTTGTGGTATTCAGAGCTTCCAAGTTCATTTTAGCAATGGCCTGTCCGATCCTGATGTACTGTTTCTGTTCCTTAATTTGCCTAACTATGAAACTTTTCCAGAAAATACAGTCATACTTCCGTTAATTCAAAACTACTTTCAGAACTGGTGGGCGGAGTCGCGACGGGGAATGGATCATCTTCGGTGGAAACGAGTCGGTGATGGTGGAAGTAGTCTTCCTTTCCGTTCAACTGCTGGCCGATATCCCGTAGTTGAATGATGCGAGGACGGACTATAATTTTTTTCTCTTGTTCCTTTTTTCAGCTCTTTTCTTTATTCATTGTAGTGTTTCTTTGTTGTTTTTATACTAAAAAATTCTGAATACTTAATGTTCACATTGTTTTCTCTTTTCCTGCGCAATTTTTTTCCAGAATTGCTTCAGTGTCTTCATACCTAGACGTCGATGGCTTCTTGGGGTTGCCGGTTGAAGGGGGAATGTTCGTTGTGGTGTGATACTCATGTTTTCTGTATTATTTCACATTAAAAACTCAATTTTATTCAATTTCAATGAGAAAATGTGTTAAAAATGACATCTGAAAATTCCGAGAAAAATATCCCCGAAAAAGTGTGCGCCACTGTTGCAAAAAGGGGCGTGTCAGGAACGCCCCCTTTTTCGGCTGCGCCGCGTCCAGATTTTATTGAACAGACAGTAAAAACCAAGAAAAATGATGAGAAAATACGAAAAATGGAGGTTCCCGCCAATTTTTTCTCTAGTCGTCTCGAGACCCAACGGTCTCCCTGGCGCGTGCGCCTTTAAACAGAATACGGTTATGAATATTTTTTCGACGATTTTTCGGGTTTTTTAGCTTGAAAACTTCGAAAAATCCAATTTTAAGAAACAAAAAACGAATTAAAACGAATAAAATTCAAATTTCCGGCCCATCTGCCAGTCACTGACGCATTCCTCTCGCACCGAAAGTGCGCAAACCCCTTTATATATTTCCAGGTGGCGAAAAACGGAAAATATGGCTAAAAAATGAACGAAAAAAGTGCTAGTCAGCTGAAACAGAGCGAGTATTTGCACGCGCTGGAAGAAGAGGAGACGGTAGGATTTTCAGATTTGTCTGAAAAAAAAAATTTTGTTGCCAAATTTTTTTTTTCCAGGAATTCTACGAAGCCATCGATCCAGCGCAACCATCAACATCGAATGCGTATCGGAATGGTGAGATTTTGGCTGAAAAAATCCAAAATTTTGGCTGAAAATCTGAAATTTTCGAAAAAAAAAATTTTTCTGAAAAATTATTTTTTTTTTCGATTTTTTCCAAATTTTCCTCTAAAAATCCCAAAAATTCAATTTTCAGAAAAATTCCAATACGCCCACATCCCTCAACCCCTCAATCAACCCATTGCTCAGCATAAAAGTCGCCTGAGAGCTCTCAGACAGACCTCCGACGCCATTACAGAGGCTGCGAAGAAGAATGGCATGCAGACAGTGGATAGGGTGAGATTTTGAGCGTTTTTCAGTGAAATTTTGGTTTTTTTGACCCAAAAAACCCCCCTGAAACCCCAAATTTTATCCTAGAAAGTTCAAAATTTGGATTTCTAGGCCACCAAAGCCTAAAATCGGAATTTTTGAATTTTGATGATTTTTAACCCCAAAATAGGTTAAAAGTGTCATTTTAAGCTCAAAATGACTCGAAAAATCCAGTTTTTCGGTCAGTTTTGACCCAAAAAACCCCCTGAAACCCCATTTTTCCCCCTGATGGCCTAGAAAACTCCAAATTTGGATTTCTAGGCCACCGAACTAAAAACTACTGTTTTAAGCTCAATTTTCGAGCTCTAAACGTTATTTTTATCGTTTTTATGACTGAAAATTTGAATAAATTCGATTTGGATGGCCTAGAAACCCAAAAATGTGGATTTCTAGGCCACCAAAGCCAAAACTTGGAATTCTTGATTTTTAGTGATTTTTTACTCTAAAATAAGCTAAAAACGTCATTTTTAGCGCAAAAACTGCACAAATTGAGTTTTCGATCATTTTAGACCCAAAAAAACCTGAAAAATCGCTATTTTCCCCCTTGGTGGCCTAGAAAACTCCAAATTTGGATTTCTAGGCCACCACCTAAAACATCGAAATTTTCGGTTTTTAAGCATAAAAATGTGCTGAAAATGTCATTTTTGGCTCAAAAACGCCGAAAATCCAGCCTAGAAACCCCAAAATTTGGATTTCTAGGCCATCAAAAAAAGTGGTGTTTTGGCCATTTTTAACCCCAAAATAGGCTTAAATTGTCATTTTTAGCTCAAAATACCTTAAAAATCGAGTTTCTGGCTATGAAAAATGTGCGGAAACTGTCATTTTTTGCTTAAAAACCCTTTGGTGGCCTAGAAAATCGGAAATTTGGATTTCTAGGCCACCAAAAAAAGTTGGGTTTTTAGTCATTTTTGGCTGTTTTCTACTTAAAAAAGCCTCAAATTTGCCATTTTTGGCACAAAAATCCCTGAAAATGCCAATTTTTCAGTCTGGCTCCCGCTACGTGGTCCCTATTACGATGCAAGCCCACCCCACCCAACTAAACGACTATATTCTACCCGAAAAAGACGATATTCTGAGTCGTAAGTTTTTTTTCTCAAAAATTCCAGATTTTCAGCCATTTTCAGCCGAAAAATCTAATTTTTTTTTCAGAAAATTCGGCATTCCCCTACTGTATCCATTGTCACTCGATTTTCAAAACGTGGCGAGGATTCGAGTATCATGTGCTGCAAATTCACTTAAAGTAGGTCAAAAATCAAAAAATTCGGGGAAAAATGGCCTAGAAATGGGATTTCTAGGCCATCATCTAAAAATGAACCAAAAACTCAAATTTTGAGTTTCTAGGCCATTCAAATTGGTTTTTGATGCAATTTTGCCATAAAAACGATATAAATAACCCCTAGATGACAAAAATTAAGCTTAAAACCCGATTTTTGGCTTGGTGGCCTAGAAATCCGAATTTTTAAATTTTCTAGGCCACCGGACTCAAATTTTTAAAAATGGCTTATTAAGCAATTTTGATGACTTTTCAAAGCGTTTTTCAATGTAAAAATCGTAGGAATTACCCCTAAAAATGGTCAAGCTAGCCTAGAAATTCGGAAAATTTATGTTTCTAGGCCACCAGTGACGATGGCCTAGAAATCCAGATTTTTGGGTTTCTAGGTCATTTACATCGATTTTTCATGTAATTTTTGCCGTAAAAACCGATAAAATCACCCCGAAACCTAGAAAATTGACCCGAAATTGAGATGGCCTAGAAATTTGGATTTCTAGGCCACCACTCCATTTTCCCTCTTCCAGATACCGCCCGTTTCGCTGCTATCACTGTACAAAAGAGAGTTTTTACACGGAAGAGGAAGGTCGTTTTCATTCTAGCACATCGCATCCGAATGAGGAGATTACTGTAGGTTTTGGTTTTCTAGGCCATGGGGGTTTTCTAGGCCACCAAGGACCGTTTTTGTTTCAGTTATTCAAAGATTTCGACGTGGCGAAGGAAGCGGCAGCCGAGCAAGCGTTCAAACAGGTCTTCATGATGTGTAGAGATGGAGTGAGTGGAGGTGGTGGCCTAGAAAGTTTTGGGTTTCTAGGCCATGGCTAAAAATTGGGGTTTCTGGGCGTTTTTTGGAAGTTTCAGGGCCGAAAAATCATGGGAAACGTGCTTAAAAGCATGAAAATGAATTTGAAATTGAAATTTTTGGATTTTTAGGCCATAGCCGAGTAATTTGGGTTCCTAGGCCATGAGCTGAAAATTGGACTTTTGGGCGTTTTTTCGTGGTTTTCGAGGCTAAAAATCATGGAAAACGTGCTTGAAAGCATAAAAATGGGTTTGATGGCCTAGAATTATAAGCTTCTAGGCCATGGCCGAGTAATTTGGGTTTCTAGGCCACGATCTAACAACCAAGTTTTCAGGCGTTTTTTTGGAAGTTTTAGAGCCATAATTCGGGGAAACCTGTTAAAAATCATACAAATGAACATGGTGGCCTAAAAATGGGATAGTCGAAACAAGTACAGGGTTTAACGGCAGGATATCTCTCCTCCGCGCCACCTTGCACAAGTTCGAAATAGAAAAGATAACGAGAGAGAAGAGACGGAGAGAAACGGCAAGACGAAAAGGCGGAAAGGCGAAACGAAAGGCGGAACGAAGGCACTGAATTCGAAGTGAATTCAGCGAAGAATGCGAGAAGGAAAAAAGACAACAATAAACGCAGCTTTTTTATAACTACAATTGTTTATTATAGCTTGAATTTAAGGCAAAAGGTAACTAGGAAACTGGGAAAACTGGGTAGCAAGGGAAATTGAGCACAAAGCTCTGAAAATCGGTAACAAAGGGGAAAAGGTAGCAAAAGAAGGCAAAAGGTAACAAAATGAAACTGTTTAGAGAGGAAACAGGGTATTCACCAAATCGGTGCCCTTCTCTAGACAAGAATCACAAAAAAGGGAAAACTAGGTAGCCAGGAAAAAAGGAAAACTAGAAAAATTGAAACTGTCAAGAAGTGAAAAACAGAGTCACCGATTCGGTGCTCTTTTCAAGACAAGAATGATTGAAAACGGGCCAGAAAAGCAATTGCACAGTTTTCCCGCCTCGATTTTTGGCGCTGGCGCGGCGGAGCGCGTTTCCATTGGGTACAGCGGAATTCAAAATAAATGAATTTTAAAGACTTTGAAGGCATTTTCGGAGAAGAACTTGAGAAGAACCGCTTCCAATGGAAATAGCACCAGAGAGGAGGAATTGGGAGTTCACTGTGATTGCAAGAAAGGGGGAAATTATTGAAAAACGGGGACGATAGAATAACATATAGGGGACGAAGATAGGAGAAGGGGGAAAGGATAGCATTAGGTGATGGGATAACAATGGATAACAAGAGTAATTAGACATTATTCATGTTGAAAGTTTGAGCTGATCCTTGGTGAAGAAGATCCGGAGACATCTGCATCAGCATCTGTAGTTGTGCTTGGCATTGGATGAAGACTCATTGACGGTCCAGGTTCATACGGTAGCTGGCATGATGTTGGTGAAGGTGAAATCTTCGGAAGAGACGAATCCTCGAACATTTCCTTTGGATCCTCGAAAAATTCCTTTGAATCCTTTGGATACTGTTCACTTGACATGGAACATTTGGAGCCAGTTGGTGGATCCTTTCCTGGTGACAGAACAATGGGTGTTCTTCCGGGTGGTGCTCCATTCGTATGAGCAAGATGGTCCTGAATTAGATTGTTATGATGCGAGTTTTGAGACAGGAGCTCTTTTTCGCAAGCGGCGAGATCGCTTTTGTAGACATGAGGCTCTAATCCTAAACCCTTTCGTAGACGGTTTTCTTTCACGAGGCATGAAGGTTTTGTTTGAAAAACACCGCCAAAGGCGACATCTCCGGCCTTTTCCAGTATCGGTTCTGGGGGAGGTTTGAGAGATTTTGGGACAATTTCCAATGCATGATGCTCATCTTGAACATCTTCATATAGCTGAGAAGAGTCTATAAACTCGTGTTTATCACGAGTCTTGGTAACTGGAAGGCCAAAAGGAGTAGAAGAATCAATTAGTGACTTCAGCGGGGGACCTTGACATGTATCTATGTCGTTAGCTTTCTTGTCGATCAGTACACTATTGTTTTCTTCATCTATTGTACTTTCAGAAACTGACATTGACTCAATTTCACCACTCTGATTTTCACAATGCTGAGAATCAGTGACATTATTCTCTTGCAAAGATTCATCAGACACTGGACACACGGAAAACAATTCATTTTCGAATACTTCGGTCTTATCCATTTCTCCATGAGCAATGAGTTGACCTTTTTCTAGGAAAACAACATCTTTTCCGCGATTAGAAAGCATAAGGAAAGATTTTCCCTTGGTATTGACCTGACAGACTGTTGTAGCAAGTTGATCAATTACTGGATGAACAAGGCAAAATTTCTCGGTATCGAAGATTCCTGCTACGCGCACTTCTACACTACGATGCGATTTGGGAGCTAGTTGAACATCATACACCGTTCTTATTTCCCGAGGCTCCATTTCAACTGACAACTGAATTCCCATTGTTTGGAAATTATTGTAGCCAAGAATGACATTGTTTCTGGAGACATCGGCAACATAGATCGGAATTTTCCTAGTCTTGGAACGAATCGAGGTTTCAAGAATGACTTGGAATAACAGATTAACAGGCTCACCATTAGCAGCTACCGCGTTCTGTATGCTCGGAGATTCGATGAAAACGTTTTTCTCCCACTCCTTTCCTTTCTTCGCGACAATAGATTTCCACAAAGCAAGAGACATAATTGAAATACTTGCACCACTATCTATTAGAATTTCGACATCAACGCCCGCAATTCTTCCTTGTTCGTATTGAACAGAAGACTTGTTTGCAGAAATTTCATTGAGAGACGTTTGGCTCCAATCGATATCCAACGTGGAGATCATAGCGATATTAGAGTCTATGGTTTCAGATAGAACCGGAATTGCTATGTTCTGTTGAGGACAATAGTTCGCTGAGTGACCTTTTTCACGACAACGATTGCAAGTAGGAACAAATTTAGCATTTCTCGGAGCTTTAGAACAAGTCGGAGCATGACACCCGATAGCGTTACATTCTCGGCATGAATAGT
Organism: Caenorhabditis nigoni; assembly: GCA_027920645.1. Taxonomy (NCBI): domain Eukaryota; kingdom Metazoa; phylum Nematoda; class Chromadorea; order Rhabditida; family Rhabditidae; genus Caenorhabditis; species Caenorhabditis nigoni. Next base: position 14,584,643 of record CP115866.1, read on the forward strand.
CATTATTCACCGGAATTTCTGCGAAAGACTGACTCTGATTGGAGACGTCTTCTTTCTGAGAAGGTTGCATAGACGGTGGATACTGATTAGCTGAAACTGGAGGAGGCTGATGATCCGACGACGAAGGCTCATTTGAAAACGAAGACGGCTGCTGAACTAATGGAGGAGACTGATGATGAGACGAAGTAAACTGGTAATTATTGTTCGACGAATTTGAACGATAATTATTGCTAGGCGAGTTGAACTGTTGTTGATGATTACGACTCTGATTCTGTTTCTGAGACCACATTTTGCTAGAATTCTGCTGATATTGAATGTTAGGAAGAGAAGAATTATTATCCTTCTTTTCACTAGCTTCTTCCTTCTTTCTATTCTTATGTCTTTCTTTGGCACTTCGCTCATACCTGATAGCGATCTCCCTGGCGACTTCATAGTGTTCAATTTCAGTAGTCTCACTCAATTTCGACTCAATTAAACCCGACATCATCTCATTATCATAAACCGCATTCATCAGTTTCTGACATTTCAACGATGATAGCTCTTCAGGCTCAATTCTCAGGAACGCGCGCTTCGAATGTTCATCGATCGCAAGACAATAGTCTTCGATTGACTGACCATCTCGCTTATGCAATTGTTCCCATTTAGACTTCGCTCGTCTTGAGTCATCTTCTTTGGAAACTCGCAACCGCTCAGCCATTCTTCTCATTACAGTTTGGAAAGACTGTTTGTCATATTCCGGAAGACCCTTGTATACTTTCAGCGCTTTTCCCGACAAGAAATTCGACTCTAGCAGAACCACTTGTTGTTTTTGAGATAATCCCCCATATTTCATCTGGAACGTTTTGATAAACGCATCCATTGAAGCAGTATTCCCTTCAGCAGTGTATTTTGGCGGGTCGGGCAGCTGGTTTTGCATGTGCATTTGTCGCATCATAGACAAAAAAGCTGTTTCCGATTTTCCGGTGTCCCAATCACTCTGATAGTAGCTATTTGGCACGTATTTTTCATTTCTGTCATTATCAAAGTCTTGCGCGAAATGCTCATGCATAGTCTCGTCATAAATCGCTTCGCGCGCAGTTTCTTTTACAAAACACTCACGAGGCATATTTTCTGGCGATGTCCTTGCTTCACGCGGTCCTTTTGGCATCGACGGCATAATTGGAGTCTTCAAAGTCTTCGGCATACTTGCAACACATCGTTGTTGGTTTTCCTCGAGACGAAACAGTGAGGGGAGCGGAATTTGGAGCTTCAAAATACGATTCTCTTCTTCCAAGCGCTTTTTCTCCATTTCCAGACGATCCCATTCCAATTTGAGCCTTTCACTCAAAGCTGAATCGTCGGAATTTCCAGAAATTCGACCTCTCGTTTGCTCTTGCTTCGCCTGAAAATATTTCTGTTGATATTGACTTTCTCTTTTCAGTCTGCTCAATTCCGTCAATTTTTCTTGCAATTCTTCGACGGTTTCAATTTCATTTTCTTCAAGAAATCTCACCATTTCATTGCCTCCATCTACCGAGTTGTTCGCGGCGGTGTAGAATCCTCTGACGTCCTCCATAGTTGTCGTCAACTGAAAAACTCGCTCATTCAGATTTTGAACCATTTTTCTGTATTTTGAGATAGCGAAATCTTTGCTATCAATGATTTCATCTTTCTCCAGAATTATCGAAAAAGCTTTGTCGACAATTTTGGTGACATTGCTCTCTTTTAAGCTCGTGTTTTGCTTCAATACAGCACGGAAATCGTTTTCAGATTCGACATTTTTATAAAGTCTCACCTGGCGTTGCTCTTCCAAACTTTGTTCACAGGTTTCAGTGAGAAACTCTGCTTCCTCTTTCTCTTGTTCTTCTTTCCGACGGTTTTCCTCTTCTTCCTCTCGAAGACGTCGTTGTTCTTCCTCGGAGAGCTCATCGGGAGCATCCGATGAGTCGAGCGGCGGCGCCGACGGCAGAGTTGAAGGCGGTGGTGGCTCCTCTGATAGGCCAATCATTTGAAAAGCCTGAAAATACGAGTTTCTCGTTGAAATTCAAGAAAATTGACGATTTGAAGCGAATAGAAGGCGATAAGAGACGAGAATAGGTATCAGAAGGTAACGGCGATAATGAAACCCGAAAAAATCGATATTTGACGGTTTCCGATGACAAAATTGTAGCGGAAAGGAAGAAAACCCAGTAGAAACCAATGAAAGCAGGAGAAATCGATAAAAAATCGAGTTTTGGCTCGTTTTCTTCACAATTTCCTTATCGGCGACAGGAAAATTCTCTTTGAAAACAGAGAAACGACGAAAATCCGTTGAAAAATACTAGAAATCGATGAAAATCCAGTAGAAATCTAGTAGAAATCCAGGCGAAACTGTTGAAAACTTTCGCAACGTTCCGGTAGCGAATTATCGATTTTCTGACCGATTTGAACAGAATTTACCTATCAATCAAAGATTCGCCTTTGAAAAACGGTATTTTCTGTCAAATTCTAGCGAAATTCCAAGAATTTCAGTCAGAAAATGAAATATTCACTTCTAGAACAAGCGCTAGCCTTTCCGAAGCGAATTTTTCCTCACTTTTCACAAGAAACTTTCTTTGAAAGGCAAAGAATCTAGCGAATTCACCAAGCTCACTTCACAGAAGCCAATCTTGAAGCTCGACAAGGTAAAATCACAAAGAAAATAAAGAATTTGGCGAATTTACTGACTAGGGAAGGCCCCAACTCGGGTGTGGCGATACGGGTGGTGACCTATATCATCTGAAAGCTGATATTTTCCTGATTCCAAATCTGTTTTCAAAAAGTGCTTTGTCGCGGTAGTTTTCGAGAAAATTGGGTCGAAAGTTTCGAAAAAATACGTGGATTTTTTAATCTAAATTTTTTAAAATTTTCCTTTCTCACGTATATCAGTTTTGAAGCGTTGAAAAAATGTGGAAGCGTGGTCGAGTGGTTAGTGAGGAGGAATATGAAGCGAGTACTCTCTGGTTCGACACCCTCGATCTGCTAAACTTTTTTTGAATTTTTTCGTCGTATTTTCTGGTGACTGTATCTGACTTCTAGATGATCCTATATAGTTCCATAAACTTGGAATTGATTTAAATTTTGATTTTAAGCATTTTACCTATTATTTTGAAAACTTTTAAAAAATCCATTTTTTCGCAATTTTCAAAGGATTCTGATCCATTGAAAAATCTAGACAAATCGCATGTTTCCGATTTCGCTCAAACGGTTGTCATTTGTACTTTTAAGTACGCTGATTACAGAACTGAAGTCATTTTTTCCACCCCGGCCCTGTGAAAAAAGTTATGAGCTCTGAAAGTGATTACAGCACTAATTTCTCAATGTTTGGAGTGAGTTTCTGGAGGACTTATAGACTTTATTCGCGAAGTTTTGAATGTTTATAGTATTTTGATTGCTTTTCTACAATCTGACAAGGTTTGCTCTTCTTTTTCGAAAAAAAAATTTTTTGAAAAAATCGCCATGGGGTACCCCCCTTGGCATTTTTTCAATTTTCGAAGAATTTCGAAATGTGCTAGAATTAGTTTTAAACAAAGAGAAACAGTGTGAAAAGTTGTTTTTCACAAGATTTGATAACTTGTGTCCATTTTTAGAAGTCGAATACAGTCACCCGAAAACGGTTGAATACATATAGTCACTAGAAATGGACACAAGTTATCAAATCTTGTGAAAAACAACTTTTCACACTGTTTCTCTTTGTTTAAAACTAATTCTAGCACATTTCGAAATTCTTCGAAAATTGAAAAAATGCCAAGGGGGGTACCCCATGGCGATTTTTTCAAAAAATTTTTTTTTCGAAAAAGAAGAGCAAACCTTGTCAGATTGTAGAAAAGCAATCAAAATACTATAAACATTCAAAACTTCGCGAATAAAGTCTATAAGTCCTCCAGAAACTCACTCCAAACATTGAGAAATTAGTGCTGTAATCACTTTCAGAGCTCATAACTTTTTTCACAGGGCCGGGGTGGAAAAAATGACTTCAGTTCTGTAATCAGCGTACTTAAAAGTACAAATGACAACCGTTTGAGCGAAATCGGAAACATGCGATTTGTCTAGATTTTTCAATGGATCAGAATCCTTTGAAAATTGCGAAAAAATGGATTTTTTAAAAGTTTTCAAAATAATAGGTAAAATGCTTAAAATCAAAATTTAAATCAATTCCAAGTTTATGGAACTATATAGGATCATCTAGAAGTCAGATACAGTCACCAGAAAATACGACGAAAAAATTCAAAAAAAGTTTAGCAGATCGAGGGTGTCGAACCAGAGAGTATTCGCTTCATATTCCTCCTCACTAACCACTCGACCACGCTTCCACATTTTTTCAACGCTTCAAAACTGATATACGTGAGAAAGGAAAATTTTAAAAAATTTAGATTAAAAAATCCACGTATTTTTTCGAAACTTTCGACCCAATTTTCTCGAAAACTACCGCGACAAAGCACTTTTTGAAAACAGATTTGGAATCAGGAAAATATCAGCTTTCAGATGATATAGGTCACCACCCGTATCGCCACACCCGAGTTGGGGCCTTCCCTAGTGAGTTTACTCCACAGAAATCTTATCTTGGAGATCACTCTGGTAGGGATTCGCAAAGAACGAGAGGTTTCACGCTCTTGGCTTTCGGTTCGGCCCCCAAGTCGAAACAAGTACAGGGTTTAACGGCAGGATATCTCTCCTCCGCGCCACCTTGCACAAGTTCGAAATAGAAAAGATAACGAGAGAGAAGAGACGGAGAGAAACGGCAAGACGAAAAGGCGGAAAGGCGAAACGAAAGGCGGAACGAAGGCACTGAATTCGAAGTGAATTCAGCGAAGAATGCGAGAAGGAAAAAAGACAACAATAAACGCAGCTTTTTTATAACTACAATTGTTTATTATAGCTTGAATTTAAGGCAAAAGGTAACTAGGAAACTGGGAAAACTGGGTAGCAAGGGAAATTGAGCACAAAGCTCTGAAAATCGGTAACAAAGGGGAAAAGGTAGCAAAAGAAGGCAAAAGGTAACAAAATGAAACTGTTTAGAGAGGAAACAGGGTATTCACCAAATCGGTGCCCTTCTCTAGACAAGAATCACAAAAAAGGGAAAACTAGGTAGCCAGGAAAAAAGGAAAACTAGAAAAAATGAAACTGTCAAGAAGTGAAAAACAGAGTCACCGATTCGGTGCTCTCTTCAAGACAAGAATGATTGAAAACGGGCCAGAAAAGCAATTGCACAGATTTCCCGCCTCGAATTTTGGCGCAAGTGCGACAGAGCGCGTTTCCATTAGTTACAGCGGAATTCAAAATAAATGAATTTTAAAGACTTTGAAGGCATTTTCGGAGAAGAACCGGATAAGAATCCGACAGTTTGGCTCCAATCGATATCCAACGTGGAGATCATAGCGATATTAGAGTCTATGGTTTCAGATAGAACCGGAATTGCTATGTTCTGTTGAGGACAATAGTTCGCTGAGTGACCTTTTTCACGACAACGATTGCAAGTAGGAACAAATTTAGCATTTCTCGGAGCTTTAGAACAAGTCGGAGCATGACACCCGATAGCGTTACATTCTCGGCATGAATAGTCATTATTCACCGGAATTTCTGCGAAAGACTGACTCTGATTGGAGACGTCTTCTTTCTGAGATGGTTGCATAGACGGTGGATACTGATTAGCTGAAACTGGAGGAGGCTGATGATCCGACGACGAAGGCTCATTTGAAAACGAAGACGGCTGCTGAACTAATGGAGGAGACTGATGATGAGACGAAGTAAACTGGTAATTATTGTTCGACGAATTTGAACGATAATTATTGCTAGGCGAGTTGAACTGTTGTTGATGATTACGACTCTGATTCTGTTTTTGAGACCACATTTTGTTAGAATTCTGCTGATATTGAGCATTGTGAACAGAAGAATTATTATCCTTCTTTTCACTCGCTTCATCTTTCTTCTTATTCTTCTGTCTCTCTTTGAAACTTCGCTCATATCTGATGGCGATCTCTCTGGCGACTTCATAGTGTTCAATTTCAGGAGTCTCACTCAATTTCGATTCAATTAAACCCGACATCATCTCATTATCATAAACCGCATTCATCAGTTTCTGACATTTCAACGAGGACAGCTCTTCCGGCTCTATTCTCACAAATGCGCGCTTCGAATGTTCATCAATCGCAAGACAATAGTCTTCGATTGACTGACCATCTCGCTTATGCAATTGTTCCCATTTAGACTTCGCTCGTCTTGAGTCATCTTCTTTGGAAACTCGCAACCGCTCAGCCATTCTTCTCATCACAGTTTGAAAAGACTGTTTGTCATATTCCGGAAGCCCTTTGAACACTTTCAACGCTTTTCCCGACAAGAAATTAGACTCTAGAAGCACAACTTGCTGTTTTTGAGATAATCCCCCATATTTCATCTGGAACGTTTTGATAAACGCATCCATTGAAGCAGTATTCTCTTCAGCAGTGTATTTTGGCGGGTCGGGCAGCTGGTTTTGCATGTGCATTTGTCGCATCATAGACAAAAAAGCTGTTTCCGATGTGTTTCCGGTGTCCCAATTACTCTGATAATAGCAATTCGGCGCGTATTTTTCACCCTTATTATCATCAAAATCTTGCGCAAAATGCTCATTCATAGTCTCGTCAAACATCGCATCCCGCGCTTTTTCTCTAACAAAACACTCACGGGTCATATTCTCCGATCTTCTTCTTACTTCACACGATCGTTCCGGCATCGGTGGCATGGTTGGAGTCTCCACATTCTTCAAAACTCTTGCATCACATCGGCGTTGCGCTTCTTCGATGCGAAACAGCGGTTTGAGTGGAATTTGAAGCTTCAGAAGTTGATTTTCTTCTTCCAATCGCTTCTTCTCCACTTCCAGACGATCCAAATCCAATTTGAGTTTGTCGCTCAAGCTTGAATCTGTAGAAGTTCCGGAAATTTGACTTCTGGCTTGCTCTCGCATCGTCTGAAAATATTTTTGTTGAAGTTGACTTTCTCTTTTGAGTCTGCTCAATTCCGACAATTTTTCTTGCAATTCTTCGACGGTTTCAATTTCATTTTCTTCAAGAAATCTCACCATTTCATTGCCTCCATCTACCGAGTTGTTCGCGGCGGTGTAGAATCCTCTGACGTCCTCCATAGTTGTCGTCAACTGAAAAACTCGATCATTCAGATTTTGAACCATTTTTCTGTATTTTGAGATAGCGAAATCTTTGCTATCAATGATTTCATCTTTCTCGAGAATAATCGAAAACGCTTTGTCGACAATTTTTGTAACATTGCTCTCTTTCAAGCTAGTATTTTGCTTCAATTCAACACGGAAAGTGTTTTCAGATTCTCTGTTTTTCTGGAGTCTCACCTGTCGTTGCTCTTCGAGAACATCTACGCAGGTTTCTGTGAGAAACTCTGCCTCCTCTCTTGTTCTTCTTTCCGACGGTTTTGCTCCTCTTCCTCGCGAAGACGTTGTTGTTCTTCTTCAGATAGCTCATCGGGAGCACCCGATGGGTCGAGCGGCGGCGCCGACGGCAGAGTTGAAGGCGGTGGTGGCTCCTCTGATAGGCCAATCATTTGAAAAGCCTGTAAATACAATTTTCTCGTTGAAATTCAAGAAAATTGACGATTTGAATCAAAAAGAAGGTGATAAGAGACAAGAATAGGTATCCGAAGGTAACAGCGATAATAAATCCGACAAAAATCGATATTTGACGGTTTCCGATGACAAAATTGTAGCGGAAAGGAAGAAAACCCAGTAGAAACCAATGAAAGCAGGAGAAATCGATAAAAAATCGAGTTTTGGCTCGTTTTCTTCACAATTTCCTTATCGGCGACAGGAAAATCCTTTTCGAAAGCACAGAAACGGAGAAAATCCGTTGACAAATCGATGAAAATCCTTGAAAATCGATGAAAATCCAGTAGAAAACTAGTAGAAATCCAGGCGAAACTGTTGAAAACTTTCGCAATGTTCCGATAGCCAATTATCGATTTTCTGACCGATTTGAACAGAATTTACCTATCAATCAAAGATTCGCCTTTGAAAAAACAGTATTTTCTGTCAAATTCTAAGCGAAATTTCAAGAATTTCAGTCAGAAAATGAAATATTCACTTCTAGAACAAGCGCTAGCCTTTCTGAAGCAAATTTCTCCTCACTTTTCACAAGAAACTTTCTTTGAAAAGCAAAGAATTTAGCGAATTCACCAAGCTCACTTCACAGAAATCTTATCTTGAAGATCGACAAGGTAAAATCACAAAGAAAATAAAGAATTTGGCGAATTTACTGAGTTTACTCCACAGAAATCTTATCTTGGAGATCACTCTGGTAGGGATTCGCAAAGAACGAGAGGTTTCACGCTCTCGGCTTTTGGTTCGGCCCCCAAGTCGAAACAAGTACAGGGTTTAACGGCAGGATATCTCTCCTCCGCGCCACCTTGCACAAGTTCGAAATAGAAAAGATAACGAGAGAGAAGAGACGGAGAGAAACGACAAGACGAAAAGGCGGAAAGGCGAAACGAAAGGCGGAACGAAGGCACTGAATTCGAAGTGAATTCAGCGAAGAATGCGAGAAGGAAAAAAGACAACAATAAACGCAGCTTTTTTATAACTACAATTGTTTATTATAGCTTGAATTTAAGGCAAAAGGTAACTAGGAAACTGGGAAAACTGGGTAGCAAGGGAAATTGAGCACAAAGCTCTGAAAATCGGTAACAAAGGGGAAAAGGTAGCAAAAGAAGGCAAAAGGTAACAAAATGAAACTGTTTAGAGAGGAAACAGGGTATTCACCAAATCGGTGCCCTTCTCTAGACAAGAATCACAAAAAAGGGAAAACTAGGTAGCCAGGAAAAAAGGAAAACTAGAAAAATTGAAACTGTCAAGAAGTGAAAAACAGAGTCACCGATTCGGTGCTCTTTTCAAGACAAGAATGATTGAAAACGGGCCAGAAAAGCAATTGCACAGTTTTCCCGCCTCGATTTTTGGCGCTGGCGCGGCGGAGCGCGTTTCCATTGGGTACAGCGGAATTCAAAATAAATGAATTTTAAAGACTTTGAAGGCATTTTCGGAGAAGAACCGGATAAGAATCCGACAGGATTTCTAGGCCATGAAAGAGAAAATTTGGGTTTCTAGGCCACGGCTTAGAAGTACGATTTTCGAGCTTTCGGGATCGCTGTCGAGGCTGAAAATCATGAAAATTTCGTTGAAAAACATAAAAACAAGCTCGATGACCTAGAAATTCTGTTTTCTAGGCCATGGAAGAGAAATTTGGGTTTCTAGGCCATGGCGTAAAAACTAGGTTTTTGGGCATTTTTAAGCTTGTGTTTAGCGGTTTTTCGAATAAAAAACGTGCTGATGAGCTTGGTGGCCTAGAAAATTGGGAATTTGGATTTCTAGGCCATTCATTTTTTTTCAGCCACTCGTCACCCGACAGCGTGTCTACGAATGGGAACAGCAGGCGACCCGGGAAATTATGAAATTTCACTTTTTGAAATTCAAACGACCCATCGTAGTGACCAAAAAATTGTAAGTGCGGTCTATTGAGAATTTTTCGGATTTTCATAATTTTCCAGACCTACAGTATCCCGAGAAATTCAAACCGAGCTGACGAGTCTGAGAATGATGATACCGCAGATTTTGGAGCCACAGCAGCAGCTCCATCATGCTCCGCCCATTTTTCAGAGGCTCACCATGACGGCAAGAGCATTTTTGGTGGCCTAGAAATCCGGATTTCTAGGCCACCACTTGGAAATAGGGTTTTGGGGGTTTCTAACCCTTTCGTGAAACCAAAAAAGTCCTTTAAATTGCTCCAAAGCCTGAAAATGACGAAAATCCATAGTTTTTAGACGGTGGCCTAGAAATCCCAAAATTTTGGGATTTCTAGGCCACCACTTGAAAACTAGGATTTTAGAGGTTCATTGTCAGTTTTAGGAGCCAAAAACCGCTTAGATATCTATAAAACCATCAAAATTGACGTTTTGAAGTTGGTGGCCGAGAATTTCCGAAATTTGGTTTTCTAGGCCACCAACAAAAAGTTGATTTTCTAGGCCGAAAAAATGATTGTTAAGTCATCTAGCAGCTATTTTAACTATTTTAACTACTTTAACAGCAAAATTGACGAAAAAAAAATTGCTGGCCTAGAAATCTCAAAAATTTCGGATTTCTAGGCCACCAACAAAAAGTTGGAATTTTGGTCATTTTTAACCCCAAAATTGGCGAAAAATGTCGTTTTTAGCTCAAAAACCCTCAAAAATCGAGTTTCTAGCTATAACAAATGTGCTAAAAATGTCATTTTTTGCCTAAAAACCTTAAAATGGCCTAGAAAACCAAATTTTCGGATTTTTCTAGGCCACCAAAAAAAATTGGGGTTTTAGTCATTTTTAACCACAAAATAGCCGGAAAATGTCATTTTTGGCTCATTTTTGCCCATTTTCGGTCATTTTTGACCCCAAAAACCCCACAAATGCTGGCCTAGAAACCCAAAAATTTGATTTTCTAGGCCACCAAAACCAAACAGCTTCTATTTTTCAGGGTTATCATGTTTCAACACCACCACTGTTAAGCGTAGGAGGACGTCCCAGATCGACAGCTACGCAGCGGGATGAGGACCCGAGGGATCGAGAAAAAGTAGGAACATTTTGGATTTTTTGGATTGGTGGCCTAGCTTTTTCTAGGCCAGCAAAATTTTTTTTTTTCGAAAAATTTGAATTTTTCAGCGAGTCGCCGCACTGATGCATGCTGTTACAACATCTCATAATCAGTAATTGATAATTTTTTTGGAATTTTTTAATTTTTTGAAAAATTGAATTTTCAGAATTTTCGATTTTTTTCAAATCAAAAATTCGGAAATTTCGATTTTTTTCATTTTTTGCAATTTTTTTGTCCATTTTCTCACATTTTTCCAGTCATCTTGTCATCAATTTTTTCCCAATTTTTCTGATTTTTTCTGACTTTTCTTAACCATTTTTGAATCAGTTTTTCTCTTATAAATCAGTGTTTTTCTCACAATTTTCCTCTCTTTTTTTCTGAAAATTTCAAGTTTTTTTGAATTTTTCAACTATGAAAAAACATGCAAAGATACATGTGAGAATATCTGGAATTTTCGGTTTTTTTTAATTTTTTGAAGTTTTAAATTTTTGAATTTTCCAGACAAATCGAACAAGATGGACATTTCTGGCCTAAAAATTGGATTTTTGCAAAAATTTTGAAATTCCCGCCAAAAAAAAACTGAAATTGAATAGAAAACACAAAATTCCATTTTTGCTGAAAAGTGGAATTTTTTTTTTGAAAATTTCAGGAATTTTTCAAATTCCCGCCGAAACTGAAAATTTCAAAAATCATGTTTTTTTGAAATTCCGCAAAAATGTGGAATTCTCAAATTCTAAAATTTTGATATTCTGAAATTTTCAAAATTCTGAATTTCAGAGATTTTGAAAATCTGATTTTCTGAATTTCAAAATCTTGGAATTTGAAAGTTTCAGAAATTCAAAATTTCGGAATTTTGAAATTTCAAAGTTTTCTGATTTTCAAGATTCAGAATTTTAAATTTTAAAAATTCAAATTTCTAGCCATTCCCAGACATTTTCAACCTCGAAATTTCGGTTTAAAAACTAGATTTTGACCCCGAAAAGTACATTTTCTAAGAAAACGAAAAATATATATATGACCTTCTTCTTCTTTTCCTTTTTTTTTCTAATTCTCCGAGAAAACTGACGCCATAAATTTCCAAAAAAAAAGAAGAACACATTTTCTTTTTTTTTCTTTTTATAATATGAATTCGGTGATGACCTCTAATGGAATAGAAATTGGATTAGAATCTCTTTTTTGTAAATCATCTTTTAGGTTTCTTGGAGATTTTTTATCGAAAATTTCCACTTTTTTGGATTTTAAAAGTCGAGGAATCTGATAATCTGAAAATCTAGAAGTCTGCAAACCTGGAGATTTAAGAATCAAGATATCTTATAACTTAAGAATCTAGGAATCTAAGAATCTGAAAATCCAAAAATCCATAAATCTGAGAATTCGAGAATCTTTAAATTACAAAAAAGTTGAGCAATTAAGTTTCTGACTCAAATTAATATCGTTTTTCCAAATATTCGATTTCTTCATATTTTTCGAAAATCACTGGATTTTTTCGATTTTATTCTGAATATTCGGAACTGATATTCGGAACTTTTCAAATTTTGAAATTTTGAAATTTAGAACTTTTGAAATTCGGCAATTCAAAATTCTGAAAATGCAGAATTCTGAAAATCTTAGATTCTTAGATTCTGAATATTCGAATTTCTGCTGTTCTGCATTCCTGAAGTTCCGAAAGTCTGAAAATGTTAACGTTCAAGAATTCTGAAGTTCTGAAATTCCGAGTTTGTCAAATTCGTAAAATTTGAATTTTTGAAACTCCGAAATTTTTGAATTTTCGAAATTTTGAGATTCTCAGGATTCATATTTTCAGACTGCCGAGATTCAGAAATTCAAAAATTTTGAAGTTTCGAAATCTTGAAATTCTCAAGTTTCGAAAATCTGGAATTTTGAAGTTCTGTAATTTCTAAATTTTAGAATTACAAAATTCCGAGATTCTGAAGTTTTGAAATCTCGAAAATCGGACATTTTAAAATTCCAAGATTCCGAACATTCTGAAATCCTGAAACTCAGGAATTCTAAGATTCCCAAATTTTCAGACTTTTGCCAAAATCTAAGAATTTCAGATTTTCCGAAATTCCGAGTTTTGGAAATTCGAAATTCTAAGTTTCCAAAACGCCAAAATTTAAAAATTCTACAATTCCGAATTTCAGAATTTCGGAAATTCAAAAATTCTCAAATTTTTGTATCAAATCCCCAAACCATACCGTCCCTTCCGGCTGTGTAAACATTCCCTCTAAAGCTCTCTCTTATTTCTCTGCGTCTCTCACTCTCCCACACTCTCTCATCCCCCATCCATCGGGAAAATTGGCGCCAAACGGTCGGTGTGTTGTATGTCGACGTGTCCATCATAGTCATGTACAGTTTTCTGTCTTACTGTCTGCGTCTCTTCTAGAGAAACACTCTCTCACCTTCCTTCGGTCAGAGGGGAACAGGTCAGACCGGGCTTTTGAACTAGGAATTTCAACTTTCCTGATTTTTCTGAATTTCTTACTTTCTGAATTTTTAAATTTCTGAACTTTTGGAATTTTGGAATTTCTGAATTTCGGATTTTTTTCAAATTTCCCTCATTTTCTACTTCTCCACAGACCCAACTACACCATGAATATGCAATTAGTTGTTCTCTTTTTTCTCTGTTTCTCTAATTCTCTCACTCTCTCTTTCTCTCTCATTCTATTGTTCTGACTTGACTCATTGTACATAGTATCGGTTTGATTGATTTATATGTACCCAGTATTTGACTTTCCATGTGGCAATTTTTTTTTAACTTTTGACCTTAATATCTCAGCTCACAGTTAAAATTTCTAATTGAGTCAAAAAGTATACTGTAGAGCTTGAAAAGAGCTACAAAATGATATAAAATTCGATTAGGTTTGATAGCCTAGCTTTGAGCTACAAGCCCTGTGGCACGCGCCACGCGGGCGGCTGTTTTCGACCTAGCTGTTTTAGGGCTTGTAGCCCAAAACCTGATATACCAGTCTAGTTGAGTTGTATATCGTTTTGTAGCTCTTTTTAAGTTCTACAGTAGCCTTTTTGATTCAATTAGAAATTCCAATTTTGAGCCGAGTTATGCACTGATCAAGAATGGCTCCAGTTTTTTTCGTAGCCAATTGTTTCAAAAGCCTACAAAACTAGTTCAAACATTTCCAATTTGCCTCAAATTTTCAGAGTTTGCTAAGCAAAACTAGGGCGTCATTTTTGTAGTTGATAACTTTTCGATACAAATGCGCTCTAGCGAGATATGCCACGTGGGAGCCGGCGCGCAGTAAGTCACAGAGGGCTAGGGGGTGGGAGGTGGCGCCCTAGGGTGGTGGGCGCCACGCCAGCTCATCCACTGACCTCAAAGACTCATATCTTGCTAGAGCGCGTTTGCATCAAAAAGTTGTCAACTACAAAAATAAAGCTCTAGTTTTGTTTAGTGGACTCTGAAAATTTCAGAAAGATTGAAAAAATTTGAAATGTTTTTCTGGACGAGTTAAACTGACTATACTCAAAAAAATGCACATTTTTGGGTGTCTCGATAAATTATGGAAGTTCGAAGACTTAAAGACTGAGCAATATTTTTGAAAATTTCAGTGTAAATTAAACAACACTGGAGCTTTATTTTTGTAATTAACAACTTTTTGGTAGCTAGCTCGGTTTTTGAGTTATGCGCCTTCAAAGTTTGGGATATAACATTGAAAAGCTAGATCATTCGTTCTTTTTAGCGTTTTCATTGAAAATCTTCTTTTTTGTTGGTTTTTTTTTGTTTTCATCAAACCCAATACCAAAAACCAATAAGAATCACTTCTATTCTTGACAAGGTAAACAATTGCTTCCTTGTTTGACACTTTGCACAATCCAAACGTCAGAAAGACTACCAAGAACAAAGTTCAAAAAAACAGGATGATCGTAGCTCCCCAGCCACCGATTTTACGAAAAAAGTTGTCAACTACAAAAATGAAGCTCTATTTTTGTTTGATGTACTCTGAAAATTTCAGACAAATTCTAAAAATTTGAGGGTTTTTAGTGACTCAAACTTTAAGACACCCAAAAATGTGCATTTTTTGAGCAAAGCCAGTTTGCCTCGCCCAGAAAAGAATATTAAACTTTCTCGATTTTTTTGAAATTTCCAGTATAAACTAAACAAGTCGTGAGCTTCATTTTTGTAGTTGACAATTTTTTGATGCAAACGCGCTCTAGCGAGATATAAGCCTTGGAAAAGTAACCTGGGTGCGACGCCACCACCCCTGCGGGTGGCTGCTGGAGGTGCGAGCCTAGGGGGTGGGCGCCGCGCCCAGGTCTCTTCCAAGCGTCATATCTCGCTAGAGCGCGTTTGCACAAAAAAAGTTGTCAACTACAAAAATGAAGCGCATGGTTTGTTTAGTCTATTCTGCAAGTTTGAGACAAATGGAATGGGCTTGAGCTAGTTTTGTAGGCTAAGTAACCGACAAAGCTACCCTCCTGAACTTGATTAGTGCATAACTCGGCTCAAAATTGGAATTTCTTGGAATTCTAAAAACTAAAATGTAGAACTTGAAAAGAGCTTCAAACTGATATAAAATTCAACTATATTTGATTTCTGGATTTTGAACTACAAGTCTACCAAGTGAACAGTACCCAAATCGGTATTCTAGACATAATTACTTCCACTATTCTCTTACTTGTCTAGGTGGTAATAGAAGAAGGAGTGTCTTCTAATCCCCCCTCTTAATGATTTTCTTCTTCTTATTCTTTGACTATTCCTTCATCTCAAATTACTTATTTTTCTCTTTCTCTCTCTCTCTCTCTCTCTCTCTCTCTCTCTCTCTCTCTCTCTCTCTCTCTCTCTCTCTCTCTCTCTCTCTCTCTCTCTCTCTCTCCTGCAGAAGACACATACTTATGCATTCCTACCACCTTCTTCATTACTGGGGAAAATCAAAGAATTTCGAGAAGTTTTTACTGTGTTTTCTGAAATTCTGGAATTCTGAAATTCTGAAATCCTGGAATTCCGAAATTCCGAAATTTCGAAATCTTGGATCTCGGAAATTCTGATTCTAGAATTCCAAAAACCCGAAACTTCGAGATTTTAAAATTTTTAAGTGTTGAAATTCCGGAATTCTGGAATTCTGAAATTCTGAAATTCTGGGAATTCTGAAATTCTGAAATTCTGAAATTCTGAAATTCTGAAATTCTGAAATTCTGAAATTCTGGAATTCTGAATTTCTGAATTTCTGAAATTCTGAAATTCTGAAATTCTGAAATTCTGAAATTCTGGAATTCTGAAATGCTGAAATTCTGAAATTCTGAAATTCTGAAATTTTGAAATTCTGAATTTCTGAAATTCTGAAATTCCAAAATTCCACAATTCTAGAATTCTGAAACTCTGAAAATCTTAAAATTCCTAAAGTCCCAATTTTTCTTCATTTTTTCTTGAATTTTGGGAAAATCTAAATTTCTATTTTTCTGAAAACTTGAATTTTTTCCAGATGACCGACGGGACGTCGTCATCGTCCTCTGCAAAATTCATGTCTTCTGTCAACGGGTTGGTCCCGTCGACAATTTTTGATCGAAGTAAGTTTTTCTTAATTTTGGCAAGTGCGCTCTATTCGACAAATTACCACCAATTTAGGTGTCAGCGAATTAGGTAAACTCGCTCTATTGCCAATTTTCATGTATTTTTGTTGGTTTTTTTCGAGGTCACACCAACCGATTATAGTGTACATAATCCTTTTGTTTGTCTGGAAATTATTCTGGAAGTTTTCGTTTAGTTTTTCAAAAAAAGTCAAACTTTTCAAAATTGTTTATTTGTCTGAAAATGTCGAAAAGTGAGATATTTTAAGCCAAAAATTCAAAAAATGATATGTAAAAGTCCCAAAAAAAGTGTTCTTAATTCAAAAATTTCCAGTCCACTCGGATATGGATGTTTCGGAAGAGATGGAGGAAATTCGTGAAGTTTTATACGAAATGATCAAGAAGAATTTTCCAATGGGAGTTGCTGCAACGCATTTGGCTGAAAAATATCATGAGGAGTGAGTTTTTTGCCTACAAAAACATCTCAAATTTAACTGATTTATTTGAAATTTTAAAAGTGTATCAAACAAAATTAGAGCTTCATTTTTGTAATTGACAACTTTTTTGTAGCTAACTTGGTTTTTGAGTTATGCGCCTTTAAAGTTATCGTGCGCGGAGAAGAGGAAACGGCGGTGTGTCTGCGTCTCCTCTGGAAGCGCGCCTACTTTAAAGGCGCATAACTCAAAAACTGAGATAGCCGGCTACAAAATTTAAATTGTTAAAATGTGTAAAATTTCAAGAGCTACATTTTTGTTACGACAACTTTTTTGTAGCTAACTTGGTTTTTGAGTTGTGCGCCTTTAAAGTCGAGGAAAGGTCTTCCGCCGGTGTGCAAGCGACACCTACCTTTAAAGGCGCATAACTCAAAAACTAGAAAATTTAGACAAAATTTTAAAATTTCAACTATTTCTCTAAATTTCAAAACAAAATACAATTTTCAGGTTCGTCTCCAAAGGATTGGGTCGAGAACTTCCTGAAGACTGGATCCAACAAGTCACCGCTGCAGAGGAGTTTGAGGCGCAGGTAATTATCTAGCTGATTAACTAATTAACTAATTAAAATTACACAAATATGTAAAATGTTATGCTCTACATTTTTGTAGTTAGCAATTTTTCGATAGCTTTCTTGGTTTTCGAGTTATGCGCCTTTAAAGTTGGGTGCCGCGTGCACTCCGGTAGGAACGGCAAACTTTAAAGGCGCATAACTCAAAAACCAAGATAGCTATAACAAGTTTGTAAACTAACAAAATGTAATTCATAAAATTTTGCATAGTTTTATAGTTTACAATATTTGCTCAGATTTTCTAGTTTTTGAGTTATGCGCCTTTAAAGTTGGGTGGCTCCTAGGGGGTAGCGTCTCCTGCCCTCCGCCTCTCCTAGACTTTAAAGGCGCATAACTCAAAAACCAATAATTCTATCAAAAAGTTGTCAACTATGAAAATGTGTGAAATTTTATAAGCTATATTTTTGTAGTTAGCAACTTTTTGATATCTTTCCTAGTTTCTTCTATATTTCCAGACCCGTGGCCCTATCACAATCCTCTTCGTCCGCCTCTCCAACACCTCCTCCTTCAAACGACCACCAATTAATTCTGTGAATGTTCGAGGTAATTAGCAGGGTAATTAAGCATAATTAGTGCAGAAACTACTAATTTTTTCTGTCTCTGCGTCTCTCGAAACCCAAAAAACCATTTTATAAAACATTTATTTCATATTTTTAGGTTCAATTAATCCCGATTTTCCTCGCTTTTCCATTTTCTTGGCCTTCCTATTTTTCTTATATTCCTTCAATTTTTGCAAAACTTCCACCTCGATTTCTGGCTTTTCCAACCTCTCGTAAATGTCAAAACCGCCCATCTGAAAATTTATTCTTTTTCAAATTTTCGATTTTTTTAGCTGGCCTAGAATTTTCAGAATTTTCTAGGCCATGGAACACTCACCAAATACGTTTTATAGGTCAGCCAACTACCCATAATAATGGCGAAACAGGAAAAAATAATTGAGAATCCGATGCTTAGAACTTCCAGATTTTCTGGGTGGGATCTGGAATGGCGGGAATTTGAAATTTAGAAAAAAGAATGCTTGACATACAATTCGCGTCTCAATCGTTCGGAAATCCAAGGCATTTTTGGCTTGGCGGGAAATTCGAATTTTTGAAATTTCGGGAAAATATAATTTTTAGCTAGACGTGGATCATGTCATATGATCCTTTCAAAAAAATTGGATTTCTAGGCCACCAGAAAACCAAAATTTGGATTTTCTAGGTCCCTTTAAATTTGATCCAATTTATCTTGGTTACCGTAACAGATATAAAAAAGTTGTCAGCTGATAAAATGTTCAATATTTTATCAGCTATATTTTTGTAGTTTAAAACTTTTTTGTAGCTTTCTCCACTTTTGACTTATGCGCCTTTAAAGTTTAGGATAGGTAGGAGGCAGGCGGCCACCAATGCGCCACTTATCTTTAAAGGCGCATAACTCCAAAACCAAGGAAGATACTAAAAATTGATAATTACAGAAATGTTAAGTATAAAATTTTCTACATTTTGTTAGTTGAAAAAATTTTGTTAGCTTCACTGGTTAACGAAATAGCGGGGGTCGAAGAGAAGAGCGCAGAGAAGCTAGAGCGGCGGCCACTTAACTTTGACCCAATTTATCTCGGTTCCTATAAAAGATATCAAAAAGTTGTCAACTAACAAAATATTTACCATAATATCAGTAAAATTTATCAGTTGATTACTTTTTGATATCCCTTACAGTAACCTAGATAAATTGGGTCGACGCAGAGGGGTCCCGGGGTCCTGTTTACGCATATTCCCATGCATTTCTCACTTCATTAACATAACCCATAACCCATAACTGTTTGTCCAGCTTTTTCTTCTTCTAATACGATTTCTAATATCCCTCCTTTAAACACCATCTCCTGCTGTTTTCCCACTAATCTCCAACACCTCTTCCCTTCAGGCCGATATTCCATCCCATCAATCCTAAATCCGCATTAACCAAACTGCAAGACTTTGCTTCGCTAACCTCTCCATATGGATTTTGATGAAGATGCCTAAAAAATGTGTCTTGGTGAGTTTATTTAACCGTTGTACCTTTGTGCTTTGAGCTTGCATGTTTTTGTGTTGGGTTTTTATATAAGGTATTTTCCCTTACCTACAAAAGTGCTTTAAACTTGACGGATTTTTTTGAAATTAGCAGAGTAAATCAAGCAAAAATAGAGCTACATTTTTGTAGTTGACAAGTTTTTTGTGCAAACGCGCTCTAGCGAGATATAAGTCTTGGAAGTGACCTACCAGCGGCGCCTCCTCTCCCCTCCCACACCCTGGGGGTGGGAGGGGGGAGGTGGCGCCCTAGGGGGTGGTGGGCGCCGCGCTATCTCACCCACCGGCTTCCAAGGCTCATATCTTGCTAGAGCGCATTTGCATTGAAAAGTTGTCAACTACAAAAATGTATCTCATGTCATGTTTAGTATAATCTGAAAATTTCAAAACAGTCCGTCAATTTTGAAGTACTTTTGTAGACGGTCAAACTTCTCTTACTCCAAAAAATACACGATTTCAGTTATAAACACGGATCGAGAGCCAACAGCGGATGAGTTGAAACGAATCAAGCAGAGAAAAGAGAACGAGCCACTTGAGCATGCAAAAACGGTAGGATTTGGGTTTCTAGGCCATCTATGAGAGGTTTCTAGGCCAGCAAACCCAAACGGAGGTTCCAGCTCCTTCTGAAAGGTTTCTGGCCCCAATTCTCGGAGTTTTTGCCTCCTATGACACCTTAATTTTTAAAATTTTAGCTCTCCCGCCAATCCGCTGCTCTAAAAGAGGGATCTACCGTATCCATTGTTTACGCAGACTCCCCTCGCCGCTTCTTCATACGAGCGCTGGCCGACGACGATCAATACGAGAAAATCGGGACCACACTGGCTGAAATTTACGCTCAGGAAACACCGCCAAGCCCTTTGGATTCCAGGGTAGCCATTTATGAAATTGTGTCAGAAGGCGCCTACGCCCTTCAGGTAAAATTGCTCAGGTTTAAATATCTACACAACAATTGACAACACTTTTTCTAACGCCTACAAAAGTGTTTCAAACTATAAGAATTTCGCTGAAATTTTTAGGGTAGATGGAACAAAACTAGAGCTTTATTTTTGCAGTTGACAACTTTTTGATGCAAACGCGCTCTAGTGAGATATACCCTTGGAAGAGGCCTACTTGCGGCGCCACCACCCCCCCCCCGCGCGCAAGCCTAGAGGGGTGGTGGGCGCCGCGCCGCGTCGGCTCACCCGCCGGTTTCCAAGCGTTATATCTCGCTAGAGCGCGTTTGCATCAAAAAGTTGTCAACTACAAAAATGAAGCTCTAGCTTTGTTTAGTACACTCTTAAATTTTCAGACAAATCGTAAAAGTATAAGCCCCTTTTGTACCCCTATAACTTTTTTTCAGGACTCAAATGGAACCTGGTTTCGAGTCATAGCCAAACAACCACCCCAATCTGGTCAAGTTTTGTGTCATTTTGTGGATGTTGGAGTTTGTGAAAAGTTTCCAGTGGCAGCGATTCGTTTGTTACCACCAGCGGTGCATCCTGTGATGTCTAGTAAGTATTTTTGGTGGCCTAGAAAACCCAACATGGCCTAGAAACCCAAAATTGAGAGTCTTGGCCTAGAAAATACAACATGGCCTAGAAACGCCAAAAGTTCAAATTTGTGGTCTAGAAAACACCTTGCTGGCCTAGAAAACCGATAAATCGAAAAAAAAAACTTTATTCAATAAAATCCACAAAATAGTTTTAAAAAAATTTTCTAGGCGAATTTCCGGGAATACTCTCCAAAACTGATCATTCCGTCTCCATTTCCATCGAGGTCCCTGGAAAAATTAATTTGTTTTTGGTGGCCTAGAAAACCCCATAGATGGCCTAGAATCTCAAAATTTGAGATCTGTGGCCTAGAAAACCCCAAAAATGACCTAGAATCCCAAATTTTAGTTTTGGTAGCCTAGAAACCCCCAGATGACCTAGAAACCTTACCCAATAACTTGGTCCACTTGAATTTCCAAATCCTCGACATTCAATTTCTCATTCTCTCCAGAATGCTCCGTTATCAGTTTCATCAGTTCGATTCCATCCAAAAAATGGTCCAAATTCTGATCTCCCACTTTGAAATAGTAGAATTTGCGGTCCGACGACGATGTGTGCTTCTCAATGTCGATCTTGTTACCGTAGTGCTCTTTTAGGTGTCTGGAAAATTGGATTGGTGACCTAGAAACCTCCTAGGTGGCCTAGAATCCCAATTTTTGGATTTGGTGGCCTAGAATTCCCTCTGATGACCTAGAAAACCCCATAATGACCTAGAAAGCCTAATTTGAGTCTGGTGGCCTAGAAAACCTGTACATGAATCCTAATTTTCGTCCGGTGACCTAAAATTCTTCGGATGGCCTAGTAACCCAAAAAACGAGATTCGTGGCCTAGAATCCATTATTTTGGATTTTATGGCCTAGAAAACCCATAAATGGCCTATGATCCCAAAATCCAACTGGTGGCCTAGAAAAATCCTAGATGGCCTAGGAACCCAAAAATCGAGAATTGTGGCCTAGAAAACCCTTAATGGCCTAGAATCCCAATTTTCGCCCGGCGGCCTAGAAATCCAAAAAATGGGTTTTGTGGCCTAAAAACCCAAATTTTCATCTGGTGGCCTAGAAAAATCCTAGATGGCCCAGAATCCCAAGGCGGCCTAGAAATCAAAAAAAAAAAGATTTTGTGGCCTAGAATCCCAACTTCCATCCGGTGGCCTAGAAATCCCAAATTTTCGTCTGGTGGCCTAGAAAAACCCCTTATGACCTAGAATCTCAAATTTGAGTTTGGTGGCCTAGAAACCCCTTGACGGCCTAGAACCCCGAAATTTCATGTAATGACCTAGAAACCCGAATTTTCCGTCTGGCGGCTTAGAATTCTTCGGATGGTCTAGAAACCCAAATTTTAGGTTGGTGACCTAGAAATCCAAAAATGGCCTAGAAATCCAAAAATCGAGATTAGTGGCCTAGGATCTCCAATTTTCATGTGGTGGTCTAGAAAACCGAACTTCACATGGTGGCCTAGAAATTCAAAAATCGAGATTTGGCCTAGAAAAACCCATAAATGACCTAGAATCCCCAATTTTCGTCTGGTGGCCTAGAATTCCTATGGCCTAGAAAACTCACTCGATGCTCAAATCGTCATCCGAAGCGAAACCACGAACATGAGACTCTCTGAAACCGCTGACACTCTGAAAACAATTTTTGCAACAAAAAATCAATAAATCAATAATTCACCAAAATCATCAAAGAGAACAGAAAAAAGTGTGTGGACATTTGAATTTGTGAGAAAATTCAAATTTCCCAAAACTGGCGGGAAATTTGAATTTCCCGCACTTTTTAAATATCCCCTTTTTGGACTCCACGTGGACAAAAAATTAGAAAATTTCACGTTTTGAATTTCTCAAAAAGTATGTTTTCAGTCGGCGCAATGGCTCGAGAAGTGCGTCTGGAAATTTCCGAGGAGGATTCTGAAAAATTCAACGACAAATTTGTGGACCTAACATTCGAGACGAAAGAAGATGGGGTTCAGAGCCCTGTAAATCTTACGGTAGGTCGAATTTTTGAATTTTATGGTTACAGTAATATTTGTCACGTTAAGAGCTTTGAAATGAGTATAAACACGACTAGGCTCCGCCCACTTTGGGTCTCGGCGCGAAAAACGCCTAAAGTCGCGGCGAGACCCACCAATGTCCCAAAGTGGGCGGAGCCTAGGCATGTGGGTACTCATTTCAAAGCTCTCAAGGAGCCAAATTCAAATTTCTATGCAAATTTCAAATTTGACGAGCCCCTAAAAAGTTATAAGTTTAAAACCAATTTTTCAGCTTTCCAAATTCGACACCTCCACCGAACCTCTACCAATTGTGGACCTATTAAATTCCGAAAATCAATCAATAACAGAAATTCTAAAAAAACCATCTGGAATTGTTCGGCTGACCACGCCCACAAAAAGCGCTCCAGTGTCAGCAGCAGCCGCATCAGCCAGTTTGACATGTCTTTTTGATAAGCCAGCTACAGTAAGACCTCTCCTGCAAATCTAACTAAACTACAGTAACCTGCAGATCCAACCAATGACCGTATCCCAAATGCCAATGTCCGCATTCCCAGCAAATGCGATTTTCGCGGCGGGACCCACGGATATTTCTCTCCGGCAATTGTCCTTGGACCCCATGCCAGATTATATGTACGCGAAATTAAAAGAAGAATGCGCTCTACCGGACTCCCAACTGGAAAACGCCCCGGAATTCGGATCGTGAGTTGTTTTTTGGTCATAACTTTTCAAATTTTCACTCTATTTAAATTTTTCTTAAAAATTGAAATTTTACGCGTTAAGAGCTTCAAAATGAGTACCAACATGCCTAGGCTCCGCCCACTTTGGGTCCCACCGCGATTTTCGGGGTGGGACCCAAAATTGGCGGAGCCTAGTCTTGTGGGTACTCGTTTTGAAGCTCTTGGCGTGGCGAATCTCACTGTAACAATATATTCTAAAAATATTTGGACTACAGTAAGGTTTCCAGCTTTCTTTTTTCAGATTCTACGCCGCGTTCATCGATGAGCGATGGGAACGGGTTCAATGCATTCGCGCGTCGAAAATTGGTAAGCATCCAGAAAAAAAGAAAAAAATCGATAATCGATTGTTTCCAGACAAACAAGCCTATTGTGTGTATCTTCTCGACGTCGGCGCCTTCCAATACGTTCGAAAAGAGGCGATGCGTCGACTGAATTCGACGTCGCCATTTAAAAAAATGCTCATGTTCAAGTGTAAAATCGGCGGAATTAAGCCGGTGACCGGCGGAGAAGTCTGGAGTCGTGAATCGCATGAAGCCGTCAGAGAATTCTTCGAAGCGGCGTGCGGAGAACCTGTTGTGGTGAGTTTTTAAGTCTAAAAATCGATAATTTGCTCAAACTGCAATCCGGTTGGTTCGATGGAGCGCGGTTTCGTTTTGCCGGAATCGTTTTTCGCCGGTTTTCCCGAAAATGTGTTAAAATTTCTAATATTTCGTAGTAAAATAAGATTCGCCATGTTAAGAGCTTCAAAATGAGTACACACACAACTAGGCTCCGCCCATTTTGAGTCTCGCCGCGATTTTTGGCGTTTTTCGCGACGAGACCCAAAGTGGGCGGAGCCTAGGCTTGTTGGTATTCATTTTGAAGCTCTCAACGCGCCAAGTTCAAATATTTAAGTAAACTTAAATTTAGAGAGAAAATGTAAAAGTTATGAGCCATAAAATCTGAAAAAATCGCAAAAATCGAAACACTTCGAAAATTATCGACTTTTCAACCCATGTTCTTTGATTTTTGACAAAAAAACGCAATTTTTTTTTTGAAAATTGGCTTTGTGGCCTAGAAAAATCTTCAAAAAGTCGATGAAAATCGAAAATTCCGGAAAATTATCGATTTATCGATTTTTTAAACCAGGTCGAGCCATCGAAAGCTATCGATTTTTTGAACGATTTTTCGCTCTCATTCATCAATTTCATAGGCTTCCGACACAAAACTATGAGAATTTCAACCAAAAAAGGAATTATTTATCGATTTTTTTCAGCTATCGAAAACTGGAAATTATCGATTTTCTGACATAGATTCAACAAGTTCATAGCATTTTCGACACAAAATCATCAGAATTTTAACAAAAAAAGAAACTTTTATTGATTTATCGATTTTTTGCAGGTCGAGCCATCACCACCAGGCTGGTCCCAGTGGAAACAACTCAATGCTCCCGGGGTGCCAACTTGTGAGGCTCGTCTCTCGTGTTGCGGTCGAGATATCGGTGATTGGCTGATTGCCTGTGGTCTGGCTCTTCCGATTAATGCTCCGATCCCAAGTCCCAACTCTCAGTCACTCCTGGCCTTCGTCCCGCCGCCAATCAATATTGTTGGTGGAAGAATTTGAAATTTTGGCTTGGCGGGAATTTAAATTTTTTTTGGAAATTTTAAAATTTTGCTTTACTTATTGTTAGAGTTCTCCTTAGTTTGTCTTTCCTATTTTTTGCTCTTTTTTCTCTTAAAAATGCTCATTTTTGTCCTTTTTTATTCAGTTTTTCTGTGATATATTTAAATTGATTCGATTTTAATGGTGCTTTGAGCAAATTCGCTCTATTGAGAATTTGTGTTCTCGATAGAGCGCATTTGCAGTTTCTTTTCTTTAAAAAATATCACTATTCTGACCTCTTTTTGCTCTATTTTATTCGGTTTTTTTTGCAACGTGTTGATCTAAATTCCACGTATCCATATCTGTGTGATTTTCAGTCAAATTTTTTTTCAGATTTTTCTAGAATTTTGTATTTTTATCCCCTATTTTTCACCTAATAATCAGTTTTAATCAGCCAACATTCCCATTTTTCAGCTGAAAAACTCTAAAATTTGCCCTAAAACTTTTCCCCCTGCGCCTTTAAGTTTTGGTGTACTGTAGACTGGGAATTGTTTGAAAAATCGGTTTTAGACTGGTTTTTCTTGATTTTTTGTATTTTTTCATGCTTTTTTTTGAATTTCTAGCATAATTTTAGCCTAGACATGCGTTTTTTACCGGAAAAATTCACATTTTTTGAATTTTCGCTAAAAATCAAAAAACAGCTGTTTTTTGAGATTTCTTGCCTGAAAATCAATTTTTATAAGTTTTTCAGTTGAAATTCTTGAATCTTTCATCACATTTTCAAGTTTTCCGGGTAGAAAACCCCAATTTTCCCTTCAAAACCAACTAAAAATCGATTTTCTTAAATTTCGTGGCGAAACCCTCTGCAAAAACATGCGCTGCGCCTTTAAGGTACTGTAGCCAAACATTTTTGTGCGAATAATTGATGTTTTGCTATAAAAACCCTTAAAATTGACCGATTTTTCTGGTTTTTTTTTATTTCAGCTGGAATTTTCAAGCTGTTTCCATTTTCCAGCTCTAAAATGTTTTTTCCTACCCAAAAACCGTTAAAATTTGGATTTTCTCCAATTTCGCGGCGAGACCCTCTACCAAAATATGCGCTGTACCTTTAAGGTACTGTAGCTATTAATTTTTGAGCAGAAAAGTCGATTTTTCACTAAAAAGCCCAGAAAATCCCTCAAAATTGACCGTTTTCAGCCAATTTTTTTGCAAAAGTTATAGAATTTTTCTATTTTTTTCAGATCGCCTCTCCGCTTGAATGCTGAGCGTTGGCGGTGGTCGTTCGGCGGTGTGCCGTGCCGTAATAGCCACTTCCATCGTCTGGCTGCTCATCGACGTCGTCATCCTATTCTATTATCTCGATCCATCGTCCTCGTCAACACAACAAATTCAGGATGATAGGCACGATTTTTGACCTAGAAATATCGATTTTTGGATAGTAATTTGAATTTTTTCGAAAAAAAATTTCTGAAAAATTTTTTTTAATTTTCGAATCCCGTCTAAAATGCTCAGAAATTATATTTTCACCGGATTCGACTCAAAATTTCATCTAAGAATTCAAAAAAATTTCCGCCCAACTTCAAAAAAAATTTTTTTTTTAAAAAAACTTTTTCCAGAATTCTAACCCGCGGTCAACGACGGATAGATCCTGAACCGCTGGCGGCTGGACCGCCCGAAAATCCCCAAAAATCGTCAGAAAGCCACGCCCAACAAGTGTTTCCAGTGGATAAGGAGACTGCGGACCAGTTGAGGAAATTGATGAATAGTAAGGGGCTGAAAATGGCTGAAAATCGTTGAAAAACGGCTTAAATTCGTCAAAAATTGGCCAAAAATGCCCAAAAATCACTCAAAAACCACATTTTTCAGCCTAAAAAGTGGGATTTTCGGTCTGAAATATTTGAAAATTATGGATTTTTTTTTCAAAAATTTGGCCAAAAATTCATTTTTGACCCGGAAAATCATATTTTTTCAGCATCGAAAATCGCAGTTTTCAGTCTAAAAATCTGTTTTTTTCAAAACATTTTCCTAAAAATCCATTTTTTGTAGTCCAAAAATCCCAATTTAGCTCCCAAAATTCACATTTTATCTTGAAAAATTCGATTTTTTGACCCGTAAAATCGCAATTTTTAGCTTAAAAACCCCAAAAACCCATTTTTTCCAGCCCAAGCCTTCGGACCCGGTTATCATGGACAAGGCGGCACTGGCGTTACAGTACCCGAGGACCAAAAATCGATAAAAGAGAAGCGATTCCTGGAGAATCAATTCAACGTCGTCGCATCGGAAATGATATCAGTGAATCGGACACTTCCGGATTATCGATCGGAAGCATGTAGAACTGCAGCTGGCAACGAGAAGACTACTGTAGGACTGCCCACCACTTCAATTATCATTGTATTCCATAATGAGGCATGGACCACACTACTAAGAACACTTCATTCTGTTATCAATCGATCACCACGTCATCTGTTGGAAGAGATTATTATGATTGATGATAAATCGGATAGGGACTATCTGGTCAAACCCTTGGATGCATATATTAAGAAATTCCCGGTAAGCAGGGGCGGCGTGGGAGGAGGGGGGGGAAGTTTTAGGCCTTAAAACGATAAAAATAGCCTTTAAAAACCCCTTAAAAGGACTAAGAATGGCCAGAAATAGCCTAAAAATAACCCAAAGTAAGCTAGAAATGGCCTGAAAATGTCCAAAAATCGCTTCAAAACGCTTCGAAAGGGACTTTGATCCTAGGTTACCGTAAAACCTGTATTAGAAGGGCCCATTTAATAGAAGGGCCCCCCCGAGAAGGGCTTGGAAAAATAGAAGGGCCCCCTGTAATAGAAAGGCTCCCTCTAATTGAAGGGCTTCCTCTAATTGAAGGGCCCTCCGAGAAGGGCTTGGAAAAATAGAAGGGCCCCCTGTAATAGAAGGGCCCCCTGTAATAGAAGGGCCCCTGTAATAGAAGGGCCCTCTGTAATAAAAGGGATCCCTCTAATTGAAGGGCCCCTTTAATAGAAGGGCCCCTCTAATAGAAGGGCCCTCCGAGAAGAGCTTGGAAAAATAGAAGCGCTCCCTTTAATTGAAGGGCCCCTGTAATAGAAGGGCCCTCCGGAGGTACCCTGGAACAATAGAAAAGCCGGCCCTTCTAATACAGGTTGTACGGTCTATGTCGAAAAATGCCCTTTAGGTGAAATTGACTGAAAATGGTCTGAAATAGCTCAAAATCCATTGAAATCCATCGATTTTGATTCTAAAATAGTCTTAAAAATAGCTGAAAATCGATGAAAAATCTTCCGAAAATCGCCAAAATCGACTGAAAATTGGCTGAAAATAGCTAAAAAATCACCTGAATTTCATTAAAAATAGCCTAAAATCATCTAAAAATGACCTAAAAATGACTGAAAATGCTCCAAAAAAGCAATCTGAAACTCTTAAAATTCCAGATCCCGGTCCACCTAGTGCATCTGGAAGAACGCTCCGGTCTGATCCGTGCCCGCTTGACTGGCTCCGGAATGGCAAAAGGAAAGATCCTTCTATTCCTGGACGCTCACGTGGAAGTGACCGATGGATGGCTGGAACCCCTCGTCCATCGTGTAGCTGAAGATCGTAAACGCGTCGTCGCCCCAATCATCGACGTCATCTCAGATGACACTTTTGAATACGTCACGGCTTCTGAAACGACGTGGGGTGGATTCAATTGGCATCTGAACTTCAGATGGTATGCGGTACCGAAGCGGGAGTTGAATAGAAGAGGATCCGATAGGTCCATGCCCATTCAGTGAGTTTTTTTTTGGCTTAAAATGACCCAAAAATCGGTTAAAATCGCACAAAATAGGACCTTAAATCGTCTAAAATGGATCAAAATTGACTGAAAAATCTCAAAAATTGGTTTAAAATTGCTCAAATATGTGTAAAATAGGCTAGAATCGCCTAAAACTGACCTTTAAATAGCTCCAAACTGACTTAAAAATGCTCCAGCTTGGTTTAGAGATCGCTTCAAATTGGCCTAAATCTCCTAAAAATGGTTCAAATCAGCTGGAAATTCAAGAAAAATCGGTTTAAAATGACCCAAAATTGACCAAAAACCGCCAAAAATGGGTTAAAATTGGCTGTAAAATGACCTAGAAATCTGAAAAATGCCTCAAAAATGACCTAAATTACGTTAAACTAGCTCTAAATGGCTCAAAATTGACCTTAAATTACCTAAAATGGGTTAAAATTAGACTAAAAATGACCTAAAATTGCCCAAAATTGGCTTAAAATTACTTAAAATGGGTATAAATTGGCTGAAAAATGACCTGAAAATCAGAAAAATTGGCCTAGAAAGCATGAATTTTTGAGTTTCTAAAGGCTTCTAGGTCATCCAGACCGGATTTTTTGGCTTAAAATGGCTTAAAAATGGCTTATAATTGACCTAAAAGTCTGAAAAATGACCTCAAAATCGGCTAAAATAGCTTTGAAATGGCTTTAAAATCAACAAAAATCACGATTTCCAGAACGCCAACGATCGCTGGAGGACTCTTTGCCATTGATAAGCAATTCTTCTACGATATCGGAAGCTACGACGAGGGAATGCAAGTTTGGGGTGGAGAGAATTTGGAGATCTCGTTTAGGGTGAGTTTTTGGCTGAAAATCGGTCTGAAATGACCAAAATATGGCTGAAAATAGTCGATTTTTGGCCTAAAATCTGTTTAAAATGACCCAAAATGACTGAAAATGGCCCAAAATTGTCGATTTTTGGCTTTAAGTTGGTCCAAAATGACCCAAAAATGGCTTAAAAATTGCCGAAAACTGCTAAAAATGGCAAAAAAAACGGTCCAAAACGACCAAAAATGACTGAAAATGGTTCAAAATGATCGATTTTTGGCTGAAAATTGGTCTAAAATGACCCCAAAATGACCCAATTCCAGCCGGAAAACCCCCCAATTTTGCAGGTTTGGATGTGTGGAGGCTCTCTGGAGATCCATCCGTGCTCTCGAGTGGGTCACGTCTTCAGAAAACAGACACCGTATACCTTCCCCGGCGGAACTGCAAAAGTGATACATCACAACGCCGCCCGTACGGCAGAAGTTTGGATGGACGAATACAAGGCATTCTTCTATAAAATGGTCCCTGCGGCGAAGAATGTTGAAGCTGGAGACGTTACGGAGAGGAAGAAGTTGAGAGAGACGCTTCAGGTACGAAAAAATCCAAAAAAATCCAGAAAAATCCGACAAAAAGTCTTAAAATTCCAGAAAAATCTAAATTCTTTTTCGAAAAATTTGCTATTTTTCTTCTATCTCTCCCTTTCAAGACTTTTCATGTCGTTAGAAAGATTTCTCATAAAATTCCCGTCATTTTGATACCCATATTGCCTATATTCCCCAATTTTGGGGTATTCTGAATTCAGAAGACGTCAAAAATCGAATATTCTCGAATATAGGCAATCTGGGTATCAAAACGATCGGAAAACTACAAGGAATCGTTCTAACGAAGCGAAATTTGCTGGAAATGATTCTGGAGAAAGAAATTTTGAAAATCTGAAAATTGAAAATTTGATTTTTCAAAAACTTCTCTTCTATTTTTCATTTTCACGAAATTTCATGTCGTTAGAATTGTTACCCATCAAATTCCCGTCATTTTGATTCCCATATTGCCTATATTCCGAATGTTCGTGAATTCTGAATTCAGAAGACGTCAAAAATCGAATCTCACCGAATTGGGTCAATATGGGTATCAAAATGACCGAAAAACTGCGGAAAATTGTTCTAACGAAGTGAAATTTGCTGAAAATGCTTTTGGAGACGGAAATTTTCCGAAAATTGAAAAACGGCATTTTTTCAAATTTTCGAAAATGTGATATTTTTCCACTTTTTTAATTTTTCATATCGTTAGAATGATTTCTTATCAAATTCCCGTCATTTTGATACCCATATTGCCCTATATCCGAAAATTTTGAAATTCTGAATTCAGAAGACGTCAAATTTCGAATTTCATCGAATAGGGTCGATATGGGTATCAAAATGACCGGGAAATCATGAAAAATCGTTCTAACGATGCGAAATTTGCTGAAAATGCTTCTCAAGTCTGAAAATTCTGGGAAATCAATTTTTATTACAATAAAATCACTCGTAAATTTTCAAGAAAAAAGGGACATAATTTTTTTCACAACCAAATCTCGAAAACTAGTATTTTTTGGGGTATTTTTTCTGGAATGGGAGGGGGAAAAAATGAAATTTGCTGAAAATGGTTTTGGAGACAGAAAATTTGAAAAGCTCAAAAATCTGAAATTATTTTTTCGTCTAATTTTCTATATTTTTCAGTGCAAATCGTTCAAATGGTACCTGGAGAACATTTATCCGGAAGCCCCACTCCCTGCTGATTTCCGATCACTCGGATCGATTGTCAATCGATTCACCGAGAAATGTATCGATACGAATGGCAAGAAGGATGGGCAGGCGCCTGGCATGCAGGCGTGTCATGGTGCTGGTGGGAATCAGGTAGGGTTTTGGGGATTTTTGAGTTGAAATTTGAGATTTTCACGGAAAATTGACCTAGAACGAGTTTTGAAATATTGAAAAAGCAGGTTTTTGAGGGTTTGTTCGGTAGAGCGCATTTGCTATTTTACCTCGAAAAATGTTGTTTTAGGAACTAAAAAGCTTTGAAAATCGGTTTTGTTCGATAGAGCGCGTTTTCAAGCCCCTACCGACAGTTTTTATGGTATAGTTCGGTGGAGCGCATTTGCGATTTTTTGGAAAAAACACCGTTTTTTGATCTACTAGTCTCAAAAAAGTATAAATAGAGCGTTTTTTGATCGTCAGGAACCCAAAAAGATCGAAAAAGATCAATTTTAAAGGTTTTGTTCGGTAGAGCGCGTTTGCATTTTTGATCTACTAACAATTTCCCAACACTAACACAGACAATTCAATTCGCCGATGGACACAAAAAATTGATACCCAATCAGATGGATCGATACGAGAGGGCACCGTTTTTGATTAATTATCAGGTCCCTGAAGAGTGATTTTTGGGATTTTTAGGCCGTTTTTGGACCATTTTTGAGTGATTTTTTGAGTTTTTTTGGCTTATTTTACTCCTGGGACCGATTTGAAATTCCCAAAAAATTGAGTTTTTTAAGTTTTTTCTCCAAAACCATTTTTTTTCGAATTTTCCCTAAATTTTTGGCGCCAAATTCAAAATTTTGAGCTTTTTCTAATCATTCAAAAAGTTTCAGGCGTGGTCCCTGACTGGAAAAGGCGAAATTCGATCGGACGATTTGTGTCTCTCATCGGGACATGTCTATCAAATTGGCTCGGAGCTCAAGCTGGAACGATGCTCCGTGAGCAAACTCAATCCCAAACACATTTTTGTGTTTGATGCGCAGGTATGAGGGGTTACTGTAGCTGAAAAAATCAGAAAAAACGGGCCGAAATGAGCTGAAAAAATGAGCGTTTTCAAAAAAAAAAATTTTTTTTCGAAATTTTTATTTTTGAAATTTATCTTCTATTTTTCACGCTCATCAACACTTCATGTCGTTAGAATGATTTCCCATCAAATTCCCGTCATTTTGATACCCATATTGCCTATATTCCAAAATCTTAGGGGATTCTGAATTCAGAAGACGTCAAAATTCAAATCTTCTCGAATACAGGCAATATGGGTATCAAAATGACTGGAAAAGTGCAAAAAATTGTTTCAACGAAGTGGAATTCGTTGAAATTGCTTCTGGAGTGAAAAAATTTCAAAAATTAAAAAAAAAAGAAAAAAAATTTTCTAATTTTTTGAAAATTCCTAATTTTTCCAGCTATTCATTCCGTTAGAATTGTTACCCATCAAATTCCCGTCATTTTGATACCCATATTGCCTATATTCCGAAATTTTGGGAATTCTGAATTCAGAAGACGTCGAAATTCGAATCTTCCCGGATATAGGCGATATGGGTATCAAAATGACTGGAAAACTGCGGAAAATTGATTTAACGAAGTGAAATTCGCTAAAAATGATTCTGGGGTCTGAAAAATTCAAAAGTGTGAAAACTGAAAATTTGATTTTCCGCTTTTTTTTCGAAAATGTCAATTTTTTCCACTTTTCATGCCGTTCAGATTGCTACCCAGAAAATTTCCGTCATTTTGATACCCATATTGCCCTTTTTCCAAAAATTTGCGAATTCTGAATTCAGAAGACGTCAAAACTGAAATCTACCGGAATATAGGCAATAAGGGTACCAAAATGTCCGGAAAACTACAAGAAATCGTTTTAACGAAGTAAAATTTGCTGAAAATGATTCTGAAGTTAGAAAATTTCAAAAATGTAGAAAATCAAAAATTCAAATAATCGATTTTTTCAGGCCGGCACTCTTCTACACCGAAAAACTGGAAAATGTGTGACAGGAGCGGATCAACGAGTCACCCTAGACGAGTGTGGTGTCGGAAGGAAAGATCAAATGTGGCAGTTGGAAGGATTTCAAATTTAATTATTGATTTTTTATTGATTATCGATTTTTTCAAGAAATTTTTTTTTGAATTTTCCCGCCCATAATAAGTCACAAGCCACATATTGTTCAGTATTTTCCTTTTCTCGTTCTCTCCCCCTCGGTGCCCATTTTCAACCAGTGCCTTTGGCAAACGCGCTCCATTGATAAATCCCAAATTTTGGGATTTCTATCAATAGAGCGTAATTGCTATATAATGTAATTTTTAATTTATGTGATGTGTTTTTTTTTGTTGATTTATACCCCCTCCAGCATAATTTATTCTTATAATTCGATGAGATCCCAATTTTTTTCGCATTTTAAAATATCCACATTTTTTTCAGCATTTCACTTTTTTGTCCCCTCTCCCATTCCACAAAATTCCCCCCAAAAATACTAGTTTTCGAGATTTGGTTGTGAAAAAAATTATGTCCCTTTTCTTCTGAAAATTTACGAGTGATTTTTTTTAAATGAAAAATGAAATTATTTATTTTTCGGATTCTAGAAGCATTTTCAGCAAATTTCACTTCGTCAAAGCAATTTCCTATGGTATTCCGGTCATTTTGATACCAATATTGACCTTATTCGGAAAGATTCGATTTTCGACGTCTTCTGAATTCAGAATCCCCAAAATTTCGGGAATATAGGTAATATGGGTGTCAAAATGACGGGAAGTCGATGGGTAATAATTCTGACGACATGAAAAATCGAAAAAAAAATGGAAAAAGAAAACAATTCAGATTTCTTAGATTCTTGAAATTGTCCGACACCAGAAGCATTTTAAGCTATTCACGCTTTGTTAAAACAACATTTTGGTTGCTTCCGGATAGTTGCATCCGAGTAAATGTACCTAAAATCAGATTACTTTTTTTGAAACATAACATTTACAACAGATACCGTAAAACCTCTAATAGACCGACACCCGGATCGTTCACTTTGAGCCTATATATCTCATTTTCTGTGAGAGATATCAAAAAGTTTCCAACTAATAAAATGTTCCTGATATCCTGATAAACATTTTACTAGTTAACCACTTTTTGATATCTTCCAAAAGAAGTGAGATATATAGGCTCAAAGTAGACGATCCGGGTGTCGGTCTATTAGAGGTTTTACGGTAGTACAGTGTCAGAAAACACTTCGCCACAACAAAAAATGAAAGAATTAAAAAAAATACAATTTTCATTCAAAGTTCCAAAAATAAAACAATCAAACGGATTCCAAAATCTGAACAGTAAATGCGCTACCTGAAGTATTGGACTACTTTTTCGAAATTTTGAAATTGGCTATTCCAATTAAAAAATTCAAATAATGATATATCTCCGACACTGCTATTACTTTTCATTCTGACAGTGTTCCGATTTTAAAACTGACTCCAAAATCAGAGTCTAACGGCTTCCCATGCTCGATCTGGATCATTGGTTTCCTCAATGAGCTGGAAGCGACGAGCCTAAACATTCAGTATACGTTTTTGCAATCATAAAGTAAACTTACAAGACAGCGGACGCTCATAGGGTGTAGAAGGATGCCTCTAAGACAGCGTATATTTTGGTCCTAAAAAACATCTCGAAACTATTTTAGAAGTTGAGCTATGAATGTTTGAAAAATTACTTTTTTTGAAGATTTTCAGAAGTTTTGAATTTTTTTGAAATGTTCATATCTTGAGTTCTGTATTCGATACAAGAATGGGTTTTATATCAAAATGTTGAACGTTTTGTGTTCTTCATTTTTGTAGTTTGTAGTAGTTCAATAGCTTCCATAGTTTTTCAGATATGCGCCTTTAAAGTTGGCAGCCCCCCTCGCTCCATCGCAACTGCATTCTTCTCGAAGGAGGGAGTAGCGCCAACTTTAAAGGCGCATATCTCAAAAACTATAAGAGCTAGTCAAAATTTGATAACTAATAAAATGCGTAAAATTTTATGGTCTACATTTTAGTAATTTACAATTTTTTGATATCTTTTGAAAAAACCGAGATAATTGAGCTCAAAATGGAAGCATCTAGAATTTTTTTTACAGTTTTTTTATAGCTATCATAGTTTTGGAGGTATGCGCCTTTAAAGTTGAAAATCACATTGGCACCTACCACTCGGTTGAACATCAATCGTTGGTTTTTGTTTAAATCTAGCTTTGGAAAACTCTGAAATTTTCAGCGATTTTCTTTAATTTCAGATGTTTTAAAACTCACTTTTTTTTTCAAAAAAAAAATCGACATAAATTTGGGTATTACGAAATCTTGAGATTTTTTAGGAATAATAGAAGATTCAGATTTTTAGAAAAATAGATGGGAACATTTCCAGAAGTTCCATTCATTTAAAGGATTCTTCTGGAAAGTTCCGGAATTTGGAGACGTCTATTCATTGAAGTCGTCGTTTAGGGAGAATATGAGAGGAGAATTGTGTATCTGGAGGGCGCATTGTCCGATTAGACGCAGATCTTTGTTGTCTGCGTCTCTCTATCTCTAGTTCTCATGACCTATGCATCATCTAATAGTGCCATTTAGAGGGCAATGCCAGGTACTCGGGGGATATTGCTTATAGGACGTCATTTGAATAGAGTACTGTAGATCGTCCAGCATCTATGAGCCATAACTTCCTTCAGAATCAATATTTTTGGACCAACTAAAATGATATATGATAGAAAAACTGTCGAGCTACAAAATAGAGTCCGGTTCCGGACAAGATAGCGATCTGAAACAAATATCTATGAATTCTAGATACTTCCATTTTGAGCTCAATTATCTGGGCTCCTTTAAAAAATATACAAAAATCTGCCAACCGATAAAATGTAGATCCTAAAATTTTACCCATTTTACTAGTTATTTAATTTTAGCTGGCTTTTATAGTTTTTGAAATATGCGCCTTTAAAGTTGGTGTCCTTTGTTCGCTATGCAGTAGAGATGGAACCGAGAATCGCCCACATTACAGGGGCATAGCTCAAAAACTATAATAGCTATCAAAATACTACAAACTACACAAATATAGAGCACAAAGTTTTAAACATTTTGAAATAAAATTCATGCTTCTAACTAACACAAAACTCAAGATATAAGAATTTGAAAAAAAAAAACATTTTTTTTCAAAAATTTTCAACATAAGTCATTTATCAAACGTTCATAGCTCGAGTTCTAATAATGCCATAGATATAATTTTTATATTAAAGTGTTGGAAATGTTATGTTCTCTCTTCTCTTCGCTTCGCGTCCCTGAATTATTGATAAACCTAATGTACGCTTGTATTGAAAATATATGACTTCCTTATTTCCGGTTTGAATTGCTCGCTCATATTTTTATTCGCTTTGTTTGAAAATAATAATTCCTCATATTCAATTTCTTATCATTCATCGAAAAATGTAGTGTGTGTTTTATTTGCCTAGGAATTTCATGGAAATGTTTGTTTCATCATTATAAATGTCAATATAAAATTCCGTCAATTCTGTTATCTTTCATGGTTTCTAACTTTTTCCAGCAACTTTACTTTCACAAAAAATTTCAACTGCACGCTCTCCCCAATGAAAAATTTGAGCTGTAATCGTTTTTCTCAGCGGAGCGCGCTTGCGCGCGACGAAAATTTTTTTTTGAAAAATTTTGTACTAAAAACCCGGTTTTCAGCGAAATCTTCTCATTTTTCGACAATTTTTTCAAATTTTCGTCCATGGAAATTGTTAAACAGGCTAAAACACACATTTTAAGTACAAAAGCAGTTAGTTCCGACAAAAAATGAAAGAGGAGGAGATAGATTTTCAAGCAATTTTCGAAAAACGAAAATTTCTCGATTTTTTCGATTTTTTAAGAATTTGTTTTGTTAAAATACTGTAAAAAAGCTATTTTAAGTATTTAAAGCTATTATCCGCTTAAAATCTCTCCCGTTTCGAAAAGATATTGCGATTTTTCGAAAAATGCTTCAAAATCTATCTCCTCCTTTTTTTTGTCGGAACTAACTGCTTTTGTACTTAAAATGTGTATTTTAGCCTGTTTAACAGTTTCTATGGACGAAAACTTGAAAAAATTGTCGAAAAATGAGAAGATTTCGCTGAAAACCGGGTTTTCAGTGCAAAATTTTTCAAAAAAATTTATTGGCGCGCGCAAGTGCTCCGCTGAGAAAAACGATTGCAGCTCAAATTTTTAATTGGGGAGAGCGTGAACTATTGTATTCAAGGATTTTAAATTTTCAGATGTCTGAACTCCAAACTTTGCCGAATCGACCTGTTACTTCTATAGAAATATCACAGGAAAAGTCCAAAATCATTGCTAAATTACATTTTGAGAGGCCGTATGAAAATGTGACAGTGGAATTTCTGGAATCAGATGAATTCCAGGAATTCCTAAAGAATCTTCTGATGAATCAGGAAACTCCTTTGCATATATTCAAATTTGAACTGCCAGATTTGAAAATTCTAGAAGACTCCTTGAAATCTAGAATTTCATTACTCCAAGTCAGAAGAATCTTTTTGGATGTTTCGGATACAAATCAACTGGCTTCAATTTTCAAATCACTGAATTCATATACTCTCAAAAAAGTCATTTTGAGAATAGACGGTAAATTGGACGTCGATGGCATGAAGTTTTTAGAAAACTGGAAAAGAAGTGGTGTTTTGATTTTGGCATTCCAAATTGAAACTGCTTCATTGGAATTTTTGGAATCGATTAACAAGGTTTTTTGTTTGGAAAATTTAAATCTGTATTTCATAAAAATTATTTTTCAGCTTCTTTATTATTGGCCATCATTTCGTCAAATTGATATATTCTATGGCAATTATGAATATGATCCATGCACATTTTTTGAGGTCCCATTCGAAAAACTATCTGAAAATTCAATCAGAATCGAGTTGTTCCCAAAAAATCTTTTGGCGCCATATTTAGTGGTAAGAATTTTAAAATTCTAGTTTAATATTCTATGTTTGATTTTTTCAGAAACTAAAACTGAGCAATCAAATGTCACTCAAAGTTCTAGGAAATCGATTGGTCATGGGGAAGATTGTAAGATATTTCAAGGCATTCGACATGTAAGTTTTTCTAATTTTTCAGATTTTCTCCTCTGCACGCTTTCCCCAATGAAAAATTTGAGCTGCAAGCGTTTTTCTCAGCGGAGCGCGCTTGCGCGCGACGAAAATTATTTTTTGGAAAATTTAGTACTGAAAAACCGGTTTTCAGCGAAATTTTCTCATTTTTCGACAATTTTTTCAAGTTTTCGTCCATAGAAATTGTTAAACAGGCTAAAACACACATTTTAAGTACAAAAGCAGTTAGTTCCGACAAAAAATGAAGGAGGAGATAGATTTTAAAGCATTTTTTCGAAAGATCGCAATATCTTTTAAAAACTGGAGGGATTTTAGGCGGATAATAGCTTGAAACACTTAAAAATAGCTTTTTTACAGTATTTTAACAAAAGAAATTCTTAAAAAATCGAAAAAATCGAGAAATGTTCGTTTTTCGAAAAATGATTTAAAATCTATCTCCTCCTTCATTTTTTGTCGGAACTAGCTGCTTTTGTACTTAAAATGTGTGGGTTAGCCTGGCAAACAATTGCTATGGACAAAAAAATGAAAAAATTGTCGAAAAATGAGAAAATTTCGCTGAAAACCGGGTTTTCAGTACTAAAGTTTCCAAAAAATAATTTTCGTCGCGCGCAAGCGCGCTCCGCTGAGAAAAACACTTGCAGCTCAAAATTTTTATTGGGGAGAGCGTGCAGAGAAAAAATGCATTATTTTAAAGAGGGCCAGACATCAAAAAAAAGTTTTCCTGATATTTTGGCTAGAGAACCCCCATGAGGGGTTGAACTCATGACATGCAGCTCAGGGGTACAGCGCCGCTACCGGCTGAGCTACGGGAGCGCAAACGCGCCTGACGACCGATGGCATACAGAAGCGCGGTGCGATTTCGTCCCCCAAACTGTCCCCCAAAATTTTTGCTGTCTCGCCTCCTTTAAGATTCTGAAAAATGCAGTATTTTCAGTCAAAACCTCCGAAAAACGTGTACTGGAATCAGAAGCTGTGTGGACGATTTGAAACCGGAGCCACTGGTTGAAAAATATGCAATTGACATGAAAAGCGATAAAATCATTACTGCAAATGTTGAAATCCGCAGCCCTTTCTCTTACACAGAATGCCCATTTCGTAAGAGTATTTCTTACAAGAAAACCGAATGTACTCAAAATATAGTTTCGGAAGTTTTGGCTGATTTTGAAACAATTTTGAAGGATCAGAAGACGTGTTTGGAAGAGTTGAGACTGTATTTCTTGTCTTACGATTCAACTAACAAACCAGAAGAACCTGTGGAGACATTGATTCCTGAGAGGTTGAATCCAATGACTTCAGAATTCTTAGCTGGATTCGAAGAAATTCTGAAAAAAAGATCAGGACTTATGAAGGTCAAAAAGTTGGTGTTGTCCAATACGAGAGCAGAAGACGTCATGCAAGTTCTTCCTTACCTGGATCCAAAACATCTGGAGAAACTGGAAATCGATAGAAGAGGCTATGCAATACCAGATATTCCATACGATATTGAGGAAATGGCAAAAACTGAGCAATGGACAAATTTGAAAGAATTGAAAGTGAAGAGTGAATTAATTTCTACACCAATTCAAAAAATGAATTTAACGAATTGTTCGGAAATCTTCATGAGATCAGTGACTCGAATCACTTCCAATGATGTCATTTTCTTGAAAGAGGTAATTCCTTTTTAAAATTTTTTTTATCTTCAAATGTCAATTTTCAGAATCTTCTCACTCCGAAACTTAACTTAAGATTCATAATCGGTTTCAAAGATTTTGTTGAGGATCCACAACTTAATGATTTCTTCGGCCCACCCCGAAATACGTTTGGAACAAGAAGGCTCTGGTATTTTCCGATCCCTGGAACAAATGGAAAAATGTTGGAAATCGATTTATGCGAGAGGGTGTCCTTTAGAGGCGTTTACAGCTATAGTTATTATCTATTTGACTGATTTCAATAAACTTGAATTTTTTTTCATTTTCAAAGCTAAAATTTCGAAATGAATTCGGTTTTTGGTATTGGGTTTGATGAAAACAAAAAAAAACCAACAAAAAAAGAAAGATTTCCAATGAAAACGCCAAAAAGAACGGATGACCCAGCTTCTCAATTTTCAATCTTAGACTTTAAAGGCGCATAACCCAAAAACCAGAAGAGCTACAGAAAAGATGTCAACTACAAAATTAAACTTCTAGTTCTGTTTAGTAATTTCCAAAATTTTCAGACAAATTGCTCAATTTTAAAATATTTTGAAGTGAATCAAGCTTCAAGACACCCGAAAAATCGCAATCTTCAGTTTGCCTCGCCCAGAAAAGTATCTCAAATTTGTTCGATTTTTCTGAAAATTTCAGGGTAGACTAACCAAAACTAGAGCTTCAGTTTTGTAGTTGACAACATTTTTGTAGCTAGCTTAGTTTTTGAGTTATGCGCCTTTAAAGTTTTGCGGCGCCAACTCTCCCTGGTGGGGTGGGGGCGGCGCCCACCACCTCCTTGCCCCACTGTGGCATACGGCGCGCCGGCTCCCACGTGGCATATCTCGCTAGAGCGTTGTTGTATCAAAAAGTTGTTAACTACAAAAATGAAGCTCTGAAGTTGTTTAGTGTACTCAGCGAATTTGAACTAAATTGGAAAAGTTTGAAATAGTTTTGTAGCTGCTTTAGCCAAAAATACAAGGAGCTATCATTGTCAAGTGCATAACTCGGCTCAAAATTGAACTTTTTTTACGATTTAAAAGCTAAAATGTAGAGTTTGGAAAGAGCTACAAAATAATATAAAACTCAACTACATTTGTATATCAGGTTTTGAGCTAGGAGCCCTACAACAACCTAGCCGCCCGCGTAGCGCTGCTGCTTGGTTGTGCCACAAGGCTTCTAGCTCAAAGTTAGGCAATCAAATCTAATCGTTTTAATATCATTTTGAAGCTCTTTTCAAGCTCTACAGTATCCTTTTTGATTCAATTGAAAATTTCAACTTTGAGCTGAGTTATTTGAGGTCAAAAGTCAATAAAAATTGCCACATGGTAAGTCAAATAATGGGTACATATAAATCAATCAAACCAATACTTTGCGCCCACCCTATTTTATTCAGGTTTTTCGCGACGATTCATATTTTAGTCATACTGTAGATGGTCTTGAAAACATAAGCACAGAATAAAAAAAATTAGAAATTTGGAAAAATGAAAAAATATTGTAGGAAAAATAATGAATCGCTAGAATTACTGAGAATCTGAACTTTCAAAAGATTCTTAATTTTTAGAATTCTCGAGCTTTCGGGAATTTTCAGAATTTCTGGATTCCGAATTTCTGAATTTCCGTGATATCGGATTTTTTGTAAATTCAAATTTCCAAATATTCTTTGGAAAAAACACGACAACAAATAACTGAAATCTTCATATATTGAATTTCAGATTTTCAGAATTTTCAAAAGTTTCTGGATATACTGGATTTTTTTATCAAGAATCTTTGGATTTCAGATTTTTAGAATTAACAACTTTCTGAATCATCTAGTTTCTTGAAATTCTGAAATTTCTAAAAGACATTTTTTTCTTGAGAATTTTCATAAATTTTACAATTTTGGGATATTCAGAATTTCAGAATTACAAATTTTCAGAAATTCACAATTTTCTGAATTCCAGAATTTCCGAATTCCAGGATTTAGAACTTCAGAATTTCAGAAAATTGAATTTTCAGACTTTCAGGATTTTCATTCATACAGAATTTCAGTATTTAAGAGATTATGAAATTCAGAGTTATTCATATTTTTTGGAATTCCTGAATTTCGGAATCTCGCAACAGATTCTTCGGCTCTAGTATGAAATTCTGGTTCTGAAATAATAAGGCTTTTTCTCCGCTCTTCAACGAAAAACATAATATTCTTTATTTTGCTGGCCAAAATGTGATAGTTTTTCGATTTTTGTCGATTTTGAGTCGACAAAAATCGACAAAAACCGTTTTTTTCAGATTCCAGTTGAACTCGTGGTGGCCTAGAAAACTCAAATTGCACCGATTTGAAATTACCCAAAACATACCAGGTGAATATTTGACCATTTTTAGGCCCAAAAAAGGTGGTGGCCTAGAAAACTCAACTTGAAAAAGTTAGGCCACTATGTCAAAATGAAACACACTGACCGGTTCAAACAGGCACAACAAAAAACAAACGGTTTCTAGGTCGCCGGCCGTATAATCTTCCCCGACATTACAGTCGATTTTTGTCGATTTTTTTGTCGATTTTGAGTCGATTCAAAATAAATCGACAAAAATCGAACTTTTGTCGTACTTCACTTTTATCGACATTTGAAAAGTCGATTTTTTGTCGATTTATTATCAATTTCTGTCGATTTTTTGTCGATTTATTATCAATTTCTGTCGATTTTTTGTCGATTTGTAGTTGATTTTTTTTCGATTTATTGTCGATTTCTGTCGATTTTTTTGTCGATTTTTTGTTGACTTTTGTCGATTTTTTGTCGATTTTTGTCGATTTTTTGAATGTCGATTTTTATCGGGTCGACGACATCGACACCGATTTTTTTTCCATTTTCGTCGATTGCCAACAATCGAAACAGCACACAACAGAAACGTTTCCGTAGTAAGAAGTAGATAGAGAGGCCTATAGATGCTGGACGATCTACAGTACCCTACTCAAATGACGTCAGATGAGCAATGTCACACTCACCTGCTAGTACCTGGTATTGCCCTCTAAAAAGCAATATTAGGGGAGGCATAGGTCATGAGAACTAGAGATAGAGAGACGCAGACAACAAAATCATGTGTCTCTGGTCAGACAATGCGCCCCCAGCTACCCTTTATTCCCCTCTCATGTTCTCCAAAACGACGACTTTAATGAATAGACGTCTCTAAATTTTGGAACTTTCCAGAAGAATCCTTTAAATGAATGGAATTTCTGGAAATGTTCCTACCTATTTTTTCTGAAAAACTACATCTTCTATTATTCTTATTCCTTGGGATTTCGTAATAATTGGATTTTTGTTTCAAAATGGTGAGTTTCAGGGACATAATTCTGCTCAAAATTGGAATTTTAATATGATAAAAAAAAAGCTCGATTTTTTTTGTCAAATCATTTTTTTCGAAAAATTTTGCACTGAAAAACCGGTTTTCAGCGAAATTTTCTCATTTTTCGACAATTTTTTAAATTTTTCGTCCATAGAAACTGTTAAACAGGCTAAAACACACATTTTACGTACAAAAACAGTCAGTTCCGACAAAAAATGAAGGAGGAGATAGATTTTGAAGCATTTTTTCGAAAAACGAAAATTTCTCGATTTTTTCGATTTTTTAAGAATTTCTTTTGTTAAAATAGTGTAAAGAAACTATTTTTAAGTATTTCAAGCTATTAGCCGCTCAAAATCTCTCCCGTTTCGAAAAGATATTGCGATTTTTCGAAAAATGCTTTAAAATCTATCTCCTCCTTCATTTTTGTCGGAACTAACTGCTTTTGTACTTAAAATGTGTGTTTTAGCCTGTTTAACAACTTCTATGGACGAAAACTTGAAAAAATTGTCGAAAAATGAGAAAATTTCGCTGAAAACTGGATTTTCAGTGCAAAATTTTTCAAAGAAAAAATTTTCGGCCCGCGCAAGCGCGCTCCGCTGAGAAAACCGCTTGCAGCTCAAATTTCTCATGGAACCACCTAAGTATGGTATATGGTATGATAGAACTCGACGAGTACTGCAAAATGATACTATCTGGAATACTGTATCTTGTCTATGAACACAGTTACAGGCCATAAAGTGGCTTTTCGGACGTGCCGAGCCTTGCGTCTGTAACTTTGTTCTAAGACAAGATACAGTAGTTCGCATAATATCATTTTGTAGTACTTGTAGTATTCGCTAGTAATT
The DNA here is from genome assembly GCA_027920645.1 of Caenorhabditis nigoni. NCBI lineage: Eukaryota > Metazoa > Nematoda > Chromadorea > Rhabditida > Rhabditidae > Caenorhabditis > Caenorhabditis nigoni. The sequence continues at coordinate 14,628,989 of CP115866.1, forward strand.
GTAATTAATAGTAATCGATAGTGATTGCAATTTTTTTGTGAAATTCAGAAATATTCTTCATATCTTCTTGAAATTCTCTTCAACGACCTGAACGTTTCTTTTTTTTTCAGATGAACCGCAATCGTCGTGGTTTGAAGGCGGGGGACGTCGTCTGGGCAGAAGAACTCCAATCGCTGGGTGGTGGAGTACTTCGGGTTCTCCAACCCGATTGGTACGGAGAAGATCGACGTGAGTTTGAATTCTCAGATTTTTTGCACATACGAACTCCAAATTGTAAATTTACAGAATCTAATCGCCTTTCATGTCGGCGATTACGTCCCGTGCCCCCAAGGAGAATCGGCTGCGAACTTCACTGACGCTATGACCGAAACTATCCAATTTTTGGTTGAGCTCTATCATACTGTTAGGGGTTCTGTACCCCTTAGTTGGGCAGTGCTAAGGTTCATCTGAATTCCATTCGGGTGACTCATAGGATTGCTAAGTCTTAAGGGATTGCATCACTTTTGATAGAGCATGGGATATGGAAGGACAGACGCTGGGTCTCTTCCTTCTCCCATGTCTCTACAAAACATTCTTGGCCTGTTAATCATTTCTTTCTTACAGGCTCGCCCGAAGACCGCCGCCTCTACGTCTCACCGGCAGCAACACTATCTACGGCCGCAAGGAATGGTCCATCGTCTCCCCGCCCCATTCCTTCAATATCCCCCAACCATATAACCGCCCCTCGATCGTCTCCAAGGATCTCAATTCCGTCATCTTTAAACCTTTGTCCCTTTATCCTATTGACTTTGCCTTTTGGCTCTTCTCTTGTAAATTCTTAAGTTTCTATAATAAAAGACTAATTCTGAAAGAACCTCGTGTTAACCTTCCACCAGCTCCGATCCTCCGATTCCACCTCCACCAGCTCCGATCCTCCGATTCCACCTCCACCAGCTCCGATCCTCCGATTCCACCTCCACCATCTCCGATCTTCCGATTCCACCTCCACCATCTCCGATCTTCCGATTCCACCTCCACCAGCTCCGATCCTCCGATCCCACCTCCACCATCTCCGATCCTCAGATTCCACCTCCACCATCTCCGATCTTCCGATTCCACCTCCACTATCTCCGATCCTCTGATTCCACCTCCACCATCTCCGATCTTCCGATTCCACCTCCACCAGCTCCGATCCTCCGATTCCACCTCCACCATCTCCGATCTTCCGATTCCACCTCCACCATCTCCGATCTTCCGATTCCACCTCCACCAGCTCCGATCCTCTGATTCCACCTCCACCATCTCCGATCTTCCGATTCCACCTCCACCAGCTCCGATCCTCCGATTCCATCTCCACCATCTCCGATCTTCCGATTCCACCTCCACCATCTCCGATCTTCCGATTCCACCTCCACCATCTCCGATCTTCCGATTCCACCTCCACCATCTCCGATCCTCAGATTCCACCTCCACCATCTCCGATCTTCCGATTCCACCTCCACCATCTCCGATCCTCCGATTCCACCTCCACCAGCTCCGATCCTCCGATCCCACTCCACCAGCTCCGATTCCACCTCCACCATCTCCGATCCTCCGATTCCACCTCAACCAGCTCCGATCCTCTGATTCCACCTCCACCAGCTCCGATCCTTCGATTCCACCTCCACCAGTTCCGATCCTCTGATTCCACCTCCACCAGCTCCGATCCTTCGATTCCACCTCCACCAGTTCCGATCTTCCGATTCCATCTCCACCAGCTCCGATCCTCCGATTCCACCACCACCAGCTCCGATTCTCTGATTCCACCTCCACCAGCTCCGATCCTTCGATTCCACCTCCACCAGTTCCGATCCTCTGATTCCACCTCCACCAGCTCCGATCCTTCGATTCCACCTCCACCAGTTCCGATCCTCCGATTCCACCTCCACCAGTTCCGATCCTCCGATTCCATCTCCACCAGCTCCGATCCTCCGATTCCACCTCCACCAGCTCCGATTCTCTGATTCCACCTCCACCAGCTCCGATCCTTCGATTCCACCTCCACCAGTTCCGATCCTCCGATTCCACCTCCACCAGTTCCGATCCTCCGATTCCACCTCCACCAGCTCCGATTCTCTGATTCCATCTCCACCGGCTCTGATCTTTCGATTCCACCTCCATCAGCTCCGATCCTCCAATTCCAGCTTCCACCAGCTCCGATCCTTCGATTCCACCTCCACCAGCTCCGATCCTTCGATTCCACCTCCACCAGTTCCGATCCTCCGATTCCACCTCCATCAGCTCCGATCCTCCAATTCCAGCTCCACCAGCTCCGATCCTTCGATTCCACCTCCACCCGCTCCGATTCTCTGATTCCATCTCCACCAGCTCAGGCTCCCAGAGCTCCGGCTCTAGAAGCTCCAGCTCCCAGGACTCCGGATCCGAGGGCTCCGGATCCCAGAGCTCAGGCTCCAAGAGCCGCAGCTCTCCAGCCGAAGCTGAAGAACTGACTGATTCTCACTGTTTCTCCCTTCCCTTATATACGAAAACTCCAGGGAGATTCTTATCTCTTCGCTCTATTTTTCACTTTTCAAAAAAGATTATTTTTCCGAAACGTGAAATTTTTCTTCAAATTTTTTTCGTTTTTTTTTGTGTGAAAATAATAGGTGAAAATTGGTTTTCAACGATCCAAAAAATCGATTTTTGAGCCATCTGCCAACCAGTGAATGCCTCTGACCCCTCTCAACGCCTTCTGAATCTTCAAAATCCCAAAATTTCAATATTTTTTTAACATTTTCAAAATTTCCCCCAGTTGAATTTCCCCCGATCATTTCAATTTTCTTGACTATTTTAAATTTTTGACTCCGCCCCCTTATTTCCACTAGGCTCCGCCCACTTATTTCAATTTTGCCTATAGACAATTTCTCTATACTTACCTTCACTATTTTTTTCTAAAGTTTCCAATTTCATTGAATAAAATCTTATTCGGCGGATCTTCTATTCAGAAGAAAAAGATAAGAAACTCAAAACTCAAAAAATGTATTAGACGAACCTTAATAGGATAAAAACAGCTCAACAATTGAAAGTAAAAAGCCGTAAAAGTTAAAGATTGTAAAAAGAAGAGAGTTAGCGGGCATCAGATGCTGGTAGAGGATATAATGACAGCTGTAGAGCAGGTAGTAGTACACCAGTGAATCAGTAGTAGATGATCTGAAAGAATGAATATGAATTTCTCTTTGTTTAGATGTGTATACTGCACGCTCTCCCCGATGAATAATTTGAGCTGCACAGTGGCCCGATCCGGGAATGCGCAAGCCTGCCGCGTTCAAATGGCGCGGCGGGGCGCGCTTGCGTTTTCAGTGTAAATTTTCAGAGATTTTTTTCAGATGACGATATCTCAGCTCAAACCGAATAAAAAAACATGGGAATACCTACGAATTGTAGAAAAAAAAATTCTTCATCAGATTTTAATAAGTTTCGCTGTTAAAAATTTTCCGACTTTGCGGAATCGTGCCTTTTCTGAAAAAAGTGCAGGTTTTTATACTTTTTTCTAGGTTTTCGTTCGTTTTTCAGTTTAATATATCTACAAAACGAAAGAATATACATTTCTGAACAGATGGTCTCGGAATCCAGTGAATTATTTCGCGGTTTCATGTCATATCTGGCGAGTTGAACGCATGGGAGTGATGTTGAAGAACTGAATTCGTTTTCATCGATTTCCATGGATTTCAGGCAATTTCATCGGTTCATAAGAGTGATTTTGTAAATCTTCAATCATTAATTACTATTTTTGAACTGATTTGATGCAGTATGTGCCGTTTAGCTGAAATTTGAATTGTCGAACTTTCCCCTATCACTCAGATTGAGTTGTATTGACCACTTTCTTGCTGGAAACTTTCAGTTTCTGTACGAAATGACATAAAAATGATGCCGTGATAAGTTTTGAGCATTCCAATTCGATTTAACCCCGGGAGAAATGAGATTTCGCACAATACCTCTGAATTAACAGAATCAGGCTATCCATAGCTTGTATTCGTGAAAATCTGCTTTAAATTATCTATTTCTAATTCAAAACCATATGTATCATATCAATCATACAAAACAAACTTAGAAACTATAAAATTTTGACTGAAAAAGTATAAAAAACTGTACTTTTTTCAGAAAAGGCACGATTCCGCAAAGCCGGAAAATTTTTAACAACGAAAACTATCAAAATATGATGAAGAATTTTTTTCTCTACAATTCGTAGGTATTCCCGTGTTTTTTCATCCGGTTTGAGCTGAGATATCGTCATCTGAAAAAAATCTCTGAAAATTTACACTGAAAACGCAAGCGCGCCCCGCCGCGCCATTTGAACGCGGCAGGCTTGCGCATTCCCGGATCGGGCCACTGTGAGCTGCAAACGTTTTTCGCAGCGGAGCGCGCTTGCGCGCGACGAAAGTTCTTTTTTGAAAAACTTTTCACTGAAAAACGGTTTTCAGTGAAATTTTTTCATTTTTCGACAATTTTTTAAATTTTTCGTCCATAGAAATTGTTTGCCAGGCTAAAACACAGATTTTAAGTACAAAAGCAGCTAGTTCCGACAAAAAATGAAGGAGGAGATCGATTTTAAAGCATTTTTCGATAAAACGAAAATTTCTCGATTTTTTCGATTTTTTAAGAATTTATTTTGTTAAAATATTATAAAGAAACTATTTTGAGTGTTTCAAGCTATTATCCGCTAAAATCTCTCGCATTTCGAAGAGATATTGCGATTTTTCAAAAAATGCTTTCAAAATCTATCTCCTCCTTCATTTTTTGTCGGAACTAGCTGCTTTTGTACTTTAAATGTGTGTTTTAGCCTGGCAAACAATTTCTATGGACGAAAAATTAAAAAAAAAATGTCGAAAAATGAGAAAATTTAGCTGAAAACCGGTTTTTCAGTGAAATTTTTTTTTACGCCGAAAAAGTGAATTTTTGGTACTTTTTTGGTACTGAAACGAAAGTTTCAGCACTTTAGAGGTCTCTTAAGCAGAATTTGATAACGGATTTATAGGTTTTAAAGAACGCACTTTCATCCTATGAAGTTAGTTTATGCAAATTAGAAGGTCAACTTAAAAGGTTCCCTTGTAAGAATACCGATTTTACTTGTCTTTGTATCTAGTCCACTAATGCTTGAAACTCTCACAGAGGATGTCCTCCTTCGGCTCCGCGTCTTCTGGCCAGAAACATGGAACAATTCCTTTCAATGAGAACGCCTCCCGGGATGTCTGCTGAAGCGACCGCAAACGGCTACCGTATTTGAATGTCAGATACTCCTCGATCCGATTATTGCACCAAAAAATTCTTTTTTGAAAAATTTTGCACTGAAAAACCGATAAAAATGTTTATTTTTCGACAATTTTTTTTTAATTTTTCGTCCATAGAAATTGTTTGCCAGGCAAAAACACATATTTTAAGTACAAAAAGATACTAAATTTGACTATATTTGAACTTTTTAGAACTCACCATTTTGAGAAAAATTTAAGGAGAAAATTTCTAAAAGTAAGAATAATAGAAGTTAGATATTCAGAAAAAATAGGTTGGAACATTTCCAGAAGTTCCATTTATTTAAAGGATTCTTCTGGAAAGTTGCCATATTTAGAGACGTCTATTCATTCAAGTCGTCGTTTCGGGAGAATATGAGAGTAGAACTGACTAGCTGGGGGGGGGGGCGCTTTGTCTGACCAGAGAGGCAGATTTTGTTATCTGGGTCTCTCTATCCCTAGTTCTCTTGGGTTATTGCGTCATCTAATATTGCTTTTTAGAGGGCAATACCAGCTACTCGCAGATGAGTGTGACATTGCTCATCTGACGTCATTTGAGTAGGGTACTGTAGATCGTCCAGCATTTATAGGTCATAACTTCCTTCAGATTTAATATTTTTGGAAAATTACACAATCTACAGTAAGATGGTAATTCAAGAATTTAAGGTAGATTTTGTAGTTAGTTTTTGAGATATGCGTCTTTAAAGTTGGTGCTCCCTGCAAGTATAGAATAAAGGAGGTTCTTAAGAATTAGTTTTTTATTGAGAGGAATTATGAGGTTTACATGGAAAGGGGATAAAGACGAAGACACTTGAAGCAGTGTGACAATCCTTGAGCTCTTCTTTTTCTAAAATCTTTGTAGACAGGACAATCTTCGTGGCGATGGAACTCCAAAATCAGACCCGTAGTCTAACGGCTTCCCATGCTTGATAAAGGATTGCTCTATCACCCACATCTGGATCATTTATCTCCTCAATGAGCGGGAAGCGACGAACCTAAACATTCAATATATGTTTTTGCAACCATAGAGTAAACTTACAAGACAGTAGGTGGACGCTCGTGAGGTGGAGAAGGATGCCTCTGAGACAGCGAATGTTCTGATCCTGAAAAGGAACATATTGAAACAATTTTAGAACTTGAGCTATGAACGTTTGAAAAATGACTTTTTTTGGAAAATTTTTGAAAAAAAACTTTTTTTTCAAATGTTCATATCTTGAGTTTTGTGGTTTCTACAAGCATGGGTTTAATATCAAAATGTTGAAAACTTTGTGTTCTTCATTTTTGTAGTTTGTAGTATTTTGATAGCTTTTGTAGTTTTTGAGATATGCGCCTTTAAAGTTGGCGGTGCCCCCTCTCTCCATCGCAACTGCATTTCTTATATATTACCAACCCAGAACAAGTCATTCTTAAAAGTGGGCGGAGCCTAATCGTAATTTGACGATTTCTAGATTTCCTAACAGTTTCAGATGAAAATTCACACAAAATTTGGATTTCTCAAGAAAATTTACTTCAGAAATCGTCAAAAAATCAACAAAAGCCTTCATGGCCTAACTTTCCAAATGGTGACCTAGAAAATCTAAAAACTCGGCCACTTCACGGTTCCTAGGGAAGTTTTTGACGGTAAATTTAAATTTTTGGGTTTCAAGAGTCACAATTGACTGCAACAGTCTGAATTTTGAGAGATTTCGGAGCCTCACCTTTTTTAGACCAAAAAACTGAATAAAAAAATATTCAGAAAAATAAAAACTACACTTCAAAAGGTCCAGATTCAGTACCGGACCATTTTGAAGTGGGGGAATAAAGGAAATTCTAGAAAAAAATCAATAAATTTTAGGCCCGGTGGAATATCAGGTACCAGCCATTTGATAGGGAGTAAAGTGAGGAATGAAGAGGGACATTTGGAGAAACGAGAGAGTGAGAGAGTGCCAGACAGTAGACGAGAGAGAGAGAGAGAGAGTGAGTAGAAGAGAGTGGTAGATAAATGTTTTGATTGCTTAGAAAGCACCTGGCTCTACAAAAACAGTTCCCTTGACCTTTTTAGCCTTTATTACTTTCTTATTTTCCTCTTTTTTGGTAATTTGATTTAGATTTGAGTTCAGGCTGTGAAGAGCTTCAAAATGAGCCCCGACATGACTAGGCTCCGTCCATTAGAAAATTGATTTGGAATCGATTTTAGTAAGCTAGGATTATGAAATTTGAGTTTTTCATGAGAATTAAGGCTGGAAATGTAATTTTGGAAAAAAACTTGTTTGGTAGATGAAAAATTTTTGAAAATTTTTTTTTGATTTGCCGCCGCGGGTGGGTCTTTTGTTTAGTCATTTTCAGGTCATTTTCAGCCGTTTTTCTGTCATTTCCAGCCTTTCCCGGTTTTCTACCGTATCCAATCTGTTTGTTCAGAAAGTGTTGATTCTGAAGAAAGTTACGGGTTATTCCGTCGTTAGTCCGTCGTTGGCCCGTTAGTGGTTCGTTTTTGACCCATTTTCAAAATGTGATTTAATACAGTTTTTGGAAGTGGTGGGACATTATTAAGGATTACTGTATTAATATTTTCTAGATTGCCTCTGACAGCTTTCCAGGTCATTCATCATCGGACCACAAGAAACCGGCCAAACTTCTAGATACTGCCAACGAAAAATCAATAGAAATAGCTTCGAATTTATTTAAAATGTTGAAAATTCAAATACAAAAAAAAAGAGTAGAGTTTGGTTTTAAAAATTGAATTCCAATGTCCGAGAATTTATCGATCATCTGTGTCAGTTACGCCAGTAACTGATTTGGTCACGAAGTTTGTTTCCTCCAGGATGTTGGACGGCAAGATCTCTTTAATTTCCTTGCACAGAGATAAGAATTCTGGAAAAAAAAAACTTTTTTATAAATAACAGATGATAAAATTTAGCTATCTTTCATGGGAACTTAGATAATTGAGCTCAAAATTTAGGTGTAAAAGCACAACTCCAAAGACGGCGCCAACTTCAAAGACGCATATCTCGGTCCTTTCAAGAGATATCTAAAATCTGTCAACTATTAAAATGTAGATCATAAAATTTTACGCATTTCACTAGTTATAACATTTTAGTTAGCTTTTATAGTTTTTGAGATATGCGCCTTTAAAGTTGGCGGCGCCCCACGCAATCCCGCTACTGCAAAGACGCCAACTTTAAAGGCACATATCTTAAAAACTATAAAAGCTTGCTTAAATTTATCAACTAATTAAATACGTAAAATTTCATGATCTACATTTTACTAGTTTACAGATTCTTGATAACTTGCATAGCAAGTGAGATAATTGAGTTCAAACATAAGCATGTAGGATTCAACTTACAATCTCTAAACTTCTAAATGATCCCTGATGGCATCCTCTCATTTTCCTTGTATGCAATTATTCCTTCACTCTGAAAAATTGATAAAAATAATCAGAAAATCGTATATTGACACCTACCACTTTGTTGAACATCCAACGTTGATTTTCGTGCGAGATTATCAGAAGAGTCTGAAATTTTCAGCATTTTTAGATTCTCAAATAACTTGAAAGTAGTGGAATTTAACATCCTTTTGTGGCTCTGTTAAATTTTCACATTTTACTTTTTGAATCAAATAAAAATTCCAATTTTGAGCCGAGTTATGAAACTTTAAAGGCGCTTAACAAATGCAGGAGGGATGGAGGGAGAGCCGCTAACTTTAAAGGCGCATATCTCAAAAACTAAAAAAGCTAGCTAAAATTTGTAAACTATAAATCAGTAGGAAATGTAAAGAGCTACATTTCATTTGTTTAAATATTTTAGCTAGCTTTCATAGTTTTGGAGATATGCGCTTTTAAAGTAGGCGTCCTTCGTTCTCAATGCACTAGCTATGGGGCAAGGGGCGCTGCCAACTTTAAAGGCACATATCTCAAAAACTAAGAAAGCTAGCTAAAGTTTGTAAACTATAAACCAGTAGGAAATTTAAAGAGCTACATTTTATCAATTGACAACTTTTTGATAGCTATTGTAGTTTTTGAGATATGCGCCTTTAAAGTTGGCGCGCCTTGCTCCCTCGCTACTGCATAGAGAAACGAAGGACGCCAACTTTAAAGGCGCATATCTCGAAAACTAGAAAAGCTAGCTTAAATTTGTAAACTGTGAACCTGTAGGAAATTTTAAGAGCTACATTTTATCAATTGACAAATTTTAGCTAGCTTTCATAGTTTTTGAGATATGCGCCTTTAAAATTAAAAATTGTCACATACCACTCAATTGAACATCCACCGTTGGTTTTCGTCTTGAACTTTCTGAAATTTTCCGCAATTTTCATAGTTTTGTATGCTCTAAAACTCACCATTTTTAGACAAAAATTCCAGTAAAATCGGTTATTTTTGAGAATTCCAGGAATAAAAATATCGAAATTTCAGAAAAAATAGGATGGAACTTTCCAGAAGTTTCATTCATTCAAAGGATTCTTCTGGAAAGTTCCGAAAGACATCTATTCAGTGAAGTCGTCGATTTGGAGAATGAAAGAGTAGAACTGTATACCTGGGGCCGCGCCTTCTCGTTGTCTGCGTCTCTCTATTCACCTACTCTCTCGTTTATCTTTTATTTTGAAGGTTGATGACTTATCTGCGTCATTTAAGGGATATTTAGAGATCGAAATTTGATTCTTGGTCTTTAAAAATTGAATTTATGGATTACCTAATTTTTTATAATAGAAAATTAATTAACAATTAAAGATAATTGCTCAGTTAATTGAGAGCTTCAAAATGAGTATAAACATGGCTATATGCCCTTTTAAAAGAGGTTTATAGCTTGAAAGCCTAAGCATGTTTAAATCAGTTTTGAAGCTAAAAACTTGTTCTATTTATATCAGCTTACAAATTGAAAATCGGTTGGAAATTCGAAAAGTTATGAATAAAAACGCTCAAAAAATAGTCTGACAACTTTAATCCAATTTATCTCGGTTCCTATGCAAGATATTTAAAAATTGTCAATTAATAAAATATTATTTTTTTATGCTCAACATTTTATTAGTGGACATTTTCTTGATATCTCTTACAGGAACCGAGATAAACTTGCTTAAAGTTGTTTAAACCAAGCTCATTTTAACTTTTCTTCTTTATCTCTTCAGAAACCGATTTTTCAAAAAAGTTGTCTACTACAAAAATGAAGCTTGTATTTTGTTTAGTCTATTCTGAAATTTTCAGAGAAATCACTTTTTAATTAACGATTTTATACGATTTTTAATGAAAATCCCTAACTTCCCTTCTTTTTTTGAAAATTTAGGTTTCCCTCCGAAACTACGACACTCCGCAATTCCGCCTCCCCGCTAAACAACGCGCGCTTTCCCCCGCGCGATTTGAATTTCAAAACCTATTTCCCGGTGATTTTTATCGATTTTCAGCTATTTTAGACCGATTTTTCCCATTTTTTCAGGCTAAAAATGGCTGAAGCCGCTCGCAAAGGTCTCACCGCAGTCAACACCATCAAAACAATCATTGCGGAGCTCAAAAAAGTGGATAAATCGTTCACACCGGCCTCCGCTCAGTATAAATTCCTTACCGAGCAAATGAGAGCCGATCAAGTGACGACTCGGCGGTATTCCAAGGCGGAAAATGAGTCGGAGAGCGTCGCGAAGCTCTATTTGAGCTATATTCAGGGGTAGGAGGCGGGAAATTTGAAAAAAAATTTTTTTTTGAAAATTTGAATTTTCCAGAACTCGCCGACTCAACGAGCTCCAAGATCGCTACAAGGGTGGCGAGAAGACCGTGGAAGAGAGCGCGAAACTTGTTGGACTCAAACTTCCGGAGAGAAAATATTGATTTTTTGAAAAATTTGAATTTTTTGTTTTTGTAGTGTAGGACCCTTTATAAATCATTTTTCCCTGTTTTCCATCGATTTTTATCAATTTTTCATGCCCAAAATCGGTTTTTTCACCGTTTTTATCGTATTTTCGCTTTTTTTCCCGGTTTCCAGGCACTTTTTCGATTTTAGGACTAAAAATGAGCAAGACACCTGCTCCGGACACGGATCGGAACAAATATGCGTGGCTGGTCCACCCGGCGAAGGATCTGGTGGAGAATTTCTCGATTGATGTGTTAAAAGTGAGAAAATGACGAAAATTGGCTGAAAATTTGGATTTTTGACACAAAAATTGGAATTTTTGAGCATTTTTCAGTCAGAAAAATGCTCAAAATCTTGATTTTTGGCTCTAAACCCCTATTTTCAAGTAAATTTTTGGCGGAAAAAATGCTCAAAAATTGGAATTTTTGACATTTTCTAGCCGAAAGAAGCTCAAAATCTTGATTTTTTATCTGAAAAATGCCCAAAAATAGAATTTCTGACTCAAAAAACCGATTTTCAAGCTGAAAAATCGCTCAAAATCTTGATTTTTGACCCAAAAACGGATTTTTAGGAAAATTTTTGTTGAGAAAAATGCTCAAAAATTGGAATTTTCGGACAATTTCCAGCCAAAATCAGCTCAAAATCGATGTTTGGCTCTGAAAACTGGATTTTCTAGCTGAAAAAATGCTCAAAAATCCATTTTTTGACAAAAAAAAACCCGATTTTCTAACTGAAAAATGCTCAAAAAGTTGAATTTTTTGACCCAAAAAACCTGATTTTCTAGCAAAAAAATGCTTGGAAAAATAGATTTTTTTACCCAAAATCTCGATTTTTAGACACATTTTTCGGCGAAAAAATGCTCAAAAATGGATTTTTTGACTCAAAAAACGCTCAAAGTTTTGAATTTTTGACATTTTTCAACCTAAAAATAGCTGAGAATCTCGATTTTTGGCTCTAAAAACCCGATTTTCCAGCTAAAAAATGCCCAAAATCTCGATTTTTGACCCCAAAAACACCCAAAAACCACATTTCCAGGCTCTTTCCGGATATTTGGAGCAAATCCAACGCGAATCCGATGCTCAGGATGGGGTGGCCACCGACGCTGGCGCCGTTTTCCAGTTTTTCGACTTTCAACAAGCCTGTCGAATTTTGACCGGATCCGCTGGCGTCTATGCGAAAAAAGTCGATCATGTGCTGGAATTGACACTTTCAGGTGGGGAAAAGGCTGAAAATCAGCGAAAATGGCCTTAAAAACGCGTGAATTGGCTAAAAATTGGTCCAAAATGAGCCAAAATGGACCAAAATCGGTCAAAATCGAAAAAATTGAAAAATCATAGATTTTCTGGGAAATGGTTATAAATTAACATACGAAAAAATTGACCGAAATTGGTAAAAAATGAGCCAAATTTGACGAAAAATTGCTCAAAAATAACCCAAAATCAGCTGAAAATAGCTAAAAATTCACAAAAATTGGTTTATAATGACCAAAAATGATTCAAAATGAGTCAAATTTGACGAAAAATAGCTTAGAAGCGTCGAAAATTGGTTCGAAATCAGCCGAAAAATCCGCTGAAAATCGCTGAAAAAATGATTAAAAATCGGGCTGAAAGTGGTCTGAAATGAGCAAAAATTGGCTCAAAATTCACTCAAAAATGGCGAAAATTCGCTCAAAATAGTCCAAAATTAGTCAATTTTAGTGAAATTTGACCTAAATTGCATGAAAATTGCTTTAAAAATCTCAAATTTGACTCAAAAATAGCGAAAATTGGCTCAAAAACCCACAAAAATCACCAAAAATGCTCTATTTTCCAGTGATGGACCTGATGGAGAACAAGGAATCTGGAAGTGCTGAAAATGGTGGAAGGCGTGGGCGTGGAGCGAGAAGAGTCGTGAATTTGGGATCGACGAATTACGATTTGGTGGATATTCGGAAGATTAAACAGGAGGCTCTTCAGAACTATGATAAGGCTGTTAAAGGTGAAAAAACGCTGAAAATTGGGAAAAAATGACTAAAAATCGGCTTTTAAGTGAAATTTTAGGTGAAAAATGGTCCAAAATTGTAGGATTTGGCTTAAAAATAGCTCAAAATTAGTGTTTTTAGCAGAAAATAGGTCAAAAACAGTCAAAAATCACTGATTTTGGCTCAAAAACTTGAATTTGGAAGCTCAAAACCGCGTTTTTCAGGTTGAAAACGGGGTTTTCGAGCTGAGAACCGTGATTTTTGTCGTCTACAGTAACCCGATTGCCCATCTTCTGGGGGTTACTGTAGCTAGGATTACTGTAGCTCAGAATGCATCTCATCTTACAGTAAGATTAACAGTATCCCAGGCTACTGTAAGATCTACAGTAATCCAAACTGCAAATTAGGACTACTGTAGTTCTTATTGTCAAAATAAAAGCAGTCGCTGATCGAAGCTACAGTAACCCCTGATTTGACCTACAGTATTCTAGACTACAGTAAGATCAAAAAAAGGTTGAAAATTGAAGATCCTAATTGGAGTACTGTATCCTCCTAGTCCCCTACAGTAATCCAAGCTGCAAGACGTTACTGTAGCTAGGATTACTGTAGATCACTGTTGTCTAGTTAGGGGTACTGTAACTCAGATTACAGCTTATTTTCTTTTTAGAGTCATCCCATCTACAGTAATCCAAGCTACAGTATTCCAAGATTACCAATATCCAATAGTTGTAGATCGTTTGGATTACTGTATCTGAGATACTGTAGGTCTTACTGTAGTTAGGATTACGGTATCTATCTAACTGTAGAAGGATACAAAGCTATCGTAATCCAATACCTACAAAATCCGAAAATTGATCATCCTAATTGGATTACTGTACCCTACTAGCTAGCTACAGTAATCCAATTGTAGATCCTTCTGTAGCTAGGATTACTGTAGGTCTCACTATTCTAGCTTGGGATACTGTAAGTCTAAAAAGCTACCGTATTTCAAGCTACAGTAACTCAAACTTTAGGTAAGACCTACAGTACTCCAACCTCAAGATCCTAGATTGGATTACTGTAGATTAGCTGTTGAGATACTGTAGGTCTTACTGTAGCTAGGATTACGGTACAAATGACAATTTTCAGGCTATTTTAGGTGTCAAAAGAGCTCTTTTTGGACCCAAAATTCCGATTTTTAGCTATTTGAAGGGCCAAAAAATGATCCCAGGTGTCAAAAAACCGTCAAATTCTGATTTTTGAGCCTAAAATTTCGATTTTTGAGCTAAAAAATGCCCAAAAAATCCCGAAAATTCCCAAATTTCCAGAAGAAAAGAAGGCGATCGACGCTCTCCGAATGGTCGACAACGCCGAGATTCAAGAAGCGCAATACGAGCGAAAATCGTGTCTAATCGAGAAACCGACACAGTTCATGTTCAAATTGGATTACGGTCAGCTGATGAGAACTGATGAGCAGATTCAGAACGCAAAATCCAGGGCGGATGTGATTGGAAAGGTCAAGGACTTCTATGTGAAGACGTCGGAGGTAATTTGGGGGTGGAAAATTGCATTTTTGAGTTTAAAATCGGTCGAAAATCGCCCAAAAATCGCTTTTTTGACCCCAAAAATCATATTTTTGAGCTTAATAACCCCAAAAATCGCCCAAAAATCATGATTTTCAACCCCAAAAACTCTAATTTTGACCTACAGTAACCCCAAAATGCGACCTACAGTATGCTAGACTACAGTAAGACCTTAGAAAGTCGAAAATTGTAGATCCTATTTGGAGTACTGTACCCTCCTAACTAGTCCAATCTACAGTAATCCTGCTCTAGACTACTGTATCTACAGTAGGACTCATAACTTGATTACTGTAGATTGGATAGAACGTTATTTAGGAGGTACAGTACTCAGGATCTACAATTTTCGACTTTTTAGGATCTTACTGTAGTCTAGAATACTGGAGGTCGCATTTAGGGGTTACTGTAGATTCGATTAAGAACTACAGTAATCCTAGCTACTGTAGGATCTACGGATCTTGCAGTTTGGATTACTGTAGATCTTACAGTAACCTGGGATACTGTTGATATTATTAATCAATCTGAGCTACAGTAATCCTAGCTACAGTAACCCCAGAAGATGAGCAATCGGGTTACTGTAGACAGCTTAAATGGTTTTGACACCTACAGTACTCCCAGCCACAAGATATCCCTTTATTTTCAGATTGTCTACAGTAACCCAAACGATCTACAGTAGTCAAATCTTATAAAAATCTTACTGTAACTAGGGTTACTGTAGTTCTAGTAGCTGTCATAATTCAGTCCTCCTACAGCAATCTTATTTTAGACCCTACTGGATTACTGTAGCTTTCCTAATCCAAGCTACAGTAACCCCAAAATGCTGATAAGATCTACAGTATCCTAGACTACAGTATGATCTCTAGCTCTAGCTAGGACTACTGTAGCCTAGATTACACCATTTTATCCTTATACAGTACCTACGATGACTTCTACAGTACCCCTCAGCCACATCCTATACTTCCAGATTGTGTACGATCACGAAACGCTGATTTCCCACGACGACTACGCGAAGAATGTGGACGAATTCACTCTCCCCGGTGCCAGATGGATTCCGGATAACAAGGAGTTGGCAGCTAACTTCGGTGTGGCTGATATAGAGATTGAGCTGGATGAGGAGCAGGGAAAAGAACAGATCAACGCTTATGGACCGTATACGGATCCTCTGTCGGGCCGTGAAGTCGTCGCACCGCCTCGTTGGTTCGTCGAACAGGAAGCCACTCGACAGCATCTGGAGATTCAGTCACGTGCCACGTCACGAGCATCCAAAGCAGCCATGAGAGATTCACAGGGAACACAGGTGAGGGATTCTGGAAATTTAAGGCGTTTTGGGTTACTGTAGATCTTATTGGAGCTAGATAGGCTTCGATTACTGTAGTTCTTACTATGAAAAGATACTGTAGTTAGGATTACGGTACATCCTACTGTAGAAGGATGCAGAGCTACCGTAACCCAAGACCTACAAAATCCTATAGTTGTAGATCCTAATAGGATTACTGTATCCTACTAGCTCGCTACAGTAATCTAACTGTAGTTCCTACTGTAGCTAGGATACTGTAGGTCTAAAAAAGCTACCGTATTTCAAGCTACAGTAACCCAACCTCCAGATCCAAATATTGACCTTCCTAGATTGGATTACTGTACCCTTCCAGTCAGCTTCAGTAAAACAAGCTGCAAGTACATACTGTAGCTAGGATTACTGGAGATATCTCCTCGAGCTTGGGATACTGTAGCTTGTAGCGCTGTATTCTTTTAATGATACCTACAGTGATCCAAGCTACAGACTGTCTACAGTATCCCTACTTCAGACTGGATTACTGTACCTTCCCAATTACCGTAATCCTCTTCCAGAATACCCAACGCCACTCCCAACGTCAATCCCAGCCACTCATCGAACGTCACCGTAACAATCTGAATGAATTCGTCTCCTTTGTCGAAGGACGAATGAATAAGAACCGCCCATCCACCCACCTGAACACAGGCCTCGTTGATATGTTCGTCGATGAGTTTGGCGATGAAATGGGCGGAGCCAAAGAGCCAATGGGCGGAGCCAGAGACCAGAATTACGATTTTGACGATGATTTTGGAGGGGATTTCGGTGGAGGCGGGGAGGATGAGGACTCGAATGATTATGTTCGAAATTTGACACGAAGGAATGTGAGGAAGGAGGCGGCGCCGTGGGATGACTTGGAGAAGATCAAGATTCCGTTGTACACCGGGGAGGAGGATTTGCCAGGTAAATGGGGCTAAAATGACCTTAAAATCCGTTTAAAGCGGAAAAAAATGGTCTAAAATCGCTCAAAATGACTCAAAATGGCCCAAAAATAGAGAAAATATGGCTGAAATTGGCTTTAAATGACTGAAATTGGCTAAAAATTCGTGGAATAATAGATCTAGGTCATGACCTAGATTTTTAGATTTTTCTAGGTCATGACCTAGATTTTTCTATTTCATGACCTAGATTTTTCTGGCTCATGACCCAGATTTTTCTAGGTCGTGACCTAGATTTTTCTAGATCGTGACCTAGATTTTTCTTAAGATTTTTCTAGGTCATGACCCAGATTTTTGTAGGTCGTTACCTAGATTTTTAGATTTTTTAGGTCATGACCTAGATTTTCCTGGATTATGAGGCGCTGAAAATTAGTTTGAGGGCTGAAAATCGGCTGAAAATAGACTTTTTTTTGCTTAAAATCAGCTAAAAATGATGAAAAATCCACGAGAAACAGTTATTTTCAGCTGGAAAATGATCAAAAGTGATAAAAAACGGTAAAAATCTACGATTTTCAGCTGGTGAATCTGTAAAAATTCCATATTTTGGCTTGAAAATCTGGGAAAATTGCAAGTTTGGCAGAAAAAAGTATCCGAAGCTCAAAAAATGACTATTTTTAGCTGAAAAATCACTCAAAAATTAACGGAAAATAATCTAAATTTGTCTGAAAATGACCCTAAAAATCAACCAAATTTCCCTCAAATTTCCTCAAAAAATCGATAATTACAGTATCCCGAAAACCAGTCAAAGCCGTGTTCAAAACGCAACCAACCCCATCGGAACTCCTTCGTCGCAAACAGCTCCGCCAATCGAAAATCCAAAAATCGCGTCGTGACGAATTCATGGAGACGCACGACTACCTTCAGGACTTCTACTACTGGAGAAGTGCCGCCCGTATCAATCCGAATAAGGACTGGAAAATCGAGGCACTCCGATCGTCGATTTTGACGGAGAAGAAGCGAAGAATCCGAGAGAAGACGCAGAAGATTCGAGAGATTCGAGCTCAGAGATTCCAGATGGTTCGTAGGAAGCCACGTGGCGTTCCGGTGGAGGAGTTTGAGGGAATACAATTGAATACAGGGGGTGGAGGTGTAGATGAGATGGCTTCGGAGAATGGTGGAAATCCAGAAGAGCATGTGGTGGGAAATAGAAGAACGATGGGAGTGGAATGTGAGTTGTTTTAGAAAGCTGGAAATCTCAAAAAATGGGATAAATGGCTTGAAATAGACTGAAAAAGGATGAAAATGGAATTAAAGATCTGAAAATCTAGGGAAAATTGCTTGAAAAACACTGGAAATTGTGCTGAAAAGGGAGTTAAAAATCCGGGAAAAATTCCTTGAAAATCGCTGAAAATTGCTCGAAATTGGGCTGAAAATAGGCTGGAAAAATCTGAAAAAAGGCATTTTTTAACGATTTTCATACAGTTTTTAGCCGATTTTCAGATTAAAATTTGCCCAAAAATCGTCAAAAATGTGACTGAAAATTGAGCTGAAAATCGATGGAAATTGGTTGAAAAATGAGCTGAAATTTTGAAAAATTCAGGAGAATCTGGCTGAAAATCTTAAAATTGGCCAAAAAATCGTGTGAAAAATCTGGAAAAACTGAAAAATCGCTGAAAATTGAGCTGAAAATCCATGGAAAGTGGCTGAAAATCGAGATAAAAACGCAAAAAATCTGAGAAAACGCATTTTTAACGTTTTTCAGACAGTTTTTAGCCGATTTTCTGGCTGAAAATCGCTTGAAAATTAGCTGAAATTTTTTGAAAATCGCTGAAAATAGAGCTGAGAATCTGAAAAAAAAAACTATTTTTTGCCGGTATCCGTCGATTTTCATTTCAAAATTTGCCCAAAAATCGTCAGAAATTGAGTGAAAAAGGCTGAAAATGAAGCTAAAAATATTGAAGAAACATGGCTCGAAATTGAGAGAATCAGGCTGAAAATTGAGTGAAAATCGCTGAAAATCGAACTGAATCTGAAAAAAACTATATTTTTACGATTTACAGACCATTTTACGCTGATTTTCAGTCTGAACATGGCACAATAATCGTAGGAAATTGACTAAAAATCTCGCTGAAATTTTGAAAATTACAGAAAAATCGGTCTAAAAATAGCTGAAATTTTGAATAATCTACGAAAAAATCTACTAAAAAACCATCAAAATATTGAGCTGAAAATCTCGAAATCCTCTGAAAAAATCTAGTTGAAAATTGATGGAAATAGTCTGAAAATCTAGAATAGGGACCGGAAAATCTGAAAATTCGAGAAAAGTATCAGTAAAACCATTGAAAAAATGCTGAAAATTGCATTTTTTTTTATAGCTGGAACAGTTTTTTTCAAGATTTTCAGCTCGGTTTTCGACATTTTCAGTTTTTTTTTCAACCTAGAATTGTTCAAAATCGCTATAATCTGAGCAATCTCCCCAACCCCCCAATTCATTTCAGTCGACGACGTGGTTGACGAGGATCTCGCAGCCGAGGTGGAACTGGATGAATTCGGTGGTGGCGGCTACGATATGGACATGGATTACGATGGACAAGTGGACCCACAACATCAAATTGCCAATCCAGCCACAGCTCCAATGCCAGATTACGAGTTTGATGCACCGTCGATGGGTGGGGATACGGTAGCTGGTGCTGCTGCAGCTGCTCCAACGAAACCATTGCTATTCGAGGATATCGATGATGCCGAGTTGAATACGGTTATCAATTTGCCGGGAAGCTTGTTCATTGATAGTGAGTCGGATTTGGAGCTTTTGGCATGGAAATTGGTCGAAAATGAGGTCAAAATGGCCTAGAAATCGTTAAAAATGGTCCAAAATTCGTTCAAAAATGGTCAAAACTTCGATAAAAATAGCTTAAAAATCGTTAAAAATGGTCAAAAATGACCCAAAATCGTTAAAAAGCGAATTTTCGAATTTTTGAAATTCTCGAAATTTACGGATTTTTGAATTTTTGAAATATTGAAATTTTCGAATTTGTAGAATTTTTGAGTTTCCGAATTTTTGAATTACTACAATTTCTGAAAATCACCTAAAAATCGTCAAAAATCGGCTGAAAACATCCGAAAAATTGCTGAAAATGACCCTAAATCTCCCAAAAATCCTATAAAATCACCCAAAATTCAGCTGATTATGGTCCAAAACATTCCCAAATGACCCAAAATTCGTTCAAATAGACCCTAAAACTATCTAAATTCTGTCAAAAATGGTTGAAAATGGTCCAAAATTCATTGAAAATTAGTTTAAAATCACCAAAAATTCGTTTAAAATCGTTGAAAATCATCCAAAAATGGTCCAGAACGGCTCAAAATTTGTCAAAAATGGGCCAAAATGCGTTCAAAATGACTTAAAATTCAGCTAAAAATCATCTAAATTTGTCCAAAAATCACTCAAAAATGGTTGGGAGCGATGCAAAAACGATTTTGAGCGATTTTGGGCTAATTTTTAACTATTTTTTTACTAAAATCAGTGGAAAATTTGTCTAGAATGACCCAAAAATTCGTTAAAAATGGTTCAAAATGACCCAAAAATCGTCCTTTTCCCATTCCAGAGGCCCTTCCACTGCTCAAAAAGTTTGCCGAACACAAAACGGACCGTGATCAGATGGCATACGAAATGGCGAAGGCCTATGAAGACGTTGACGTCGCCGTGTCGTGTCTTCAGGATCAAGTCGACAAATGGCATCAGAAGATGGAGCCGATTCTCGATGAGGGAGAGACCAGGAAGGAGTATGATGTGAGTTTTTGGACTGAAAATGACTGAAAAATAGCTGAAAATCGGCTTGAAATCGGGTAAAAATGGGCAAAAATAGCTGAAAATCGGCTGAAAGTAGCTAAAAATGCTGAAAATCCACCAAAAAAAAGCAAAATCCGCTGAAAATGGTCTAGAAATGCATTGCTGAGAATTGCTCAAATTCTGAATTTGGTGAAATTTCGAATTTTCGAAAAAAAAATCTACGGAAATCGTCATTTTTAGGCTGAAAAATCTCGAAAAAGGACTATTGTAAGCTGAAAATAGTCCAGATTTGTCTGAAAATTGGCTGAAAATGATATATTTCGACCATTTCCAGTTGTCATAGGGAAAAAATGATTGCTCAGGATTGCTCAGAAAATTCCAGAATCCTATAACTTTCTTCATGTTCAACCTAGATTCGTGAAACAAGTTCCATTCGATTTGTCTAGTTTTTAGCTTCAAAATGAGCATGAACATGCCTAGGTTACTGTAAAGGTGGGTACGGTAGCGAGGTTAAAGGCGCATACAGTAACCTCTCTCCTCGCTGGCTTTAGATTTGAGCTACAGTAACCTTGCGTATACTCATTTTAAAGCTGAAAACAAGACAAATCGATTAATCTAGATTTCATTAGTCTAGGTCGAAAATGAAGAAAGTTATGGCATACTGTAGCTTAACTCATTGCTCAGATTACCAATTTCCAGGTCCACCTGGTTGGTCGTAACGTGCTGGCGAACTACGATGAAGCTGGCGAAACGAAGCGTCTGATCGACCTGATCCTAGGTAAACCGTGGTTTGAGATCAGTCGATATTTCCTCGCCTGCCTCTTCATGTGCAATATGGGAAATGTGATGGTTGATGAGGATCGAGAACTGCCACTGGAAGAGAGAATCAATACAATGAAAATCACACTGATCCACAAGAAAATGCACTCGGATCAGATTGCGAAGCTCTCGGCGCCCGATGAGTAGAGCTACTACAGTAGCCCGTTGGACACTGATAATTTATTGATTTATATACTTGATTTTTTTAATTGTTTAAAATGTGTGAAAAAGTGTAATTTTGAATTGAAATTTGAGTTTTTAAAGCTAAAAAATCTAGAATTTTCAGCCGGAAATCGCTGAAAAATCTGCCAAAAATGTAGATTTTTGCGCCATTTTCAAAATTTTTTTAGCCAAAATTTTTCATTTTTTGAGCTGAAAATAGCGATTTTTGGCCCAAAAATCTGGAATTTTCAGCCTAATTTTTCTGATTTTTAAGCTGGGTTTCAGCGATTTTTGAGCTAAAAATCTGGAATTTTCAGCCAAAAATCTATAGTTTTGAGCTCGGAAATTCAGGATTTTAGGCTGAAAATTGTTGATTTTCCGGAAAAAATGCCGATTTTTGGCGATTTTTCGGCTCAAAAATCTGGAATTTTCAGCCAAAAATTGACAATTTTTTCATCGAAATTCCAAAATTTAGACATTTTTCGACTTTTTTCAGTTTTAAAACTCAATTTTTAGATTATTTTTTCTATATATTTTCACACATTTTTTTCTACTTTTTTTCCTTTTAAATGTAATTTTTTTTTGAAATTTTTCAATTTTTCTGTAAAATTCCATTGAAGTAATCCCATTTTTTCCCGAATTTCGAGCCAAAAAATTCCAATTTTTGGGATTTTTCGAAATTTTTGAATTTTTAGAAATTTCTAAAAACTTAAATTTTTCACTTAAAAATCCTCTCAAACTGTGAATTTCAGCTCCAATTTTTGAGTTTTTTGGAATTTCTGAAACTTCTCATTTTTCGAAAAATCTCGAAAATTGCTAATTTCAGCTTCATTTTTTTTTGCTGAAAATTCCAGATTTTTTGGAATTTTGAAACCGAAAAAATCCACATTTTAGCTTCATTTTTTTGGCTGAAAATCACTGAAAATCCCCAATTTTTACCTTAAAAAACACTTTTTCCCAGTTTTTCAAAATTTAACTCCTCCCCCTTTTTCTGCTGAAAATCTCTCTTAAAAATCACCCATTCCAGTTATTTTTTCCATGTGAATCTCTCTATTTCTCTGCGTCTCTCACTTTTACTATGCTCTCTCGCTCTCCCCCTCTCTAGATATCTCTCTACTTATTCTCATATGTAACGGTACGGTTTTATTGATATAATCCTCTATTATCATGATGATTATGATTACGATTAAAAATTGATTGCTCAGAATATTGCTCAGCTTTAAAATTTTCAAAAAAAAAAAATCCAAAAAATGGCAATTAAGGAGCCAAAATTGCTTAAAAAAACTGTACTTTTCAAAAATTCGAAAATTGAAAAAAAAGTTTATTGATGTCCCAAATCATAGATAAGATTGCTCAGAATTGCTCAGAATTTAAATTTTTCTGAAAATTCAAAAAAATTAAAATTCAAAGTCCCAAATCATAGTTCAACGTCCCATGAGTAGCATAGGCATTCATAAACTGGGCCCCAAATTCAATGGGTTGAGTGACAGACTGGACGACGTCGGAATTCAGAATCCTCTCGAACCACGACGTCAATTTTGGGAATTTTTCAATTCCTGGAAATCCGTGGACAGGAAGATCGACGACGTTGTCGAGGCTGGCGGACCACCAGATTTTCTCGAAAAATGGGAATGTTAGATAGTCGGGGTAGCCGGGGGCGGAGCCTGGAAGAATTTGAATTTTTTGAAATTTTCAAATTTTTTGAATTTTCCAGCCAACCTGCATAAAAATCATGGACCAACAAATTTTCAGCCTGTTGCAATACTTCAAAAACTTTTTCCTGTTTCTCGTTTTTCAAATTTCGATCTCTCATCACGGCGAACAGTTGGGGGACAGCATGGGCGACCTGAAAATTTGAATTTTTGCACTATGGAAATGCGCTCTAATGCAAATTTTGATATAGCTCGCTTCATTTTCGACCTAGCTTCATGATTTTAAGTTCATTCGATTTCTTATGGTCTCAGCTTTGAAATGAGTATAAACATGCCTAGGTTACAGTACCACCGGGTCCCGCAGCGACCTTAAAGGCGCGTACAGTAACCTTCACCTCGCTGATTTTGTATATGAGCTACAGTAACCTTGCGTATACTCGTTTTGAAGCTGAAAACAAGGCAAATCGAATAGGCTAGTTTTCATCTGTCTAGGTTGAAAATGAAAAAAGTTATGGCAGTTTGAAACTTTTGGAACCTAATTTTGTAACTTCAAAATTTCAAATCGCCATAACTCTCTTCATTTTCTACCTAGATTGACAAAATTAAATTCATTCAATTTCTCATGTTTTCAGCTTCAAAACGAGTATAAACACCACTAGGCTCCGTCCACTTTTAGTTTTCCGGCGCGTCGCGGTCGTGCGTCGCGTGTCGCAGGGGAAATTGAAAGTGGGCGGAGTCTAGTCGTGTTTGGGCTCATTTTGAAGCTGAAAACAAGGTAAATCGAATGAATTTATTTTCATTAGTCTAGGTCAAAAATTAGGAAAGTTATGTCAATTTTAAATTTTCGGATTCTAGTTTTTTAGTTCCCAAATTTCAAATTGCCATAACTTTGTTCCTTTTGAACCTAACATAGTCATGTTTATACTCATTTTAAAGCTGGAAATGCGCCAAATTCAAATTGTCAATTTAAAATTATGTCAGGTGCGCCCTAATGCTAAAATAAGGGGAAGTATTTACCATAGTTAATCTCTCGGCCAGCAACTTCTGCTGGACCTTCTCAAATGGATCCGTAGGCAGAATTCGAGATTCTGGAAATGCATCATCCAAATATTCTGGAATAAACCCAGACTCGATCACAATTTTCCCATCGTGCTCGATAGCGGGTGCCTTTCCCTGATAGTGTTTGGAATAGAACCATTCTGGCTTGTCAGTGACGTTAAGATTGATCACTTCGGCTCTGGAATTTCAGACTTTTGTTTTGGAAAATTGAAAATTTTGCTGGGAATTTGGATTTGGCGGGTTTAGATCTTCAAAATGAGTATAAACATGGCTACGCTAGGTTCAGAATAAAGCGAGTTATGCTAGCTTAAAGTTTTTGGAACTAAAAATTTTGAACCCAAAAATTTCAAACTGTCATAACTTTTTTCATTTAACATCTAGCTTTTTGTGATAACGTTAATTCGATTTGTCTTGTTTCTTGCTTCAAAATAAGCCCAAACACGACTAGACTCCGCCCACTTTCAATTTCCCCTTCGACACGCGACGCACGACCGCGACGCGCCGGAAAACTAAAAATGGACGAAGCCTAGTCGTGTTTATACTCATTATGAAGCTGAAAACATGAGAAATCGAATCAAGTTAAAATTATCGATCTAGGTCAGAAATGAAGAAAGTTATAACATGTTTAAGTTTTTAAAACCAAAAAAATTGTGTAAAAATTTCCAAATTGGCAAAACTTTTTTTTAATTTTCGACCTCGCTCAATAAAATTGTTTTTTCTAGATTTGCCTTGTTGTCAGCTTCAAAATGAGTATATGCAAGGCTACTGTAGCTAAAATCTGAAGCGAGCGAGGTGTAAGGTTACTGTATGCGCCTTTAAAGGTGGGGGGACAGGAGATTTTTCGTAGGATTTTTGTAGCCAGAGTATGCATTCTACCGTGACGGTGTACAAAAAAAAAGTGTTTGCGGAGCGCATGCGCCGAACCTGACGACAGAAATTTATTATTTTCTCACGATTTTTTTTTTTCGTTTTTTCGGCTATTTTCAAACTGTTTTGTCATTTTTTCTGCTTTAAATATGTGCTAAATTGTATAATTATTTCGCTAGTCTTTTTTCTATTGGATTTTCCTCAATTTTCCTTTCTCTTCGAGTAGAATTTAGCCGTCTGAAGCCCGAGATTCGATTTTTCTGCTGTTGACATACTTTTCTTGCTTTATTCAGTTAAAAATTAATTGAAATTATAACAGAAATATTTAGAAAAAAAAAACAAATTGATATTTGAAATGTTTTCTTGACAGAAATATATCGTTCATCAAAATTGAACAGTTGTAGTTTCTCCACCATATTTAGTAGAAAATATATGATTTTCTAGCAAAAACGTAACGAATTGGTGTTTCTGAAAGAAGTTTTGGTACTGGAATTTGATTTTTTTTGAACGATTTTAAGAAATTTTAAGTGTCAATCAAAGACAATTCAGGAATTCGTAAAACAGTTTTGACGATTATGAAGATTCTTGGTGAATAGCTTTCGTTCCCTTTCTTGTCTTCTTCTTTGGCTCTCTTTTCTTTTTCTTCTTGATTACTTCCTCGATTTCATCTTCCTCTTCTTTTTCTTCTTCTTCTTCCTCCTCATCATCATCCATTCTCATTCCTTCTCCTTCCATGATGTCGTCGCTATCTTCTTTTTCCTCCTCATTTTCTTCTTCTTCTTCTTCATCGCCTACCGATTCCTCTTCTTCGTCACTATCGCCCATTCCCAAGTGATCCCAAATATCGTCCACCTATAATTTGGATAAGACACATACTGTTAGTTGGAATTATATATTTACTTCAAATACGTCTTTTGAGAGCTCTTCATCTATCTCATGCTCGTCGCAATCTGAGCCGTCATCTTCGCCTTCTGGTTCATCAGAATGTGTAGCTATTCGTTCTAAAAAGTCATCATTATTCGGGCTAATTGTTTTCCTTGTATTGTAAAACCTTTCGCGTATAGCTGCAAACTAGTATCAGCAATTTCATTTCTGAATGCGTAGTCAGCTTCTGTCTTCTGCTTTCTCACCGACCATTGCTTTGTTGTCTTATTGAAAAACTTCTTCTCAGCAATAACCACACGCTTCCCGTTAAGCTCATCTATCTGTTTACTGTTCCAGTCCAGAACAGCGAGTTGTGTTCTGCTGTTGAATCCCTTTTGAGAGCTAAACACTATTTTTATTGGAATACTAATATTATGGTATACTAGAATCTTTTTTTGCTTGCGTAAAATCCAGCTCTCGCATTGAAGGATTCGACTGCGCTGGTAGCGAAATACGGGGATACTTTTCCGATTGCATCACAACGGCCCCCTTTCTCAATCACAGCTAAAAGAGCATTCAGAGCTTTGACGTGTAGGGGATTTTTGGTATCCAGAAAGTCTGGTGTTTTTCTGTTGACGTCATCGGATTCTTTGTGCTTCACTATCTTGAAGTCATACCAACCATAATTCTAAAAAGTTTTGTTTCTAACTTTTCAGAGGCATTACAATTTGAAAACACCTGAAAATCTTCATGAATATCTGCTACGTGCATGAAAAAAGACAACAGCTTTTCCTTGGCCATTTCGTCATGTCCACCAGACGACTGAATGGACCAGTAAACGTGGTTGATGAACCTTCTTATCCATGGCTTAAGTGGAAGAAGCTGCTTTTGATCTTTTTTCTAAATTGTTACAATTATTCCTTCATGAACGTATCTCAAACTGCTACTTTCATGATCTCCAAGGCTAAACTTCTGATGTAGTGCCAGCTGTCGAAGTAATGGGTGACATCTGGGAAGTTGTGTGCCATCATCGAGGCGACACTTATGCTACGATCTGTGGTGAATGATTCGATGGCCGAATCATAAGTAACCATCAAATTTTCGAACGCTTTTTCGCATGCCTCTGTTTCCATATTCACTTTTTTCTCTGAAATCTTCTAAATTTGGAATTTGTTTATTCCGTATATCAACCTCCAGACTTGTGACGAAGAATCTCAAATTCCACAACAAGTTTCGTAACTGCCTCCATAATGACATAACGGCAGTATAATGCACTGTGACCCGGGGTATCAAATGAGCCGTCGCCCATAACGTTTAGTGTTCCATTCTAAATTTTTGAGTACTCTAAAATGTGTTATATTCTTCTTTCTTACATTGTCTGTGGTTTCGCAGAGAAGCTCTTTCACAACATTTGCCTGCTTCTTGTATTGAATATCAACGGCTTCATAAACGTACTTCTCCTTTAGCCGATTGAAAGTACGAGCAGAAAAAAATGGCGATTTCAGTACGTCAAACAGTTGTTTCACATTCTGCATGTATACTTTTTATAGCTGTCTTGTAAACTTATTTCTACCTGGAACCCGTTCCCAGTTGTTATGATAGCCGATGTCAGCAATATATGAATTCTGGACAACTTTGAGTTCGATCCAGATTGCTCTCGTTCACATTTCTTGGTGTTAGACCAATACCATCTTCTTTGGCAACTGACACAACAAACAGAAATCTAAAAACTATTGAAACTATCTTCAGATTCTTTAGATCCTACGTTCATATTCAATCCATGGTAGACGATATCCATCTCTGTTTTTCTTGTTTCGCACTTCCAACACTTTTGAAGAAGCTTTACTAGCTTCTCTTTCTCACAGAGAATTAAATTGTATTGTTGTGGTTTTTCAGATATCTCAGCCTCATCGACATCATCAATTTCCATTGGATCGGCTTCTTCATGACCAGGACGTTGGAACTAAATTGAGTGTTTTTGAAATTCGGTGATTTTAGATTAGTATGCTCAAAGTTTTTTTCTTTTCTTTTGCTTCAAACAAAACGTAGATGACGGAGGATCAAGTTGTTAGTTTTGCATCAATTTCCTATTGTGCTGGTATACAAAAATCGGAAATGTGGAAGAGAAGTTCTTTTGGCCGCAGTCACTGCCGAACTACCGTTATCGACACGGGAACCGTTGGCTTCGCCCAAAAGCTTTTCTGCTTCACAGCTCTGATTTCTTCATACGAGCATAATATTGTCCTAGAAATTTTAACTACCGTAGGTTATATTATTATTCATCACTTAGGTTCAGTAATATAACGTAGAAATTTCTTTTTTTCGTTTTCTGAAAACTTTATCACATAACCGTACCTTGCTCGAAGGTAACAATACAAGCATAATTAGTAATCAAAAGTTAACACATTTCATAATTCTGCTTATTTTTTTTTCAAAAATTTTTACAACTAGTTGTAAGGTTTAGTTACACAATTACAATCAGACTGTCAAATGAAAAATACCATCACCGAATTTCAATATGTTTTTTCTGTACTATGCTTTCGAAATTTTACTGGTTTTTTTCTTTACGAAATAAAGTTTTTTTATGCAGATATAAAATTCAATTCCTGCTTACATCGCTTTCCTCTGAACCAGAATCTACTTCAGTAGGTTCACTACTGTCATCTGAAATCATTCCTTCTTTTCTGCTCCATAGCCAGTGGTCCAGTTCTTCTTGGGAAGCTTCTCGTGGTGGAATCTATCAGGAAAACAGTATATTCTTGCTAAAAAAAGTCACTTTTCTCACATTTCGAGGGATTTTGTTTTTGGTTCGCTTTCCTCCTTCAAAATGTGCCTCACAAATATACGGCAATTGATACCTCGCACAATTTTTTCTGAAAGTTTCTCCTAGGGATTCTGTCCATTTTCTTCTTCGCTCTTCATTTGTGGGGACTAGAGTCGCGTCCTTTCTGTCCAGTTGGCTTTCGCAAAGAACACAAAACACCATCTTCTGCATTTTGCACTGAAATTCGTTTCGGAAAATTCATTTGCTAACTTAAAAAGCACACACTGTTAACACAAACTATAAAAAT
Organism: Caenorhabditis nigoni; assembly: GCA_027920645.1. Taxonomy (NCBI): domain Eukaryota; kingdom Metazoa; phylum Nematoda; class Chromadorea; order Rhabditida; family Rhabditidae; genus Caenorhabditis; species Caenorhabditis nigoni. The sequence goes on from CP115866.1 coordinate 14,658,053, forward strand.
AATATACTACTCTTGATGCTTCGGATTTCAGAATTCAGAAACAAAAAAAAAATACGAAAAAAACAAAACAAAAACAAAAAAAAACAAAAGTGCTGCTGACGGAATTGAACCCCGATAGCGTGCGCAAACAACAAGCGCGCTCGCCGCTACACTACGACCGTCCACGGGAGCGGGGGGTGGGTTTCCCCATTATGAAGTTACGAGCGCGCGCCCATAAATGGCGGTTTTTGAGACTGTCCATTTTTTAGTCATTGGGAATCCATCCGACTAAATTTTAACCGCTGCCACTCTTTTCAGACCATACCCTTCCACATATCAAAAAACTAGCAAAACGAAAATTCTCATGTCCCTCCACCTTTAAGGTAGCTACCGTACCCACCGCTACTGCTGAAAGATACAGTAACCTAGTTATGTTTATACTCATTTTGAAGCTCAAAACATGAGAAATCAAAATATATGATATTTGTTATTCTAGGTTTAAAATTGAAAAAGTTATGGCATTTTGAAAATTTTTGGAACCAAAAAAATTAGGATAAAAATTTCAAATTAGCATAACTTGCTTCATTCTAACCCAAATCTTATTATGTTTATATTTATTTTAAAGCTCTAAACGCGCCAAATTCAAATTTTTTAGTTTTATAGAGCTCAACTCACTCGATTCCCTTCGCCGCCACATAGATCATGGCCCGTTCTGCCCATGGGCAGAATCGCATGTTGTAAACTCGGAATTTTCCAGAAGCCAGTGGTGGCTCGGGGTCCCCTTTACGGATTGCTTTGGAGGTGACACCGGTTAGAGTCATTTTCTGAAAAAAATTAAATTTTAGAAAAAAAAATTATCAATTGAAAAAATTTTTTTCCGAAAAAAAATTTTTTGCTTATCAATTTTTTTCTCTACTGACATTGATAAGAAATTAGGTGATGCAAGAACTAGTAAACAAAAATTACGCAATCAGATCAATAGGTACAATTTTATAATTGATGGAAGTTTTGAAAAATAGGAAAAAAAATTTTTTTGTGAATGTTTTACCTTTTCTGGCCTAGAAAAATCTAGGCCACGGCCAGCGAAGTCAGGAACACTTTCCAGATCGAAATCTGGAAAATCCTGAAAATCCGGGTCCAAATCCGCCATTCTCAATCGCACGGCTTGTAAATAACGCTCCAATGCGGAGATTTCCTCGGTGTATTCTGAAAGTTTACTTTAAAGGCGCATATCTCAAATATGGGCGGAGCTAACTACATTTTGTAAATCATGGATATGTAGGAAATTAAATTTCAAACATTTTAGTAGTTGGCAACTTTTTGATAGTGTTTTTGGTTTTTGAGTTATGTGCTTTTAAAGTTAGAGGCGCCCTTCAGCGCCCGCCTACCCCCACCCAGGGGCGCCTCTAACTTCAAAGGCGCATATCTCAAAAATTAAAACTGCCGTCAAAAAAATGTAAAGTACAAAAATGTGTAAAATTTCAAAAGCTTAAAATTTCTAATTAGCAACTTTTTGATAGCTTTTCTAGTTTTTGAGTTATGCGCCTTTAAAGTTAGAGGAGCCTGCCGACCGCCCACCTATAGCGCCTGAGGACGCCTCTAACTTTAAAGGCGCATAACTCCAAAACGGAAAAAGTTAATAAAAATTAGTTAATTATAAAAATGTGTAAAATTAAGTAAGCTACGACATTGTAATTAACAACTTTTTGCTAGCTACACTAGTTTTTGAGTTATGATCCTTTAAAGATAGCTTTACCATCATTATCCGTTCGGTTGGTGTAGTTCCCATCAGAGTTAGAACTTCCAGGGTTCATTTTTAAGCTGAAGTGATTGAAATAGCGCAAATCACCAAAATTTTAAGATTTTTCAGTCAATCAGAAGGTAAAAATGCAGAATTCGAATATGTGAGCTCTCCGGTTCCCATGGAAACCGGAAAAGGAGAATGTGTAAATATCTATTCAGAGAATAACATGAGAAATTTGGGATAATTATATGTTCTAAGAATCTGAAAAATTCAGAAAATATTGGAGATTCATATTTACGGAAAAAAGGGAAAAATATAATCCTAAAAAATCTGTAAATCCAAGATAAAAAAAATCAAGAGATTAGAAATTCTATACAACACTTTTTTTCTGAAAATTAGCTGAAATTTTGAATTGTGAACATGCAGTTCAGATGGTCGATTCTGAAAAACAGAACGGTCGAACATGTGGAATTCTGGAAATCTGAAAATCTGTAAAATTCAAATTTTCGAATTATCAAATTATAATTTCCATTTCGCAACTTTTTTCCTTCTTTTTCTTTTCTTTTTCAAATCTAATCTCTGATTTTTCCTCCCGCTGTTCTACGGAAAAAAACTCGTTTTTTTTTCTTCCTATTTTCCCTTTTTCCCTCTTTTTTCACGGTCTTTTTTTTCACTGAACAATCATCGAACATCAAAAGAAAATGAGAAAAAGTGACCCTAAATCTTCTAACGTCTTCTAAGAATTCAGAAGACGTCAAAGAATCTGAATCAAGTTTTTTTTGTTATCATAAAAGTACAAATTCCATACTGTGATATTTATCAGAAATCGTTTAACATGATAAAAGTACAAAAATCCTGTTTTTTTCGGGAAAAAAACCGGAAGAAATACAGGAAATTACGAAATTATAGTGTTTCAGATTGTCAGGATTTTCAGAATTTCAGATCATGAAAAATTAAAATTTTGAGAAATTCAGAATTTCAGAAAACGAAAAGTCTGGAAATTCCAAAAAAATCGAAAAATTCGAATTTTCAGATTCCCAGATTCTTGGGATTTCAGAAACACAAAAATTTGGAACATCAGATTTTCAGAGTTTTCAGATTCTCAGAAAATCCGAAAAAATGAGAAAAGGAAAACACAAGCCTTGTAACATTCAAACAAATTCAGAACTCCGAGTTTCAGATTTTCAGAATTTTTGAAAAACTCGAAATTTTCAAATTTTCAGAATTTCAGATTTTCAGATGACAGAAACCGACAAAGTTCGATTTTCAGGTATTCATTTCAGAAAATCCGAAAATCAGAAACTCAGAAATCTGGAAATTCCAAAAAATCAAAATTTTCAAAATTTCAGATTTCCAGATTATCAGAATTTTCAGCAAGTCAGACTTCCAATTTCCAGAGTTTTCAGTATTTCTCATTACAAATTTCATGAATTCCAAATTTTCGGGATTCTCAAAATCTAAAATTCCCTTTTTCAGAATCAAGATTTTCCAGCTTTTTAAATTTCTCATTTTTTCCATATTCCCCAAAAACCTGTCTAGTATATTTCCCAAAAAAAGATAATTATCATAAATCAGCAAAACCCAATTAGCCTAATTATTTCATCTCCTAAAAATCCCCAATTTCTCAATTTTCCCCATAAATCAGATCTAGTTAATTACCCCTAATTATCCTACAAATCCCTTATCATATCTTTTTTCCCCCAAAAGATAACAACTTTTTCTCTAATCACTTCCAATTTTTTTCCATAAATCAAAGCTAGACAGTTATGTTAATTGCCCCCTAATTCCCAATTTTTCCAATTTTCCCCATAAATCAGATCTAGTTAATTACCCCTAATTACCCCTAATTATCCCAAAAATCCCTTATCTTATCTTTTATCCCCAAAGAGATAATAATTCTCTCTCTAATCACAATTAATCATCGCTTGGGGGGAAATTGGAATACATAAAAATTCCAAAAGAGACAAAAAAGACAAAAAAAGAGAAGGAAAAACTTTTTTACGCGCTGATTTTTTTCGATTTTTTTTTCTTTTCCTCTGTAGCCGGACCGGCGGATATCAAGTTTTTTGCCCACTAAAAGGGCGAGGCCTCGGGAAGCTTCTACCCCTATATAAGAATTCAGAAGACGTCAGAGAAGTTAAGACACCCAAAATGTCTACAATCGGCTATATTGGAGCTTCCCTGTGTCTTGTAGGAGTTCTCTCCTCCCTATTCTCAATCTCTCATATTGTTTCTGACATCAATTCTCTTCGTTCTGAAGTCGAAGGACGTGTCGATGAGTTTAAGGTTCTTGCCGATGACACGTGGCAACGTCTTCTGATCCTCCAATCTCCAACTGGGGAGACTGAGAATGTGATGCCATCGATCTTCCGTTCCAAGAGATTCGTCTACCCAGGAATGTGCAACTGCGACAGCAACTCTCAAGGATGCCCAGCAGGACCACCAGGACCACCAGGACTTCCAGGAAAGCGTGGAGACGAAGGACAGCCAGGAGACCTCGGAAGAACCGGAGCCACTGGAATCTCTCTCGCTGCCGTGCACCACATTCCAGGAGGATGCATTCAATGCCCAGCTGGACCAGCCGGACCACCAGGACCACAAGGACCAGTTGGAAACCAAGGATTCCCAGGAGTCGTCGGACCATGTGGACCATCGGGAGACGATGGACAGCCAGGACCACAAGGAGTTCAGGGAGATAAGGGAGCGCAAGGACCAAAAGGATTCGATGGAGCTGATGGGCCAGATGGTATGCCAGGAACCGCCTACTTCCCAGGAGCACAAGGACAGCCAGGAGAGCCAGGATGGTTGGGACAGCCAGGACTTCCAGGAAAGCACGGAGAGCCAGGACAGGATGGAGAGGAAGGACCAAAGGGAGCACCAGGAACCCCAGGAGCCAATGGAAGAGATGCCTATCCAGGACAACCAGGAAAGGCTGGAGAGCCAGGAAGTGTTGGTGAGTAAAATTCTTGATTTTTGGAAACGCGGAAAAAATTTCTCATGCGCCTTTAAAGTTTGCTCCCTTGGATCTTGGTGTCTAACTAGACTTTTAACTTTAAAGGCGCATATCTCAAAAACCAAAAATTTTATCAAGAAAGTGTTAATTACAAATTTGTAGTTTGTTAAATTATACACATTTTCGTAGTTTACTTATTTTTGGTAACGGTTGTAGTTTTTGAGATATGCGCCTTTAAAGTTAAAGGTGCCCGACTGCCCGCCCACAGCGCCCAAACTTTAAAGGCGCATATCTCAAAAACTAAAAACGCTATTAAAAAGTCGTCAACTACAAAAATGTGTAAAATTTAATGAGCTACAAATTTGTGGTTAACAATTTTTTAGTATCTTTCTTGGTTTTAGAGATATGCGCCTTTAAAGTTAGAGGCCCCTTCAGCGCCTGCCTACCCCCTACCACAACGCCCAAGGGTGCCTCTAACTTTAAAGGCGCATATCTAAAAAACCAAAAACGCTATGTAAAAATAGTTAACTATAAAAACATAGGAAATTTAGTAAGCTACATTTTTGTAATTGTAACCTTTTTAATATAATTGATGATTTTTAAGTTATGCGCCTTTAAATTGTAGGCGCCCTTCAGCCCCTGCCTAACTCGCCCACAGGAGCAGCTAACTTTAAAGGCGCATATCTCGAAAACCGTAACTTCTACCAAAAAACTATCAACTACCGAAATGTAAAAAACTAAATTTCCTTCTCTAATTTGTAATTTTTTTCCAGGAAAGGACGCCAACTACTGCCCATGCCCAGCTCGTCGCGACTCCAAGACCGAATCCGTTCACGAGCCACCATCAGCCTCCCAAAATGGAGGATACAGAAAGGCCAAGAGACACTAAACCATGGAATTTCTATTTATTTATGTTTTATCTGCATAATGAAGCATTTTTTGTTTCAAATTGATTGTTCAAAAAACAAAAGAAAATTCCTAGGCGGGGGTCGAACCAAAGACCTTCCGCTTGATAGCCGACAGTGTACACCACTAGACCATCTGAGCACACTTAGAAAGAAGGAGAGAATTTAATTATAATATGGCGGGCGCGTGAAAAACTTTGAAAAAAATTAAAAAAGAAATTTAGAAAATCATTCACGTTTTGGAAAAAAAATTATTTAAAAAGTGAAAAAATGGAGCAAAGAGATAAGAATCTCCCTGGAAATTTCGTATATAAGGGAAGGGAGAAACAGTGAGAATCAGTCAGTTCTCCAGCTTCGGTTGGAGAGCTGGGGCTCTTGGAGCTTGGGCTCCTAGAGCCGGAGCTCAGGGATCTGGGAGCTGAAGCTCTTGGGGCCGGAGGCCTGGGAGCTGGAGCTTCTAGAGCCGGAGCTGGTGGAGGTGGAATCGGAGGATCGGAACTGGTGGAGGTGGAATCAGAAGATCGTAGCTGGTGGAGGTGGAATCAGAGGATCGGAGCTGGTGGAGGTGGAATCAGAGGATCGGAGCTGGTGGAGGTGGAATCGGAGGATCGGAGCTGATGGAGATGGAATCAGAGCATCGGAGCTGGTGGAGATGGAATAAGAGGATCGGAGCTGGTGGAGGTGGAATCAGAGGATCGGAGCTGGTGGAGGTGGAATCGGAGGATCGGAGCTGGTGGAGGTGGAATCGGAGGATCGGAGCTGGTGGAGGTGGAATCAGAGGATCGGAGCTGGTGGAGGTGGAATTGGAGGATCGGAGCTGGTGGAGGTGGAATCGGAGGATCGGAACTGGTGGAGGTGAGCTGGTGGAGGTGAGATCGGAGGATCGAAGCTGGTGGAGGTGGAATCAGAGGATCGGAGCTGGTGGAGCTGGAATCGGAGGATCGGAGTTGGTGGAGGTGGAATCGGAGGATCAGAGGAAGTGTGAAACATTTATTATTCAAACAAGGAATATATTTCAGTGCTCATTAAAAATATATAAAAAAAGAGGACATCATTCGAAATGCATTGTAACACAAAGAGAATCAAACTACGATTACAGAAAAGGGGGAACATGGGGAGATATAGATTAAAAAAGAATCCAGAATCCAGAATCCAGAATCCAGAATCCAGAATCCAGAATCCAGAATCCAGAATCCAGAATCCAGAATCCAGAATCCAGAATCCAGAATCCAGAATCCAGAATCCAGAATCCAGAATCCAGAATCCAGAATCCAGAATCCAGAATCCAGAATACCACAGTTGGCACGGTTCTGCCGCCCCGGCGTTTTACAACCTCTAATTTAAATCTCACCGTTTCAGTAAAATTTAAGTACATACAGTTTTGTAGATTATTTCAAGATATAGATTTCCCTTTTCGATTCAAACAAAAATTTGAATTTTGAGCCGAGTTATGTGCCATACATTATCACCTAATCCAAATTACACCTTTTAGTATCCCTCTAGCAGTGTTTAGCACCCCCTAGGACCCCCAACCAACTGGTCCCATTGTATGTCTTAAGATTTACAACGCCTTCTATCTCCAGATGACGTATCTCTAGATGACGTCATGGTGACCCCCAACCGAGGGGAGTGTTTGTTCTCTTTCCCCGCGGACCATCAATCCACCGTTTTTTGTATCCCCTGGCCACATTTTTTGTATGTACCTTGATCACAGTCTCCTTTTCAATTTCAACGACAAATGGATCCTGCCTCTGCGTCTCTCGAGTTTTGTGTACTATTTTTTGTTTTCGAATGGTAAGTAGTAGGGTAATCTGTGTAGGCTAGGAGGGACATCTGGATAGACATAGGGATGGGTGGAATTTTGAAGTTTTTAATAGAAGTCGTCAACTTATAGCTCAATTATCTCGATTCCTGTAGAAGATATCAAAATCTTGTCAACTGATAGAATATTGATGATATTGTGATGAACAATTTATCTGTTGATGAGTTTTTGATATCTTTTAAAGCAATCGAGATGATTGAGCTCAAACTTGACGGTTTGGGTGGAGGTTCTGGCATGGGAAGTACGGTAAATGTAATGACGCATAACTCGGCTCAAAATTGGAACTTTTTTTTGAATCAAAAAGTAAAATCTAGAACTCAAAAAGATCTACAAAATGGTACATAATTTTACTTTATTAGATTGTTTGACTTGGAAGTAGGAAGCTCTGAAACATCCTCATCAGCGACAGCGACCCGGGTTGCGCCGACTCAGCTCGTCTCCTTCACAGCCTGTGGTTCAAACACTCAGTTTTGAGAGCATAGTTGAATTGTATATCATTTTGTAGCTCTTTTTAAATCCTACATTTTACGTTTTGAACCTACCAAAAATTCCAAATTTTGAACAAAGTTATGCGCTATTAAAGAATGGTCCCTTGTTTGTACCTTTACACTGGACACGAGATCAGACTGTTTGACAACTCCTATTTCAAAACCCAACATTCGAATTCAATATAATTATATATAATGTTGTAGCTCTTTTCAACTGCTACATTTCACTTTTTGAATCAAATCTGAATTCCAATTTTGAGCCGAGTTATGAGTCCTGTAGGTATGGCCCCCTTTATGTATCCCCGTACCCTGGACCCCCATGCCTGAACACCCCCCGAGAAATAAGCACCCCGTAATGTTTGTTCCATTTCTCTTTCTCACTACGTAAGAAGGACCAATAGAACACCTCATCACGTGAATTGCACCGTTCTTCTTTGAATGGCGACAGTATCCCTTCTTTTTTGAAGGAGATGAGAGGATGGATTAATGGGACAAAAGAGGGAGAGAAAGTGAGAGAGATGGTGCTATTGAGATTAGGTAATGGTATGGGAAAGGTAGTCATTAAAGATGTTCCGATGAATACATTCAGATAGTGTAAGCAGGAGGAAATAATGGAGGGAATTTGAATTTGAAAAAAAGGAGGAATGGAGGATCTAGGAGCTAGGAGCTAGGAGCTAGGAATCTAGAAATCTAGAAATCTAGAAATCTAGAAATCTAGAAATCTAGGAATCTAAAAACATTGCTAGCTCAAGCTAGCCAGTTGAAGATTAGCTAAATTGCAGCTTTGCCTATAGAAGCCTCTAAAGGAGCTGCACCGCCGTAATTGACTTTTCTTACCCACTCTACAAAACTAGGTCAAAACTGCCCGACTAATCTGAAATTTTCAGAAAATGTTAATCAAAACTAGAGCTTCATTTTTGTAATTGACAACTTTTCTGGAAAATTGCTAGCTGAAGAGCTAGAGCATTCTCAAAAACAAACTATAAATCGCCTTGAAATTATAGGCATGCTAACTTTGACCCAATTTATCTCAGTCCCTGTAAAAGGTATCAAAAAGTGGTTAACTAATAAAATATTGGAAATTTTAAGAAAAACATTTTGTTAGTTTATCACTTTTTGGCATCTATAACAGTAATCAAGATAAATTGAGTCAAAGTTAGAGGCAGTGACCCCTCTCCTTACGGATCTTACAGTAATCCCCCAAGCCCTGATACTCAAACAAAAAGTGGTCCATTTCCCAATCTATGATATTCACGTGATTCTCCTCATCAGAATACACAGTACACCGTTTTCTGCCCCGTCCCAAACACTTGGTCCGTCTCTGTTCTGCCATTGCACACCGCACTAGTTTCGTTGACAAGGTGTTCTCTGCGTCTCTCCGATTACTGTACTCTCTCCCTCTCTCTGTCTTTTTGATCTTAATACGTTGGTCCTTCTCCATCCATCATAAATTCTCTGGTCCCTTTTTGATTTAATGTGTCAAAAAGGGCCCTTTGGTTGCGGTTGAGGTGATGGGGATTAGAAGAGGCGCTACAGTAATCCTGCTAGATTACTGTAGTTCTTTGGAATCTTGAATTGAGAATAGAATCTAGAATTTGGAAATTGGATTTCTTAGAATTCTTGGATTTTGAACTTTCCAAAATGTTGAATTTCGTTTTTTATCCCAAAAAATTTTTTTCCGAAATTCTGGAAATTCAAAAATTCTGGAAATTCTAAAAATTCTAAAAATTCTGGAAATTCTGGAATTTCTGAAATTTCTAAAAAGTCTGGAATTTCTGAAAATTCTGAAAATTCTAAAAATTCTGGGAATTCCGGAAATTCTGAAAATTCTGGAAATTCTGGAAATCCAAACATTCTGGAAATTCTGGAAGTTCTGGGAATTCTGGACATTCTGGGAATTCTGGAAGTTCTGAAAATGCTGGAAATTCTGGAAATTCTGGAATTTCTGGAAATTCTGGAAATTCTAAAAATTCTGGAAATTCTGGAAATTCTGGAAGTTCTGAAAATTCTGGAAATTCAAAAATACAAAAATTCAAAAAAAAAATCCCCAAAGTTCAAAAATTCAAAAATTCAAGAAAATTCTGGAAATTCTGGAAATTTTGGAAATTCTGGAAATTCTGGACAATCTGGAAATTCTGGAAGTTATTCTGGAAATTTTGGAAATTCTGAAAATTCTTGAAATTCTGGAAATTCTGGATTTTCTGGAAATTCTGGAAATTCTGGAAGTTCTGGAAATTCTGGAAGTTCTGGAAATTCTGGAAATTCAGAAATTCCGAAATTCAGAAATTCAGAAATTCAGAAATTCAGAAATTCAGAAATTCAGAAATTCAGAAATTCAGAAATTCAGAAATTCAGAAATTCAGAAATTCAAAAATTCTGGAAATTCTGGAAATTCTGGAAATTCTGGAAATTCTGGAAATTCTGGAAATTCTGGAGATTCTGGAAATCCTGGAAGATCTGGAAATTCTGGAAATTCTAAAAATTCTGGAAATTCTGGAAATTCTGGAAGTTATGGAAATTCTGGAAATTCTGGAAATTATGAAAATTCTGGAAGTTATGGAAATTCAGAAATTCTGGAAATTCTGGAAATTCTGGAAGTTCTGGAAATTCTGGAAATTCTGGAAACTCCGGAAACTCTGGAAATACAGGAAATTCTGGAAATTCTGGAAGTTCTGGAAATTCTGGAATTTCTAAAAATTTTGGAAATTCTGGAAATTCTGGAAATTCAGGGAATTCTGGAAATTCTGGAAGTTCTGGAAATTCAAAAATTCAGAAATTCAAAAATTCAGAAATTCAGAAATTCAGAAATTCAGAAATTCAGAAAATTCAGAAAATTCTGGAAATTCTGAAATTTCTGGAAATTCTGGAAATTCTGGAAATTCTGGAAGTTATGGAAATTCTGGAAATTCTGAAAATTCTAAAAATTCTAAAAATTCTGGAAATTCTGGAAACTCCGGAAACTCTGGAAATACAGGAAATTCTGGAAATTCTGGAAGTTCTGGAAATTCTGGAATTTCAAAAAATTTTGGAAATTCCGGAAACTCTGGAAATTCCGGAAACTCTGGAAATTCTGGAAATTCTGGAAATTCTAAAAATTCTGGAATTTCTAGAAATTTTGGAAATTCTGGAAAATCTGGAAATTCTGGAAATTCTGGAAATTCTGGAAAATCTGAAAAATCTGAAAAATCTGGAAACTCTGGAAATTCTGGAATTTTATGGAAATTCCGAAAAATTCAAAAATTCCAGAAATTCAAAAATTCCAGAAATTCAAAACTTCCAGAAATGAAAAAATTCCAAAAATTCAAAAATTCCCAATTTTCAAAAACTGGAATTCTGGAATTTTTCAAAAAGTGTCTGTCTGTATGTCTGTGTGTCCAAAAACATCAATCAATCTGGAATCATTTATTTACAATTCAATTCATTTCAATTGCTCATCATCAGGAACATTCTTTTGTAGTCTTTTTGATTTTAAATAATAATTAAAAAATTTTTGATTCCGCGAAATTTGAAAATTTTGATTACTGTAGCAGGGGGATATATAGAGGGTGAGAGAGTGAGAGATAGTAAGAGGGGGAAAAGAAAAAGAGGGGAAATGGGAAATGTGATTGGACCATTGAAATGGTAATAGGGGAAAGAACGTTTAGCGCATTTTTGGGAATTTTGGGATTTTTGAAAAATTATTAATTTTTAAAAAAATTTAAAAAAATTAAAAATTCCAAAAATTTAGTTTCTACTCGACGATGACGGCATGGGGGTCACCGGGAGGAGAGGGTTGGGGGAGAGTAAATGGAAATAGTATAGTTTGTAGTTTGTAGTTTGTAGTGTGTAAGGGAACAACAACAACAACAACAACTGACAGAACACAACGGTCAATCAACAAAAGGGGCGGGGCGGGGGGCTTGCAAATTCGCTCTAATGAAAAATTTCGAAAGAGTGTTCAATAGAGCGAATTTGCTACCAGAATTGGTACCTAGGAGGTTAAGCCGAGAGGTTGGAAGGGGGCGGGGGTCTATGTACATTTTGGGGGATTTCGAAATTTGAAAAAAAAATTCAAAAATCGTTGAAATGAGCACTAGGAAAAACCAGTGAGGGAAAAAAGAGGAAAAAAAAACCATGAAACGGTTAAAAGGGACCCCAAAAGAAGGAATTAATGCTTTTTGGCAAGTGCGCTCCATCGAACAGTTCGGTGGTGCGCGCTTGCCAACTTATTGTTCGCCTAGCAACATGTTTAGAGAGGAGAAAGCCAACTTTTTGGCGGGAAATTTGAAAATTTTGTGGGCGGGGCGAGAAAATAAGAGTTGGGCGGCTAACAATATGAACATGGGTATTGATTTTTGGCGGCTTTCAGATTTTCAGACAAATTATCGATTTTTTTCTTCTTTTTGGGGAGAGGGATAGGGTGGAGAGAGAGGTTCAGAGAAACAGAGAGAGAGATGCCGGAAACGAGACGATTGTTTTTGAGGATCCATTGGTGTTGGTTGGTGGAGCTTATTGTGGAAGTGGCTGGAAATACTAAATTTTAGGATTCTGATGAGTTTTTGAGCAATTAGGGGTTTTCTAGAAATTCGAAGATACTAGAGTCTATTGAAGATCTGAAGATCTGAAAATCTCAAGATCCCTAAATCCTTAGATCCTTAGATCCGAAGATCCTTAAACCTCAAGATCCTTAGATTCTTAGATCCTTAGACCATAGATCCATAGATACATAGATCCTAAGATCCCAAGATCCCAAAGTCTGAGGATCCCAGAATCCAGGAAACCAAAATTCCAAGATCCCAAGATCCCAAGATCCCAAGATCTCAAGATCCAAAGATCCCGCGATCCCAAGATACTTAGATTCTTAGATCCTCAGATTCGAGATTTTTAGATCCTTAAATCCTTAGATCCTTAGATTCTAGATTTTAAGATTCCTGGATTCCAAGATCCCAGGTCCGGTTTCCAAGATACCAATATCCCAAGATCCTAAGAATCCAGGAACCCAGAAATCTAGAAATCTAAGGATCTAGAAATTTGGATCTCAAGATTCCAAGATCTCTCAATCTCTAGACCCCTAGATCCATAAACCTCTAGATCGCAAGCATCCAAGCCCCCAATCTCCCACGAAACGCCACTCACTTTCTTATTTCTTCCATTATTCGGATTGTAGAACTGTCCCTGGCCACCCTGTCCGCCAGCCTGTCCTCCTTGTCCACCTTGTCCACCAGCGTTCTGTCCGCCGTACATGTGTGCTCCGTACATGTCGTTTCCGCCGTTCGCCTGTGGATTTCCACCGCCAACGTGCATACCGCCCATCTGGTTGGCCAGCGAGTTGACGTCGTAGTGTTGTTGAGCGTAGATCGCTGGCGGGTAGCCATAGTACGACTGGTAGACTTGTGGATATTGCATACGTTGAATCATGTCTGGATTGTTGATAGAGTGCTGAAAAATGGGAAGTTGAGGGGCTGAAAACGTTTGCTGTGTTACAAGTTACGACATAAAACCACTCACAAGTCAGTTAGTTTTAAAGCTAGCTAAGATTAGTAAACTATAAAGATGTAGCCTATAAAATTTCACACATTTTGTTAGTTGACAACTTTTTAGTAGTGTTAACGGTTAAGAAGTTAGACAGCGTCGTAGTAGGCTTTGCGGGAGCGCACACTGGGCCTCAACTTTAAAGGCGCATATCTCAAAAACGGAGCTAGATATCAAAACACAGAAACTACGGAAATGTAGCGCTTACAATTTAGCACAATTTGTTAGTTACAAAGTTTAAGATAGCTTTAATGGTTAGCAAGATATAAGCTATCAAAGAGGGGCGGGGTATTGCGGCGCGGACACCTAGAAGCCAAGGAGTGTCTAAACTTCAAACGCTTGTATCTCCATCAATTTATACTGTGTAGCAATGAAAAATATACAAAAATGTAGCAAATTTTAAGCTCTATTAGTTTGCAATTAACAAAAAATGCGTATCTACAGGTTTTTCTAAGTTATGGGCGCTCTAAAAGCTTGAAACTTGGGTTACTCTTCAAATAGCTGTAACTAGGGTGGTCTAAACTTCTAACGTTTGTATCTTGGTCAATTTTTAAGGTATAGCTATGGAAAAATATACCAAAATGTAGGCAATTTTGCGCTTCATAAGTTTGCAGTTGACACAAAATGCATATTCATAGATCTAGGAAAGTTATAAACGCTCTAACAAGCTTGACTCCTAGGTCAATCTTCAAATAGCTGTAACTTGGCTCTTTTTATAGATCTAACTTGGCTCTAAAGTGTTCTTGATAGCCCTTAACCTAATTTTCCCTCTAAACATGCACTAACCCAAATCACAAAGCTTTGTTGTGGTTGGCCAACGCCACCACCATGGGCGGCGTGGGCACTACGGGCGGTATGTGGACCAACCTTGCTCTTCCTGCCAGTATCGGCTTGTTTGATCAGCAGTGCCGGCCCCTCTTTGGACATGTTTTCAAAGCGTCCACCGTTGAGTGCCGAGATGATCACCTCGCACTTTTCCTTCGAATCCATTCGCGCGAATCCGACACCACGAGATTGGTTGTCCGGTGTGCGGAGGATGCGGGTCGAGATGACCATTCCGTACTTGTTGAGCTCAGTCTCCAACATTTGTTCGGTGAAATCGATTGGAAGATTGGCAATGTACAAGTTGGTTGGATCCTGCTCTTGTTGTTGAAGCTTTGCCATCTGCGCCTGGACACCTTCAGTGTTCAATCCATCGACAGCGGCGGCGGCGGCTTGTGGAGACTCGAAATCAACAAAACCGTATCCCTTGCAGTTGTTGGTAGCCTTATCCATGATAGCTTTAGTCGAGGCAATGTTTCCATACTTGGAGCACATCTCACGAAGCGTGTCATCGTTCGTGTTTGGAGCCAATCCACGAATGTAGAGGTTGGTCTGAAATAAGGAACACGGTCAGATTAACGGCACCGAATAAAGATGGGGAGCTAAATATTTTTTTAATTATCTGAAAAAATCGGCCGTACAGAACTGGGAGTGGTGGCAAAATTGGACCGATTGTGATGCGGTTGATGGGCATGGTGATGGTGGTGTTGTGGTGGTAGTGTTGAGGTGGGATGAGAGGAATGAGGAGGAGGAGGAAGAGGAGCACGTCGCGAACTCACCGAGCTCAGTGGCGCCGAGTCGTGGTGTTGTTGACCGTCGCGTGGTGCCGTGTAACGACCGTAGCCGTTGTTGTTGCCGAACGGACCGTTGGCGCCTCTCATATGGTTTGGTGCACGCTGCAAAGGTTCCAGGAATTAGTTGGGTTTGAGTATCGGATCCTTGGATCCTAGATCTTCTCAATTTGATATACTTATCCTAAATTTTAAAAATCTAAATTAGCCAAAAGATCTACCTAAATGATTCTGAAAAGCTTTAAGGATAACTACCGTATCGCCTCTAATAGATCGCTACCCAAGTCATTACTTCGAGCTCAATTATCTCGATTTCTGTGAAAGATATCAAAATTGTGTCAACTGATAATTTGTTTATCATAATATCACCTATATTTTATCAGTTAACCAATTTTTGATATCTTTCACAGGAACCGAGATAATTGATCTCAAAGTTGACGACCTGTGTGAGCTTCTAGTTAGCTACCCAACCCGCCAACTTTGAGCCTAGTTATCTCGATTCCTGTAAGAGATATCAAAAAATTGTCAACTGATAAAATGTAGTTCATATTATGAAAAACATTCTATCAGTTGACCAAATTTTGATACCTCTTACAGGAACCAAGATAATTGAGCTCAAAGTTTGGTTAGGCTTTATTAGAGAAGTAAGTCTCAAGGAATGCCCTAAGGATCTATCTAAGTCCTACAATCTAACCTAAACCTTTTGATCAACCTAAAAGCTCTACTCACCCCATAATACTGGCGTTGCTGGTGTTGTTGTTGGTGTTGCGGTGGTCCACCTTGGGGTCCTCCTTGCTGCTGCTGAGGTTGCCCTTGTGGCACCTGTTGTTGTTGTTGTTGCTGTGGCGCGGCGACCGAAGACGTGTTCATTCTTGAAGAATTGGAATTTTGATTCTGGTTAGAATTGCCAGAAGCAGATTTAGGATGATGATGATTGTTGTACTGATGGTGTTGTTGGTGTGGATGATGATGGTTGTTAGATTGAGAAGTGGAATTATTCGAGGATGAGTATCGATGATGTTGTTGGTTTTGATGGTTTTGATGTTGGTGATATTGATTAGGATAGTTGAGTAGGCCACCACCTTTCTCGCTTCTCTGGTAGTTGTTCTGTTGTGGGGCAGTTGTAGTCGGAGGCATTTTTCTTTCAGAAGAGAGAAGCCAACTTTTCAAAAAACTGCCGCGCGGCCTGCCTGCAAAACAGGGCACAAAGACAACGGTGAGAAGCAAGATCAGATATAGATGATGAGAGCTAACCATTCAAAAAAGTCAAAAAAGCAAGAAAAAACTTTTGGCTGGGGTAAGAAGTCGAACCCCCGACCTCTCGCCTGGCAGGCTAGCGCGCTACCGCCTGAGCCACCGAGGAGCAGGTGGTAGGTTAGCCTTGCATGGCTATGATAAAGGTTGCGCTCTCACCATCTAGAAAAAAAAATATAGAAAAGAGAGAAAGAAGGAGAAAGAGGCGGAGAAAAAGATAGGAAAGTGTGGGGGCCAACTATTTTGAGAAAGTTCTAGAACTACTAATCACCAACAACATCATGCAAAATACATAGAAAGATAGAGAGATAGAGAAGAAAGAGCAGAAGAAGAAAGGATCCAGGGGTTCAGAAGCCTAAGATCTTTGAATCATAGAATCTAGGAACCCAAGATTCCTAGATCCGGAAGCCTAGGATCCTAGAATCCCAAAATCCAGAAGTTTAGGATCTTAGAATCTAGGATCCCAGGGATCCGGGAATCTCGGAGTTCAAGATTTAGAAGTCTAGCATCCCAAACTCTGAGGATCCCAAGATCCAGAAAACTAGGAAAACGAGAATCCAGAATCTGAGGAACCCAGGTCTCCAAGATCCTTAGATCGGAAAGGAGCCAAGGATCCCAGAATCTCAAGATCCCAAGATCCAGGATCCTATCTATGATCCCAGAATCCTAGGAACCCCAGAACCTAGAAATCCAAGATTCAGGAACACAGGAACCCAGTAACCTAAGATCCCAGAAGCCTAGAATACAAGGATCTAAGGATCTTGGGATTCAGGGACCCAGTAATCCAAGAAGCCTAGGATCCCAGAATCTTGTGACCCAGGTAACCAAGACCCCAAGATCGTTAGATTCCCAGGATCTCAATTTCCCAGAATCCTAGATCCAGATTCCCAGAATCCCAGAATCCTAATCTTCTAGGAACTCAAAGAACAATGCCAAGTATGATGGATTGGCACTTCATCTGGAGATGGATTAGAGGGTACATATGGTCCTTCAGAAAAGACACCTAGGTGCTAAAATGACAGTGCTAATGACCTCCTCCTAATCCATCCCCATACATGCAGATAAAAGAAAGAACATTCAAGAAACTTTTAAAACTCAAAAATTCAGACTCACCTTCTTGATAAAGAGGTTAACGGGGTTAGGATGATACTGTAGAGTACTGTAGATGGGAGTTAAGATGAGAGGGAGGTTAAGTGAGGACGACGGTAGATGGGTGTGTCGAAAGCAACGTGCTCTGAAAAAAATTAGATGACGTTGAAAATAAAAGAACACCAACGAAGAAGATAGATAAGATCACGAAAACTTTCGAAAAGAAGAGAAAAGAAGAGTAAGAAAAAGAAGAAGACATTCAAAATGACCCAAACAAGGACGCGGATAAAAAATGGCCAAGGAAAGCGAGAGAGTGTGGATTTGGGAGAGACGCAGAGAACAGGGATGAGACCTTGACCGGTAGGGGGGCGCGGACGCCGTCAACTTTCGAATGGGGGTGGCGCTGTACTGTAGGAGGGTGTACTGTAGAGAGGGGAGATTTGAATTTTTAGGCTCCAGAGGTTGGTAAGCCTAAGCCTAAGATGGTGGCGTCTAAGCCTAAAGCTGGTTAGCCTAAGTCTAAAGTTGGTAAGCCTAAGCCTAAGCCTAAGGTGGTGAAGCCTAAGGCAACTAAGTCTGAAGTAGGTAAGCCTAAAGTGGGTAAGCCTAAGGTGGGTGAGCCTAAGCGTAAGGTAAGAAAGCTTAAGCTTAAGCCTAAAGTGAGTAAGCCTAAGCCCAAGATAGGTAAGCCTAAGCCTAATGTGAGGAAGCCTAAGATGTGTATCCCTAAGACTAATGTGAGTAAGCCTAGGCCTCTAAAATGCTTGAAAGCGCGGTTAAGGATAATTATGCAGGATCTCAAAGCCTGGTGGTATACCTCAAAGGCAACCTAAAGATTCAAAATTTGGCGCCAAAAATCCCAAAAAATTTGATCTACCGTACCTATACTATACACAAAACCTGAGTCATCTCTGTATAGTGCAAGAGAGCCGCAGCAACAGCCAATACAACGCGCAACGCAAAAAAAAAAAACTTAACGCATCAAAGATCAACCCTCTGGCTGGGTAGGGTGAGGGTGTCTTTTGGGGTGAATGAGAGAGGACCCTTCCCGCGCGGGAAGAGGCCTCCTCGCCCAATAAGCTCCGCCCCTTTGCGCGCGCAACCAAAAAGTGCTGGGGCTGTGTGCGATCAAACTATATACAAAAAAACAATCTAGTGTGGTCCGTTGAATGGTAGTGGACAGGCAGAGGGGAGTAGGAGTGAGGGGAGGACACTTCCCGCGGGAAGAGAGAGAGCGCACATAGAATAGGGAAAAAAAAACGCTCACTCGAGGTGGACGGATAGGAAGATGGAGGGAATCGGGTCTCCATGCTACCCCAACCATCCCGTCAAGGACATACAGTAATAGGGAAAGGAATTCAATCAACTTTTTGATGGGGGAGAGGATGGGGAACATCCTCCTGAGGATACCCCCTAAGGATCCCCCTTGAGGCTGGGGGTAGCTATTTTTAAAGGCGCATATCTCCAAAACCAAAATAGCTGCTCAAAAGTGATCAATTACAAAAATGTAGAGCGTTAAATTTTACACATTTCGTTAGTTGGTCACTTTTAGGGAGAGCTTTCGGTTTTCGAGTTATGCGCCTTTAAAGTTAGCGCACAAAATTTAACGCTAGAGGGGGGCAAGCTTAGATGTGCAGGTAAGGTTACTGTAGCTAGATAGCCAGAGCTAGTTCGATATGCAGGGTATAGTTAGAGGCTAAAGGGTACTGTAGACCACTAGAAATGCTTAGATGTGCAGGTAGCTAGAGGTACTGTACCACCAAAGCTTGAATAAGGAACACCTAGCCTATGAAACCAATTGGACTGATCTATGGTAGCTAGGGGGTACTGTAGGAGGCTAGTAAAAGCTTAGAAATGTAGGTAGGGATACTGTATCTAGATCAGGATAGGTAGGAGCTGGTTAGGTAGCTAGAGGGGTACCGTAGACTGCTAGGCAAGCTTAGATGTGCAGGAAGCTGGGGGTACTGTACCTAGCCACCCTAAACTACGGTAGCTACGCAAGCTGCAAGGCTATACCGCAACGATACCGTAGCAATCTGGATAATCCATGCACCATAGACAACTTGATAAGTCTACAGTACCCCTGCACAGTTAGATGCGCACGCTGCTCCATGGGGAAGCCCCCCTAAACCCTAATTTAAGGATCAGGGAACACCTGCCCCGCCAGGTTTTCGCGCATTCCGGACCAAAGGGCAAAAAATTAGGGGGTTAGCCTTTTTTGAAAATTCAAATTTTGGCGCCAAAATAGAGCCTTTTAAGCTCCGCCCCTTGGGAGTCGCCTATCAGTCCCGCCCACCCAGTCCCTAGCCACGCCCCCTGAATTCAAAAAATTCAAAGTAAAATTTTTGAATTTTTTTGGCGCCAAAAATAAACTTTTTCTATTTTCTCACCCGCAAATCAATGAGCCAAAAAAGGAGTTTTTTACATCACGAGTTTTTTCTTTGGCTTCTCTAGCACGCTCTCTCTGTCTTTCACACTCTCTCGCCAAGCCAAAGAGGAAAAAACGTTTGGCACACTGCCAAGAAAAAAAAACCAACGAAGGAGGGCAAAAAGAACGTGTGCGCGCGCGCGGTGACCGAAGCGCGGCGAGATAGTACGGTAGGCAACAGAGACGCGTGAGAAAGAGAAGTGTGTGGGCGGAGTTTGGCCGAATGCCAAGGCATATGGACACACACATAGCGCGCGCGGCCCTGTGCTCGTGATCACGAGTTGTTTGTTGCAAGGGCCAGTGGTGGAGAAATAGTGTGTAAATGGGAGAGAGCGGAGGAGCGGTCGTCGATCTCCGAATGTCTGCGTCTCTTCGCTCGACGTCATCTTTTCGGGTGCGACGCGGTCGCGACGCGCGCTGACCGCCAGCGGGATGGATGAGGCAAATTTCTTTTCCCTTCAGAAATTTGGGGCGGACAGCGGGATGGGATGGGAAAAAAAGAAGGAAAAGATCTTCTTGGCACAATGCCAAAAAGGGGCGGAGTCTCGCCACCGGGTGAGAAAAAAAGGGCGCCGCGGGCCGCGAGGTCATAAATCAGATGGGAATGGATGCGAAGAAGTTTGAATTTTCAAAGAAAAATAAATTTAAAGGGACAGGGAAGTTTTTCGGCTTCCAGAAAAAAAAGTGAAAATTAGAAAATTTTGGAAAAGCAAAAACAACAAAAAAGAAGGGATTTTTTGGGTAGATCAAAAATTTTTAAAGATCAAAAAGTTTTATTTTGTAAATTTAGAAAAAATTGGGAAATTTCATAGATTCTGGAATTCCTGAATTCCTGGAACGTTAAATGCTGAAAATTTCAGAATTGGATTTTTCTAAAAGTTTAAAGGGACATACAAAAATAAAGAATCTCGAAAAAAGAGCATCTCTCACAAATGGCTCTCTTCCTTCTGCTCTCCGTTTGGTGCATCGTTTGCCAAAATAGGCCACGCCCACTTTTTGGGGGTCCCTCTCTTTTGAGGGTGACCTTTTCAGAGCATTTACATTATCGAAAATGGGAATTTTTGAGGATTACTGTAGCTAGATTGACAGTAATTTATGTGGGATATAGTTGGGATTACTGTAGTCTAACCACTGTAAAGATAGGGATACAGTACTCCAGTTGGGATTACTGTAGGTTACTGTAGGTCTTATAGTTTCATCTAATAGAAGACTTCCATCTTTGAGCTCAATTATCTCGGCTCCTGTAAAAGATATCTAAAATTTGTTACCTGATAAAATGTTGGTGATATTATGATAAACGTTTTATCAGTTGACAACTTTTTGATATCTTTTATAGGAGCCGAGGTAATTGAGCTTAAAGTAGATGACTTGGCTGGGCTTCTATTAGAAAAGGGGGATACGGTATCTAAGCTCTAAATTTCAATTTTTGGCACTTTTTGCCGGAAAAAACCTTATCTCATTGAAATTCGAAGAGATTAGTTGAGAGCAGTTGGTGCCCACTTACTCACATACTCAGAAAAAGGGTCCACCCGATGAAAAAAGAAAAATTAAAACGGATAGAGATGGAGCAACCGAGCCCCCCGGACCCCGGGTCGCATTTCAAAGGGGACTACGACAGGTGGCACTATTCGGAGTACGTGACTCATTGATTGATTGGAAGAAGGGGCTCCTCTAGGGGCGGAAGAGAGATAAAGTGATGGATCTACTAGAGGTGGGATGGAGCAACAATTTTTGAATTTTTGGGCTTCTTCCTTTAAAGGCGCATATCTCAAAAACAGTGAACTCTCTTTAAAAGTGATAAATTCTAAAATGTAGAGCATGAAATTTTACATAACTTGTTAGTTATTTACTTTTAGAAAGCTTTACTGGATTTTGCGTTATGCGCCTTTAAAGTTGACGCGCCCAGCTCTCTTTTGGCGCACCCAAGTACCCCTCCCCGTTTGGTGGGCCCGCTATCTTTAAAGGCGCATATCTCAAAAACCAAGTAAGCTTTCTAGAAGTAATAAACTAACAAAATGTGTAAAATGTTAAGATCTACATTTTTGTAGTTGATTACTTTTAAAGAGCTTTTTTGGTTTTTGAGATATGCGCCTTTAAATATAGCGCACTAACTTTAAAGGCAAAACAATTGCGAGATTTTGGTGAAGCTCATAACTTGGCTCAAAGTTAGAATTTTTGATTGATTTAAATAGTGAAATGTAGATCGTGAAAAGAGCTACAAATTGATGTTAAATTTGACTATACTTTAAAAAACGAGATTCGAACCAAAAGCCGTAAAAGAGCAGAGCGCTGTCCATCAGCTTCAATGTTACAAGGCCAGCTTGTTTTACAGCCTGTGCTCCGACACTCGGTTTTATAATCCAATCAAATTAAATATTAATTTTACAGATCTTTTTAAATTCTACATTTTATTTTTTGATTCAAATTGAAATTCCGATTTTGAGCTGAGTTATGGACCGAACAGTTGTCGGCCTACGAGGCCAATGCCAACGGCTACCCCGCGACAAACTTTAAAGCTCTACAAATCTAAGTTACAATAATCGGAATGTTCCGAAGTGTTCAGTGTATATCAAACAAAACCAGAGGTTTATTTCTGTAGTTGACAACTTTTTTCTAACTACCGTAGTTTTGGAGATATGCGCCTTCAAAGTTGGCGCGTCTCCCGTCATCGAGCGCCTAAAGGAGGGACTCACTGTCTTTAAAGGCGCATATCTTGGAAACTACGGTAGCTAGAAAAAAGTTGTCAATTACAAAATTAAAGCTCTATTTTTGTTGTATATTCTCTGAAATTTTCAGACGAAACTGAAAAGTACTAAGTACGGTTTTAGGGGCTCAAAGTTGACACCCACTTAAAACTGAAATCGTAATTTTGGAATTTTTTGCGGAGTGCTGTAGTAATTCGAAATTTTGAAAATCCGGAAGTTTTCTGAAGTTTTGAAAGTGTTTTTAAGCTCCGCCCACTTTTCAAATTTCGCGCTCTTCTAGTTCTCCAACCATATGATTTACCTTCCGAATATAAAAAACCTTTTGTTTTTCAAAAAGTGGGCGTAGCTTATGTACAGGATCCTAAACACATCTGGCGCCCCGCTAAGCGAAAATTCAAATGTTTCTTCGTGACTCATTCAGGTAAACGATAGATAAAAGAAAAATGAGAGACGGTAGAGAAACAGAGAAAAAAGTTTTTGTCCATCAGCGGCGCCGCAAAAAGGGACAACATGAAGTATTGTTAGGGGCAGGCAGAGGCACATGACAAATAGTAGTGTCATACGGTACAGAAACGAGAGAGTGTGGGATAGTGAGAGACGCAGACATTTTTTGACGGCCCTTCAAAAAAGAGAAAACTTGGCGCCGCGCCAAGTTGTTGTGTGTTCGCGCGCAAGCGAGAGAGAGAGAGAGAGAGAGAGAGAGAGAGAGAGAGAGAGAGAGAGAGAGAGAGAGAGAGAGAGAGAGAGAGACAGAGAAAAAGTAATATATAGATTTATACAACGGGTCGTATAGATAGGGGACCAGGGCTCCCAAAACTACAGTAATCAGAAAACTAAAACCGCCTTGTTGGCAGTTTCCGTAGTTTAAGAAATACGCTAGTTTGGGGGCTCTACCAAAGTAGGTTACAGTCTTCGGAATGCTCTGAAAATTTTTGAGTGCATTTAATAAAACCAGAGCTTCAATTTGGTAATTGACAACTTTTTTCTAGCTACCATAGTTTGGGAGATATGCGCCTTTAAAGATGATACCCCTCCTTGGGCGCCTGCCGAGGCGCACCATCTTTAAAGGCGCATATCTCAAAAACTATGGTAGCTAGAAAAAAGGTGTCAACTAAAAAAATGAAGTTCTATAATTTGTCTATAGGATAGGACATTTTCAGACAAATCGAACAAGTACTAAGTACTTTTTTCGGCACTCAATTTCGGCATCTTTTTGAAAAAATTTGTCATTTGGTTAAAAAAGAAGCTGTCTGGTTACTGTAGCTGTTAGAAAGGGTTTTTTGATCTACTAAAACAAAAGAAAATTTCCAGAAAAAAATGTTGCGAAAAGTCGGAAATTCTTTGAATGATGCGGAAAAACGTGGAAATGGTTAGTAAAATGATAATAAAATGACCTGATAAGGAAAAGTACTACATGGAAAAATTTTTGTTTGTCAACTTTTTTTGGGTGGGGAAAATGACCAGGGATTTTTGAGGGAGGGAAAAATATACTTTTGTTTGAATTTCAGAAATTCAAAAATCCAACATTTGGAGATTCCAAAAATTCAAAAAGTGAAAGCTTCGAAGTTTTCAAATTTTCAAAAATCTTGAAAAATACTTAGTATATGTTCGTTGTGCCTGGAAACTTCAGAGATTATAAAACAAATATGCGGCTTCATTTTTGTAGTTAACAACTTTTTTCTAGCTACAGTAGTTTTTGAGATATGCGCCTTTAAAATTGGCGCTCCTGCCGTCGTCGAGCGCCTGAAGGAGGGGCGCGCAAACTTTAAAGGCGCATATCTCAAAAACAACCGTAGCTAGAAAAAAGTTGTTAACTACAAAGTTGAAGCTCTATTTTTGTTCTATAATTTCTGAGATTTTCAGACAAATGGAACAAGTACTAAGTACTTTTGTAAAAGCTTAAAGTTGAATATGCCAAGAAAAGCCCTCTCTCTCTCTCTCTCTCTCTCTCTCTCTCTCATATTTTCTTCCGCTTCTTCCTATCTTCTTCTTATTATTATTTTTGGCCACTAAATTCTCCATATTCTTATCATTTCTCTATTTGACCATCGACCAGCCAGTACACGCTCCATTGACAAAACTAGGTTAGGATATTTGTGTTAAAAGAGAGAGAGAGAGAGAGAGAGAGAGAGAGAGAGAGAGAAAGAGAGAGAGAGAAAAGGATACAAAAGCGCAAAAAGATCACATTTTTGGGGTTGGGCGCGGATGACCTTTTTGATATATGAAGGTGACACACAAAAAATAATAAAAATATTTATATGGAACACCAAAGAGGGACTACAAACTAGACTCAGAGAGAAAGGCTCATAGCTAGCTTCAAAATTGAGTTGTAAAGATGGAAAAATGTGCAAAATGTAGCTCTGGAAAAGAACTACAAATCGATATAAAACACTATAAATTTTAAAAAAAGGCGATTGAAAAATAATGGATTTCCAAAACTAAGAAAGTAAAATAATGTAATAACAAGGGGTCCGTTAACTTTGCTTTAAAATATCTCGGTTACTGTAAAAGATATCAAAAAGTGATTAACTGATAAAATGTTTGTCATAATTTACCCAACATTTTAATAGTTGACATATTTTTGATATCTTCTATGGGGACAAAGGTAAAGGGGCTCAAAGGTGAGAGCGTGATAAGCAACCTGCCGACCGATGGCCGACAAAAGTTCACATATTGTGAAGCTCATAACTCGCCTCGAAATTAGCATTTCTGTTTGAATTAAATTGCAAAATGTAGATCTTAAAAAGGGCTATACACTGATATAAAACATGACTAGTTTATAATGTTCTATGTTTGAAAAAAATACCTTGGGAAAAGGGACTGTAATAGAAAGAAAGTGTCAGCTAACTTTGACCCTATTTATCTCAGTTCCTGTGAAAGATATCAAAAAGTTGTCAACTGATAAAATGTAAAGCATTCTATAACAAATATTTTATTAGTTGATAATTTTTTGATACCTTCTACAGTAAGCGAGATAAATTGCGGCGAATTTGAGGGGGTGAAATGACAATTTCCCAATGGGGAAGCTCCGCCCATTTTTTCCTTCACATGGTCCTTTAAACGTTATCAAATGGAAGCGGATAAGACATAAAAAATCTACAAAAAACCAAATTTGAAAGCTCCAGTTTTTCAGGATTACTGTAAATCTGAAAATCTGAAATTTTTGTAAAAAACATTCAAGCATTTTTCATTTATTATACTAAAAAAGTTCCAAAAATTAAACATAAAAAGAATAATCAAAGTAATAACTATGCTGATATACAGAGAAAAAAATAATATGGTACAGAAAAAATGGAATCATTCGAGGCAAAATTTCGCAAAAAAATTGAAATGGAGATTTTTAAAGTATGGAAAGGGATTTTTTTTCGAAAATTCAAGTATAAGAGATTATGTGGTCATGGAATACAACAAAGGATTTTTAGGGGTTTTAAAAATTTTCTTTTAAAAAAATTTTAAAGGTACACAAGAAGAAAAAAGGCAGCAAGTACGCTCTATCGCTAAAACGGCACATATCAAACTTTAAAGGCGCATAACTCAAAAAGTAGAGAAGGTATCAGAAATAAGTAAACTGCAAAGTTGTAGGAAATAAAATTTTCTACAGTTTTGCTGTTAACAATTTTTTGATAACTCTTTTAGTTTTTGAGATATGCGCCATTAAAGATGGAGGCACACTTCCGCGCCTGCCTATCTCCCTCTTGGTGCGCGCGCTAACTTTAAAGGCGCATAACTCAAAAACCAGAAAAGTCGTCTAAAAAGTATAAACTGCAAAAACATATAAAATTTCATGATCTACAATTTTGTAGTTTACAGCTTTTCAATAAACTTGCTAGTTTTTCAGATATGCGCCTTTAAAATATAACCCTGGTGCGCGTCCTCTTTAGCGTGGGTGAGGTCGACTCCAAATTTAAAGGCGCATAACTCAAAAAGTATAGAAGGTATCAAAAAAGTGTCAATTACAAAAACATATAAAAAAATTTAAGCTACATTTTTGTAATTTATAACTTTTTGATGGAATTTTCAGTTTTGGAGATATGCGTTTTTAAAGATGGCGCAACAAAGAGGGAGGAGCATTTGGGTGCGCTAACTTTAAAGGCGCATAACTCAGAAACTAGAGAAGCTATCAAAAAATAGTTAAAAAACTATCAATAGAGCGCACTTGCTACTTCCACTTTTCTATTCAAAATTGATAACACGAACACCCCAATGTGGTATGTATCTATGATTATTGACATGTTGGTTTGGTGGCCGAGGATCGGCATTTCGGACCGGATCGGCGATTCCAAGCAACCGTCCATTGGGTGGACCTTGATCATCGATCGGATCGATATTCGCACGATGCTGATTCACTCCACGACGTCTTTCCAGCTCTTTTGCTCTTCTCGACTGATTCTTGGCCATGAAATCCAACACGGCGAGTTGTGTCTTCTCGGACAGATCCCTCCAGTAAGGTTGACCACGGAATTGGGTGGTGGTTTGGGTCACAGCCACGTACTCGACGACGATTCTCTGAAAAATGGCAATATTAGGTTTTGAATAGACTAAACAAAACTAGAGCTTCATTTTTGTAGTTGACAACTTTTTTCTAGCTACCGTAGTTTTGGAGATATGCGCCTTTAACGTGGGTGCGCTTTCAGGAGCTCAAAGGATGGGCGCGCCAACTTTAAAAGCGCACGTCTCAACAACAACCGTAGCTAGAAAAAAGTTGTCAACTACAAAAATGAAGCTCATAATATTTTACACATTTTCATGGTAAGCAACATTTTTTATCTATTGTAGTTTTTGAGATATGCGCCTTTAAAGACAGCGAGCGCAACAAAAGGGGAGACACACATTTGGGCGCCTACTTTGAAGGCGCATATCTCAAAAACTACGGTAGCTAGAAAAAAGTAATTAACTACAAAAATGAAGCTCTAGTTCTCTTCTTTAGTTTACTCTCCAAATTTTATATTGTTCCAACAAGTTTTGATCAGCTTTTGAGCACTTCCAAAAGTCTTAAAATTTTGAAATCCCAAAATTTTCCGTTCCCCTTACCAAAAGCCGCTGCATCTTAAACTTTTCCACATAGGAGAAGCACTTTTCGGTTTTCTTCTGGTATTCATGGTAGTGAGCACACATGAACATCTCACAAGCATCCACCATCGGTTGACACTGATAGCGATCGGCCAGCTGGAGAAGGTAGTCGAGCGATTTTTCTGGAAAAAATAAGAATTTTAGGGATTTAAGAGGTCAATTGGTAAAAAATTGACATATAGTTAAGATCATTTTGTAGCTCGTTTCAAGATCTTCAAAACTATATTACATTCTTTGAAATTTGATTTTTGGGCTTTACTAGGGCGCGCCTTCTAAACAGCAGGGGTAATGGGTGAGCATCAAAAGGAGCCTTTTACTTTTACTCAATTTATCTGGTTTCCTGTAACAGATATCAAAAAATTTGTCAACTAATAAAATATTTGTTTGAAACTGCTTAACATTTTACCAGTTTACTACTTTTTCATATCTTTAACAGAAATTGAGATAATTTAGCTCAAAGAGGGAGGAGTTGAGGTGGCGTCGCCGTGGAGCCTGTGGACCTAAAACTTCAACTTAATTTATCTCTGTTACTGTAACAGATTTTTAAAAGTTGTCAACAGATAAAATATTTTTCAAAAAATGCTTAATTTTTTATCAGTTGACAACGTTTTGATATCTTAAACAGGAGCCGAGATAAATTGGGTCAAAGTAGACGCAGTGAGACTGCGACAACCGGCTGAAGGGGTCTTTTTTGACCCTCCTATTCTGATATAATAAGATAACCAAAACTAGCCAAATTATATATCATTTTTTAGCCCTTTTTAAGATCTACATTTTGCAAAATTTTTGAATTCAATACCTTAATCTTAAAATGACTTAAACTCACTAGTAACGGGTTGCCGATGTGGATACAAGCATCGCAGGAAACAGATCATCTCTCGGAACTTCTCATTCAGCTCATGAATCTGGTCCTCTTGACTGAATTCCGAATAGAACAGTGCTTTGAAGAACGGTGACATCATTGCCATATATCTTTTATTGACTCGAATCAATTGATCCTCAACCTTCAGTAGTCCATCCTCCTCAACTGGCATCATATCGAAGTAGTTGTAGATCATTCCGAAGTTTTGAGTTTGCGTCAGGTTCATGATAATTTCCACTTTGATCTCTGTCAATTTCTCTCGTGCCATGTGTTCATGAAGCTTCAGGGGTCGGAAATGGACATGGTTGGCGCCGGTGAATCTGCCGACGAATTTTTCGCTTCGGATGGAGTTGGTGATGTGGGTACGGATCTCGAATTCCACTTCTGCTGACCAGGTAGCTGGGGCTTTGAAGTAGGCAGCAAACATTTCAAAGGAATTGGAACGAAGTTCAATTTGCCTGAAATATTTTTAGCTAGCTATTTTAGTGTCCAAGATATGCGCCTTTAAAACTAGCGCGCAACAAAAGGGTACGGGCACTTGGGCGCGCTAACTTTAAAGGCGCATATCTCAAAAACTAAGAAAGCTATCAAGAAGTTGTCAACTAACAAAATGTAGTACATTTTATAAAATGTTTTTTGATCATTTGCAATTTTCAGATAGCTATTTTAGTGTTCGAGATATGCGCCTTTAAAACTAGCGCGCAACAAAAGGGTACGGTCACTTGGGCGCGCCAAATTTAAAGTCGCATATCTCTAAAACTAAAAAAGCTACTAAACAGTTGTCAACTAACAAAATGTAGTAAATTTTATAAGCTTTTTTTTGTAATGGACAATTTTTAGCTAGATGTTTTAGAAGTCCGGATATGTGCCTTTAAACTTGGCGCACTCAGGTGCCTCTCCGTTTTTGTTGAGTTATCTTTAAAGGCGCGCATCTCAAAAACTAAAAAAGCTATCAAGAAGTTGTCAACTAACAAAATGTAGTACATTTTATAAACTTCTTTTTGGTAATTTACAATTTTTAGCTAGCTATTTTAGTGACCAAGATATGCGCCTTTAAAACTAGCGCGCAACAAAAGGGTGCGGGCACTTGGGCGCGACAACTTTAAATGCGCAATATCTCAAGAACTAAAATAGCTATCAAAAGGCTGAAAACTACAAAAATGTGTGAAATTTTATAAGCTACACTTCGGCAATAAAATACTTTTTGATAGCATACTTAGTTTTTGAGATATGGGCCTTCAAAAATTTAGTTATACTTGTCCGCCGCGCCAAGCACATACCGATACACATAACTCGGCTCAAACTCAGAATTTCTGCTTGATTTGAAAAATAAAATGTAGATCTTTAAAAAATCTACAAGATATTATTATTTTAATCATGTTGAAGTGTTGGGCTTTGAACATCCGGCCTTTAAATAGCCGAATTTGTGGCACCCGAGCCAATTTTGATGAAACCCTTGTTTTACGGCCCGTGGCTCGAAACATAAAATTCAGCTATAATTGAATTTTATATCATTTTGTAGCTATTTTCAAATTCTACATTTCACTTTTTAAATCAATCTGAAGTTCCAATTTTGTAGCAAGTTATGCGCCTTTAAAACGGACGCCAAAGCGTGCACCTCGTCACCTTCAACTTTGCCCCAATTTATTTTGGTTCTTGTGAGAGATATCAAAAAGTGGTTAACTAAAAAATTATTTGTCATAAACTGAGCATTATTTTTATGGTTGACAACGTTTTAATACCTTTTATAGGAACCCAGACAAAGTGAGTTGAAGCGCAAGGTTCTACATGAGCCTAGATAAAATTTTCCAATAAAAAAAACCTTACCACTTAATACACTTCAAATAGATCCAATATCTGAAGACCTTATTCTCTTCGTTTAGCGTCATTGTCAGTGTTTTTTGACTTGCAAAATCGTCTCGAAGATCCACAATATCCGATGGATATTCATGGGCGGATGGGCGGTTCGGTGCCATGATTACCCTTAAAATTACTATAAATTATACGGAAAAATCTTCAAAAAGACATTCAAAAATCTCTAAGAAAGTGTTCGTAAAACATTCAATCGAGAAATGCTGCCAAAATTGCGGAGAGGGCGAAAGAATCGATAAACATAGAGACACGAGACACATCACACAGAATGTCTGCGTATCTTCTTTCTCTACACTCTCTCATGGTGTCTTTGTGTGTTGGCAGAGAGGGCGAACGTTGGCTAGTATACGAAAAGGCAGTGTTGACCTGACACGGACCATAGGCATTGCCAGACGGGCCTGATGACGTCATTAGGTATACTGTAGGCACGTACTTGGGACACTCAAAGAGACCGTAAATACTCTTCTGTGTTCTGACACCCTGCACTTGAGCCCAATTAAGCTCTATTATTTTGAGCTTAATTATCTCAATTTTCGTGAGAAATATCAAAAAGGGATCAACTGATGAAATGTAGATCATAAAATTTTACGCATTTCCTTACTATTAGTTATTAACTTTTAGCTAGCTTTTATAGTTTTTGAGTTATGTTTAAAGTTGAGAGCGCCCCTCGTTCCTCCGGGGTAAATCTTTATACCTGAACTTTGAGCTCAATTATCGCAGTTCCTATGAGAGATATCAAAAAGTGGTCAACTGATAAAATGCTTATCATGATATCAGCAACATTTAATCAGTTGACAGATTTTGAATATCTATCATAGGAACTGAGATAGTTAAGCATTAGTTTTTCGAACTATCTAAATGATAAAGAATTTCAATTTCAGATTTTTTTTCAGAAAAATCGCAGAATATTTATTCCAAAAAAAAGAAAGAGGAATTCTAAACAGTCGGTGGTGGCTCTCTGGACGACAACGCCAACGTCTTATTATTCCGATTCGTTGTTTCTTCCATAGTTCGTGCCAGCGATAATTCTTCTCGTAGTGTTAGCTGTCGTCCTTCTTCTGAAAATTTTTTTTCGAATTTTTTTCAAATTTTCAAAAACTCACTCAACGTTCCCGACTTTTTCTTCTTGACGTCGACATTCTGAATTGAGGGTTTTTGGGTCGGACGGCTCATCGGCGCCTTCTTTTTGATGACTCGTTCCTGGGTCTTATCCTCTTCCAGCGTTGGTTGAGGATCTTGGGTCCGTTCGGGCCTCAGAATCGCTGACGACGCGGTTTTTTGAATTTTTCGGGATTGTCCAAGACGATCCGGTATGATTCGTGAAAAGAGTGGGATTCGTTCGGCGCTCTCGCCACGTGTCAGCTGGTCGAGTGCTGAAATTGGAATTTTTGATTTATCTTGAAAGCCGGCGATGATAGACAAAAAATGCCAACTATGAAAATGTAGCTTATAAAATTTACTAACTTTCTTTAATTAACAACTTTTTGATAGCATTCTTAGTTTTCGAGTTATGCACCTTTAAAGTCTGAGCTTCTCCAAAGTGAGCGCATTTTTCAACCTTTTTTTTCTCTGTTATTTTTTAATTTATTTAAATTTTGTAAACTGCAGAAATGTGTAAAATTTTATGGGCTACGTTTTTTTAGTTAGCCACTTTTTGATAGCGCTTTTACTTTTTGAGTTATGCGCCTTTAAAGTTTGTGGTGTTTCGCGCGCCTCGGGAGGAGACACAGAGAAGCGCGCGCCAACTTTAAAGGCGCATATCTCACTAACCAACAAAGTGTCCAAAACTTTGTTTATTACAAAAATATAGCCTATGAAATTCTACACATTTTTGTAGTTGACAACTTTTTTGTAACTTTGCTATTTCTTGAGATACAAGACATAATTGAAAAAAAAACACCTTCTAGAAAAATGTCAATATATCTCAAAAACTAGAAACGCTAGGTTAAATGTGTCAACTGCAAAAATGTGTAAAATGTTAAGGACTACATTTTCATAGTTTTCAATTTTTGACTAGCTTTCTTAGTTTTTGAGTTATGCACGTTTAAAGTCTGTGATACCAACCATCCATTCTCTCCTTGGTCTTCTTCTTCTTGTTCTTCTGCTTCTCAGGCCTTCTCAAATGGAGAAGATCTTCAACCACAGCAGCCTCATCGAGATTTTCAATCTGAAATTGAAAAAAGATTAAAAAAAAGAAGAAAAAAGAGTTTTGCAGGGGGGGGGGGGAGTCGAACCAACAACCCCCGCCTCCCGCAAAACAGGAAGCGCGCGCACAACCCCTGCGCCACGAGCGCACACAGAGGGAGGAATGGCGAAAGGCGTATAAGAAGGCGCCGCTTCTCACCTGCTCTTTGGTCTCCTTCTTGACTTCTGGAGGTAACGGAACGCCACGTTTCACAATCAAACTACCGTAATTCATGGTCATATCAGTTGATAGGTCGGATGGTTGTCTTAAATAGTTCACTTCTCCTTCGCTGACTACTGTAAGCGTTTTTTGATCGTCTTCTGATAGCTGAAAATTGCGTTCCAGGCACGGGATTCGGCGACTGATATAGCTGATTTCACGGATTGATAAGCGAGTCGATGGGTAGACGGGCTCTCCGGTTAGACGCGATTTTTTGATGTCCTGAACAGGTTAGATTTTTTTTTGTTTCAAAAATTTCCAAAAAATTTTTTTTTGCTACTTCAATTTCAGGAATCTACAAAACTAATTTAACATTGACCAATTTTTTTGAAACTTTTTCAATAGATCAAACAAAAATCGATCTTCATTTTTGTAGTTGACAACTTTTTTCTAGCTACCGTAGTTTTGGAGATATGCGCCTTGGCGTGCCCCTCCTTGAGGCGCTCGATGACGGAAGGCGCGCCACCCACTTTAAAGGCGCATATCTCAAAAACTACAGTAGCTAGAAAAAAGTTGTCAATTACAAAAATGAAGCTCTATTTTTATTTGATCTACTGAAGAAGTTTCAAAAGAATTGGTCAAAGTTTAAGTGCTTTTGTAGGAGCCTAAGTTTTGAAAATTCAAAAACCCGCCAAAATTCAAACATACCGTTCCCAACCGATGCATAATCGCATTTTTGGGCGGTCCATCCGTCGGATACAACCAAAAATAGGTGAAGAGAAAAAAGCAAAAGTGTGTGCCGAACATGATAATTAATAACAGTGAATGATCCTCCTTATCATCGTTATCACTTATGATATCGTCGTCTGAAGTTGATGATGATATTGACCATGTTGATGACATTCTTAGTTTAATTTATGAAACTTTTTAACGAAAAACGGATATAGAAAATGATAAATTTTTTGAAGTTTGGCGAAATTTTAAAAAAATTGAAAATTTGGAATTTTTCGAGCACGTGTAACTTTCCAATTTTTGAGCCGATTGTTCCAAAACTTTCAGAGTAGGTCAAACAATCTTAGAGCTTTAATTTTGTAGTTGACACTTTTTCTCTAGCTACTGTAGTTTTCGAGATATGCGTCTTTAAAGTTGGCTAGCGCTTTCTGGGAGCGCTTGAGGCGCACCCACTTCAAAGGCGCATATCTCAAAAACTACGGTAGCTAGGAAAAAGTTGTCAACTACAAAAATGAAGCTATATTCTTATTTGATCTACTGATAAAGTTTCAAAAAAATTGGTCACTGTTAAAGTAGTTTTGTAGATGACTGAAATTGGAATAGCAAAAAAAATTTTTTTTGGAAATTTTCGAAAAACAATTTTTTTTTGAATTCTTTGAAATAACCTGCACATCTAACTTTTATATATTTTTACAGAAGAAGGACGAACTGTTTACACTACCATGGAAGAAACAACGAATCGGAATAATAAGACGTTGGCGTTGTCGTCCAGGGAGCCACCACCGACTGTTTAGAATCCTTTTTCTTTGGAATAAATATATAAATCTGACAATTTCTTTTCAATAAAGCTTGAATTGAGGTTCTAAACAATCTAGAAAGCTCTAAAAAATAAGCAAAAAGCAAATTGGCACCAGTGGGGATCGAACCCCCAACCTCTAGATTGGTAGTCAAAAGCGTTGCCACTACACCACCGGTGTATTAGAGACGAATGGAGCGGAGGGCGCAGATAAAGTGTGGGCGAGAGAGCAGAGAGAAGAGGGAGAGGAGATTGATTTTGAGACTTTTTTTTTAATTTTGGAAATTTTCAGAATAATTCCAGAAATGATTTTCAGAGAGTACGGTAATTCTTCATTTGACATAGCAATTTTAGATCAAAAATTTCAATTTTTAAAAAAGAAAATATCGCAAGGATTAATGATAAGATTGATAAGAGGGGGTAGGAGATCAGGATAAAAAGAGCCAAAAAAGGGGGCGGGGCTTGAAAAATGAGCAATTTTCAGATTTGCTCATAAAATGGGTCAAAGTGGGTCGAAAAGAGCCAAAAAAGGGGTTTTTAGGGTGAAAAAATACGCGGAAAACGATAAAATAGGTCAAAAAGAGTCAAAAATGGACCAAAAGCCAGCAAATTTTTAGACGAATTTCCTAGCGAACACGATAGAGCATCTTTCGCTGCATCTTCTGCTGAAGGTCCCCACGACGAACGAGATTATCAATGACCTTCTTGACGAGCGATTCCTTGTAGTGCTGACGAGAGACAAAGTCCTGCACAATCAAATGCTCCGAGACATGAGTGCCAATCGCGAATCGCTTCTTCATCTGCACCTCGATTCGATTCAACGCCTCCTGATCGGCGTTCGACGTGAATCCCTCGACGCCCGCCAAGTTTCCAGTCGCCGCCGCTTCGATTGTGGACACACGGAACAGACGGAGCGCCTCCTCGACGTGCTTATCCGTTGCGAAGTGCTGCAGCTCCATTTTCGCCAAGCTCTCGGCGATACGAACGATGGCTTCGAGTTGACGGACGGTGATCGGGATCGCCGAGTGATGCGCCTTTTTGCCGGATTCTGGAAAAAATATAGATTGAAAAGTAGATCTATTTTATACCCAATTTTAGCCGAGTTACAACCATTCAAAGTTGATGGCCTAGAAACCCAAACTTCCAAAAAAGTTAGGCCGTGGTATACATATTCCTTGGAAAGGCCTTGTTTTGAGGAATCCATACCATTTTTCAGAATTAGGAAATCTTCATTTTGAAGCGAGTTATAACCATTTGAATTTTGATGGCCTAGAAACCCAAAACTAGGCCACATTGGTTCAAATTGCTGTAACTCGCTTCAAAATAAAGATTTCCTAATTCTGAAAAATGGTATGGATTTCTGGAAACAAGAGCTTTCCAAATATATTAATACCCTGGCCTGGTATTTTCAGTAGATGGTTAGCAAACTCACTAAAAGCGTCGGCATTGACGACTGGATTCCTCATCTTGACATAATGATTGACGAGCTTCTCGGATGCCTGTGGTGTGAGACGTGGTCCACATGTCATACGAGCATAGGTGACGAACTTCTTCAGGAATTCGATCGTCAGGAATCCGTCCGTATCGTACATCTGCATCACGCCTCCGTCAGCATCGGTTGTGGGGGCTTTTGGAACTCCAGCGTCGTCGCGTTCCTTGGCTGCCGAGGCGTTGACGTGCACTTCGATGACGTGTTTGGCGAGGGTCTGGAAATGAGCAATTTTTAGGCTGAAATTTGTAAAATTGGCTCAAACTTTGAGCCAAAAAATGGTCAATTTCGGAGTTTTTGGGCCCAATTTTCAGATTTTTTGAGAAATTTTCTAGATCAGCCGGAAATTTCAGAGTATTTTGGTCAAAAAAATAATCGATTTTCAGTCGAAGTTTTGAGAAAAAGTGACTGAAAATCGATTAAAAAATCACCAATTTTAAAAGAATTAGCTTAATTTCAAGCAACTTCAAAATCCGAAAAATCTGATTTTTGAGCTCATTTTCTTAGTTTTAGAACTAAATTTTGGCGATTTTCAGCAAATTTTAACCGGCGAAAATTTAATTTTAAGACTATTTTTCGAATTTTTAGAACATTTCGAATCCATTTTCCAGGTTTCTAGAGCGATTTTCAGCATTTTTGGGCCAACTTTTTAGCGATTTTCAGCAATTTTCAGCGCCAAAGCCCCTTACTAACCGAATCCTTATTAACATCATGCGTATCCTTGACAATATAGATCATATCGAAACGCGACAGAATTGTCGGCATAAAATCGATATTCTCATCGCCTCTGCTCTCATCCCATCGTCCATAAACCGAGTTAGCAGCCGCCAGAACCGAGCAACGAGAGTTCAGGGTCGTGGTGATTCCAGCCTTAGCAATCGAGATGGTCTGCTGCTCCATAGCCTCGTGGATAGCTACTCGATCGTCCTCTCTCATCTTATCAAACTCATCAATGCACACAACACCACCATCAGCCAACACCATAGCTCCACCCTCCATGATAAAGGATCTAGACTGTGGATCCCTGATAACAGAGGCGGTTAATCCAGCAGCCGAGGATCCCTTTCCAGAGGTGTACACTCCAATGGGAGCTACTTGCTCCACAAACTTCAGCAATTGTGATTTGGCGGTTCCTGGATCTCCCAAAAGGAGCACATTGATATCTCCTCTTCTAGTGATCCCATCTGGAAGCTTCTTTCGCGCTCCACCGAACAACAGGCAAGCGATCGATTTCTTGATATCCGCGGAGCCATAAATCGATGGGGCGATGGATTTAGCGATGATTTCGAAGGCATCTTTCCTTTGAGCCAGTGTCTTGAACATTCGTTCCTCTTCCGGTGTGAATTGAGTGAAATTGGTTCTTCCAGGTCCAGAAGTTTCGATTTGAATGCCCAAGACTCGGAGGTACGGTGTGCGGATGCCTTGGAGAGTCTTATCACCGCCCTTTCGTTGGGCCAGCTTTTTGATGGAGTAGACGCCGACGATGGTGACACGATTGCCAGGGACAACCTTATCAGTGAGATATCTCTCGGTGAAGAGTTGGAGGTGACGTGGCATCTCTCCGTGTGGCACGTCTTCTGGATTCTCCTGAAGCTTCAGCGTTTGGTAGTCGACGCATTCGCACTTGTCGGGCAACATGATGTACGGATCGATTGGACACTTGACCATTTGGCCTTGTTGGGGGCTGAAAAATGGGGGAATTTAGGGGATTTTAGGCTGGAAATGGTCCGAAATTGGGGATTTTTAGCCTTAAAATTGAATTTTTGTATGATTTTTAGGCTCATTTTCATGAAATTTGGGTCAATTTGGGCTTGAAATAGTCGAAAATAGGCCAAAAATAGACTATTTTTGGTTTAAAAATTACGCAAAATTTGATTTTTTGGGCCAAAAATTGAATTTTTCAATAATTTTCAACTTGATTTTCATGAATTTTTGGTCATTTTTCATGATTTTCGTGACATGTTTCATGATTTATGAGGCAGTTTTCATGATTTTTGAGCAGAAAATTGACGATTTTTGGGTCAAAAAGTTGAAATTTTGGGTGTTTTTGTGCAGAAAAAACCGGATTTTTACGATTTTTGGGTCAATTTTCATGAATTTTGGGTCATTTTTTATGATTTTTGAGTCAATTTTCATGAATTTTGGGTCATTTTTTATGATTTTTGGGTCAATTTTCATGAATTTTGGGTCATTTTCCACAAACTTTGTGTCAATTTTCGTGATTTTTGGGTCAATTTTCATGAATTTTGGGTCATTTTTTATGATTTTTGAGTCAATTTTCATAGTTTCTGGGACATTTCTCCTGATTTTCAAGTCACTTTTCATGATTTTCAGGTCAATTTTCATGATTTTTGCTCCTAGACCATCTCAAACTTACGCAGCACAAGTCCGTGGCAGTGCGAATCCCTCCAATCCTGGCTTGATGCTGACGTCCGGGATCGTGTGCTTACACTGGCGACATTGGAGCGTCACTTTGGTCGCTTTGGAACGGACCTGGAAATAATGGGATTTTGAGGGACTTTGGGGATGAAAATGAGGATTTTAGAGCTGAAAAACTAGGTTTTTGAGCCAAAAATTGATATTTTTAAGGCTACAAATCATGATTTTAAGCCTAAAAATGAGGATTTTGAAGCTAAGAAATCGGTATTTTTAGGCTAAAATTGAGGATTTTAGGGCTGAAAATTAGGATTTTCAAGCCAAATTTTGGTAGTTTAAGGCTAAAAAACAGGAATTTACAGCCAAAATTCGTGTGTTTTAAGCGAAAAATCGAGATTTCAGGGATCAAAATCAAGATTTCAAGGCTAAAAATGAGGATTTTGGGCTGAAAAATGACTTAATTTAAGCCATTTTCAGCGATTTTGGACTGTTTTTAGCCTATTTTAGAGCATTTTAGATCATTTTTTGCCTATTAAGGACCAATTTCAGGCTCTTGTAGGGCATTTTTCAGCAAATTTTGACCGATTTTAGCCCCATTTTCCACCATTTCCATCTCTTTCAAGGCCATTCTCAGTACCTGAGCAGCTGCGACGATGATTCCGGAGATCTTGACGACCTGCGACACTTGCGCGGATTTCACTTGACGCAATGACGTCGGATACTCATCAAGAGTGAGCATCACCTGAATATCATGCAGTTTCTCCTCTCCTTTGGGACGTGGCGTCGTAATCTCGTCGGCTACGATTTTCGCGGCCTCCTCAAGCGCCGGAAGCACTTTTCCCGGGAATTTCCGCAATTTCATCTCGATATCCTCGTCGAAATTCTTCAAATGGTTCAGATTGATCTCCAGGTGATACTCATGACTGAAGTAGTTGCGCTTGAGCTGGTCTCTGAAAGAAGATAGGTCAAAATTTCGATTTTTGGCTCCAAACCGCACCGATAAATCATTCCGAAGCCTCCGGTGGAGAAATCTCTGATAAAATTGCGGAATTGAGTGATCAGCTGGCGATACTCGGCGATCAACTCCTTTCCGGTGTCTGGAACGCCGTCGTTGGCGAAGAAGCGCTCCTGATAGTAGATGCCGGGGTTGTCGAGATTCGACATTGTTCTTGGCGAATTGTTAGTGGATTACTGAAAAAAATAAGCTAAAAATAGGCGAAAACGGCCGATAATGAAAATGCCCCAAAAAACCTCAAATTTCAAGGTAAATCGGTGATTTTGACATGAAAATAAGGTTCAGAACCCTTTAAAACCCAAAAAATCAGTCAAAACCCAAAAAAAATGCCCGGAAAATTCGAAAAATGAATCTAGAAAAATGGGAGAATGCGGTAAAACGGTGCGCGCGTTCGAATTCGAAATGTTGGCGCCTTCGCGCCCAAATTTGGTGTGCAAACACCGCGACGCGCAAATGCGGACATTGCATTTAGGTTTACGACAATTAATATTTTCAGACCTAAAAATCGGGGGGAAAATGTATTTTCAGAGTCTAGAATGCGTATTTTCAGGTGGAAATTGGTGTTAAAAATTCTGAAAAATTGTAGAAAGTGAAAAGCAGAAAGAAAAATTGGAAAAATTCCGAAAAAATCTGGAAAAAACGATTTTTTGGGTAAAATTTTGAAAATTCCAAAAAATCGGAGTTCTAGCAAAGAAAACTGTGTTTTTCTATAATTTTTGGGGAGAAAAATGTCTGAAATTCATAAAAAAAAAAACTATAAAAATTGAAGATTTCGTCGAAAAATCGGTATTTTTTCATATTTTTTGAAAAATTCCAAATTTTCAAAAATTACAATTTATAAATAAAAAAATCAAATTCTAGGTTAAAAATGCAGATTTTCTCAGCAAAAACAGCGAGTTTAAGGCTTGAAAAATGGTTTATTGAGATCAAAATTTTACAAAAAAATGCAAAAATTTCAAATTTAATTCAAATTTTAAAGAAATTTAATCGGGCTCTTCCTTGATTTCTAAAGCATCCTCCTTCTCAATTTTGACCGTTTTTCTCGATTTTTTCGCCAATTTTTCCTCGATTTTCACTGCTTTCGCTGTCGAACTTGGGCAAGTGAGCCGGCAAAGACACGTGGCACATTTTGGGCGAACCGGCTGACAGAGCATTTGTCCAAAGCCCACGAGGAGATGATTAATCGGTTGCCATTCGCTTTTCGGGAGAAGATATTCCAGGGCTTTTTGCGTTTTTTCGGGGGTCGAGGTTTTGATCCAGCCTGGAAAATTTTTGAATTTAGCACCAAATTTTTCGGGTCCCAGACTGGAAAAATTTAGGGTTTTTTTGGTTGAAAACGGTCTAATATGGGTTCAATACGACTGAAAACAGTCCAAAATGTTGATGGCCTAGAAACCCAAATTTTGGAAAAAGTTAGGCCATAGTATTTATACTTTTTGGAAAGCTCTTGTTTTGAGAAATCCATACCATTTTTCAGAATTATAAAATCTCAAATTTAAAGCGACTTACAGCCATATGGAGTTGGTGACCTAGAAACCCAAAACTAGGCCATATTTGTTCAAATAGCTGTAACTCGCTTCGAAATCGAGATATTTGAATTCTGTAAAGTGGTATGGATTTCTCAAAACAAGAGCTTTTCAAAAAGTATAAATACCCTGGCCTAACTTTTCTGGAAATTTGGTTTCTTGGGCCACCAAATTTTTGAGTTGTAAAAAGTCGAAATTTTGAAGTATTTTCTTTTTTTAATACGTAAAAGATCATGTTTCGAACACTTTGAGCTATTTCAAGGGTAATTTGAGCAATTTTTGTTAAAGTTATAGCGATTTAAAATTGGTGACCTAGAAATCCAAATTAGTGAGAAAGTTAGGCCATGGTATTTATACTTTTCGGAAAGCTCTTGTTTTGAGACATCCACATCAGTTTTCAGAACTCAAATATCTCTACTTAGAAGCGAGTTATAGCCATTTGAACCGATATGGCCTAATTTTGGTTTTCTAGGCCATCAACTTCAAATGGGTGTAACTCGCTTCAAAATTGAGATTTTCGAATTCTAAAAACTGGTATGGGTTTTTCGAAACAAGAGCTTTCCAAACAATATGAATACCATGGCCTAATTTTTTCGAAAATTTGGAATTCTAGGCCATCAACTTCAAATGGATAAACTCGCTTCAAAATCGAGATATTTTAAATCTGAGAAAAATCAATAATTACCCAATCGATTGGAAATGCGATGAACATGTGTGTCAACAGCAATTCCCTCACACTTTCCCCACGCGATTTGCATCACCAAATTCGCCATTTTCGGTCCGACGCCTGGAAGAGAGCACAGGCCATCTAGGGTGTCTGGAATGTCTCCTGAGAACTTTTCTCCTAGAATTTTCGCCGTTTGTTGGAGATAGACGGCTTTGCGCTGAAAAAAAAAGATCTATTTTCGGCCAATTTAAAGCTAGTTAAAGTTGGTGGCCTAGAAATCCAAATTTTAGGAAAAGTTAGGCCATGGTATTTATACTTTTCGGAAAGCTCTTGTTTTGAGAAATTCGCATCACTTTTTAAATTTCAAAAATCTCTATTTAGAAGCGAGTTATAGTCATTTGTAGTTATGTGGTCTAGGAAACCAAAACTAGGCCACATTGGTTCAAATGGCTGTAACTCGCTTTAAAATGAAGATTTTTGAAATCTGAAAACTGGAATGGATTTCTCAAAACAAGAGCTTTCCAAAATATATAAATACCCTGGCCTAACTTTTTCGGAA
The DNA here is from genome assembly GCA_027920645.1 of Caenorhabditis nigoni. Taxonomy (NCBI): domain Eukaryota; kingdom Metazoa; phylum Nematoda; class Chromadorea; order Rhabditida; family Rhabditidae; genus Caenorhabditis; species Caenorhabditis nigoni. The sequence goes on from CP115866.1 coordinate 14,699,852, forward strand.
ACATGAATTTCTAGGCCACCAAACTTCAAATCGCTCTAACTTGGTTAAAACTTGTTCAAATTACCCTCGAAATGGCTCACAGTGGCTTAAACATGGTAGAATATGCCCTAACAGGCCATTTTGAACAATTTTCGGCCAAGTTACGGCTATTTAAGGTTGGTGGCCTAGAAATCCAAACTTCCGAAAAAGTTAGGCCATGGTATTCATATATTTTTAGAAAGCCCTTGTTTTGAGAAAGCCATACCAGTTTTCAAAATCAGAAAATCTTCATTTTGAAGCGAGTTACAGCAATTTGAACCAATGTGGCCTATTTTTGGGTTTCTAGGCCACCAAACTTCAAAACGCTTTAACTTGGCTCAAAATGAAGATTTTCGGAATCTGAAAACTGATTTGGAATAGCCGAATTTTGCTATTTCTGTAGCCAGATTTTCGTGGCCTAACTTTCTCAAATCTGGGATTTCTAGGCCACCAGGTTCTAATGACTGTAACTCGCTTGAAAATTGAGATTTTTGAAATCTGAAAACTGATATGGATTTCTCAAAATAAGAGCTAGCTTTTAAAAATCTGAATGTGAAAATTTTCAAAATTTCCAACCTTATAAAACCCGACTGGACACAAAATTCTCTCCAAATCCGTCACCGGAAACACCCGAATCGTCTGAATCGACAGTCCGTGATCTTTGAGTCGCTGAAAGATTCAAAATTTTTGAATTTCGCGCCAAGCCATTTTTGGCGCCAAATTCAAAATTCTCACTGACTTTCATCGCGGCGGCGTTCACTTCGTCACGAGTTTGACTGGAGAGCATTAGGGCGACGAGCACTTGGAAGCGATGAATCTGAAAAGGCGGGAATTTGAAATTTCTGGACATTTGGATATTTGGAAACACAGAAAGCATTGAAATTTTCACCGAAAAAGCAAAAAATTTAAAATTAAAGTCGATTTAGACGAGTTTTGGACAAGTTTGAGCTAGTGGCCTAGAAATCCAAATTTTCAGAGAAGCTAGGCCATGGGTTTATACTTTTTAAAAAGCTCTCGTTATAAGAAATCCATACCAGTTTTCAGATTTCAAAAATCTCAATTTTGAAGCGAGTTACAGCCATTTGAACCAATATGGCCTAGTTTTGGGTTTCTAGGCCACCAACTTCAAATGGCTGTAACTCACTTCAAAATGAAAATTTTTTCAATCTGAAAACTGGTATGGATTTCTCAAATCAAGAGCTATTCAAAAAATATAAATTCCATAGCCTAACTTTTCTAAAAATTTGGATTTCTAGGCCACCAAATTTTTAAGTTACAAGAAGTCGGAATTTTGAAGTATTTTTCTTTGTAATGCGTATAAAACCATGTTTCGGCCACTTTGAGCTATTTTAAGGGTAATTAGAACAATTTTTGACAAAGTTATAGCGATTTGAAGTTTGGTGGCCTAGAAATCCAAACTTCCGAAAAAGTTAGGCCAGGGTATTTATACTCTTTAGAACGCTCTTGTTCGGAGAAATCCATATCAGTTTTCAGAATCAGATAATCTCTATTTTGAAGCGAGTTACAGCCTTTTAAACCAATATGGCCTAGTTTTGGGTTTCTAGGCCACCAACTTCAAAACGCTGTAACTCGCTTCAAAATTGAGATTTTCGGATTTTGAAAACTGTTATGGATTTCTCAAAACGAGAACTTTCTAGAAATATATACCGTGACCTAGCTTATCCGGAAATTTGGATTTCTAGGCCACCAACAAATAGCCGTAACTTGGTCTAAAATAGGGCTAAAATTCTCATTTCTCTTCGTTTTTTTTTTCAAAAAATTCCGTACTTTTGGCTCTGCCAACGGATCGGCAAGCTTATGACATCCCATAGTGTCGACTGGTGCCACCATCTCAGCTCTCATTTTTCGAATGAGGTCCACGTCGCGGCGCCACGTGGCATTTTCGGAATTTCCAGAAGAATTTCCAGAATCTTCGACTTTGACAATTTTGGATTCAGAAGAAGTGCATTCCGATGACGATGACGTGGCAATCACACGCTTAGGCATGTTTCGGAAAAATCCGGAAATCCGGGAAATTTTTTTTTTCTGAAAAAAAAAATTTTTTTTTTGAAATTTTTTTTTCGAAAAATCACAGGATAAGAAAAAACAACAACAAAGTGATAATAAAAAAGTTGTGATAAGAATGTGCTCCGGCTCTTTTATCTTATCTTTTTTTCAGTTTTTTTTTTTCATTTTTCTGGAATTTTTTTGAGTTTTTTTTTAAAGTTTTCAGGAAGAATTTCAGAATTTTTTGACTGAAATTTTGCCTATTTAAAGAATTTTAAAGTTTTTCAGAAAAAAATTTTTTTCGAAAAAAATTTTTTTTTTTGGAAATTTCAGAATCTTCCCGATGAAATTTTTCTGGATTTTTCTGATTTTGGGATTCTTGGATTACGGTATCTATGGATACCGTATACTGGCACCGGTATCCCACTATAGGATAGAAGCGAAACGATTGGAAAATTGGCCAAAAGTGAGAATTTTTGAAAAATCTGAAATTTCGAAAATCTGGAAATTTGAAATTTTCGAAATTCTGGAAGTTTCGTAGTTTTGAAAATCTGGATATTTGGAAACACAGAAGACATTAAAATTAGGGTTATTCAAACAAAAAATTATAGTAATTTTAGACGATTTTCGGCCAAGTTCTAGCTATTTGAAGTTGATGGCCTAGAAATCCAAATTCTTGAAAAAGTTAGGCCACGATGTATATATTTTCATATATTTTCAGAAAGCTCTTGTTTTGAAAAATTCATACCAGTTTTCAGAAATCAAAAATCTCCATTTTGAAGCGAGATACAGCTATTTGAACCAATATGGCCTAGTTTTGGGTTTCTAGGCCACCAACTTCATATGACTGTAACTCGCTTCAAAATTTAGATTTTTGAATTCTGAAAACTGATTTGGATTTTTCAAAAAGAGAGCTTTTCAATAATATATGTCATTGCCTAACTTTTTCAAAAATTCGGGTTTCTAGGCCACCAAATTCCGGATTCCAGATTTCCGAAAAATTCCTATTTTCAAGCTTCAGATTTTCAGAACATTGAGAAATCTGAAGTTCTGAAATTTTCAAATATTCGAAATTCCAAAAATCAGGAAATTTCAAAATATCGATTTTTCAGAACGACTCCAGAACCCGAGAATTCCAACTTCATCTTCGTGAGACCCTTATCGATGCGTACATCGATAACACAAATAGTATCGATTGGTACAATCGAGGAATTTCAGAGTCCAATTTTACGGTAGGTCAAAAAACCATTTTTTGAAAAAATCGATAAACGATTTTTCAAATTTTCGACTTTTTCGAAATGTTTTCGGATATTTAACATTTTTAGTCAATTTTAGGTCGTCATATCAATTTTTATCGAGATCTGAAACTTTGAAATTTTTCGAAAAAAAAAATCAATTATCGAATTTTTACAGGCAGCGATCTACGGAATCCGTATCTCCCGAACCAAGACTCAACATTTCTGTGGTCATTTGGCGGCAAGCAAGCCTATTTTGAAAAGTGGCATATATTTCAAGCCCTCTAAACTGGTCCCAATTCCAGTGGCCAAGTTGGTAGATCAAAAAAAATTCAGTAGATCAAAAAATATATTTTGCAGTTTCACATTCCAAATTCCTTATCGATTATTCCAAAGTCAAGGACTAAAAGCTCCAGTGATCAGTATTTGTTATGAAGGTATTTGAGCCGATTTTGAGACAGTTTTTACATTTAAAAATGTTGATTCTGAGCCGAGTTACAGCCATTTGAAGTTTGGTGGCCTAGAAATCCAAATTTCCAAAAAAGCTAGGTCATGGTATTTAGACTTTTTGGGAAACTCTTGTCTTGAGAAATCCATACCAGTTTTCAGAACTCAAATATCTCAATTTTGAAACGAGTTACAGCCATTTGAAGTTGGTGGCCTAGAAACCCAAAACTAGGCCATATTGGTTCAAATCGCTGTAACTCGCTTCAAAATTGAGATTTTTTGATTATGAAAACTGCTATGGATTTCTCAAGACATAAGCTTTCCAATGATAAATGTCATAGCCTAACTTTTCGAAAAACTAGGCCGCTTCTATAACTCTTCCAGGCGATTCCTTCCTAAAAATAGTCGACCTAGAGACACGTCGATCGGATTGGACCACATTTGATAAGGAATTGGTGCAGTTTGAGATACAAAACGCCTACAATGGGCGGTGTAAGATTCGAGAGATTTTGATAGGTGAGTTTTCTAGGTCATGACCTACTTTTTTTCTAGGTCATGACATAGTTTTTTCTAGGTCATGACCTAGTTTTTTTCTAGGTCATGACCTACTTTTTTCTAGGTCATGACCTAGTTTTATCTGAATCATGACCTAGATTTTTCTAGGTCATGACCTGGATTTTTCTAGTAAAAACTAGGTCACGACCTAGTCTTTCTGCCCTAGAATTATCGATTTTTAAGGCCTCGACGGCTCTTGGAATAATCGATATCGGCGGGATATGGATTATCGATCGTTGGTTGTGATTCATAGTGATACGGTTCGAAAACGTATCACTTGGGATGGTGATTGTGATGAGACAAAGGGAATGTGAGTGATTGATCGTGGAAAAATCGATAATTTCTTGAAAATTATCGATTTTCTTCCGGAAAAATCGACAAATTATCGATTTTTCGTGTCGGAAAAGCTCTAGAAGCCTCGAAACTAAATTCTGATGGGTAGCGAAACTTCCTTTATCGATTTTTTGACTGATTATCGACTTTTAAGCGAAAAATCGATAAATTAGCGAATTTCCGGGAAATTATCGATTTTCTGTGTCGGAAAGCATAGAAACTGAATTCGTTCGAGTCGCTGAAACTTCTTTCATCGATGTTTTGATAAATGATCGATTTTTAGGCAAAAATCGCCAAATTATCGGTTTTATCCGGAAAAATCGATAAATTATCGACTTTTTCAGGAATCAACCGTGCTGCCTCTGGAAATTCCACGTCACCGACCCGGATGGAACGCCTCGAGAATTCCGTCGCTGCTTTGGCTCCGTTCCGAGGGAATCGACAAAAAACACGCTGATTCCCGAAAAATTGGCGGATTTATTGAGTTTCGGAGGGCTGACTCGGCGATTCTTAAGTATTGAGAATCAAGTGTGTCGTGGGATTGAGTTTCGACCGTTTTATTTGCGGAAACCCGATGGGACAGTTGTGGTAGGTCAAATCGATATTTTTTGAAAAAAAAACTTTTTCAGTTTTGAGTTTTTTGAAATTTTGTCTTGGAATCTGAATTTGTAGGCAATTTTAGGTCGTCATATCGATTTTTATGAGAATCGGACGATTTTGAAATTTTTCAATTTTTCGAAGAAGAATTCCAAAATTTTGAAAATTCTATTTTTTCAGAAACTGAACAAATTGGACACCACAAAATGTGCAGCATTCTACTAGAAACCCTGCTCCTTTTCAATTTTCGATTTCCTAATCAATTATCGATTTTTTGCTAATTATCTTCAGGCCTTTCCTTATGATTATCATATGTTCCCCCGTTAGTTGTACGATTTTCTTGTATATTCAACTTCAATAAAACGTCAACAATGATAAAAATCGCAGAAAATTAGAGAAAATTCAAAAATATTCCAAAAAATCAATATTTCGCAAATTATCGATTTTTACTAACTTTTCGCTACTAACACCTCCCTCTACTAGCAGCAATTAACATGAAACAACTCCGATCACTGATTCGCGTTCGATTGACAAAGTAAGCAGGAAAAAATCGATAATCGACCGAAATTTCAAAAAATCGATAATTTTGCAGATACTTCCCCAGCGATCGCTACCTCAAAAACCGATGTTCCGGAGCCGACGGCGTACTAATCGATATGGAGAAACGAGCGGAGCGAGTGGACGACTACAAATTTTCCAGTTTTCAAAAATTGACTAAAAGGTAAAAAAAAATCGATAATTTTCAAAATTATCGGATTTTAGTGATTTTCGCCGGAAAAAATCCTCACAATTTCGCTGAAAATCTACTGAAATCTATGAAAAACGAATTTCTCTGAATTTTCTCGAAAAAAGATTGAAAAATCGACCGGAAGTATCGATTTTTCGCCAAAAAGCCGGAAACTTCGATTTTCACCCAATTTATCGATTTTTTCACCGGAATTCCAAGAAAATCGATAAAACCATCGATTTTTCCAGCAAATTCGCTCTTCCGAAACTGCTCGTCGACCCCGTCACCAACGACACGCCCAACCCATGGCTTCCCCGGCTTGTCGCCGAAAAATTGATCGATGGAATCGTCATTCGAAATTTCGAGAATTCCGAAGATCAAGAATTTTGGGAATCCAACATTTTGACGATGATTTGGGATCCCCGCGAGCGACGAATCACTCATTCGATTATTGGGTCAGAGGGGTTCGGGGGGAAAATCGATAATTTCGAAATTATCGATTTTTCTCGAAATTTTTGCATCGGCGGGTCCTTATTATTGGAAAGAATGCCTTATTTGCTGAAAAATAACCAAATTTCCCACCGGAAAATCAAAAAAATCCAGAATTTTTCAAAAAAAATCGATTATCGATTTTTTCAGCTATCACCGAATCAACGATGGCGATATCTTGTGGAATAGTAGCATTCGGACAGCTGTTCAAGGATCCCTAGAAAACGATATCCAACCGTTGGCAGCGAGAACGCTGGTTTTCAGGAATATCGAAACGTAAGTGCGCTCTATTGACAACTTTTCGTTTTTGGCACTTTTTTGGGGTTTTTCGATAGAGCGCGTTTGCGTAAATTAGTGAAAAATCAAAGAAAAACTGTTAAAAATCATAGGAAACTGAAAAAATACGAATTTTGAAAAAAAAAATCGGAAAATTGAAAAAAACAATTTTTTGAAATTTTCAAAATTTCAATTTTGACCAATTTTCCGGAATTTTCTCAAATTTTTAGCCAATTTTCAGCCATTTAGACCAATTTTCAACAATTTTGAACTCAAAAAATGATAAAATTCAGATTTTTCCAAAAATCAATAATTTATCGATTTTCTTTCAGCGCCACCCACGAATTCAAGATTCTTCGGCAGATCGGCTTCACCGGAGCCGTGATTCGCAATCCGAATCTTATTGAGATGACTAATAAAGTTTTTGAGAATTAACAGTTTTATTGATTTTTGAAATTTTCAGATTTTTTCAAAAAATCTTCAATTTTCAGACTATTTTTTTGCAAATTTTCAGACATTTCCAAACGTTTTCAGATCGTCATTTTTCGCTTAGAATTTCGGGAAAATTTCATTTAAAAAACTTTTATTCAAAATTTTTCAAAATTTACAAAAAGAATTAAAAAATCGATAATTGATGGATGAGCAACCTAAACCCAAATTGAAAATTAATATTGATTATAAAAAATGAAAAATTATAAAAATGCCGTATAAAAATTGATAAATTGATAAAAAGTGAATTGGAGGTGATGATAAGGGAGCATTGTACAGTAGTTCCGGGGAAAGGGGGCGGAGCCTAAGGGGAACAAAAAGGGGGCGGAGCTTAGGGGGGAAATGCGATTTCTGTTGAAAAAAACGGGAGAAAATGGAGAAAAATTAAAAATTTCAGATTTTTCGAAAAAAAATTTTTTTTCAAAATTTTTTTTCGAAATTTTGAAAAAATGCTAAAAATTCCAAAAAAAAAATGTTTTTTTCAAAATTTCAAAAATCATCAAAAAATCAATAATCAATGAAAAAAATCAATAATTCCCATGATAACCATCATCCTCGATCTCATCCTTCACTTCCAATTTGATCTCTTGGGTCACTATTCTCATTCTTTCCTGGATTTCAGCCATTTTCGACAGATTATTGATCTCTTTTCGAATCTCCTCATCGCTTCTTTGATCTACCGTACCCTCGTCCTCTTCTTTTTGATCTACCGTAGTCGTCGTCGCGCCCATCGATTTTATATCCTCCAGACTCATTTGGGACACCGATTTACATGCCAACCAATGGGAACGCAGCAAATGGTTCTTGAAACATTTTCGAGACGCGAAATTCAGCCGACAGAATGGACATTCGCCGACTTCCGCTGCAAAAAATCACTTGAAATGGTCTAAAATGTTCTGAAATCGTCTTGAAACGATCTAAAATGGTCAAAAATAGCCTAAAAATGGTCCAAAATGACCTAAAAATCGCTTAAAAGTTGGTGGCCTAGAAAACCAAAGATGGCCTAGGAATCCGAAAAAAATTAGGCCATGAAATACATATCGTTTGAAAGCTCTTGTTTCGAGAAATCCATACCAATTTTCAGATTTCAAGAATCTCAATCTTGAAGCGAGTTACAGCCATTTGAAGTTTGGCGGCCTAGAAACCCAAAACTAGGCCATATTGGTTCAAATGGCTGTAACTCGCTTCAAAATTGAGCTTTTTGAATTCTGTAAACTGGTATGGATTTCTCTACATTCGTTCAATCTAATTCCATACTGGTGGCCTAGTTCTCTATAAATTTGGAAAATTAGGCCATTCAATTTCCAATGGCCTAGAATCCCAAATTGTTGGAAAGTTAGGCTACTGCCCATATACTTCAGAAGCTCACGTTTTGAGAAATCTAGACCACTTTTCAATATCCGAAAATTTCAATTTTGAAGCGAGTTACAGCTACTTGAACTTTGGTGGCCTAGAAATCCAAACTTCCGGAAAAGTTAGGCCATGATATTTATATCGTTGGAAAGCTCTTGTTTTGAGAAATCCATACCAGTTTTCAGATTTTAAGAATCTCCATGATGAAGCCAGTTATAGCCATTTGCAGTTGGTGGCCTAGAAACCCAAAACTCGGCCATATTGGTTCAAATTGCTGTAACTCGCTTCAAAATACAGATTTTTGAAATCTGAAAGCTGGTATGGATTTCTCAAAGCAAGAGCTTTTCAAAAAGACAAATATCGTGGCCGAAAATTTCGAATTTCTAGGCCAAAACTTGGATTTCTAGGCCATCAACTTCAAATAGCTATTTCAGACTATTTTGGACCATTTTATACCAATTTTTCGCTATTTTCAGTCAATTTCAGCCGCTTACCATTGATTCTCGACTGCAACTGATCAATTTTCTCATGTAACAGATTCAAATCCACGTGGCTTTGATAGTGAGACAACAGCGCTTCCGGACTAATAAATCCCATCGAACACTCGTTGCATTTGTGTACTGCAGTCGGTTTACGGACCACGGTCTTGGCGAGATGACTGTTTTGTTCATGAGCAACGACCTCTTTGACGGCTAAAAATGAGGAAAATTAGAGGAAAAATGAGAATTTTTGACCTATTTAAAGTTGGTGGCCTAGAAATCCAAGATTCCAAAAAAGTTAGGCCATGGTATTTATACTTTTCGGAAAACCCTTGTTTTGAGAAAGCCATGCCAGTTTTCAGATTTCAAAAACCTCTATTTTGAAGAGAGTTATAGCCATTTGAACCAATGTGGCCTAGTTTTGGGTTTCTAGGCCACCAAACTTCAAATCGCTGTAACCCGCTTCAAAATGGAGGTATTTGAATTCTGAAAACTGGTATGAATTTCTCAAGAAAAGAGCTTTCTGAGAAGTATAAATATCATGGCCTAACTTTTTGGTAAATCTGGGATTCTAGGCCATCCACTTTTCTAGTTTCGAATATTTAAATTTTGCGATCCGTCCATATTTAGGACGTATTAGACTGTATTTAAACCATTTTCAGCCATTTTCAGGCCATTTTGGACGAGTTTTGACCAAGTTCAAGCTACTTAAAGTTGATGGCCTAGAAATCCAAATGTTCAGAAAAGTTAGGCCGTGGTATTTATACTTTTTGGAAAGCTCTTGTTTTGAGAAATCCATACCAGTTTTCAGATTCCAAAAATCTCTATTTTGAAGGGAGTTACAGCCCTTTGAAGTTGGTGGCTTAGAAACCCAAAACTAGGCCATATTGGTTCAAATGGCAATAACTTGTTTCAAAATAGAGATATTTGAGTTCTGAAAAATAGTATAGATTTCTTGGAGCAAGAGCTTTCCAAAATATATAAATACCATAGCCTAACTTTTTTGGAAATTTGGGTTTCTAGGCCATCAACTTCCATGAGCGTGTTTGACCTATTTTGGGCCATTTTCGGTCATTTTCAATCGTTTTTTCGCGATTTTCAGCCGGGTGGGACCATTTTCAGCCTTTTTGTTGCCATTTTGAGCCCCAAAACGCTCACTTTTGAACTGCCTCGGACAATATCTGCACTCCATAACCGCATGTTTGGCTGTGGAAGTTCTATAGTGTCCAGCCAAATGCTCTTCCAGATTTGGAGCAAATTTATAGCAAATATAACATCCATTTTCAGCGAAAATCTGCTCTCGACGATGACCACAATGGACGCAGTCGCCAGTGACGTCATTGTCGGCGTGCTGGAAAGAAAATTAGAGTTTGAGGGGGGTTTTGAGGTATTTTGGGGTGATTTTCAGCGATTTTAAAGGATTTTTAGCTAGTTTTCATCCATTTTTAGTGGAATTTTTGAAAATTTTAATTTTTAAAATTCAATTTTGGACCATTTTTCAGCCATTTTTTTGTGATTTTTAGCCTAATTTTTCACTATTTTCAACGATTTTCAGAAATTTTTCTGGGCATTTTCACTATATTTTGGCTCAAAATTTCCAGTTTTTCGACTAAAAATCGTGTTTTTTTTCGATTTTACGATAGGCTCCGCCCACTTTTCTCTCTATCTCTCATTGAAACTGACAATTCGCAGACAGCAAGAACAGGCGTTGCGAAATTTCGTATCATCATTTTCTTTTGACAGTTTTTTATCATATCAGTGATAACGTTTTTTTTCGAAAAAATTGAAAAATTCCCAATTTTAAGCTGAAAATCGAAGATTTTAAGTGATTTTCAGTGATTTATAGTCGAAATTTCAGATTTTCCGTCGATTTTCCTTGATTTTTGGCTTAGAATTGACAATTTTGGTGCTGAAAATCTCGTTTTTCCACTTTTTTGAGGCCATTTCTCATGACTTTTTTGGATTTTCAGCTATTCGAAGTTGGTGGCCTAGAAATCCAAATTTCCGAAAAAGTTAGGCCATGGTATTTATATATTTTGGAAAGCTCTTGTTTTGAGAAAATTATACCAGTTTTCAAAATCAGAAAATCTCATTTTTGAAGCGAGTTACAGCCATTTGAACCAATATGGCCTAGTTTTGGGTTTCTAGGCCACCAACTTCAAATGGCTGTAACTCGCTTCAAAATGGAGATTTTTGAATTTTGAAAAGTGGTCTGAACTCTTCAAAATTCGTTTATTATCATTCCATAGTGGTGGCCTAGTTTTCTATAAATTTGGAAAGTTAGGCCATCCAATTTCCAATGACCTAGAATTCCAAATTGTTGGAAAGTTAGGTCACTGCTCATAAAGTTCAGAAGCTTGTGTTTTAACAAGTTCATACCACTTTTTAGAATTTGAAAATCTCTATTTTGAAGCGAGTTTTAGCCATTTGGACATGGTGGCCTAGAAATCCAAATTTCCAAAAAAGTTAGGCCATGGTATATATACCTTTTGGAAAGCCCTTGTTTTCAGTAGTCCATATCTGTTTTCAGATTTTGAAAATCTCCATTTTGAAGCGACTTACAGCCATTTGAATTTGGTGGCCTAGAAACCCAAAACTAGGCCATATTGGTTCAAATTGCTGTAACTCGCTTGAAAATCGAGCTTTTTTGAATCTAAAAAATGGTATGGATTTCTCAATACAAGAGCTTTCAGGAAAATATAGGTACCATGGCCTAACTTTTCCGGAAATTTGGTTTTCTAGGCCATCAACTTCAATGAGCGCTTTTGGCCATTTTTCGTCATTTTTAGGTCAATTTTCCCGATTTTTCCAGATTTTCCAGCCGAATTGGCACCATTTTAACGATTTTTCCACCCCTTACCTCCTCAAAAATGTGTCTATGACACTCCATATGACCATCAAAAACTTGTCCACAACTACATGGATGCTCTATTGGCACTGTCTCCAGAATCTCGATATCCGATGACGTGGAAGAAGACGTGGATTCAGAATTCCTCATTTTCAGCTCTTTAACAACGGATTTTTTGGATATTTTGAGAAGATTTTCAGCGATTTTCGCCGCCGCTTTTTTAGCATATCTCTGTTTTCTTCTGATGGCTTTTACTGATTTTCTCGTCTCTTTTAGCTGTTTTTTGATATCCGTAAGCCGTGATTCCAGGGCGTCGACTTCGATGACGTCTTCTGAAGAGTCGTCCAGTTGAATGACGTCTTCTGAATCTGATTCTGGAGGGTTTTGGAGTTGAAGAGCCGCTTTTTCTGCCTGGAAAATGGGAATTTTAGCTCTAAAAATGTCATTTTTAGGGTCCGAAATTGGGAATTTCGGCATTTTTAGGGGATTTTAGCACTGAAAATAGAGAAAATGGGTCAAAAAATCGATTTTTTGGCAATTTTGCGGTCCAAAATAGTGAAATTTTGCCTCAAAAATTGGATTTTTTGGAATTTTAAGAGTCAAAATTGGAGATTTCGAAGGTCCAAAGGCATTTTTTATGCCTGAAAATTCCGATTTTTGAGCTATTTTTAGCAGTTAAAAAGCATTTTTAGGCCATTTTCGGTCGATTTTTCGCCATTTTGGACCTATTTTGAGCTATTTTAAACTATTTCAAGCGCTTTTTCAGCCATTTGTGGTTCATTTTGGTCAATTTTGAGCTGTTTTAGGCAATTTTGAACCGATTTTAGAGATTTTTAGCTCTGAAAAAGGCATTTTTTGACCGAAAAATCCAATTTTTCGATGTAATTTTAAGCATTTTTCGACTATTTTCGACACTAAAAATCGAAAAAAAAAAGCATTTTTGAGCTGAAAATTCAATTTTTTAGAGGTTTTCTAGGCTATTTTGAACCTATTTAGAGCAAATTTGAGGTCATTTTTTGCGATTTTCAAACATTTTTCGCACGAAAAATAAGGAAAAATGGCATTTTTAGGTCCAAAATTCGAAATTTTTTGACGATTTTTAGCCATTTTCCACATTTTCTGGCCATTTTGGAACGCTTTTAGAACCAAAAAATTGGGAAAAATGACATTTTTGAGGTCAAAATTTCTAAATTATGGCCGAAAATTCGAAATTTTTAAAAGCTTTTTCTGACAATTTGAAGTGTTTTTAGGCCACTTCGGGCCGTTTTTCAGCTATTTTAGACCATTTTGGATCATTTTTCGTGGTTTTTCAGCAATTTTTAGCAATTTTACGCTTAAAAATTCAATTTTTCCAAGTGAAACCTCCACTAACATAGTACTGATCCGGTGTTTTTTGTATATCCATCATAAAAGCGTTTGAAACAACGCTGGAGAACAAATCGTCGTATTTTTTATTGACTTTTACCACTGCCGGCGGAATGTAGTCTTTCTGAAAAATTCGAAAAATTATTTTTAGCTAAAAATCCAAAAATCATGGATTTTCAGGCTAAAAAATCCGGAAATTTCCAATTTTTTGGCCAAAAATCAATATTTTTCGATTGCCTTACCATTAGAAAATTTTTGTACGCATATTCTCGAGCTGGCTTGTCTTTTAATCTGAAAAAGCGAATTTTTAGAAAAAAATTATTTTTTTTAAATTTTACCTATGAGATCTTCTCACTGACAACTCGTCTGAACTATCCGCATCCATTTTATTACTGAAATTTTGAAAAAATTAGAGAAAAAACCTATTTTTGTTATTTTTTTTAAAATTGGCTGTGTGCCAAGTCGCCGGCCGGTGGAAGAGAAAAGGGGGATTTCTAGGCCACGGCCATCTTATTAGAAGCAAAAAAATTGGAGAAAAACCGGAAAATTGGGGGAAATTGGGCTAAAATTGACCGAAAAATCTATAAAATACAAAAAAAACAGTCTTGTCCGAGAGGAGTACAAAGAAATGCGTTGCGGGACCACATAAACTATTGTAAGGTATGCGCCTTTAAGGTACGGTGATAGTTAGAGAAAAGACGATTTTTCGCCTTTTTTGAGGGATTTTCAGGCGGAAAATGTGTCGGAAAGATAGAAAATAAAACTTATAAGCTGAAAAATGTAATTTTTTAGCAAGAAAATGCCTTGAAAATTTGCTAAAAATTAGCTAAAAACCTCAAAAACTCAAAAATAATCATTTCGCTGCGAGGCTTAATTTACAAAATTTGACTATGCTCCTTTAAAGTACGGTGGAAAATATATTTTTTCGCTAAAAATCACAATTTTTCTCATTTTTTAAACGATTCGGCAAAAATCGATGAAACAAACAGGTTTTCGGAGGGTTTTGACACTGTTTATTGACATTTTAGCTTGCAATGAACACAGAAAAATAAAGACAGAAAACACAAAAATTAATGAATTTTGGCCAATTTCTCCAATTCCGCATTCTTTTTCGCCGCTTTTCGGCTCATAGAACGGAATAAATAAGTGACGATGGACAGGAAAAATACAGTAAACGGAATTGCAGCCAAAAATTGGGGATTACGGTAGTCGATGGTGGTTTTCTTGGCGACGAACCAGTAGTTAAGGAAGACAAGGGCTGAAAATCAATTTTTGGGGTTTAAAAGCGATTTTCTGGCTATTTTTGGCCATTTTAAGCCATTTTCAGAAAATTCTCAATAGAGCGCACTTACCTTCGCAGGAGAACCCCACTGGATAGAGCACTTTGAAGGCATTGTACCGTATCCATGTCAAATGCCGATTCGGGGTTTTCAGACACGTGGCAAGGTAGTAGGGTCCACGACAGAGCTCACTGAGCAGGTAGACGGCGACGAGAGTGAATCTGGCACAGTGCCAACCCGACATATGAGAAGCGACCCAGAGGACGAACATGCGACCCGAGACCTGGAAATTTGAAATTTTGAATTTTGAAAATTGAAAAAATTTTGAAAAATAAAACTTTTGAATAAAATTTTTTTTCAAAATTATCTGAAAATTGGCTTAAAACTGATAAAAATAGCCTTAAAATCGTAAAAATTCCGAAAAATCCCAAATGTTTTCAAATTTCCCACCTACACCAATTACGCTCTACTGTACTTGTACAAATAGCTAAAAATAGCCATAAATTAGATTAAAATAGGAAAAAATTAGCTTAAAACTACCTAAAACTGCCTAACAATGGCTGAAAATCGTATAAAATTGCCCTAAAAATGTTGAAAATAGTCAAAATGGAATTTTTGCTTAAAATTTCGAAAAATTACTCTAAAATTGTCGAAATTTAGTGTAAATCGGCTGAAAATGACTAAGAATCAGTGGAAAATAGCTGAAATTTATAGAAAAGCGCTCAAAAATCCTAAAAATTCCAAAAAAACCGATTTTTTTCAAATTCCCGCCGAGACTAATTGCGCCCTACCGTAAACAGCTGAAAACAGCGAAAATAGCTACAATCTAGGTGAAAATAAGCGTTAGATAGGTGAAAAATAAATTAAAAATAACCTAAAAACAGTGAAAATCTAAAATTTGCTAAAATTTTCAGATAATTAAGCTTAAACTGTCGAACTTTGCTCAAAATTAGTCAAAATGGGCAGGAAATGGTCTGAAAATATACTCAAAAAGCTAGAAACAGGCTAAAATAGGCAAAAATTAGCCAAAAATCCAAATTTTCAATTGTTTTTTCAAATTTCCCGTCTAAACCAAATGCGCTCTACCGTGAATGGTTAAAAACAGCAAAAATCGTATTAAAATACGCTTCAAATAGTGAAAAATAGCTTGGAAAGTATAAAAAATAGCCTAAAACAGCTAAAATTATAGTAAATTGCGCTAAAAATGGGTGAAATTCGAGTTTTGATGAAATTTTGCCGAAATTCTGCTGAAATTGTCCAAAAATAACCAAAATGGCTGGAAAATAGCATTAAAATAGTTTCCAACAGCATAAAACCTACTAAAACAGCGCTAATCTAACCAAAAACATCTAAAAATTCAACTTTTTCAAACTTCCCGCCGACACCAAACGCGCTCCACCGCCAAAAATCGCTAACCTGCATAAAAACAACAACTGGGTTCGATCTGGTCAAAAAGAACGAAAATGGAATGTCCAAGTACTGTATAGCAGTGATAATCATCAAATATCCGACCATTTGATGGTACTGAAAACCGGCGGAAGTGAAAAATTCATCATAGAATGATTGGTAGAATCCGGCAGCATGAAGAACGAAGAGAATCAGTGTGTAGATGAACAGAATCATGTCTTTGAGAGTTCCCATGTCTGGAAAAGTTGTCTGGAAGTTTTTGGAGACAAAAAAATGGCTGAAAATCGCTTAGAAATCGCTGAAAAATTGCCAGAAAACCATGTTTTCTACAGTAATCTGGAAATTTAAAGGCGCATGGCACACAGAAATTCGATTCAAACACCTGCGAAGAACAACATAGGTGACTGACCTCAATACGCTACCCTTGAGAGATGGTCATTTCGATAAGAGACGCAGAGAAAACGAGAGACATAGAGGGCTTGGCAACGTGCCAGGTATTTTTCTCCCCTCTGACTCTCTTAGTGAGCGCCCGCCAACTTCAAAGGCGCATATCTCGAAAACTAAGAAAGTTAGAAAAAAGTTGTCAACTATGAAAATATGTGAAATTTTATGAACTTCATTTTTGTAGTTAACGAAATTTGAATAGCTAAAAAATTAACGATGATACAAGCGTTTGAAAAAAGTAGCCACCTTCGAAATCGATGTGACCTTCCTCCAAGAGGCTGTATCTTTGTCAGTTTTGCAGATATCAAAATATTTTAAACAAATAAAATGTAGCTCTTCAAATTTTACACATTTTGTTAGTTGACAAACTTTTTGTAGCTTTTTTAGTTTTCGAGTTATGCGCTTTTAAAGTTGGGAGGCGCACCGACAGGAGAGAAGAGGCGCAGTGGAGGCGTCTCCGCGCGCGCACCTACTTTAAAAGCGCATATCTCACAAACCAGAAGTGCTATCAAAATTTTGTAAATTACAAAATTGTAGCTTGTACAATTTCACACATTTTCACAATTTACAAAAATTTTCTAGCTTTTCTAGTTTTCGAGTTATGCGCCTTTAAAGGTTCAGCCCGCGGAGGCGCAGACGCGTTAACTCTAAAGACGCATATCTCGCGAACGAAAATAGCTATCAAAAAGTGTTCAACTACAAACTTGTAGCTTGTAAAATTTCCAATATTTTTGTATTTAACAATGTTTTGAAAAATTAAAAATGGGCATCCGTTTATTCAATATTTAAACAATACAATACAGAATGAATCAGAAGAACAGGTATAATACATTTAATCAATTGCTTCTCAGCATCTCTTTCCAAATCTATATTTATCTGATATATCATCCACTGCGTTTCTCATTCTTTCAAAAACTTCTTTATACTCCTCAATCATTCGATCAATTCCTTTCCTATCTACCAATTATATATACCTACGCACCTTTTCAAACTTAATCCTAAAATATTTTCGAATTGCTGGAAACCGTTTATCCAGATATTTTACCGCAGTAGTTACATTGTGCTCATACAAGTGACGACTATCAAGGCTTCTAAAAATGCATTTCGGCTCGATCAGATCGTAATAAGCCTGAATAGTAGGCGCTGATGCTAGATCATTGTCACTGGGCTTAGGCCTGCGCGGTTTCCATGGTGGCAGTGGCTCCAGATTCAGCGTCGACCGTAACTCCGTTAGACCTATGGTTGCAACACTCTGTGGGATCAATGTAATGGAAAGTAATCGTGCTATGTCACTTCGAACGATGTAGCCTGCTAGCTCCTCGACCTCGCTGTTGCTCAAGCAGGTTTCAGCAATCTTTTTGAGCTCAGCTTCCTCGTCGAATGGTTCAGATGTTGTGGTGATGTCTATTACATCAGTGGGTTTGGACGTAGAAATGTTGCTAGCTTAAAATGTTTATTTCACTATGGTATTCATAAAAGTGGTCATACCTGCTCGTACATTGGTCCCAAGACAGAGACCTACGAAGAATACTGCCAACATATAGCGTGGCTCGCAACGAGATCAATATGAACTAAAACAGCAATGTATTACAGTGATAATATAGTGATTATGAACAGCAATCAGATTTGAAATATAGGAAGAGGGGAGGCGGGCAGCCGATCCACCTATCTCACATCCCGCGACCCAAATAGATCATTCTCATATATCACTCTTCTGCCTAATTGTAGTTCATATTGATCCTACGCTAGATATTTCCAGCCAAATCTTATGTTGGCTATATTCTTTGTATGCTTCTGTCTTGGGACCAATGTACATGCAGGTATGACCACTTTCATGATTAGAATAGACACCTAAAAATGTTATATTTGACAAGCTAAAAGTCTACAGTACCGTTAAAGGGAACGTTTTTAATATGCCCTTCTTGGATGGGATGAAGTTATCGGTGCTTTTAGTTAGAGACATCTAGCTCCGAAAAAGTCCGAATTTTCAGACAAAGGTTTCCAGCATTCAATTGAATCCGTGGGCTAGTATAGAGGATAGCTCAAACGGACAATTTTAAAATCCTTCCTTTGGTGAACATATAACCTACAGTACTTTTCAGGTATTATTGCTACTACACCTCCTACCACGGATTTGATAGACACCACCACAACACCTGCACCTTTCTACGAAGACGCCGAACTCAAAAAGATTGTTGAAACCTGCTTCTTCGACAGCGATTTCGAGGAACTAACAGGCTACACCGTTCGCAGATCCATAGCGTATTGGCTTGCCTACAGTGTGATCCCTGAGAGTGTGGCGACTATAGGTCTAACGGAGTTACGGTCAACGCTGAATCTGGAGCCGCTCCTTGCTTGGAAACCTTATAACGACACTAAGCCAAGCGACTGGGATTTCGCATCTGCTCCTTCCATTCAGGCATATTACGATCTTAAGGAACCACGCTCCAATGATAGAAGTCTTAATAGTACCTCCTTGTACGAGCACAATGTAAATACCGCGGTTGCATATCTGGATAAAAGATTTCCAGCGATTCGCAAGATTTTTAGGCGTAGGTTTGAAAAGGTTCATACATATAAGAAATTGATAAATAGGAAAGGAATCGATCGAATGATTGAGGAATATCAAGAAATTTTCAAAAGAGTAACAAAAGCATTAAGGGAAATGGAACAAGTGAGTGCTCTTGAATGCGAAGATTTAATGTATTGTACCTGTTCTTCTGTTTCATTCTCTATTGTGTTGTTTAAATATTGAATAAATGGATACAAGATTGAATCTATCAGAATATTGTTGAATACAAAAGTATTGACAGTTTTACAAGCTGCAATTAGAGAGAAAGTATCTCTCCCAGTTCCACAGATATCAACATTTTGTAAACTACAAAAATGTAGCTCTTTAAATTTCACACATTTTGCTAGTTAACAAAGTTTTTCTAGCTTTTTTGGGTTGCGAGATATGCGCCTTTAAAGTTGGCGTGCGCTCAGAGGGTCTCCATTCTCAGCGTCTCCGCGCACACCTATTTTAAAGGCGCATATCTCGAAAACTAAAAAAGCTAGGAAAAAGCTGCCAACTACAAAAATGTGTGACATTTTATGAACTTCACTTTTCCAGTTAGTAAAATTTAAATATCTGTAAAATGAAGGAAGATATAGGCGTTTGAAAAAGAAACTCTCTTTTGAAATTGATTAAACCCTCTTTCAAGTAACAGTATCTCTGTCAATTTATTAGATATCAAAATTTTGTTTATTGCAAAAATGTAGATCTTCAAATGTTACACATTTTAATAGACTTTTTCTAGCTTCTCTAGTTTTTGAGATATGCGCCTTTAAAGTTGGCGTGCGCTCACAGGGTTTGCCTTCTCAGCGTCTCCGCGCACACCTACTTTAAAAGTGCATATCTCACAAACCAAAATAGCTATCAAAAAGTGTTTAACTGCACAAATGTAGATCTTCAAATTTTACACATTTTCACAGTTTACACAAGCTTTCTAGCTTTTTTAGTTTTTGAGATATGCGCCTTTAAAGATGGAACGCACGGAGAGGCGCGCTAACTTCAAAGGTTCATATCTCAAAAACTGAAATAGCTATCAAAAAGTGTTCAACTACAAACTTGTAGCTTGTAAAATTTCCAATATTCCTGTAGTTAACAATGTTTTGATATATCCAATGGTTTATCCGTTTATTCAATATTTAAACAACACAATACATAATGAATTGAAATAACAGGCACAATACATTTAACCGATTGATTTCCGGCATTGACGATTATAGTCACTCGCTTTTATCATTTCTTTCACTGTTTTTTCTACTCTCTCACGAGCATTTTTATACTCCTCAAGCATTTGATCTACTGCTTTCCTATCTACCAATTCCATAGACATACGCACCTTTTCAAACTTAATCCTAAAATATTTTCAAATCGCTGGAAACCTTTTATCTAGATATGCTACCGCGGTAATCACATTGTGCTCATACAAGTGATGACTATCAAGAACTCTGTGCAAGGAGCGTGGTTCCTTAAGATCGTAATAGGCCTGAATGGTAGGTGCCGATGCAAAATCCCAGTCACTGGGATATGTGTCGTTGGCTCTACTATGATATCTTGGTTCTTAGAAAAAATTTTGGTCCTTAGAAAAAAATTTGGTCCTTAAAAAAAATTTTGGTCCTTAGAAAAAATTTTGGTCCTTAAAAGGGTTCACCCCTGTTATGGATATTTTTGGATATTTGTTGCATTTTTATGCAGTTATAAAGTTGTTTGTTTGTTTTTTTCATTAATTTTTGCTTTTCGAAGTTTGAGACACATTCCCTGTAAAAGTCAACTTCCGACATGCTGCCCATACAAAATCCAAACTTGTTTTTTTGTATTGAGATTGTAATTACCTATTGCCAGGACTCTTCCAAGATACAGCTGCCACATTTGGGTTGGTCTCACTAGGTACTGTCCAGACTGTGACCAATTTTGGTCTAACAATGAAAATAATTCTCTATGGTAATAATGATAAGATTCAACTCGGGATAGTTCATTTTCATTATATTAAGCATTTTCCGTGTTGAAGCGAAACTTCTTATTTGTTTCCTTTCTGCTGGAAATTTTCATTTTCCCCATTTTTCGAAAAAGAATTTACTGGAATCTGTTGTCTTAAAAAATTAGGATCTGTTCGACTATAGTGTGGCAATGGCCAAATGAATTAGGCAATGACCGAATTAGTGGGACAAAGGTCGAATAAACTCCTTCCAGTTCTGTCTGAGTTTATAGGTCATATGTGTGTTTGAAGGCACTGTAAGCGTCTGCAGGTCCCATGGAAACTTATAGATCCCATAAACATACGGAACTCTCAGATGTGGTTTCACAGTGCGACGTTTTTTTTCTAAATTCAGTAAGTTTTATGTGTAAAATATATTTCGATTGTTGAAAAGGGGTTATTTGGCCATACCCATCATTCAAAATAAGGGCTACAACAATTGATAAGAGTGATGAAGTTAGAGCCCATAGTCCGATGAAACATCGGAAAAAAACGTACATCGAAAGTACACTGAGCTTTCAGGGACATTGGCTCAGAGGGTACATGGAGTCTTGTGATGTAGAGCGTTTAAGGCTCAGCCTTTTTTTTGAGCTATTTCGGGAGTTTTTTGTCGGGTATGGATGGAATACCAGAATACTGCTATGATGACTTTAAAAACAAACTAAAAACTTACCTGTCCGTTCTTTCTTACAGGCTTAGGCTATAATGCGTTACACCCCAAGATTCCATGTATCCTCTGTATCAATGTCCTTCTAATTTCGATGGATCCTGAACCCCAATTTTATCACTCTCATAAATTCTAGTAGCCCATTTTTTGAGTGATGCGTTTGATCCTGGCAATAGCTAATTACAATCTCAATACAAAAAAACAAGTTTGGATTTTGTATGGGCAGTATGTCGGAAGTTGACTTTTACAGGGAATGTGTCTCGAACTTCGAAAAGCAAATATCAATGAAAAAACAAACAAAAAACTTTATAACTGGATTAAAATGCAACAAATATCCAAAAATATCCATATCAGGGGTGAACCCTTCAAAGGACCAAAATTTTTTCTAAGGACCAAAATTTTTTTAAGGACCAAAATTTTTTTTAAGGACCAAAATTTTTTCTAAGGACCAAGATATCATAGTAGAGCCTGTGTCGTTCCAAGGTTTCCATGGAGGCAGTGGCTCTAGATTCAACGTCGCACGTAACTCCTTTAGACCTATGGTATCCAGACTTGCGTCCATCATTGTAGCTGCAAGTCCTCGAGCTATGAAACTGCGAACGGTGTAGCCTGCTAGCTCCTCGTAATTGCTGTCGTTGAAGCAGGATTCAGCGATCTTTTTGAGCTCAGATTCTTCGTCGAAAGGTGGAGATGTTGTCGTGTTGTCTATCAGACCAGTGGTCGTAGATGTGGAAGTAGCTATAATACCTGAAAAGTGCTGTAGTCATTGATATTTTTAGTTGTCTATTCTAATCATGAAAGTAGTCGGTAGTGATAGGGATGAGAACTTAGAGATTGAGAACTCAAAAAAAGAGCTCAAAAATTGAGATATTGGGAAGAACGACTCCAAAGAGAAGATCGTTGGATTCAGAACTTCGCGTTAGAGCCGTTAGTTCTCGTTTCTCTAGTTCTTAATCCTGGCACCACCAAGTTGTCATACCTGCATGTACATTGGTCCCAAGACAGAGAAATACGAAAAGTATTAGCAACATAAGATTCGCCTGGAAATATAATACAACCACTGACGTGATCGACATCACCACCACAACATCTCCACCTTTCGACGAAGACGCTGAGCTCAAAAAGATTGCTGAATACTGCTTCAGAACCAGCGATTTCGAGAACCTATCCGGCAACACCGTTCGCGATGTACTAGCTCGAACTCATGGCTATGCATTGATCAGAGAGAGTGTCAATACTATAAGTCTAACGGAGTTACGGTCAACGCTGAATCTTGAGCCACTTCCTCCATGGAAAAATTTTAACTACACGGATCCCAGTGATTGGGATTTTGCATCTGCGCCTTCCATTCAGGCCTATTACGATCTTAAAGAACCACGATCTCTGTACAGAGCTCTTGATAGTCACTTTTTGTTTGAGCACAATTTACCTCCAGCCATAGCATATCTAGATAAACGGTTTCCAGCGATTCGCAAGATTTTTAGGCGTAGGTTTGAAAAGGTTCGTAGGTCTATAGAATTGGTAGATAGGAAAGCAATCGATCGAATGATGGAGGAGTATAAAGAGGTTCTTAAAAGAGTGAGAAAAGCAGTAGAGGAAATGACAGACTTTGAATACCAGAAAGCAATTAGATGCTACAAAATGTGGAGAGAAGAAACTGATTAAATGTATTACATCTGTTCTTCTAATTCATTTTGTATTGTGTTGTTTAAATATTGAATAAATGAATACCCAATCGAATTTATCAGAACATTATTAAATATAAAAATAACTAGAAATTTCACAAGCTACAAGTTTGTAGCAAGAAAATGAAAACAGACTGGAGCTCCCGGTTACTGTAAAAAATCTTCAAAAATTATCAACTAATGAAATGTGCCAAATTTTATGTCGTACATTTTATAAGATTACAAATTTCCTGTATCTCAATTGCGAATTGAGATAATTAGTGTCAAAGTAAAACAATTTTTCCTCTGAATATGGCATCACACGGGATGTGAGCGAGATATAGGTCGATCGGATGCCCGCCTTCTTCTTTTGTTTTAAATCTGGTCGCTGTTCATAACATATTATCATTATTATACATCGCTGTTGCCAAATTTTTGTTCATATTGACCTCGTTGCGCTATACTTTCAGCTACACTAGATTTCCAGCCGAATCTCATGTTGGCAATATTCTTAGTAATTCTCTGTCTTGGGACTAATGTACATGCAGGTAGGACCACTTTCATGATTAGAATAGACAACTAAAAATGTTATATTTGACAAGCTAACATTGATATATAACTACAGTACCATTTAGGTGTTATTGCTACTTCCACATCTACGACCACTGATCTGCTAGACAACACCTTAACATCTGATCCGTTCGACGAAGAAGCTGAGCTCAAAAAGATTGCTGAATCCAGCATCAATGTCGAGGAGCTAACAGGCTGCACCGTTCAAAGTGACGTAGCGCGGACACTTGGGCCTGTATTGCTCGGAGCGAGTTTGGAAGCCATAGGTCTAACGGAGTTACGTGCAACGTTGGATTTAGAGCCACTCCCTAAATTGAAACATTGTTTCATTCCTTGGCCCACTGACAGTGATCTTGCATCTGCGCCTAGCATTCAGGCCTATTACGATCTTAAGGAACCACGCTCCTTTTCGAGATGCCTTGATAATCCCTTTTTGTTTGAGCATAATTTACCTCCAGCGATTGCATATCTAGATAATAGGTTTCCAGCGATTCGCAAAACTTTTAGGCGTAACTTTGAAGAAGTTAGTAAGTCTATGGAATTGGTAGATAGGACAGCAGTAGATAGACTGGTTCACGAGTTTTATGAGGTTCATAAAAGAGTAGACAGAGCAGTGGGTAAACTGACATTGAGAAAATACCCTGACTGCCCGGAAACAATTGATTAAATGTACTGTACTTTTCTTGTTGTTTATTCTGTTTTGTGTTGTTTAAATATTGAATAAACGTTTTCTTGATTGTTGCTACAAGTGTATCTTTAAACACTTTTTGATAGTTTTTTTAGTTTTCGAGATATACACCTTTAAAGTTTTCGCGCTCTGGGACGGTATATCAGCGAGCTCAAGCTTTAAAGCCGCATATCTCGAAAACTAGGAAAGCTAGCAAAAATTATATACCGTAAAGCCTGTATTAGAAGGGCCCCTGAAATTGAAGGGCCCCTCTAATTGAAGTGCCCCCTAGCAACCTCGCGAAAAATAGAAGGGCTCCCTCTATTTGAAGTGCCCCCTCTAATTGAAGTACCCCTTTGACTACCTCTTTTGATTTTCAGCCGTTCTTTTCTGCTGTTTCGATTGAATTATTGTCTTCGATTGAATTATTATTTCGATTGAATTATCCCCTCTGATTGAAGGGCCCCTCTAGGGACCCCTGGAAAAATAGAAGGGCCGGAAATAGAACAGACCATAATATCTGAAGTAGTATCTCCGAGTATTATCTGGTATCTTTGAGTGGTATCTCCGAATCCGGGCGGAGATGTGAGAGGCCAACCGAACGCCCGCCTTCTTCTTTTGTTTCAAATCGTTCACCATATACATATTACCATTATTATACATTGCTGGTGCCTAATTTTGGTTCATATTGACCTCATTGTGCTACTCTCATAACTACGCTAGACATATCCAGCCTAATATTATGTTGGCAATACTATTCCTATGTCTCTGTCTTGGGACCAATGTACATGCAGGTATGACCTTTTAGAAACATTTATAACTACTACAGTACCATTTAGGTGTCATTGCTACTTCCAAATCTACGATCACTGACAACACTCTAACATCTGAATCGTTCGACGAGGATGCTGAGCTCGAAAAGATCTCTGAAACCTGCTTGAGCAACAGCGATTTCGAGGAGCTAGGAGACCACTCTGTTACTCCACACTTGGCGCAAACCTTTGGCCTTCTGTTGCTCCCAGCTGGTGTGGAAACAATAGGTCTAATGGAGTTGCGTACGGCGTTGAATCTTGAGCCAACTCCTCCATGGAATCGTACGTCTTATCCCAGTGACATCGATTTCGCCTCTGCGTCTACCATTCAGGAATACTACGATCTTCGAGAATCACTCGTTTTCCACAATAGAGACTTTGATAATAAGTTCTTCCCAATAAATGAGCATACTATAACTACTGCGATAGCATATCTAGATAAACGATTTCCAGCGATTCGGAGACTTTTTAGGCGTAGGTTTGAAGAAGTTCGTGGGTCTACAGAATTGGTAGACTGGAAAACAGTAGATCGAATGATTTTCGAGTATGTACTCTATTCTCCTAAAGTAAACAAAGCAGTGTTTCAATTGAACCCATGGGTAAACCCTAAATGCTTTGATGCCACCAATATTATGAATTTTTAAGTGTTTTATTAAATGTAAGATTGCATAATTTTTTACCTCTTATGCTCATTATTACTTTCACGGTTTACATCGGAATAAATGATAATAATAATTAATTATGCTTCTTTTTCTGATTCATTTTGTATTGCATTTAAATAGTGTATAAACGGATACCCAATAGAATCTTTCAAAACATTGTTGTATATCAAAATATTGGAAATTTTACAAGCTACAAGTTTGTAGTTGAACACTTTTTGATAGCAAGTCAGGTTTTTGAGATATGCGCCTTTGAAGTTACTGCGGAAGCGGGGCGAAGGTGGTGTGTCTGCGGAGCGCACATGCTTTAAAGGCGCATATCTCAAAAACTAAAAAAGCTAGATGCAACTCAATTGTTATGAAAATGTGCGAACTTTGAAAATCTATATTTTTGTAATAGTAAACTTTTTGACAGCTTGTCAGGTTTTTGAGATATGCGTCTTCGAAGTGAGCGTGCGCCGAGACTCGACGCGCTCTCTGCTCCTCTCCTTTCCTCTCGGAGAGCGCGCTTACTTTAGAGACGCATATCTCAAAAACTAGGAAAGCTATCAAAAAGTGCTCAACTACAAAATTGTGTAGAATTTCAAGAGCTACATTTTTGTCGTTTACTAAAATTTGATATCTGCAAAACTGACGGATCTACAGTCTTTTTAAAGCTTGGGGTATTTCAAACGTCCGTAGTTGGATAGCTCGTTCCCCAATCTTGACTTGCTGCTGGTTTTGATCAATTTCGAACATTTAAAACTATTTTTTGTAAAGTCTTGTAGTATATCTCTCCGATTATGATACGAAGAACTTTCACTTCCAATATCAGGGATAAGAGATAGGTAGACCAGGATGCCCGCCATCTTTCTTCCTTTATTTCAAATCTGGTCGCTGACTGTTCCTAATCACTAGACTTATCATCGCTCTTTTAACAGAGATACATCACTGTTGCTAATTTTCTATGTTTCCAATATTTTTGGTATTATGGTTATGTCTTCAGACCAATGTACATGCAGGTTAAACCATTTTGATGATTAGGAGAGTCAAATAATCATATTGTATGTATTTAAGCTAGTGATACTGCTACTTCGTCATCTACGACTACTATTCTAAAGGTTCGTAGTTCTATGGAATTGGTAGATAGGAAAGCAGTAGATCGAATGATTCTAGAATTTTATGAGGTTCATAGAAGAGTAAAGACAGCAGTGAATAAAATGAGAAGAAACTGTAGAAGCATTCGATTAAGTGTATTATACCTGTTCTTCTAATTCATTTTGTATTGTGTTGTTTGAAGATTGAATAAATGAATACCCAATTGAATCTTTCATGATGTTTTTCATAATAAATGATTGCAAAATTCACAAGCTACATTTTTGTAGTTGAACACTTTTTTCTAGCTATTTTAGTTTTCGAGATATGCGCCTTTAAAGTTAGTGCGCCGAGAGGGCGGTGTGTCTGCGTCTCGGCGCACGCTCTACTTTCAAAGACGCATATCTCGAAAACTAAAACAGCTATTAAAAAGTCTGACACTACAAAAATAGGTGAAATTGAAAGAGCTACATTTTTGTAGTTGACAATTCTTAGCTAGCTATTTTAGTTTTCGAGATATGCGTCTTTAAAGTTAACATGGGCGAATTCTCTGCGTTTTTGCGCACGCCGACTTTAAAGGCGCATATCTTGAAAACTAAAAAAGTTAGCTGAAACGTGTAAACTAAAAAATTGTTTGAAATTTTAAGAGCTACATTTTGTTAGTTTACAACTTTTTGATAGCTACCGTAGTTTTGGAGATATGCGCCTTTAAAGTGGACGTTAGTGTGAGGAGACGCAGACACAAATTTAAAGGCGCATATCTCCAAAACTACGGTAGCTTTCAAAAATTCGTCAACTAACAAAATGTAGCTCATAAAATTTCCCACATTTTATTTGTTGAAATTTTTTCGAAATCTTCTACAGTAACCGAGATAATTACGGTCAAAGAGACGGCAATTACCAAAGTTTCGCGCTGTTCTCAATAGAGCGCA
Organism: Caenorhabditis nigoni; assembly: GCA_027920645.1. Lineage (NCBI taxonomy): Eukaryota > Metazoa > Nematoda > Chromadorea > Rhabditida > Rhabditidae > Caenorhabditis > Caenorhabditis nigoni. The sequence goes on from CP115866.1 coordinate 14,727,769, forward strand.
TTTGCTCAAAAATCCCATGTTTCTAGGTCAAAAATGCCTGAAAAAACCAAAAATTTTATTGAAAAGGAATGAAAATTGGCGATTTTAAGAGAAAAAGAGAGAGAAAAATGCTCACAGGGGGAGGGGAAAAACCATGAAAAAAAAACGCCTAAAAAGAGAGGGAAACAAGCTAAAAATTACGGAAAAAAAAACGGAACAAAAAATTGTGTGACGACAGGAAAAATTAATTCTTCTTTGGGATGTGCCTATAGTGGTGGTGTTGGGTAGAGAGAAGTTAGACGAAAGCGACGCGATCCTGAAAAAAAGAGATTTTCAGCTTTTTTCTTGACTGAAATTTGAATTTTGCTGCGTTTTTTTTTTTCAGGCCAAAATAGGCCATTTTCAGTCCAAAATAAGTCCGATCTGGGTGATTTTTTGGGAAAAAAGGTCAATTTTCAGGCCAAAATAGGCTATTTCAGGCCAAAATTAGGCCACTCACAGGCCAAAATAGGCATTTTCAGGCCAAAATAAGACCATTTTTCCGGTGGAAATAGGCATTTTAAGGCCAAAATTAGGCCAAAAAAGTCTATTTTCATGTCAAAATTAGGCCATTTCTAGTCCAAAATGTGTCTTTTTATGGTCAAAACGAGCAATTTTTAGGCATATACAGGCACTTTTACAGGTAAAATAGACGATTTTCAGGCCAAATTAGGCATTTTCAGGCAAAAATTAGGCCGTTTTTCAGACCAAATAGGCCATTTTTCAAGCCAACATAGGCATTTTCAGGCCAAAATAGGCATTTTTGAGCCATTTCTAGTCAAAAACAGCGCCGATCTGGGTGATTTTTAGGTCAAAAAGGGTCTTTTTTGTGGTCAAAATTAGGCCATTTCTAGTCCAAAATAGGCCGTTTTCAGCTCAAAATACGACAGTTTTGAGCCATTTTTTCAATTTTTTCACATCTTTATTCCAATAAAATTAATGTCGTTTTTTCATGTCATTTCAAAGAGAGTTCAATAAATTCGCTATTTCATCTATACCTTCTTCTGGGTGAATTTGGCAAACACCGAATCGATGTGAGCCTTCACATCGGCCATTGGCTTCGCCGCGTCGACTTTCACATGGACACCGTGCTTCTGGTAGTAGTCGACGAGTGGAACAGTCTGGAAATAGATAGGGGGTAATTATGGGTAATTAGTGTAATTAGGGATCGAATTGGGGCTGTTTTTCAGCTATTCTAGGTCTACTTAGGGCTATTTTAGGTCAATTTAGACTATTTTTCAGCTATTCTAGGCCCTAAAATAGTGGTTTTCTAGGTCAATTTGAGCTGGAAATGGGGGCTAATTAGAGTAATTAAGCTAATTAGGTCGATTTGGGGTTTCTAGGGTACTTTAAAGGCTATTTTGGGTCAAATTAAACCATTTTCAGCCATTTTTGGTCCTAATATAGGGTTTTCCTGGGTATTGTGAAGTTATTTTCAGTCTGGAAATGGGGGTAATTACCGTAATTAGGCTAATTAGGTCAATATCAAGCTCTCTTTTTAAGGTTCACAGAGTATTTTTCAGGCTATTTTAGGTCAAATTGGGGCTATTTTAAGTCAATTTAGACCATTTTTCAGCTATTTTAGGTAAAAAAAAAGCCGTTTTCAGTCATTTTTCCTCTAAAATAAGCCATTTTCAGCCATTTTTAGATTCAAATTTTCAGTAAAAACCGAATTTTTGGGTCGTTATCACTCATTTTCATCCAATTTTCCTCCTCACCATTTGATGATACTGAACCAATCTCTTTCTCAACGTCTCCTCATTATCATCAGATCGACGAATCAGTGGCTCTCCAGTGATATCGTCCTTCATTGGGACCTTTGGTGGTTTGAATTCCAAATGATAGCTTCGGCCGGAAGCGATATGGAACAGGCGTCCAGTGATACGACGGACCAACAAATCATCGGCAATGTTGAACTCGACGACAGTGTCCAGTGGCGTCTTTCGGCGTTCCAGAATCTCGTCGAGCTGGAAAAACAAGGGGCGTGGTTTGGGTGGATTTTAGGTCATTTTTAGCGTAAAATTAGGTCTTTTCTGTGGGGAAAATCGGCTATTTTCGGGTCAAAATTGTCATTTTTTTGTCATTTTTCGAGGCAAATTTGTCATTTTTAGTGCCAAATAGATCATTTTTAGTCATTTTCGGTGCCTAATTCGTCATTTTAGGTCATTTTCAACGTCAAATTGGCGATTTCGGGTCAAATTTGGGCTTTTCTAGAGGGGAATATGCTATTTCTAGTGTCAAATTAGACGTTTTTCAGATTTTCAGATGAAAAATGGCTATTTTCGGGTCAAATTTGGCTCATTTTCTGCTATTTTGGGTCATTTTCTGGGTCAAATCTGTCAATTTCAGAGTTGTGTCATTTTTAGCCGATTTTCCACTAATTTTCAGTCATTTGTAGCCGATTTTCAGCCAATTTATGTCCTTTTTCAGGTCATTTCAGCCGTTCCGAGACGAAATTTCGATCAATTTGACCGATTTTCATGCCATTTTCAGCCAAAAAACATGGCAAAATGGACCATTTTCATACATGTCGGAATTGAATGACTGAGAGGCCAAAAATCTGACGAGCTAGGAAAAATTGGCGAAAAAATCTGACGAGCTAGGATTTTTAGTGGAAAAAATTTTGACGAGCTACAAATTTTAGGCTATTTCATAAGTTATTCCTTTTCAAACCTTGAAATAAAAATCTTTTTTTCACCTTTTTTTTCTCTACACATTACTTCACATTCTACAACATTTCCGTTGTATTCAACACTCTCTTGCGAAAGGTCGAAATCCATGCTAATATTGATTAGCAGGAAACCTAATGGGAGAAGCGCGCGGCGCCCTTACACGTTCCCCTGTGTACCGACATCTCCCGGGTTCCGCCGACCGCTATGTTTTGTGTGTGCGCCGACTCCGCCCACTTTCTCTTCGACACAGGGTTTTCTGGCGTCCGTATTCGGCTTAAACGAGGTCAAAAAAATAAATTTTTTTTTTTAATAAACTGCTACTGACCACCACTTTCCATTTTTCGAAACTGACGAGCTTGGTTTTTTGATGCCACTGAGCCGCGGGACTTCATGACTGCAAGAGCAATTAACACTGAATGACCGGCACTTAGTCATGAGTTTCGGCATGTCGTCATACTTGACCGATTTTCAAAATTTTTTTTTTGCATATATACTTCTTTTTATGACAAATACAACCGGCTTGTGTGACGAGCTACATGCCACCTCCTTCGTCAGTTATCTGCTCGCCTCTATATTACAGTAATCCGTCAGTCATGCATGCTTGCAGCTCAGTAACGGCTATACTTGAAGCTCGTCCGTCGAGTGGAAACGATTTCTAGACGTTTTTTACTTATTTTAAAAAAAAATTGACATTCTTTCTTCCACTGGGTCGCCTAATATTCATCATCTTTACCATGTTCAGAAATCTCCCCTCTCTCTTCTTTCTCTATCTCGTACACACAACTCTCTCCTCAGTGTTTCGCCTCTCATATTCTTCTTCTGAATGCATTCACTCAATAACATCGATCATATTTAATCACTTTTATTAAACAAAAAAATTTTATTAAGGAGGAAAAAAAAAAAAATTTTCCCTTCGGGAAAATTTTTTTTCTCAAAATTTTCTGACGAGGTACCCAGTCATCCCCAGTCATTTTGGATGTCATGTATGACCATTTTTAGCCGTTTCTAGGCAAAATTAAGCCAGTGTGGGATCATTTTCAGCAATTTCTCACCCATTTTTGAGATATTTCGAGCGATTCTAAATCTATTTTGGTCTCATTTTGCCATCTTTTAGGGTGAAGCAGGTCATTTTGACTCATTTTTCAGACCTAAATTCTATAAAATTTGATCATTTTGGGATCATTTCCAGCGATTTCTGTCAGATTTCTAGCTTTTTTTTTTGGCAATTTTCAGCCCTCATTCAGCAATTTCTAACTCATTCTTAGGCTATTTTCAGTCGAATTATGTCATGTTTTGAGTCACTTTCAGGTCATTTTCGGAATTTTTCACCCATTTTTCAGAACTTCCAACATCATTTTAGCTATTTCTGAGCAATTTTAGCTCATTTTTGCAGCTCTCTAAATCAATTTTCAGGATTAAACTTGACTTTTTTGAGCATTTTTAGGAGAAACCGGTCATTTTTCACAATTTCGAGCTCATTTTTAGGCTACTTGGATCAAATTTCCTGCTAAAAAGATTAAAATTTGACCGTCTTAGGACCATTTCCGGCGATTTTCAGCATTTTTCAGCTCCAATTACCTTCTCAGCCTGTCCACTAGTACGTGGGAATCCGTCGAGAATGAATCCGTACTTGCACTCGGGCTTCTCCAACTTCTGCTCGATGAGCTTACAGACGACGTCATCGCTGACGAGCTTTCCGGCGTCCATCGTCGCTTTCAGCTGTTTTCCGAATTCGGAGCCGGAGGCGACTTCCGCGCGGAGCAGATCACCTGGAAATTGGGTCATTTTCAGTCATTTAGGGGTGAAAATATGTCAAAAAATCAATTTTTGGGGCTATTTAGTGGGAAAATCATATTTTTTGATCGTTTTTGGCTCAAAATTAGTTGTTTTACATTCAATTTTCGGTACTTTTCAGCGATTTATAGACGAAAATTGGCCATTTTTCAGTGATTTTTCAGGTGAAAATGGGATTTTTAGCCAATTTCGATAGGAAAACTGGTCATTTTAGGTCAAATTACGGTATTTTCCAGAGATTTTTGGGGTGAAAATAGGTCAAAAAATCGATTTTTAAGCTATTTTTTGGTCATTTTTAGACCAAAAATCGTCATTTTTCAATGATTTTCAGACATTTTTGTGGTGAAAATAGGTGAAAAATCGGATTTTTAGGGTATTTAGGCCCAAAAATCACTATTTTTCAGCGATTTTCTCCATTTTCCAACTAACCAGTAGCCAAATGGCACGAGAAGTATTTCGAAGCGAACGCCGGCGCTTGGGTTCCCTTTCCCGATCCGGGTGGTCCGATGAAAATGGCTCGAATGCCACGTGCCAGAGTTTCCGATGGTCCAGTGGATGCAGTGGCTGCTGGCTGCGCGGCTGGTTGCGTTTTTGGCACTCCCATGGCTGGAAAATCGGGGTTTTTAGAGGGAAAATTGGCTGAAAAACAAGGAAAAAAGGCGAAAAATCAGTGAAAAATAGGGAAAAATGCGATTTTTCAGCTGAAAATTCGGTGAAAAATAGCGAAAAATGAGATTTTTCGGCTGAAAACTTGGTGGAAAATGGCAAAAATCGGCTGGAAATAGCCAATTTTTTAGGTGTAAAAAATCAAATTTTGAGCTATTTTTCTAGCTAAAAACGACCTAAAAGCCAATTTTTAGCGATTTTCCGCGCCTAAAATACCCAAAAATCGCCTAAAAACCAACTTTTTTAGCTCTGGAAACTGCAAAGAACGATCACTCGTTGAGCTGGAAAAATATGGCAAAATGTGGCGGAAAACACCGCAAAAACTGGTGATAATAGACACAAAAAAGGGGGTCACACGCAATGTGTTTGATCAGATTTTTTGCCAAAAAAATTGGGAAAAATGAGGTGATGCAGTGTGATGGAGGGGGAAAATGGCAAAAATTGGAAGAAAAATCTGGAAATTCGGCTGGAAATTGATCAATTTTAGCCGGAAAATTTGAAAAAAATGACCTAAAAACTCGAAAAATCTGCGTTTTGGACCAATTTTAGCCGGAAAATTGGTGATTTTCAGCAATTTTTACTGATTTTTTAGCCGAAAATCGGCAATTTTTCAATTTTTTCGAATATTTTTGTCACAAAATTTGACCAGAAATTTTCAGAATTTTCCCTGAAAAAAAAGTGGATTTCGGGTCTGAAAAACAAGAAAATTAGCTGGAAAACCCGCAAAATTTTGGAAAAAGCTAACTTTTTGCCCAAAAATCCTATTTTCAAGCCACAATCTCAAAATTAGCTCAATTTTTCTGAAAATTTGGCCAATTTTCTTGCCAAAAATGCTATTTTCCCTGAAAAATGTGTATTTTGATTTTTAATTACACTATAAAATAGGCAAAAGCGGTCAAGAGGGAACTGATAAGGAAATTTGGGGACTTTGCACTTTTTCATTTTTTTCGAGGGTGAAAAATCGAGGAAAATCGATTTTTAGGCTTGAAAATAGTCTAGAATTGTGTCTTAAACCTGAAAATAAAAATTTTTTTTTTCATGAAATTTGAAAAATCCAATTTTCCCGCCCAAAATTCCTCAAAAACCGCTCAAATTGGGTATCAAAAGATGTAGAAAATTTTTCTCTACCTAGTAATCCAAAAAATAAACCGACAAAGTGAAAAATTAAGGGAGAACAAGGCAAAAAACTTGTGCAAATAGGCTTGACTCGTTGGCGCCGGGTCCCACCACGATCGCCGTCGTGTACTCCTCGTGGACAAGCCAGAAGATTCAGGAACTGAGAATCTCGGCTGAAAATTACGGGTTTTTGACTGAAAATCGGTGTTTTTTGGGGATTTTTGGGGTTGCTAAGCTCAAAAATCGCACTTTTCGACGCTTTTACGGTCGTTTAAATTGAGAAAAACGTCCGAAACCCCCCAAAATTCCATTTTTTCAAAAAAAAAATTTTTTTTTTCGAATTTTAAATACAAAGATAAAAAAGTCTACGCACCGCCCAGAAAAGTTGATGATACAGATGAAAAAGGAGGAATTTGCGCGGTACAAAAAAGACAAAAAAAGAGAGAAGAGGATTAGAGAAAAAGGGGAAAAAGGGACTTGAGAACGAGGTCAAGGCGACGGAAGACGACGCGAATTGCGCGCAGAAAACGGAAAACCGAAGAAGAAGTTTTGTTTCCTGAGAACCTGCAAATTTATTTTTATTCTTCATATTTTTCAAAAAATTCAAATTTTTCTGAAAAATGCCAAATTTTCGAGGTAAAACCCCTTTAAAATCCCTGAAATGCCATTTTTCCCACTCTTCCAGCACACTTTTCCTGCAGAAATATCATCAATTTATTGGTGAGAATCCCTCTGGCAACTTTTTTGATCCATCAGTTTTCCCACTGGCTTTTCAGCCGCGAGAGGACTCTTCAATTGGTCCAGGTAACAAAAATCGATGAAAAATGCTTTATTTTCATTGAAAACTGGGAAAAATTCAGGAAAAACGAAGAAAAATGAGCTAAAAATCTTAAAAAATGATTTGAAAAAAATTGAAAAAGCTTGCTCGTCAATCTCTGTGCAAGTTGTGCAAACACCGGCGCCCAAAAATGCACAGACGGAGTTTTCAGCGGGAAGTTCAAAAATTCAAATTTTAAGGTTAAAAAACGGAAAAAAAGGCGAAAAAACCGATTTTTTTCAGGAAAAAATGAAAAAATCCAAAAATTTAGCTTCTAAAAAATTTCAGTTCTTCACCGCCCACCCATCTTTCCATTCTGCTGGACGGGCGGCTCGTGATTTGAGCACAATTCAAAAAATGGCTCGTTTCTGGCCACCACATCAAGGATATGGGCTGGGAGAGTTTTCACTGGTTTTTACAGTTTCCTTGATTCTTTTTATGAGGTAAAATAGTTGGAAAAATATTTTTTTTTGAAAAAAATTTTTTTCCCAGATTTTCCTGGAAAAAATTCCAGAATTTCAAATTTTAAACACAAAATTCGAATTCAGCTCGTTGAGAGCTTCAAAATGAGTATAAACATGCCTGGGTTTGGGTCTCGCCACGAAATTCCAAAATTTAAAGGCGCATACCGTAATTTCGCGGTGGGACCCAAAAACTCCAAACCTAGCCATGTTTATACTCATTTTGAAGCTCTCAACGGGCTGAATTCAAAAATCAATAAATTTTCCGAATCCGATAGAAAATAAAAAAGTTATGGTCAAAAATGTCCCTTAAATTTTTTAGAAAGTTTAAAATGCCCATAACTCGCTTAATTTTCAATGGATTTTGCTGATTTTAAGCTTAAAAGGTCAGAAATTAAGTTTCAGACTGATCGACATCCCAACCGTAATCCAATCGATTTCTGGAAAGTTCTACAGCTCGAAAATCCTAAATTTCCTAATCACTCCCATTTACACCTCGATAATCCCATTCATTTTGTTGCTTCCAATGATGCGGCTCTCAGAAATGCACATTTTTGTTCTAGCTCTCAATTTTTTGCACATTTTGGGCTCTTCTTATATTGTTTATGTGTCTTGGTACTTTTTGAAAAATTGTGAAATATCGGAAAAATTGAAAAACGAATAATTTTATTATTATTATTGTTATTATCATTAAGCTCCGCCCATTTTCAATAAATTATTGATATTTAAAAAATTAAAAAAAAAAAAAGTTAACAAGTCGACCCAGTTGTTACTCGACACTCCACAGTGAAATCTGATCGACCGCTGAAAAAGTTAAAAATCGATATAACTCTTTGAAAAATCGATATTCTCGAAATTGAACATTGGAACTGTATTTAGCACGTCAAGAGCTTCAAAATGAGCCCAAACACGACTAGGCTCCGCCAATTTTGGTTTAGGCTCCGCCCACTTTGGGTCCCACCTGAAAGTGGGCGGAGCCTAGTCGTGTGGGGGCTCATTTTGGAGCTCTAAACATGCAGAGCACAAAAATCAAGTTTTCAACAGAAATGAAGTAAAACTAAAGAAGTTATGATCAAAACAAATTTCGAAAAAAAAAATTGTTTCCAAATTTTTTAGTTTTTTTCAGATTTTTCTTGAAAATTTTGGTGAATTTCTGAAATTCAATACAAAATTCAAATTCTGCTCGTTGTGAGCTTCAAAATGAGTATAAACATGCCTAGGTTTGTGAAAAAAAAAGGGTCTCACCACGAGATTACGGTATGCGCCTTTAAGTTTTCGGAATTTCGCGGTGAGACCCAAACCTAGGCTTGTTTATACTCATTTCGAAGCTAAAAACGTAAGAAAATCGAAAATTGATAAATATTCAAAATCTGATGGGAAATAAAAAAGTTATGGTCAAAAAACTATTTTTTCGAAAATTTGCGAAAACTTCAAATCCCTATAACTCCCTTCATTTTCATCCGTTTTTGCTGATTTTTAGCTCAAAATGTCAGAAATTTTCTGTTCAACATTTTTGTCATAACAATTTTAAATTTCTTGGAGATTTTCACTTACTTATAAGTCCAAACATTCCCAGTACTGCAAAGGAGCGCGTTTGCCACAGAATTAGCAACTGCACATCCCGTTGCCAATTGCGTGCTTACAGAATCCTTTAAAAAATTGAATTTCGCGGGAAATCAAAAATTTTGAAAAGTTACCACAATAACATTAATCGCAACAGTCTGCCGACTCCCATCCTCCGGTATGCAGTTGATTTGTGCCACGTCACACCTAAATTTTCAAAACTTCTAGGAATTCGCTATTATATATTTATGATGACTGTAAAACCCATAAAATTTCAGACATTTTAAGCCTAAAATCAAAAAAATCCATTGAAAATGAAGCGAGTTATGGGGATTTAAAGTTTTTGAAAATTTTTCGAAAAAATATTTTTGACCATAACTTGTTTATTTTTCATCGGATTTTAAAAATTCATGATTTTTTGAATTTAGCTTGTTGATAGCTTCAAAATGAGTATAAACAAGCCTAGGTTTGGGTCCCACCGCGAAATTCCAAAATTTTAAAGGCGCATACCGTAGTCTCGTGGTGGGACCCATTTTTCGGCCAACATATGCGTGTTTATACTCATTTTGAAGCTTTCAACGAGCAGAATTTCATTTGTAAGTTGAAAATTAAAAATTCTCAAGATTTTTCTGGAAAAATCTGGAAACTTTGTTTTTTTGATAATTCAAAATTTTTGAAACAAAAAACTTTTTTGATGAAAACTTCTTTAATTGTTATCCATTTCAAAAACTTTTTCAATTTTCAAATTTGTCGCTTTCTGCGCTTCAAAATGAGCCTAAACACGCCTAGACTCCGCCCACTTATGGCTTTTCGTGGTGGGACCAGAAAGTGGGCGGAGCCTAACTTTAATGGGCGGAACCTAGGCTTGTTTATACTCATTTTGAAGCTCTTATCATCAGAAACTCAAATATCAAATAGTTTATCAAATCCGATCAGAAATAAAAAAGTTATGATCAAAAATGTGCTTCAAATTCTTTTAAAAACTAAAAGTGCCCATAACTCCCTTCATTTTTATCCGTTTTTGCTGATTTTTAGCTTGTAATGTCTGAAATTTTCTCTACTTTCAAATTTTGTAAAAATTACCAGTTCACCGGGTCCACACCTCTCAAAAAATAGGCGGTTCCGGGGGTTTGGGTGGCGGTTGGGGTGAAAGAGGATCCGGATAGGGTGGAGACGTCACAAGATGGGCAATTTCGAAGAGTGGGGATGCTGGATACGGTACGTGTTGACATGCAGGATGAGCAATGATGAATTTGGGAGAGAATAAGGATGAGCAATGGGTAGAAGGGCATTCTGAAATTTTCGAAATTTCCAATTTTTAGAATATACGGAATTTGTGGATTTTCAGAATTTCAGAATTTCAGAATTTCAGAATTTCAGAATTTCAGAATTTCAGAATTTCAGAATTTCTGATATTCTGAATTTCTGAATTTCTGAATTTCTGAATTTCTGAATTTCTGAATTTCTGAATTTCTGAATTTCTGAATTTCTGAATTTCTGAATTTCTGAATTTCTGAATTTCTGAATTTCTGAATTTCTGAATTTCTGAATTTCTGAATTTCTGAATTTCTGAATTTCTGAATTTCTGAATTTCTGAATTTCTGAATTTCCGAATTTCTGAATTCCTGAATTTCTGAATTTCTGAATTTCTGAATTTTTGAATTTCTGAATTTCTGAATTTCTGAATTTCTGAATTTCTGAATTTCTGAATTTCTGAATTTCTGAATTTCTGAATTTCTGAATTTCTGAATTTCTGAATTTCTGAATTTCTGAATTTCTGAATTTCTGAATTTCTGAATTTCTGAATTTCTGAATTTCTGAATTTCTGAATTTCTGAATTTCTGAATTTCTGAATTTCTGAATTTCTGAATTTCTGAATTTCTGAATTTCTGAATTTTCGAAATTTCTGGAATTTTGATTTTTGAAAAAATACAAATTTTCGAATTTTCAGATTTTTGGAACTTCTGAATTTCAGAATTTCTAGAATTTTCTGTGAATTTCAATCATTAAAAACTAAAGAAATCAAACGGAAATTTCTGGAGGAAAATGAGAAAATCGGGAAAAGTGAAAGAAATCGAAAATGAGATTTCTGTGTTTTTAATTATCCAGGTCACACCGATTGATAATCGGTGTGTAATTACCATTCAATTTGATAATTATAGGGTTTTAAATCCCTTAAATCATTATCTTCAGAAACACCTCTTAAAAAAATTTTTTTTTTCGAAAATCAAAATATCAGATTTTCAGAATTTTCAGTCTCAAACTCTGAAATTTTTTTCTTTTTTAACCTGAAATTCAAATTCAGCTTGTTGAGAGCTTCAAAATAAGTATAAACATGCCTAGGTTTGCCGAAAAATGGGTCTCACCACGAGACTACGGTATGCGCCTTTAAATTTCTGGGAATTTCGCGGTGGGACCCAAACCTAGGCTTGTTTGTACTCATTTTGAAGCTCTAAACGTCAGAATTCTGAAAATCAATAAACTTGACGAATTCGATGAAAAATAAAAAAAGTTATGACCAAAAATATTTTTCGAAAATTTTCCAAAACTTGAAATACTCATAACTTGCTTCATTTTAGACAGATTTTGCTGATTTTAGGCTTAAAATGTGTCATAATTTCTGTTCTTCAATATTTGTCTGTGTATCTGTATTTCCGGATGTCCAAAACTCAAAAAAATCGATAAATTAGTTTTATTAAATTAAATTCCAGTCAACCGCCAAAAAAAGTGCGGGGGACATTACAACGAATGAACAACTTCAGGGTCCAAAAAAATTCGGTTGACTGGATTTTCAGAAAAAAAAGCGATTTTGAATTTGAAAAAAAACTTTGGCGCCAAAATTGAAATTTTCAAAAATTTTAAAATTTTGAAAAAAAAATTTTTGGCGCCAGTTTTTTTAAATTGGGTAATTAAGGAAGATAATTAGGCGTAGATAAAGAAATTTCAACTAGAACAACAAAAAAAATTTGAAGCTAGAAGAAAACGAAAAAATCAATTTTTTGGGAAAAATTTTGCAAATTCGCTCTATTGAGAATTTTTAAATTTTAATGTTAGAAGTTCTCAATGGAGCGAATTTGCTGAAAATATGCATAAAAGGGGGTTTTGAGAGTAGTTGGGGGGAAAATTGGAGGTAAAATAAATATCAAAGTTTTTGGAATCATTTTTTGGGATAATATTTTTTTGGTTTTTCAAGGATTTTTCAATTTTTTTGAGGTTTTTAAACAAAATGAATAAGAAATTCAGATTCAGCGTAAAAAGAGCTTCGAAATGAGCCCCCACACGACTAAGCTCCGCCCACTTTGGGGTTTTCGTGGTGGGACCCAAAAGTGAGCGGAGCCTAGTCGTGTGGGGGCTCATTTTGAAGCTAAATACGTCAGAAATACAATGAATATATAAAATTTCAGATTAGAAAGATAAGAATCGAGAAAAATCTAAAAAGCTACACTGGGAATGTTTTTGGAAATTGACTCCGATTTGGGTGACAATATGTAAAGTGGGCGGAGCCTAATATGATAATGATGGTGATAGAATAACTTCAAAATTAGAATTTGGTTCGACGAGAGCTTCAAAATGAGCCCAAACACGACTAGGCTCCGCCCACTTTGGTTTTTCGCGGTAAGACCCAAAAGTGGGCGGAGCTTAGCGAAAAATGGGCGGAGCCTAGTCGTGTTTGGGCTCATTTTGAAGCTAGCAACATTCTGAGTGAGAAAATCATAAAATCCAAATTTTCTGGACAAGAAATCAAAAAGTTAGGGGCGAAATAAAGAAGAAAAGTTGAGGGGAGGGGTTCTAGGGGGTCTAGGGTTATGAAATGAGGTAGGGTAATGCTGAAATTTCGGGAGATAGTGGAAAATAAGATAAAAATAGGACGAAAATATGAGTTTGGCTCGTTGAGAGCTTCAAAATGAGTACCCACACGACTAGGCTCCGCCCATTTTGGGTGTTTCGTGGTAGGACCCAAAGTGGGCGGAGCCTATCCTAAGTGGGCGGAACATAGTCGTGTGGGGGCTCATTTTGAAGCGTACGACAAGCTGAAAACGAATATAATAGTTTGAATCAGTTTGAATGAATTTCAGGAAAGTTATGGGGGAAAATTGGGAATAAGAAAAAAATTTAAAAAGTTGGAGTTGAGGTTTGGGGGAGGGGTATGTGTTGTATATCATTTTGAAGGAAAATTTTCAGATTTTTCAATTAATGAAATATCTGGACTCCAATGTGCTTGTATTTCAAGTGCTCAGCTTCGAAAGGGGACGATGGACCAGCGGAAGAGTCCTCCTCGGAAATGGAAATTTCCGAATATCCGCGTTTTTTGCCGCCAACTTTTGAAACTTTTTTGATCGGATGACGTCCGCTTCGAACTTGACGAATTTCTTCTTTAGACATTCCGTTGAACATTTCAGCCTTCTTCGCGGCACGGGTCTTGGCTGGAATCCTCTTTTTGGTCGGCGACTTCTTTCCCTTACGACGCTTCTGAAATTTAAGATTTTTCAAATTTTGTTTGATTTTCTAAAAATTCAAAAATTGAGGCTTATTTTAAGCTAAAAATCAACAAAGTCGGTTAAAAATGAAGAGAGTTATGAGCGATTAAAGATTTTTGAAATTATCGAAAAAACTGAAAACAATAGTTTCTACCACAACTTTTTTATTTTCCATCGGATTTTTTAAAACGTGTAAGATTCAAATTTTTGAGGTTGTGAGCTTCAAAATGAGCCCAAACACGACTAGGCTCCGCCCACGCTAGGCTTAGCCCCGCCCACTTTCGGGTCCCACCACGAAAAAGTCGAAAGCGGGCGGTGCCTAGGCGTGTGGGGGCTTATTTTGAAGCTCTTCTCATGCTGAATATGAATTTGTGGTTTGTTGTGCTTCAAAATGAGCCCCCACACGCCTAGGCTCCGCCCACTTTCCCTACTTTCGCCGCGAGACCTAAAAGTGGGCGGAGCCTAATCCTAAAATGGGCGGAGCCTAGTCGTGTGGGGGCTCATTTTGAAGCTCTTAACAAGACAAACGCAGTAAAATAGTAATCAATAAAGTTTGATGAAAATTTAGAAAGTTATGATCATTTTAAAATTGTAGAATTTTTTTGAAAAATTGAAAATTTCAAATGCCTGTAACTCGCTTCATTTTCAACAGTTTTCTATGAATTTTAGCTCATTTTGAAGAAAATTTTCTGCAATTTCATTCGTTTTAAATTACCTCTTCATCGACCTCTTCTGTTAGAGAATAAACACTTTCTCCATCGGAATCCACTTCCTTGTATGTCTTGTCCTCAGGGAAGCTCTGCATTTTGAGATATTTTGCATATTCCCGCTCGGTGGTCCTTTTCATTATCCCAGCTTCATATTCTGATAATTCGACTTCATCGTTGATCTTTCTTTGCCTATCTTCTTTGTCCATACGCGCGCGTTCCTTGCGAAATGCTATTGGCTCGTCCAGGAACTGAAAAATTTCAGGTTTTTCGAACATAACTTTTTAAATTTTGGCCAAATTTGAATGAAAATACAATTTTCGAGTTGCCCAGGTTGAGAGCTTCAAAATGAACCCCCACAAGCCTAGGTTCCGCCCACGTTGAATTAGGCTCCGCCCACTTTCAGGTTCCACCACGAAAAAGTAAAGTGGGCGGAGCCTAGTCGTGTTGGGGCTCATTTAAAAGCTTTTTTCACAGTGAATCTAAATTTGTTAATTGTTCTGCTTCAAAATGAGCCCCCACACGACCAGGTCCCCCCACATTTAAGTTAAGCCCCGCCCACTTTCAAGTCCCACAACGAAAAAGCAAAGTAGGCGGAGCCTAGGCGTGTGGGGGCTCATTTAAAAGCTCTTTTTACATTGAATCTGAATTTGTTGTTTGTTCTGCTTTAAAATGAGCCCTCACACGCCAAGGTTCCGCCCATTTTCAGCTATGCTCCGCCTACTTTCAGGTCCCACCACGAAAAGTCAAAGTGGGCGGAGCCTAGGCGTGTGGGGGCTCATTTTGAAGCTCTCAACGAGCTGAATTCAAATTTAATATTTGTCTCGCGTAAAACTACTTTTCAAAAAAAATTTCAAAACATTCCCGAAGAAGAAAAAGAAACTTACCACAGGAGTCTCATATTCCATCAGTGCGTGGTCCTCTTCATCATCACATGCCTGGAAATTTTTGGATATACAGTAGAAAACTTGGATAATCAATAAAATCAATAAATTTAAAGCCAAAAATCATGAAATTCTGTTGAAAATGAAGGCAGTTATGAGGATTTTCAGTTAAAATACTTTTTTCAAAATGTAAATTTTATCATAACTTTTAAAAATTTTATCAGATTCAGGTAAATGTTTGATTTTCATCTTTTTGAGACTGAGAGCTTCAAAATGAGCCCCTACACGACTAGGTTCCGCCCACTTTGAAATAGGTTCCGCCCCCTTTTGGGTCCCACCACGAAAAACCAAAGTGGGCGGAGCCTAGTCGTGTTTGGGCTCATTTTGAAGCTCTTTTTCTGCTAAACTTGATTTTGGGCTTTGTGTTGCTTAAAAATGATCCCCGACATACCTAGGCTCCGCCCACTTTTCGATTTTCGTGGGGACACCTAAAAGTGGGCGGAGCCTAACTTAAAATGGGCGGAACCTAGTCGTGTTTGGGCTCATTTTGAAGCTCTGAACAAAACAAAGATAATGGTGTTAATACCATCAAAATCAAATGAAAATTCAAAAAGTTATGATCCATTAAAGCAAAAAATCTGAAAACCCTCATAACTCGCTTCATTTTCAACATGTTTTTGAAATTCTTTTTTTCAGAAATTTCAGAATTTTTGAAGAAAACTAACATTCATATCAACAATTCCCATCTCAATAGCAAATCTGGCGATTTCATCGACATCGAGTTTTTCAGAAGGCTCTGGTTTTGAAGGAGCAGAATTTTGGCCTAAATCTGGATCGTCCATGTTTTTTCGGTTTCTGAAAATTTGAAAAAAATTGAAATCATAAAAAAAATTTTAAAAAAAAGGAATATAAGATTTCAGAATTTTCAAAAAAATCCAAAAAAAAAATTCTTCAAAAAAATTTTTTTTTTGGGGCAATTAAATGGGAAAAAAGAAGAAAAATTGGCGAAAAACTGACCTTCAAAAACTATTTGTACAACTAGAAACATCTTTTTTTCTTTATCTGCGCAGCTGTCAACAAATTTTTTTTTGGAAATTTTGAAAAAAAATTTTCTCGGATTTTCAGATTTTTTGAAAAATTCTGAAAATTTGAAAATTTGAATTTTCGAATTTTTAAATTTTCCGATTTTTAGATTTCTTAGATTCCCCAAAATACAAAAACATCAATTTGGAAAGTATCTATGATGAGTGGGCGGAGCCTAAACTCCTCAAAAGGGGCGGAGCTTGAGAAAAGTGGGCGGAGCCTTTTTCCCCAGTTTAAAGGCGCATATCTAGCTGACACTAGCTCAAAAAAAATGTCAAAATATGACAGAAAATAGGAGGTATCTAGGTAAGGCCCCCCCCCCCTAAAAGTGGGCGGAGCTTATTAAAAAGGGGCGGAGCCTATTTTCCCTTTTAAAGGCGCATCTCTAGAGTCTAGACTGAAGAAAAAACATATCTAGCTGAAAAAGCGTCGGAAAAGGTGCTAGAAAAAGAGGGTAAACTTTATAAGGGACCCCCTAAAAGTGGGCGGAGCTTAGTGAAAGTGGGCGGAGCCTAATATTTTCCAGTTTAAAGGCGCATATCTAGACTGAATAAAAAACATATCCAGCTGAAAAAAGCGTCGGAAAATATCGAAAGGGGTTAGTAAACTAATAGTGAGGGACCCCCTAAAAGTGGGCGGGGCTTATTAAAAAGGGGCGGAGCCTAATGTTTCCTATTTTAAAGGCGCATCTCTAGACTGAAGAAAAAGCATCTCTAGCTGAAAAAAAAAGAGCCGGAAGAGGTGTCAAAAATAGCCGGAATATGGGCGGTACTTCAATAAGGGACCCCGTGAAAGTGGGCGGAGCCTAATATTCCCCATTTTTAAAGGCGCAAGGGTCATTTATGACCATAAATATTTCCCGCATTAGACGGGCGAAAAAAAAGAAGAAGAAAAAAAAAAGAAGAAATATTGCATATATATGTGTCTCTGTTTGTTTACATCTCCCAGCAGGGATGAGAGAGTGTATGAAATAGAGAGACGCAGAGAAACGAGAGGGAGATAGAGAAAAGGCCTCGCGCCCTCATTGATTGAAGAAGAGGACGACGACGTCGTCCTCGTCTTCTACTTTTGCCAGGGCTCGCCGAGCCAGAAGGAGAGAGTGAGAGACGCAGAGAAGTTAGAGAAAGAGAGACAAGTTAGAGAAAACAGAGAGAAAATAGAGATTATGGATGATGATTTCCAGAGAAAAAGAGGAGAAATGGAGGAAAAAAGTGGGCGGAGCCAAATTTTGAAAAAGTCTGACCGAGTTTCGAATTGAGTTAGCATGCTTTTTTTTGGAGATTCCAAGGGAAGAAAAGGGACGGAGCCTAAGTTTTGTCAAATTATCAAGATTTCAAAGTTTTTTGGAAGCTCAGAATACAATTAAAAAAGGGGCGGAGCCTATTTTTGGATTATTAAAATTTTGAAAAACCTTCTTTTTTATAGATTTACAGACATAAAATTTTAGAAATAAAAATGGGCGGAGCCTATTTTTCAAAAATGTTCCTATTTTGTGGAGATTCCGAGGGAACGCCTAAGCTCCGCCCACTTTGAGTTTTAGGGGGCGGAGCATTGTAATAGTGGGCGGAGCCTAAATTTTCTCAAATTTTTAGAATTTGAAAAATTTGAAATTTTCGAATTTTTGAAATTTCAGATTCTTACATTCCCAAAAAATAAAAAAATAAAAACAACGATTTCGAAGGTATCTATGATAAGTAGGCGGAGCCTAGTAAAAGTGGGCGCAGCCTAAACTGGAATTTTACAACTTTTGAATTTTAGAATTTTCGATTTTCCTGGAATTTTATTAGGCTTCTGAATTTGGGAATTCTGACTTTTCAGAAATTTCGAAAAAATTATTTTTTAGAATTTGTCCATTTTTCCCCCCTATCGGATATACATAGGAGGGGGTAATGGCAGGCAGTGGCAACAAAAAAAGAGAAAAAAAAAAGAAAAAAGTGTGAGTGTATGTGCCCCGCATTATAAATTCATAAGCCTCCAGCCTCGTTGTTTAGGCTCCGCCCACTTTTCTTCACACTTTTTCACTCCATTAGAGAGGATTAAAACGGGATAATGATGGAAAATATGCAAAAAAAAAAAGAAAAATAGAAATTTAATGGTGTTAGATTCTTAGATTCTTAGATTCTTAGATTCTTAGATTCTTAGATTCTTAGATTCTTAGATTCTTAGATTCTTAGATTCTTAGATTCTTAGATTCTTAGATTCTTAGATTCTTAGATTCTTAGATTCTTAGATTCTTAGATTCTTAGATTCTTAGATTCTTAGATTCTTAGATTCTTAGATTCTTAGATTCTTAGATTCTTAGATTCTTAGATTCTTAGATTCTTAGATTCTTAGATTCTTAGATTCTTAGATTCTTAGATTCTTAGATTCTTAGATTCTTAGATTCTTAGATTCTTAGATTCTTAGATTCTTAGATTCTTAGATTCTTAGATTCTTAGATTCTTAGATTCTTAGATTCTTAGATTCTTATATTCTTAGATTCTTAGATTCTTAGATTCTTAGATTCTTAGATTCTTAGATTCTTAGATTCTTAGATTCTTAGATTCTTAGATTCTTAGATTCTTAGATGCTTAGATTCACACAAGATTCTTCTAAAAGCGCGCACAAGATGGCACTATCTGAGCGTAGATCGGAAAACCGATCATAACTTTCTTCAAAATCAAGATTTTTTAAAAATCAAAAAAGATTATAATAGAAATTAAAAAGAAAAAAATATATTTGAAGTTTGATCTATTTTTTGAAATATAGACTTTCCTACCGTACCTTTGAAATTGTTGATTGTGAGCAGTGAGATGCAGCTAGCCAGCTCCAACATGTATTGGGAAAATGGTCATAACATTTTTCAAAATTAATATTTTTCAAAAATTCAAATGGCGTATGATAGAGCTTAGAAAGCTCTACAAAATGGTATAAAACTCGAGTGTTTTAGAAATTCCTTTTTTACACAGGACTCTTCTAAAACGCACGCGAGATAGCACCAAACTTTGGGTGACAAAGTACATTGGAAAATCCTTGAGTTTCAATTTGAGCTTCACTTTTCTTTTCTTTCCAGCGAGAATCTTTGTATCGAATATACATATAATGTCATTAGTGGATTAGTATTTTCTCAGAAACACAAAAATAGAAATGTGACCACCGACAAAGCATGCTCTAACATGATCCCCTATGGTTAATTCTCAAATTGCACGTCCATGAGAATAGGAAGATTATGACGAAACAGGAAGATCTGAAAATATGTTCAATTTGGGAAATTTTTGAGGGTTTCAAGACATTTCAAAGTTTCAAAATAGAACAATCTGCAGGAATGGAGAAATTTCGGGAAAAAATGGTTGTGAAGGGATAATTTATCGATGATTTTGTATTTTCCGCGAACGCACAGTGGCCCGATCCGGGAATGCGCAAGCCTGCCGCGTTCAAATGGCGCGGCGGGGCGCGCTTGCGTTTTCAGTGTAAATTTTCAGAGATTTTTTTCAGATGACGATATCTCAGCTCAAACCGAATAAAAAAACATGGGAATACCTACGAATTGTAGAGAAAAAAATTCTTCATAAGATTTTAATAAGTTTCGCTGTTAAAAATTTTCCGACTTTGCAGAATCGTGCCTTTTCTGAAAAAAGTGCAGGTTTTTATACTTTTTTCTAGGTTTTCGTTCGTTTTTCAGTTTAATATATCTACAAAACGAAAGAATATACATTTCTGAACAGATGGTCTCGGAATCCAGTCAATTATTTCGAGGTTTCATGTCATATCTGGCGAGTTGAACGCATGAGAGTGATGTTGAAGAACTGAATTCGTTTTCATCGATTTCCATGAATTTCAGGCAATTTTATCGGTTCATAGGAGTGATTTTGTAAATCTTCAATCATTAATTACTATTTTTGAACTGATTTGATGCATTATGTGCCGTTTAGCTGAAATTTGAATTGTCGAACTTTCCCCTATAACTCAGATTGAGTTGTATTGACCACTTTCTTGCTGGAAACTTTCAGTTTCTGTACGAAATGACATAAAAATGATGCCGTGATAAGTTTTGAGCATTCCAATTCGATTTAACCCCGGGAGAAATGAGATTTCGCACAATACCTCTGAATTAACAGAATCAGGCTATCCATAGCTTGTATTCATGAAAATCTGCTTTAAATTATCTATTTCTAATTCAAAACCATATGTATCATATCAATCATACAAAACAAACTTAGAAACTATAAAATTTTGACTGAAAAAGTATAAAAACCTGTACTTTTTTCAGAAAAGGCACGATTCCGCAAAGCCGGAAAATTTTTAACAACGAAAACTACCAAAATATGATGAAGAATTTTTTTCTCTACAATTCGTAGGTATTCCCGTGTTTTTTTATTCGGTTTGAGCTGAGATATCGTCATCTGAAAAAAATCTCTGAAAATTTACACTGAAAACGCAAGCGCGCCCCGCCGCGCCATTTGAACGCGGCAGGCTTGCGCATTCCCGGATCGGGCCACTGTGCGAACGCCAACTTTAAAGGCGCACATCTCGAAAACTAAACAAGCTATTCAAAAACTGATGATTACAAAAATGTAGCCCATAAAATTTCCTATATTTTCATTTTTAACATAATGTTTCTAGCTTTTTTAGTTTTTTAAATATGTCATCTTAAAAATTAAATATGCTCAATTTTAGACAAGTCAGTATAAAAGAATAGAAAATTCGACAAAGATTAAAATTTTGTGTGTATTTGGTACATAAAATATGAGCATTTGACAAGTGAAAATGTGACAACAAGGATATAATTAAAGAGTACAAATAAATTGAAAATTATGGGGTGCTGTTTGGAAGAAAAGGGGGCGAGAAATGGAAAATTCGAGAATTTGGAAATTTAAAGGCGCATATCTCAGAAACCACAGAAGCTAGAAAAAAGTTGTCAATTACAAAAATATTAAAATTTTTATGAGCTATATCTTTCTAGTTTGTAAATTCTACATAAATTCTGTGGATTTTGAGATAAGCGTCTTCAAAGACACGCAGAGAAGAAGGCGGTGGGTCTACTTTCTCTTAGTTCCCGCGCAAGTCATCTTTAAAGGCACATACCGTATTTCCTCTATTAGAGGCCCA
This sequence comes from Caenorhabditis nigoni, assembly GCA_027920645.1. Taxonomy (NCBI): domain Eukaryota; kingdom Metazoa; phylum Nematoda; class Chromadorea; order Rhabditida; family Rhabditidae; genus Caenorhabditis; species Caenorhabditis nigoni. The sequence continues at coordinate 14,749,116 of CP115866.1, forward strand.
TGGGCTTCTATTTTTCAACCTCCTTCTGGGGATGAACTAATTTCTGTGAAAACGCTCAAATTATAGGGTTTTCAAATTTTAAATGAACTGGAATAGTTATAAAATGCCAAGAATTAACGGAAATTACCAGAAAAATAAACAAAAAAGAGTATGTCTGCACTAACCGAAAAGAAAAATGCACAGTCAGGGTGGGCTTCTATTAGAGGTGGGCTTCAAATAGAGGTGGGCTTCTATTAGAGGAAATACGGTATCTCAAAAACCAAAAAAGCTAATCAAATTTAGTATAAAAGTGTAGCTCATAAAATTCTACACTTTTTTGTAGTTTTAATCTTTTTTATAGCTTTTCCAGTTTTTGAGATATTCGCCTTTAAATTTTGTGCTATTTTGTTCCCCTATAGAAGAGACACAGCTTTGCGTCTACTCAACTTTAAAGGCGCATATCTCAAAAACTAAACACGCTATTCAAAAGCTGTCTACTACAAAAATAAAGCTCATTGAATTTGCTATATTTTTATAGATGACAACTTCTTTTTAGCATTTTTAGTTTCTGAGATATGCGCCTTTAAAGTTAGCTATCCTCAAACATGCCCAAAAATCGTGCGATTTTTTAATTTCCGGATTATCCAGGGATCAACGGAAAACCAAAAAAGTTTATTTCGGGAATTTTCGAAACTGGGGAAAAAGATAATCCATGAGAAATATCACATGCGATATAATACAACTTGTAGTCCACAATCTGTGGGAAAAATTCCAAAAATAGCGATAAAATCCAATTTCCTTTTTTTCTCATGTGATAAGAGTGGAATGATAAATGTGATTATTTTTATGGGAAAAAAGGGTAAAAATGATTTCAGAGATTTTCAGAAGTTTTCAGATTTTCAGAGGGATTGGGATTTCAAAAAAAATTCAAAGAGTCCAATAGAGCGCATTTGCTCTAAAAGTTAGAAAATTTATCAAATCGCTTCTCGGACAAATTTCTCAACGCCAAATTCTCCTGCCGAGCTCTGAAGAAGGCGTCGTCTCTGGAGAGGTCTTCAGAAGCTTCTAGATATTTGAAGGTGCATGTTGGATCGAATACCAGAATGCAGCGGTGCTGAAAACGTTGAAAACAATTTTTTCTGAAAATTTGAAAAAAAAATTTTGGGAATCAACATTTTTTAAAGTAGCATAACTCGGCTCAAAATTAGAATTTTTGTTTGATTCAAAAAATGAAATGTAGAGCTTAAACAGAGCTACAAAATGATGTTCAATTTGACTATGATCAAAATTTGAGTTTTGAGCTATCGGCTGTCGAAGCTACAGAGTCCGTTTTTGGCGCCCCGCCTGTTTTACGTCCTTTGTTTTTATACTCGGCAAAGTATTATAGTTGAATTATACATCTTTTTGTAGCTCTTTTTAAGTTCTACATATTACTTTTTTATTTTTACACAAATTTTAACTGTGAGCCGAGTTATGGGGCTCAGCGTCGGCTTAGTCGTCTGCGCCGCTGCGTCTCCGCGCGCGCCAACTTTAAAGGCGCATAGCTCAAAAACCAAACAATCTCGAACAAATTTGTTAACTACAAAAATGAAGCTCATAAAATTTTACACATTTTGCATTATTCAAAATTTTTGTAGCTTTTTTAGTTTTTGAGTTATGCGTCTTTAAAGACTAGATATTCCCGGAAACTCACAATAGCAGTGTACAAATTGACATAATCCACATCTAGTCGAAAAACGTCCCAACAAACAAATCCAACGTCTTGAATGGTTTTATGGAATGCATCTGGAAACATTGGGAGCTCTCGACGACCCTTTGTTGGGATTGTGTCCTTGAAGTTTTGTTCGATGTAGTCGACGAAGAGATTTATCATTTCCTGGAAGATCGTTACCATCTTTAAAGTCGCATATCTCAAAAACTAAGCTAGCAAAAAAAATTCTTTCAACTACCAAAGTGTAGGAAATTTTATAAGCTACATTTTTGTAACTGACAAATTTTTGATAGCGTTTCTTGTTTTGGAGATATGCGCCTTTAAAGTTGGCGCGCGCTCCGAGAGGAGAGTAGAGGCGCAGAGAAGGCGGCGTGCGCGCGCCAACTTTAAAGGCGCATATCTCGGAAACCAAAAGAGCTACAAAAAAGCTGTTTACTACAAAAATGTGTAAAATGTTAAGAGCTATATTTTTGTAATTTAAGCAATTATGATATCTGTAAAACTGACATGGATACGGTCTTTTGAAATTTTTGAGGGAGCATAATCGTTTATAATCGTTTTTTTTTCACATTTTTGCAATTGACAACTTTTTTCTAGCTTTTTTAGTTTTTGAGTTATGCGCCTTTAAAGTTAACGCGCGCTTCGAGAGGAGAGTAGAGGCGCAGAGAAGGCGACGTTTCTCCTTTCTCTGTAACTCTGTCAGTTTTGCAGACATCAAAACTTGGCAAATTATAAAAATGTAGCTTATAAAATTCTACACATTTTTGTAGTTGACATCTTTTTTGTAACTTTTTTAGTTTTAGAGATATGCGCCTTTAAAGTTGGCGCGCGCCTAGAAGAGTCGCAGATACACCGCCTCCGCGCGCTCACCGTCGCGCCATCTTTAAAGGCGCATATCTCGAAACCCAAATGAGCTACGGAAAAGTTTTCAACTACAAAAATGTAGCCCATGAAATTCTACACAATATACATTTTTCGAAAGTTTTCTAGCTTTTTTAGTTTTGGAGATACAAGCCAACTCACCCTGAGCCGCCTCACACACCACATTGTTCGATTCTCAATATCGTCAAAATCATAAGTGATCGGCATGAAAAAAGTGATTTCATCCAGAATTTTGCATCTGGTATCTGTGGTTCTGTTGCCAATGGGAAATCTACAAACTCGCACTTCTTTTTTGGGGGGATTTGGAATATAGAAGGTTTTTTCAGAATTTTTGGATTCATATGATTCGAATGGGATTGCTGGAACCCCACGATGCATGTCGTTGACCGACGATGATGATTGACGGCGCATTTTCTCTGAAAATTGGCTGAAATTTGATGTCTTTTTGTTGGGAAAAAACGGATGAAAAAAGTCGAAAATGCAAATTTTCAAAGCTCTAAAAACGGATAAAGTGGGGATTGAAACGTACAATTTACGACTTGAGATTGATGAGTCTTGAACACAAAAAAAAACAAAAAAAGGAGAAAAAAATCTACCTTTTTTTCAAACCACTGTATCTCAAAAACTAAATGTTTATTCAAAATTTTGTTAACTAGGAAAATGTAGATTATGAAATTTTACACATTTTTCTAATTGACAACTTCTTTCTAGCTTATTTAGTTTTTGAGATATGCGCCTTTAAAGTCTGACCGCCCATGGAGAGGAGATGAGGCGCAGAGAAGGCGGTGGGTCTCCTTTCTCTGTTCCTACCGCAGCGCGCGCCAACTTTAAAGGCGCATAACTCAAAAACTAAAAGAGCCAGAAAACAGTAGTCAATTACAAAAATGTAGCCCATAAAATTTAACATTAGAACTTGTTTTTAGAATTTTATTAGCTTAATAACTGGCAGAGTTACAGGGGTTTGTCTAGCTTAATAAGAAAAAATGGGTCTTTAAGTTCCTAGCTTTATATCTCTAACATTTTTAGAGCTATCTAAATTTTGAAAACTACAAAAATGTAGCCTTTAAAATTTTCTACATTTGTGTAGTTAGCAACTTTTTCCTAGCTTAACTAGTTTTGGAGATATGCGCCTTTAAAGTTGGCGGGCGCCGAGACACAGAGGTCGCTTTCCGCGCTCAACTTTAAAGGCGCACATCTCAAAAACAAAAAGAGCTACAGAAATGTTAAAACTACAAAAATGTGTAAAATTTTAAAAGCTACATTTTTGTAGTTAACAAAATTTTGGTAGAATCTTTAGATTTTGAGATAGAGCGTTTTTTCAAAACACTAGTTAAGCTACGCGGCGAGCTAAATCTGATAATGAGGGGTTACAGTAGTTTAAAGGAGCATGCTACAATCTCATATAATTTCAAAGGGAATTTTTAGCGTTACAAGCGTATAATAAGCACATGACTAGAAAAATGGCAGGAACTGAGAAAAATAATGAAAAAAGAAGTCTACAAACCGGAATCTATGGGGAAATCAATTTCTCTTTATTTCTCTCCTCATTGCTCATATAAACAATTTTCCCCACAATTTTTTATGGAACTTTATAAAATGACTATCATACAAATGTATAAAAAAGGAAGCTAGGATACTGTAGATGACAAAAAATAACACTAACATTTTCAATTTGATGTATCTCGAAAACTAAAAATTTTATCAAAACTTTGTCAATCACAAAAATGTAGCTTATAATATTTCCTACATTTTTGTAGTTGACAACTTTTTTCTAACTTTTTTTGTTTTTGAGATATGCGCCTTTAAAGTCTGTGAACACTCGGGGAGGAGAGGAGAGACGCAGAGAAGGCAGCGTGTCTCCTTTCTTTGCGTCTCCGCGCGCGCCAACTTTAAAGGCGCATAGCTCAAAAACTAAAATAGCTAGACAAAATTGGTCAACTACAAAAATGTAGCACATAAAATATGCTACATTTGTATAATTAACAAAATTTGGCTAGCTTTTTTAATTTTCGAAATATGTCATCTTGAAAATTAACTATGCTCAACTTTTGACAAGTCAGTACAAGAGAATAGAAAATTCGACAAAGATTAAAATTTGGTGTGTATTTGGTACATAAAATATGAGCATTTGAAGAGTGGGAATGTGACAACAAGAATATAATTAAAGAGTACAAACAAATTGAAAATTATGGGGTGGTGTTTGGAGGAAAAGGGACCGAGAAATGGAAAATTCGAGAGTTCGGGAATTTAAAGGCGCATATCTCAAAAACCAAAAAAGCTACAAAAAGTTGTTAACAGCAAAAATGTGTAAAATTTCATAAGCTACAATTATCTTGGTTTTTGAGTTAGGCCTTCAAAATGCGCGGAGACGCAGAGAAAGGAAACACACCGACTTCTCTGCGTCTCTCCTCTCCTTTAAGAGCGCACGCCAACTTTAAAGGCGCATAACTCCGAAACTAGTAAAGCTATCAGAAACTTGTAAATTACAAAAAAGTAGCTTTTTAAATTTCCCACATTTTAATAATTTTATTTTTTTGCTATCTAAAAAACTAGAAAAGATATACGCATTACAAGTAGTGTGGCACTAAAAACAAGAGTAGCCATCGAATAAAGCGTCATAATTATTATCTCATATTATCTCAAAAACTACATATCCCTCTAGAATTCTATAAACTACAAAACTGTAGCTCTTGAAATTTCCTACATAATGAACTACTTTTCTGAGCTCAAGCTCATTTACCGTCTGAGGTAGAGTGCTCCAAAACAAAATGCTCATTAGAACGGGTACCAACTGGAGGTGGGGGATAATTAAGGAGGGATTAGGGTAGGTGGATGGAAGGAGAGAAAGTCAATGTAGTAAATTATATAAATCTGGAGAGAAAGAGAGAGGAAAATAGAAAATAGAGTACCTTTTTATATTATATAGAAATATGTAGATGTCATTTCGTATTAGCAGAAATTTCGAGAGCAGAGAATTCTGGAAAATCAAAGGAAGGAAGTGGGCGGAGCCGAGTGGGCGGGGCTTGAGAAAAAGGTGAAATCTTCAAGAATCGATTTCAACAGATTAATTTGGGTTTTCTAGTCCCTACGAGCATAAATTCTAAAAGACTCTCAGACAATCTCAACAAGACATTCAAAAAAAAATTATGACCCAATTTTCCAATTTCCCTGATCCATTTTTTTGTTTTTCTCTCCCCTTTAGGTACCAGAATTCCCCAAATTTTTAATCAAAATTAGTACAAAATGCCATAAGAATTATGGCATTTTTTCATTTTTCTAATTATCCAAGAACCGGGAAAATTGAGCCCTTTAAGAATAGGAATTCAGAAAAAATAACTACATATTTTTCAAATTGCTGTATCTCAAAAACTAAAAATGCGACTAAAATTTTGTTAACTACGAAAATGTAGCTCTTAAAATTTTCCACATTTTTGTAATTAACAACTTTTTGGTAGAGTGTTTAGTTTTTGAGATGTGCGCTTTTAAAGTTAGCGCGCGCAGAGACGCAGAGAAGAGAGACACTCCACCCTCTCTCCGCGCGGTCCAACTTTAAAGGCACATATCTCAAGAACCGTAGAAGATATTAAAAAGTGGTTAACTGCAAAAATGTAACCTATAAAATTTTACGTAATTATCTGTTTTATAAATTCAATTAGCAGCAAAACTGACAGAGATACATGCTTTTGAAAAAAATAAGTAATCCAAAAAGGTATAATAAAGTTTTGGGGCATTGTAACTTTGCTAATTTTACAGATATTTAAATTTTGTAAGTTTTACAAATGTATCTCTTGAGATTTCACACATTTTTGTAGTTAGCAACTTTTTGATAGAGTTTTTAGTTTTTGAGATATGCGCCTTTAAAGTTGGCGCGCGCGGAGACAAAGAGAAGTCAGCGTGTCTCCTTTCTATGCGTCTCCACGTGCGCACCAACTTTAAAGGCGCATATCTCAAAAACCAAATGTTTTACAAAAAACTTGGGAACAACAAAAATGTAGCCCATAAAATTTCCTATATTTTCATAATTAACAAAGTGCTTCCAGCTTTTTTAGTTTTTGAGATATAACCTTTTGAAAAATTCATTATGCTCAATTTTTGACAAGTCAGTATAACAGAATAGAAAATTCGACAAAGATTAAAATTTTGTGTGTATTTGTACATAAAATATGGGCATTTGAAGAGTGGAAATGTGACAACAAGGATATAATTAAAGAGTACAAGTACATTAAAAATTATGGGGTGGTGTTTGGAAGAAAAGGGACTGAGAAATGGAAAATTCGAGAATCCGGGAGTTTAAAGGCGCATACCTCAAAAATCAAAAAAGCTACAAAAAAGTTGTAAACTACAAAAATTTTAGAAATTTTATGAGCTAAATTTTTGTAGTTAACAAGCTTTACATAGACTTTTTGGTTTTTGAGATATGCGCCTTTAAAGAGACGCATGGAAGACGGTGTATGATGTATTTAAAGGCGCATAACTAGCGACCACAGAAAAAGGGGCGGACCCTAATTATTTTTCCCCCCAGGGTCGTTTCGACTATTTGACTCGCTATAACTATCGCTAGAAAAGAAGGATTGATATGAAAATATGTGTCCTTATGTAATCGACTACGTAGATTTCGAATATGTAATTGTTTTTACTGAAGAATCTACAAGAGAAAAGAAAAAAGCAAAATACCGAAGTGAGCGGCAGAAAAATGCATGGTACAAGAAATCGGAGTTTGTATCACTTTCCGTTTCTGGTGTTTCGAGTAACTGAAGACATTCTCTAATGGAAAATTAAAACGAAATTTTGTGAGGAGTTAGCGCAGAATTGTACATTTCAACCAAACTGGCTGTAATTATTGTGAAAATTTTTCAGCGGCAACATATAAAAATTATGCTTTTTATAGATTGTACTCTTCTTGAACATTACAAATACAACTTTTGAGCAAAATTGGATGATTAGAAAGGAGTTTATTTCCGGTCGGAAGATGGCATACTCAACAAATTTTTAGGTTTTTCGCAAATTTAGCATGAATAGAGATTTGTATCACTCTCGTTATTTGTATATTCGGATTCTACAAAAAATTTCACATAAAATGATATCTGTGACATGTTCCAGCGAGTTAGCGCAGGAAAATGCGAAGCAGTTTTGTTTTGAAATTCCCCGAAATTCGTTGAAAAATAAATTTTTTTAGGAGCGCGCGTGTGGCGGTGTTATAAGAAAACAATGCGCCGACAGTTCTAGTGCGCGTTTGGTGTACTGGTTAAGCTATCGGTGTGCTAATCCGAGACATGCGGGTTCGAGTCCGCTTTTGGAAAAACATTTTTGAAACCTTTTTTATAATTGTGTAAGGTATTCTGAATGATAGCGGAGTTTTTACAATGCATTGATGAGAATTTCTTCATTAGAATTTCATTTTTTAGCCTTTTTCTCAGTAATTTCGCAGTTTTTATATTTTCTCTGATTTCGAACCATTTTCCGGCGAATATTCGTAAAATTTGGTTTGTTATCACACTAAACACATTCAAAACCCCTTTTTCCACACTTCCCGACAAGTTTCTTTCCATTTCCAGCTGTCTGAAACCTAAATTTCAGCAGAAAATCTCTTGGGAAACCCGTTCATTTCTTCCGCGCGGCAGCCTTGCGCTGCCGGCGCCCCGCCCCCTTTTCCGCGCCCACTGCAATGCTGGGGGCGAAAAAGGAGGGAAAGGAGGAGCACAAAATGACCTGTAACTCGGGAACGGATGAATATTTTTGAACGAAAATTTGGAAATATGCTAATTAGGAAGAGGAGATTATAATAGAATAAAAAGATTTCGGAAAAAATCAGCTTGAAAAAAATGTTGTGGCCCCTACGCATAACCCAAAAAAGAGAAATTCAAAATGTTACCGAAAATCAAAGATGTAGGAGTCCAAAGGGCGTAATGACCAAAAGAACCAAAAAGAGGGCCCTAAAAGTGGGCGGAGCCTAAAAATGTTTACAATCAGGAGAAAAAGTACAGGTGTCACCACCACCTGTCACTCTCCTAAAAATGAGTCAAAAAAGAAAAAAGCTACAGTAATCCAATAAAAAGAGTCTGGACAAAAAAGTAATTGGTTCTTATGACCTTTTTTCAAAAAGGTCGTCTACAGTATCCCAAAAAATGTTTAAACAAGAAATTCGCAGATTTTCAGAGTTAGAAAAAACTGAAAATGGAAAAATTTTCTAGAATTTTTTTTTCTGAAAATAATTCCAGAATTTTTTGACGTCTTCATCCTCATTTTTTGTGTCCTACAACATATGAATCTCTACGCAGGCAAAAAAATGTAGAAGGAAAAAAAAACGAAGAGTATCCATGGTTTCATTTTTTTTGCCATTACATTTTCTCCACTAGAAGAAAGAAGAAGAAGAAATTCTTCTTCTTATTTTGTTGGATTTTTTTCTTCTCCCATTTTTTGGAATTCTGGAATCTTCTGAATTTCAGATTTTCAGAAAAAAGTTCATAAGTAGAAATCTGAAAATTTTGAATTTCAAAATTTCAGGAATTTCTAGGACTTTTTGAATTCTGAAGAAATTGCAAGTTTTTTGGTTTTTTACGGAAGTTTTAGAGTATATATAAATTTTTAGGAAGTTACAAAATTTAGGAATTTTTAGGAATTTTTACAATTTCAAGAAGAATTTCTGACTTTTCAGGAATTTTAGGAATTCTAAGAGATTTTAGGATTTTTAGGAATTTTAACTTTCTAGTGGTTTTTGAACTTTTCATATAAATTTTGAATTTTCAGAAATTTTTAGGAATTTCAAGAAAAAATTTGGAATTCTTGGGATTTTTAGACTTTTTGGAATTTTAATATTTTTTAAATTTTTTGATTCTCTTTGGTACCAAAAAATATAAATTCGGGGTCAAAAGAAAGGGGAAAAATTAATTTTTCAAGGTTCTACCCAAAGATTGGAAAAGCTCTTATTTTTTGGTCCTTCTATATTTAGATGCCAATTTTTTGAGTTTTTGAAATTCAGATTTTCAAAGTTTTTGCGATTTTCAGAATCTTTGAATTTGGAAATTTCGAAAACATTCAAAAATTTCAAATTTCCAGATGTCTGTATTCTTCATCCCTAAATCTGACGTTGAAAAGAGAAGAACGGAGTGTTTGAAGGAGTGCAGGGTAATTTTTTAGCCATTTTCAGCCTATTTTTAGCTTACCGTAATCCCTCTAATAGAACGCCACCCGGACCGTCCACTTTGAGCTTATATATCTCACTTCTTTTGAAAGATACCGGAAAGTTGTCAACTGATAAAGTGTTTATCATGATATCAGTAACATTTTATCAGTTGACAACTTTTTGATATTTCTCCCAGAAAATGAAATAGATAAGCTCAGAGTTGGGTTGCGCTCTATTAGAGTTTTTACGATATTTTCAGACGATCTAGCTCATTTTCACCCAAAATTTCTTCCAGGACATCATAATTCTCACGGCCCACAAACTGGAAGATTCCTATCACGAAAACGGAAAAGAAACTGAAATTCCACTTTATATAACCCAGTGGCTCGACGAACTAGTCCCAAAAATGGACGCTCTAGACATCAAATTGAATAAGGAGATTATTCTAAATGTCTCGGTTAGTTTATCTCAAAAACTAAAAAAGCTAGATAAACTTTGTCAACTAGGAAAATATGTAGAATTTTATAAGCTACATTTTTGTAGTTAACAACTTTTTTCTAGCTTTTTTAGTTTTAGAGATAAGCGCCTTTAAAGTGGGCGCGCCGCCGCACCGCCCAGCGGTGTGTCTGCGACTCCTCTCTAGGCGCGCGTCAACTTTAAAGGCGCATATCTCAAAAACGAAAAAAACTACAAAAAAGATGGTAACTACAAAAATGTGTAAAACTTTAAGAGCTACATTTTTGTAATTCATAAAATTTTGATATCTGCAAAACTGATAAAGTTACAAAGCCCCAAATATTTGCTATACTTTTTTGGTTATCTCTCAATTTTCAAATGCATGTATCTCTGTCAGTTTTTGAGTTATTTAAGTTTTGAAAATTACAAACTTATAGATTATTTTATTTTACACATTTTCATAGTTAACAACTTTTTTGTAGCTTTTTCAGTTTTGGAGATATACGCCTTTGAAGCACGCTCTGCTCCTCCTCCTCTAGGGGTGCGCAATCTTTAAAGGCGCATATCTCAAAAACCAAAACTGCTAGACAAAATTTATAAACTAATAAAATGTAGCCCATAAAATTTTACATATTTTAATAGTTTACACAATTTATCTAGCTTTCTTAGTTTTTGAGATATATCGCTCTGAAAAAAGGACCATCTTTTCAGCGCTTCACCGCTTTCCTCCGCCTGGCAAATCCAGAATTTCGACGTGACGTCTTCTTCTTCCCGATTCCAACAGAATATGCGGCTATAAATGAAGCTCAGAAGTTTCCAGAAGAGCTTGAATATTTGAACGGAGAATTCAAGGATTTTGATGATCAATTTTGAATATATTAGTCACAATCTGAATTTTTTCTAGTTACAGAATTTTCTGCCTTCTCTGCGTCTCTTCCTCTCTCCTCTATCCGATCGCTTCTCCAAGCGCGCGCCAACTTTAAAGGCGCATAACTGATAAACTAAAAAAGTTAGAAAAAAGTTGCAAACTACAAAAATGTAGGAAATTTTATGAGCTATATTTTAGTAATTTACAAAACTCAAATATTCAAACAATTGGCAAAGATACATGCATTTGAACAAACAGTATCCTAGAAATCTATTGGACACTTTTTCAAAAGACAGTATCTCTATCAGTTTTGCAGTTATCTCAATTTTGTAAACTACAAAAATGTAGCCCATAAAATTTTACATATTTTTGTGGCTTTCAAATTTTGTGTATCGTCTTTAGTTTCTGAGTTGTGCGCCTTTAAAGTTGGCGGGCGCAAAGAGAGGCGCCACCCCCTTCTCTGTGCCTCTCCTCGTCGCAAGGTGCGGCCGCCCACTTTAAAGGCGCATAGCTCAAAAACTAAGAAAGCTAGAAAAAAGTAGTAAACTACAAAAATGTAGCTTGTTAAATTTCACACATTTTCATAGTCGACAAATGTTTTCTAGCTCATTTATTTTTTGAGATATAGCTTTCCAAAGAAATCTAGATTTTTTTTGTCGGTATCATTTTTTAATTTTCCCAACTTTACCAAATAAAATAAATCCAATTATAGTGTGTTCTAGACATATTTAGCTCCGCCTATTGCTCATTTTATAAGAAGAAAAATGAGAAATTATAGAGGCGAGTTAGAATTGGTTTTGGCTCTTTTCTTGGGGTTGGAGCCCAAGAAAAGGGAAATTTTGGGTGTGTGTGCTCTTTTTTATTGAGAGAGAGAGCTACACGAAATTTTCCTCCAGATTTTAGTACATCCACTTTGTCTTTTTCCGTTTTTTTTTTGAAGGATGATTTTGGGATTTTTAGTTGAAAAATTGAAAGAAATTCCAATTTTTTGTTTTTGCTTTTTTTTTTGAAAATTGTTTTTTTCGAAATTGTTTTGACCATCTGTCACTTTTTTCTTTTTTTTTTGATGAATCAGTCTCTTAGAACAGAGAGACACAGATGAGCAGATGTTCAATAGCGTACAAATTGTGTAAAAATGCGCAAAAAATGGTTTTATTAGTCATCTGCACTCTATTGACCTAGACTGACCTGAAACGGGTCTTAACTCTCTTCAGGATTAATATTTTTGGACCTACTGAATTAGGTATTATAGAAAAACTCAAGAGCTACAAAATGATACTAGTTGGGTTACTGTAGCTTGCCTTTGAACAAAGTTATAGGTCGAAAACCACCCAAGCTGCATGATTCATTTTTGGGAGTACTGTAACTTTGCTCGTAGGCAAGATACAGTACTCCTAATAGTATCATTTTGTAGCTGTTGAATTTTTCTATTATATCCAATTTATTTGGTTCGAAAATATTGATTCTGAACAAAGGTTTGGCCCGTTTTGGGTGTTATAGGTCAACAACAGCCCCCAGCTACTTGACTCTTTTTTTGAGAGTACTGTAACTTTGCTCATAGACTAGGTACAGTACTCCAAATAGTATCATTTTGTAGCTCTTGAATTTTCCTATCATACCCATTTTAGTTGTTTTAGAAAACGTGACCCTGAACAAAGTTACGGTCCATTTTGGGTGTTATAGGTTGAAAACCACCCCAACTGCACTATCAATCTTTTTGGAGTACTGTAACTTTGCTCATAGATTAGATACAGTATCCCAAATAACATCATTTTGTAACTCTTAGGTTTTTCTATCATATCCAGTTTAGTTGATTTATAACAAATAATTTTGAAGGCAGTTATGCAATCAAAAATGCTAATGGCCCGCCAGCGCCCCGTTTTCGGCCCGTTTGCTCCGCAACTTTTTTTTATGATCGGGTTTTAATATTATTCATGACTCGACGAATATTCATAGTTTGACTATTAATGTTATTCGGGACCATTAAAACGGAATAAATGAAAAAAATGGTCGGAATTCGAAAAAAAAAGATTATTTTGGAAAATTTTGAAAAAAAATTTTTTTTTAATTTTGGAATTTTTTCTCACAATTTTCGATATTTCTTACTCGTTTTTTTGCCATTTTTCTTTAATTCAAACCATATTTTCAGTCAATTAGCCAGTCATAATGCCAAAATCAGCTAAATATTCCCTGCCAGCGGAACACATCAAACAGTTGGAGGATCGATGCAGATCTGAGTGTAGGGTGAGTTAATGTTGTATAACTTTCGTAGTTTTTTAGCTGGATTTATTATTTTTTTTGCAATCGAAAGAGCGTAAAATTTTGAACAAGATTGATAAAATTCATAAGAATTGGTGAAAAATTTCCTAGTTTAAAGCCCCAGATTGTGACCAACGCCGAAGGAGTCATTGGGTTAGTACAAGTATTTGGCTAATAACTCTGCTAGTTTTCAAGCTACCGTATTGATTTTTTTGCCATTCGAAAGAGCGTTAAATTTTAAACCAGAATGTTTTTCAAAATCAGTAAAAATTGATATAGTTTAGCCGCCGGATGAAGAGAGGGTAGTAGGGCTTCGGTCTGCTTGAACCATTGCAGCTCAGGTCAGTATTTAGCTCATAACTCAGCTAGTTTCAAAGCTACAATATTGATTTTACGCCATGTAAAAGAGCGTAAAATTTTACATTGGAATCTTTAAAGAAATACAAGAAACGGTAGGATTTTAGCTAGTTTAGAGCCCCAGATTGTAGCCAACGCCAGATAGGATTAAAGGGATCTTCAGTATTTGGCTCATAACTCAGCTAATTTTTAAGTAACCGTTTTGAATCTTATTCCATTCGAAAGATCGTAAAATTTTACACAAGACCTATTCTAAACTTTTTTATTTTTTTAGGACCTCATCCTCAGCACCGCGGATTTTCTGGAATTCTACTATAAGCGACATGGATGCGATGCGACACTTCCAAATTGGTCGAAGAAGTGGATGACTCATTTGTTGGCCAGAGCCAACACCCTCAAACTTCCAATTACCCGGAAAATCTTCACTCAAGCCATGGTAAGTGCGCTCTGTTGGACTATTTGGCGTCAAGTCAAAGTAAGGTGCGATTTTCAAGGCCCTACAAAAGACCTTCAAACGTTTTCAAGTTGTCTGAAATTTTCAGAGTATACTAATCAAGGCTAGAGCTGTAATTTTGTGGTTGACAACTTTTTTGTACAAATGCGCTCTAGCGAGATATATCAAGTAGAAGAACGCCTGCTGCTGGCGGCCGCCAAGAAGGGCGCGCGGGCGCCCACCTTGGTGGCTGGTGGGCGTTACGTGGCATATCTCGCTAGAGCGCGTTTGTATCAAAAAAGTGTCAACTACAAAAATGAAGATCTATGTTTGTTTAGTCTACTGTAAAATTTTCTAGGAAATTGGCTTGCTGGAAAATACTTTTGTAGCTCTTCAAACCTAAAAATTGGTTTACAAACTTTCAACGCATTTTTCTAAAATATCTGAAATTCCGTATCTGTTGTATTTTACATTATTTTGAAGGATTTTTTAAATTCTACATTCTGAATTTAAGATGTTCCAAAAATTCTAGATTTTAAAAAAGTTATGAGTCTTTGATCTTTCAGTTCTTCACAATTCGTGTCCGCCAAAACTTTGACCACGCTGATCGTCGGATGGTCTACTATCCATACACCCCATCTCCACCACAATGTGTTCCAGAACATCCAGAAGATCCACAGCATCCGACGCATCCATTCAAGGCAAAGGATGTTCGTCGATTCATGAGTTCTCTGCAGAATATCAACACCCAAGCCTAATTATCTCAAATTCTGTAGAAGATATCTAAAATTTGTAAATTACAAAAATGTGTAAAATTTTATGAGCTAAATTTTGTTAGTAAAGACTTTTTTGATAGCTTCATTAGTTTTTGAGATATGCGCCTTTAAAGTTTGTTACCTGTTGCGGTCCCCTGATGACGGAACGAGGCGGGAGGAGACACACCGCCTGCCCCCTCTCCGGGGTACGCGTACTTTAAAGGCGCATATCTTCAAAACTAATGAATTTATCAAAAAGATGTAAACTACAAAAATGTAGCTTGTAAAATTTTACACATTTTTGTAGTTAACAAACTTTTTATATCTTTTACAGGAATCGAGATAATTAGGTGCAAAGTTGCGTTTCCTTCCATTCCATGCCTTTTTTTGACCCAATTTATCTCGGTTACTGTAAAAGATTTCAAAAACTTGTCAACCACAAAAATGTTTAAAATTTTATGTTCTATATTTTATCAGTTGACAATTTTTTTGTATCTCAATTGCGAACCGAGATAATTAGTGTCAAAGAGAGGTAATCCTTTTTTGTGATAAATCACTTTGTAGATTTTTTTAAAATTCTGATTTCCATGTGTCCAGATGTCCTTAACACCAAATAAAGTTTCTTATTTTCAGATTTTTTTTTCCTTAAAATTCGTCACTTTTCGCCTCTTTATGTATTGCGAAATATTACACCCCGACAGTCGGGAAAAAAGGGGCGGAGCCTATTTTTTTTTGTTTGGATTCTCGATTTTTGAAGATTATCTAGTTATATTTCTTACATTTTCTAGATTTTTCAGAATTTTCAGACAGTTTTTTCCCTATTTTTCGAAAATTTTGGATTTTCAGAAAAATGGTTTTTGGATATTTTTCAACTACAGTATGCCCACCGGCACTGATTTTCATGGGGCAGCATCAGGAGGAGAATGAGAAATTATTGAAAGTAAGAAATCTGAAATTTTTAGAAAAAAATCTGAAATTTGAATTTTCAGCCAAATTTTGAGTCTTAACTTTCAGATTTCTCTGAAATTTCGATTTTCAGGAAGGACTTCCAGACGACGTCTGGTTCCACGTCGACAAGGTGCCTTCGGCACATGTCTATCTTCAAATTCCACGTGGCATGACAATAGACACAATTCCAGAAGATCTGGTAAGTTTTTGAAAAATCTGAAATTTCAGATTTTTCAAAAAATTCAAATTTCCCGCCAAACCATCCAATTTGTTTTGCAGCTCGAAGACTGCTGTCAACTGGTGAAAGCCAATTCGAAAATTGGGAAAAAATTGGACAAAACTACAGTAATCTACACGAAAAGAGAGAATTTGAAGAAGACGAAAATGATGAATTCTGGGGAGGTGAGCCAAAAAAGCCAAAAAATCAGGACCCAGGAATCCGGGAATCCGGGAATCCGGGAATCCGGGAATCCGGGAATCCGGGAATCCGGGAATCCGGGAATCCGGAAATCCGGGAATCCGGGAATCCGGGAATCCGGGAATCCAGGAATCCGAGAATCCGGGAATCCGGGAATCCGGGAATCCGGGAATCCGGGAATCCGGGAAACCGGGAATCCGGAAATCCAGGAATCCGGAAATTCGGAAATCCGGGAATCCAGGAATCCGGGATACCGGGAATCCAGGAATCCGGGAATCCGGGAATCCGGGAATCCTGGAATCCGGGAATCCGGGAATCCGGGAATCCGGGAATCCGGGAATCCGGGAATCCAGAAACCCATGAATCCGGGAATCCAGGAATCCGGGAATCCGGGAATCCGGGAAGCCGGGAATCCTGGAATCCGGGAAACCAAGAATCCAGGAATCCGGGAATCCGGGAATCCGGGAATCCGGGAAACCGGGAATCCGGAAATCCAGGAATCCGGAAATTCGGAAATCCGGGAATCCAGGAATCCGGGATACCGGGAATCCAGGAATCGGGAATCCGGGAATCCAGGAATCCGGGAATCCGGGAATCCGGGAATCCGGGAATCCGGGAATCCGGGAATCCAGGAATCCTGGAATCCAGGAATCCGGGAATCCGGGAATCCAGGAATCCGGGAATCCGGGAATCCGGCAATCCGGGAATCCAGGGATCCGGAAATCCAGGAATCCAGGGATCCGGGAATCCGGGAATCCGGGAATCCGGGAATCCGGGAATCCGGGAATCCGGGAGTCCGGGAATCCGGGAATTCGGGAATCCGGGAATCCGGGAATCCGGAAATCCGAGAATCCAGGAAACCAAGAATCCAGGAATCCTGGAATCCAGGAAACAAAGGACCCAGAAATCCGGGAATCCGGGAATCCGGGAATCCGGGAATCCGGGAATCCTGAAATTTTCAAAATTTTTATTTTTCAAAAAATCAATTTTTTTCCAAAATTTCCAACATTTTCAGGTCGGATTCCATAATTCAAAATTGGTGAATTCTCGAATAACTCTCAAAAAGAATTCTGCTGAAATTCTGGATCGTCTGGAAAAAACTCGATGGAAGTCTTAAATTTGAAGTTTCGGAAAATCTGGAAATCTGGAAATCTGGAAATCTGGAAATCTGGAAATCTGGAAATCTGGAAATCTGGAAATCTGGAAACCTGGACATTTGGAAATCTGGAAATCCGGAAACCTAATAAATTTTGAAATTTCCGTCTTTGAGATTTATAAAGTTTTTCAACATATTTTGATTCCAAAAATTCAAATTCCCTCCAAAATTCAAAAACTACAGTACTCCTATGCCCCTGGATCACACATTTTCTGCCGTTTAGAGTCATATGTCTACCCTCCACTGTCCCCCATTTCTGATACAAATCTCGTTTTTTCTTGTTCCCTGAGAGGCAAAGGACCTTTTTAATCTTGGAATCTGATCTCCGATGTATATTCTTCACACAGTGCAATGAGATCAAATCGGGTCTACTGTCTTGGCATTTTTGGCCTTTTTTCCCTTGCATTTTGGACTTTGTCCTGTAAATTTTATGGAATGTCTTGGAAAATTGGTCATAACTATTTTGAAACTTGATATTTTTTGAAAAATCAAAAAGGATATGATAGAACTCAAAAAGTTCTACAAAATGATATAAATTTCGGTCTACTTTGAGAAATGCAGACGTTCCTACTGTAGCATTGAAACTGCAGCGCGATTCAGCTAGGTAGCGCCACCATGTCTTGGGAAATTGATCATAACTTTCTTCAAAATTAATATTTTCAAAAAATTTAAAAATGAAATTGTAGAACTTAAAAGGTTCTACAAAATGATATATAATGTAACAAACTTCAAAAACGAACCATTTCTCTATGGAGCCGCTGACAGCGCAACACCTAATGTCGCGCTACTAGGCGCGCCTTTAGCGGCTTTTTCTGGAAAATTCTGTATTTCGAAGTATATTAAGTTTTATATAATTTTGTAGATTTTTTAAAGTTCTACATTTTTCTTTTTGAATTTTTTGAGAATCTTGATTTTGAAGAAAGCTATAACCAAATTTCAAAAATACCCTTTTTTCTTCGCTTTCTGTTATTCTGATCATAGTTCCTGGGAGTAAATGAGCCACTTAAGGGACATTAAGGCACTTGAACTTTAAATTGCTATTTTAAAGTTTTCAGGACAAAAAATGTTGAAAAAGAAAACAAGGCATAAACCATGGTTTTTGTGTTTGTTGACCTTTTTTGATACAATTTTGTAAATTCAATTATCTCAATTCCTGTGAAAGATATCAAAAAGATGTAAACTATAAAAATGTAGCCCTTAAAATTTTACACATTTTTGTAGTTTGCAACTATTTGATAGCGTTCTTAGTTTTTGAGATATGCGCCTTTAAAGTTGGCGCGCGCGGAGACGCAGGGAAAGTACGCCGCCTCTGCGTCTCGGCGCGCGCCAACTTTAAAGGTGCATAACTCAGAAACCAAAAACGCTATTTAAAAACTGTCAATCACAAAAATGTAGCTCTTAAAATTTTACATATTTTGGTAGTTTACAACTTTTTATTTTAAATTTTGGTTTTTGAGATATGCGTCTTTGAAGTTGGCGGGCATTTTTTTGAACATTTGCACTCACAAATCACACACTTCTCTCCTTTTCCTTCTCTCATTTTTCAAGTACTTTTTCTTTTTTTGTGTCTTTTTGTGTTCAATTTCTAGTACTAAACGTTCCGAAAAAGAAAACGATTAAACATTTATAGAACATTCACTTTTTCTCCAAAAAGGGAAAAAATTCCTCCAAAAAGGGAAAAAAAACATTTACAGCGCTAGAAAACCCCTTCAAACTTTTTGGAATTACCTGAAACTTTCAGAGTATATTAAACAAGAGTAGAGCTTCATTTTTGTAGTTGACAACTTTTTGATACAAACGCGCTCTAGCGAGATATGCCACGTGGAAAGCGGCGGGCGCCCACCAAGGGTGCGCCCTCCCGCCGCCAACAGCAGGCGCCTTTCCACGTGGCATATCTCGCTAGAGCGCGTTTGTATCAAAAAGTTGTCAACTACAAAAATGAAGCTCTACTTTTGTTTAGTATACTCTGAAAGTTTCAGATAATTCCAAAAAGGTTTGAACTGTTTTGTAGGGTCTTGAAAACTATATAACGTCATTTTGACATCATCTCCTTTTTTCTTCTAATTTTTCTCTTTGTCTCTAATTTTTTTTGTCAAATCGATTGGAAAACGGAGATAAGAAACCTCTATTTTTTGTGGCTAGACTTATATTTACCCCAAAAAATGTTGTAGCCTAAAAATTTATATCGTTCAAAAGTTTCTATGTCAGGAAAATTTTTAACCTGTATAAACATTTTTTGGGGTGATAAGGCGATAAGGAATATGTTGAAATTTTTCTGGAAATTTCGTAGTTTTCCAAAACTAGAAAATTTCCAAAAAATTCTTTTTTTTTGCAGATTTTTGACCATTGTGCTTTTCTTTTACAAGTTTTTTGACTCTTGTTGTTTTGTACTCTTCCGAACAAAAAATATATTTCTGCACTCTCTTTTTCTCTGGACCCTCTCATTTTTCTGTACTATTTCTCATTCATTGTTTGCTTTATTTTACTCTTCAAACTTCCTTTTTTTCCTTTGTTTTTAGTGCAAAAAGTGGAATTTAGAGAGTCAAAAATCGGACATTTTGGAAATTTTTGCAAAAAAAATTTCAAATTTTTCGCTTTTTCGACCTTTTTTTTCAAAATTTTAGATTTAATTTTTGGCTGAAATTTTTTTCTGGAAAATCAATTTTTGCTCCATAATTAAATTTTTAGCAAGTGACCAGGTGCTTATTATGTGTAAATAAACCTAAAAATTGAAGAATCAAAAAAAGTTTTTACACTCTAATAGAACGCCACCCAAGCCGCTATTAACTTTGAACTTATATATCTCCATCACTGTAAAATATATCAAAAAGTGGTCAACTGATAAAATGTTTTCAGCAACATTTTATCAGTTGACCACTTTTTGATATCTTTTACAGTAACCGAGATAAATTGATTTGAAGGAAAGGTATGGAAGAGACGGTTTCTCTGCGCCCGCATGGCCTGACTAGTCATCAACTTTGAGCTCATGTATCTCACTTCTTTTGAAAGATACCAAAAAGTGGTCAACTAACAAAATGTTTATCATAAAATTAGGTTTATTTTATCAGTTGACCACTTTTTGATATCTATTACAGAAAATGAGATACATAGGTTCAAAGTAGATGGTATGGGTGGCATTCTATTAGAGTGTTTACGGTAATTAAGGATTCCTAAACTTTCAAATTTAGATTTTTTACTTTTTCAAAAATTCATTTTTGATCTCTCCTGTTGAACTTTTCTTCCTTTTTTTTGAAAACAATTTTCCAAGAAACATGAGAAAAAGAGTGATTTGCTCGAGCTCTTTTAGAATTTTAAATAGCACTTTTTCTCTTTTTTTTTTGAAACATTTTTTGAATTTTTACGTTTCAGGGAGTTTCAGAACTTTGTTCTTTTAGTTTTCTAAATTTTGAATAAGCTGAAAATTCGAAAATTCGAGAATTCAAAAATTCCAAAATTTCAAAATTCGAGAATTCAAAAATTCCAAAATTTCAAAATTCAGAAATTCAGAAATTCAGAAATTCAGAAATTCAGAAATTCAAAAAATTTTAAAATTCAGAAATTCAGAAATTCAGAAATTCAGAAATTCAGAAATTCAGAAATTCAGAAATTCAGAAATTCAAAAAATTTTAAAATTCTAATATTCAGAAATTCAGAAATTCAGAAATTCAGAAATTCAGAAATTCAGAAATTCAGAAATTCAGAAATTCAGAAATTCAGAAATTCAGAAATTCAGAAATTCAGAAATTCAGAAATTCAGAAATTCAGAAATTCAGAAATTAAGAAATTCAGAAATTCAGAAATTCAGAAATTCAGAAATTCAAAAAATTTTAAAATTCTAATATTCAGAAATTCAGAAATTCAGAAATTCAGAAATTCAGAAATTCAGAAATTCAGAAATTCAGAAATTCAGAAATTCAGAAATTCAGAAATTCAGAAATTCAGAAATTCTGAAATTCAGAAATTCAAAAAATTTTAAAATTCTAATATTCAGAAATTCAGAAATTCAGAAATTCAGAAATTCAGAAATTCAGAAATTCAGAAATTCAGAAATTCAGAAATTCAGAAATTCAGAAATTCAGAAATTCAGAAATTCAGAAATTCAGAAATTCAGAAATTCAGAAATTCAGAAATTCAGAAATTCAGAAATTCAGAAATTCAGAAATTCAGAAATTCAGAAATTCAGAAATTCAGAAATTCAGAAATTCAGAAATTCAGAAATTCAGAAATTCAGAAATTCAGAAATTCAGAAATTCAGAAATTCAGAAATTCAGAAATTCAGAAATTCAGAAATTCAGAAATTTAGAAATTCGGAAATTCAGAAATTCCTGGAAGTTCCCGAAAATTCTAAAATTCTAAAATTCAAAAGTTCAAAAAAGTCAGAATTTGGAAGTTCGAGAATCCTTAAATTTTCAACGTTTTTCAAAATTTCAAAAACCTTGGAATATCCAAAATATCTGATTTTTCTGAAAATTCCAGAATTCCTGAAAATCCAAAATTTCAAGAATCCCAAACACTCAAAAAATCAATAACCACCTCGTCTGGCGAGCCTTTGGCGCGCCGTGCACTACATCAGACTACATTAGGCTACACAAATATGTTTGTCTGATTTCTTCAACTTTTCCGTTTCTCTCCCTCGTTCTCAAAGATCAACAACCTTTTCATTTGCGGCCGTTTTCTCCCTCTCTTTCTCTGCCTTTCTCTGCGTCTCTCCATTTCCCACACTCTCTCGTTTCTCTGCGTCTCTCACTCTCTCTCTTTCTGTGTTTCGTGGCGGCGTTATGTCCCCCTTGCCTCCCGAAACGAAACGAATCACCTTTTTCTTCTTTTTCTCTGTCTTCTCTGCACCCTCTTCTCTCTAACCATTGACTC
The DNA here is from genome assembly GCA_027920645.1 of Caenorhabditis nigoni. NCBI lineage: Eukaryota > Metazoa > Nematoda > Chromadorea > Rhabditida > Rhabditidae > Caenorhabditis > Caenorhabditis nigoni. The sequence continues at coordinate 14,771,330 of CP115866.1, forward strand.
TCGTCGTCTGGCATATACTGAGGGTCCGCTGGGGACACATTTGACACATTTTTACGTACTTTTTTTAGTTTTGGGGAGAAAATGATTTTTGGGTCTTTAGAAAATTAGAGATTGCTCAGCATAATTTCCAGAATTTTTTAATGCAAAAAAAATGATGGTTTTTAACTGATTTTTGATCATTTAAACCAAAAAATGAGAAAGAAAATAAAAAATTAGTTCAAATAATGATTTTTCGATCATTTTGAGACGATTGCTCAGCTTTTAAAGCAAAATTTCAGCAATTTTGGAAAAATTGAAAATTGTCGTTTTTTGATTGCTCAGCTTTTTTTTTGGAAAATTCTTCAAAACTTTCAATTTTTGGCCTTTTTCAGCCTCAAAAATGTATTTTTCTTCTTAATTAGGGTAATTAAAAATGTAGAAAATTTTCTTCCGTATATGTAATTTCTTATAAGGTCCATGTGATTTGATTTCCGGGGCACTTAATTATTAATTATAGTACTACTAAACTAGAAACTTCAATTCCAAATAGTAAAGGAGACTTTTTGATTTGGCGGGAATTTTGAATTTTGAATTTTGAATTCTTAGATTCTTAGATTCTTAGATTCTTAGATACTTAGATTCTTAGATTCTTAGATTCTTAGATTCTTAGATTCTTAGATTCTTAGATTCTTAGATTCTTAGATTCTTAGATTCTTAGATTCTTAGATTCTTAGATTCTTAGATTCTTAGATTCTTAGATTCTTAGATTCTTAGATTCTTAGATTCTTAGATTCTTAGATTCTTAGATTCTTAGATTCTTAGATTCTTAGATTCTTAGATTCTTAGATTCTTAGATTCTTAGATTCTTAGATTCTTAGATTCTTAGATTCTTAGATTCTTAGATTCTTAGATTCTTAGATTCTTAGATTCTTAGATTCTTAGATTCTTAGATTCTTAGATTCTTAGATTCTTAGATTTTTGGTCCGGAAAGATTCGAGTTCTTGATTTTTGAATGATCAGTTCCAAAATTGCTTTGATCATACTAGAAATCTTTATAATTTTCTTCGCGATCTTTTTCAATTTTCCCGATTTTTCCTCCGAAAATTTTCCTTTTTCTTCCGATTTTCCCCTTGATTTTTATCCGATTTTCAATGTTTCTGTGGATTTTTGTTTCGATTTTCATTTTTGAAGAATTTTTCTAATGTTTTAACTCAAAAATATGCCAAAATAGGGTCAAATTTTGCATTTTTGGCAATTTTCGTGGTGGGACCCAAAAAATGAAATTTCTCAAATATGGTCATGATTATACTCATTTTGAAGCTGACAACAAAACAAATCAGATTGTGTAATTTTCATGTGACTTGGAGCAAAACTAGCCGAGATACGGTAGTTTCAATATTTTCGTGGCGAGACCCCAAAAAATCAAAAAAATTCAAATCTAGTCTTGTTTATACTCATTTTGAAGCTAAAAACAAGACAATTTGAACTGTATATTTTTCATGAAATTTGAAGCAAAACTAGCCGAGATACGGTAGTTTGAACGTTTTCGTGGCGAGACCCCAAAAAATCGAAAAGTTTCAAACCTAGACTTGTCTATACTCATTTTAAAGCTCTTAAAATTGCCATTTCAACGGTAAAATTTTCATAAAATTCAGAGCAAAACTAGCTGAGATACAGTACTTTTAAAGTTTTCGTGGCGAGACCCAAAATTTCAAAAAATTTCGAATCTAGTCTTGTTTATACTCATTTTGAAGCTTGAAACAAGATAGTTATAGTCGTATAGTTTTCATGAAAATCAGAGAAAAATTAGTCGAGATACGGTACTTTCAATTTTTCGAATTTTCAAAATTTGGGAAAAAAAAATAAATTTTTCCCGATTTCTTTCAACTTATCCCATATTTTTTCCAAAAAGTCTATGCCATGAATACTGTCTATTTGGCATTCTGCCAACTAGACAAAAATCCAGTCCACTGGGCTCAAAAAGTCAATTTTCTTGCTTTTTCTTGCCCAAAAACGGAGCCTTGTGTTTGTTCACGATCTCCATATAATTTTTTCTGACTTCTCTGCGTCTCTCACTTTCCCATACTCTCTCGCTTCCTTTTCCTCCATTTCCCTATTAAGAGGTGTCCAGTGACTAGCCCCTTTTTGAGGGCAAACAATCATTTCGATCTTTTGAGTTTCACTATTTTTCTCTGCGTCTCTCTCTCTCTCTCTCTCTCTCTCTCTCTCTCTCTCTCTCTTTTTTTTTTATCAGTGTGTTCCTGTTTCTCCTGAAGAGACGCAGACACATAGAAAAATGACGTGGCATTTTTCGCCGGGCTGATTTTTGTACGATATAAGCTTCTATATAAGATGGTCATGTATAGTTTTTGACTCACTATGTCTTAGAAAATTTGTCATGATTTGAAAAAATCAATATTTCATAAAAATTGAATTTTCTAAAATTTTTATTTTTTCTAAGAATCTAAGAATCTAAGAATCTAAGAATCTAAGAATCTAAGAATCTAAGAATCTAAGAATCTAAGAATCTAAGAATCTAAGAATCTAAGAATCTAAGAATCTAAGAATCTAAGAATCTAAGAATCTAAGAATCTAAGAATCTAAGAATCTAAGAATCTAAGAATCTAAGAATCTAAGAATCTAAGAATCTAAGAATCTAAGAATCTAAGAATCTAAGAATCTAAGAATCTAAGAATCTAAGAATCTAAGAATCTAAGAATCTAAGAATCTAAGAATCTAAGAATCTAAGAATCTAAGAATCTAAGAATCTAAGAATCTAAGAATCTAAGAATCTAAGAATCTAAGAATCTAAGAATCTAAGAATCTAAGAATCTAAGAATCTAAGAATCTAAGAATCTAAGAATCTAAGAATCTAAGAATCTAAGAATCTAAGAATCTAAGAATCTAAGAATCTAAGAATCTAAGAATCTAAGAATCTAAGAATCTAAGAATCTAAGAATCTAAGAATCTAAGAATCTAAGAATCTAAGAATCTAAGAATCTAAGAATCTAAGAATCTAAGAATCTAAGAATCTAAGAATCTAAGAATCTAAGAATCTAAGAATCTAAGAATCTAAGAATCTAAGAATCTAAGAATCTAAGAATCTAAGAATCTAAGAATCTAAGAATCTAAGAATCTAAGAATCTAAGAATCTAAGAATCTAAGAATCTAAGAATCTAAGAATCTAAGAATCTAAGAATCTAAGAATCTAAGAATCTAAGAATCTAAGAATCTAAGAATCTAAGAATCTAAGAATCTAAGAATCTAAGAATCTAAGAATCTAAGAATCTAAGAATCTAAGAATCTAAGAATCTAAGAATCTAAGAATCTAAGAATCTAAGAATCTAAGAATCTAAGAATCTAAGAATCTAAGAATCTAAGAATCTAAGAATCTAAGAATCTAAGAATCTAAGAATCTAAGAATCTAAGAATCTAAGAATCTAAGAATCTAAGAATCTAAGAATCTAAGAATCTAAGAATCTAAGAATCTAAGAATCTAAGAATCTAAGAATCTAAGAATCTAAGAATCTACTTAAAAAATCCTTTTTTTTTTGTAAAATCTTGAAAGTCCAAGAAAGCCCTATTTCCAGTTTTTTTCCCCTGAAATTTGATCTTTTTTCCTTCTTCTTCTCATTTTTCCCAAAATTTTTTTCTGATTTTCTGATCAAAAAATATACTTGGTTATTTTTTTGTGCTCAATGAGCAGGACACATCAAATTAGCTACAGAAAAACAGATTTTTTGTCTCAAAAGAGACAAAAATCTGGGTCTTCTTGTAAATAATAGGCAAAATAATAGAGAAATGTGATCGAACAAGAACATTTTTTCTATTTTTTGTTATGTTTTTTTGGGGGAAAAGGGGGCGGAGCTTAATAATTGAAAATTACAGTAACGTCCACTTTGAGCCTAAATATCTCACTTCTCTTGAAAGATATCAATAAGCAGTCAACTGATAAAATGTTCATCATGTTATCAGCAACATTTTATCAGTTAACCACTTTTTGATATCTCTTACAGTAACCGAGATACATAAGCTCAAATTTGACGGTATCTGAAAAATGAATTTTTTTAAATCGGTTTTTTGAAATTTAGAATTTCTTTCAGATTTTTAAATTTGTAACTTTCTAGCTAAAAACCAAAATTAAAAACTCTGAAAGTCTAAAAAATCGAAAAAATATTATTGAACTTTTTGGACTCCCTTAAGCTGAGCAATGAGCAATAAAACAGAAGCTAAGTTCTAAAGATTGGATTAAAAGTAAGGAATTTGATCCTTTTTTTGCACTAAAAATTCTTATTTTTCTAGAAAAAATCAGAAAATTTGATTATTCAAGAAGCCAAAAATTGAACTTCTTGAAATTTAGACTTTTTATTGACTGGAGTTTTTTGAAATTCAGATATTTCAAATTTCCATAAATTTTCAATTTTTCGTTTTTTTTTTCAAATTTTCTATACAAAATTTAGAATTCTGTCATCAAAACACACAAATTTTTGTGTTTTGTATTTTTTTTCCAAAAAAAAAATAATTATATTTTTTATATTATTACTGTGTTCCTTCTTGATCAGAATATAAAAATTCTTCTATTTTTTTTCTTTTTTTTTTGTTGGGTATAAAAATAGGAAAAATTCCAAAAATTCCATTTTTTTTTGAGACCTTGTGCAGACATTTTCATCTTTGTTTTTTTTTTTTTGAAAATTTGGAATTTGATCTACTCGAAAATAGTTTTTTTTTTTAATTTGATCTTTTTCGAAATTTTTGAAAATTTCGTTTTTTAGGTTTTTCGTCATTTTTTCCCATCCTTGTTTATACTCTTTTTAAAGCCCATGACAAGACAATTCTAACTGTATAATTTTCACAAAATTTGGAGCCAAACTAACCGAGCTACAGTAGTTTTTGTATTTTCGTGGTGGGACCCAAAATTTCACAATTTTTCAAACCTTGCCTACTTACTCATTTCGTCACTGTTCGGAACTTCTGCGAAAACGGAACGAGATGAAGTGTTACGTTTATGAACTGTTTTCTCAATGGGGCGCGTTTACAAAAATTAATTTTGAAACCGTTTCTCAGCATTTTTTTCAACTGTTTCCTTTATAGCCTTCTGTGAGAAACCGAAAACCGTGAAAATGATAGAAAAAATGCAGATAAAATTTTTCAAACTAAATAAGTACTGTATTAAAGGAACATTTGCAAAAAACACTTCGACTTCCTCGCGTTTCGTTTTCGTAAATTTTCCGAACAGCTACCGCCCCCCCCCCATTTTAAGCTATTTTTTCCTCTTCACGCTCTCGATATTACGAGCTGCAAGCCTTTTTGTCAGCGGAGCGCGGTTGCGCGCGGCGAAAAATTTTATTTTTCAAATTTTGTACTCAAAAACCGGGTTTTCACCGATTTTTTCAATTTTTCATCCATAGAAATTGTTTATTAGGCTAAAACACACATTTTAAGTACAAAAGCAGCTACTTCCGACAAAAAATGAAAGAGGAGATCGCTTTTGAAGCATTTTTCCATTTTTTGTCGGAAATTGCTACTTTTGTACTTAAAATTTGTGTTTTAGCCTTAAAAACAATTTGTATGGGCGAAAAATTTGAAAAAATCGGCGAAAAATAAGACAATTTTGCTAAAACCCGGGTTTTTCAGTACAAAATTTGAAAAATACAAATTTTCGCCGCGCGCAACCGCGCTCCGATGAGAAAAAGGCTTGAGAGCGTGCTCTTTTCCATATTTCCTGTCATTTGTCTTAATTTTCCATAGTTTTTCTTGAAAAATCCAATTTTAACTATTTTCCAGACAAAAATTTGTTCGCTCCCCCTCCCCCGTGAATGAAAACTGAACGGACCACCAGTGGATACAGTGGCATTCCGACCACTTCAAAATGCTTAGTTTGTGAGCATCCCGATGGAGGCTCCGCCCACTTTGGAAGTACCTCGTGTCTCGCGTGTGCGGCATTCTTTCGACGCACCGTCTCGCTGAATATTCATTTTATGTGCAAAAAGGATAAGATGTGCATTATTTTTCATGGTGAGTAGTATGCTCTTGTGTTCATTAGATGATGCTTTAAATTTCCTACGAAATGAGACAAAAATCATAAAAATCGGTTGATAATAAGCTAAGTTAGGGGGATTTTTCGGTTTTCGTGGTGGGACCCAAAAATATGAAAATTTCCAAATGTGGCCATGATTATACTCATTTTGAAGGGTAAAACAAGACAATTCCAGTGGTATAGTTTTCACAAAAATTGGACCAAAACTAGCCGAGATACGGTAGTTTGAACATTTTCGTGGCGAGACCCAAAAACATGAAATTCTTCGAAGATAGTCATGATTATACTCATTTTGAAGCCCACAACAAGACAATTTTAATGTTAGAGTTCTCACAAAATTCGGACCAGAACTGACCGAGATACGGTACTTTGATCTTTTTCGTGACGGGACCCAAAAATAGGAAATTTTCCAAATATGGTCATGATTATATTCATTTTGAAGCTCTTAAAATTTCATATCCAATGATGTCATTTTTACAAAATTTGAAGCAATATTAGCCGAGATACAGTAGTTTTTGTCTTTTCGTGGCGAGACCCAAAAAAAACGAAATTTTCCAACTATGGTCATGACTATACTCATTTTAAAGCGCAAAACGTGAAAATGAAAATGGTTTAATTTTCATGAAATTTGGACCAAAACCAGCCGAGATACGGTACTTTGAACATTTTCGTGGTGAGACCCAAAAATTCAAAATTTTCGAATTTATTTTTTCGATTAGGTCATGACTTAGAAAAATTAGGTCATGACCTAGAAAAAACTAGGTCATGGCCTGGAAAAAATTAGGTCATGACCTAGAAAAAAATAGGTCATGACCTATGAAAATTAGGTCATGACTTAGAAAAATTAGGTCATGACCTAGAAAAAACTAGGTCATGACTTAGAAAAATTAGGTCATGACCTAGAAAAACTGGGTCATGACCTGGAAAAAACTAGGTCATGCCCTAGAAAAAATTAGGTCATGACCCAGAAAAACTAGGAAAAACTTCGTGGCAAGACCCAAAAACTTCAAAATGCACCAAACCTAGTCATGTTTATACTCATTTTGAAGCTCTCGACGCGCCAAATTCAAATTTTTTAGTTTCAACTCAAAATTTGCAGAACTTCGAATGATATGTCGAGCGTGTCGATTCGACAAGTGCGTCAAAGCGGGTATGCGACGAGAATGTGTTCAAAAAAGGAGGTCAAATAAGAAAGTGCCGAAAAAGCATATGTTGCGAGAAGCGGAAATTAAGATGGAAATTGTCGATGATTTCAAATATGAGTGTCCTGGCGACCAGACGGATGATAACTCCCCGCTATCAGTGGAGAAGAAGTCACCGCCCGAGTTTGTGCCCCTGGATAGTCCGGGAATGGTTGAGTTTGTGAGTTTTTTATCATTTTTGGAAAATCTAGATTTTGAGCTGAAAAATAAACTAAGAATTTTGAAAATCGGTTGGTTTTGAGCATAATTACTTGGGTTTGAAAAAATATATATACTCAAAATTTGAGGCGGCTCTTTTAAAAGAGGTATATCTCAAAAACCAAAAACGCTATTTAAAAATGGTAAATTACAAAAATGTAGGAAATTAAATTTCCAGTATTTTTGTAGTTGACAACTTTTTTGAAAAATTGGTCCCTAAGAAGATATGCCACGTGGAAGAGCGCGCACCGCCAGGCGCTGCGCGCCCTCTTCCACGCCTCATATCTCCGGAAGGACCGATTTTATAAAAAAGTTGTTAACTATAAAAATGTAGGAAATTTAATTTCCTACAATTTATTAGTTAATAAAAATTTTGTATCCTTCATAGTTTTCAAAATAAACCCGATTTTGTTCCAGAAGTACGACATCCCCTCCACAAGCACATCAATACCACAGCCCGAGAGGAGTAAGTTTTCTTAATTTTTAAACAAAATTTGATTATCTAGGAATATAAAAAATTTGCAACATTTTGAGCCTAAAATCAATGTTCTAGGTGAAAAATTAAGCAAGTTACGAGGTTTTGAAAAATTACCATTTTTTCGAAAAATTTCAGTTTCCGGTTTTTTGAAATTTTCTACCGTAATCAAATTTTTTTGCTGCAAGACCTGGTTTTTCGAAATTTGCACTTTTTGCCGGTTGAAATGAACCTAAATTCGACCCCATTTGCTCAAAATTGGGCGATCTACAGTAATTTCGTGGTGGGACCCAAAAATCGAAAATTCTAGAATCTAGGCTTGTTTATACTCATTTTGAAGCTCATAAAATTTCCATTTTAATGGTGTAGATTTCATAGATTTCGGGTCAAAATTGACAGAGTTACGGTACTTTTAATGTTTTCGTGGTGGGACCCAAAAATCGAAAATTTTAAATAGCGGCTTGCTTATACTCATTTTGAAGCACTTAAAATTTCAATTCTAACTATGTAATTATCAAAACATTTGGAGCAAAACTGACAGAGTTACGGTACTTTTTAACGTTTTCGTGGTGGGACCCAAAAATCTGAAATTTTCAAATCATGGCTTGCTTATACTCATTTTGAAGCTCTTGAAATTTCGAAATTAACTGTATAGTTTTCATAGAATTCAGGTCAAAATTGACAGAGTTACGGTACTTTTAAACTTTTCCATGCGAGACCCAAAAAACTGAAAGATCTAGAACCTAGGCTTGTTTATACTCATTTTGAAGCTCTAAACCTCCCACATCTGAAAATTCAACGTTTTCAAAGTTTCAGCGCCCTCCCCACAGTCCACCGAGCCCGAAACGTCGAAAATTCTGAATATGAATGGCGAGGAAGTGCTTCGTTATTATGTAGACCAGTTGAAAAGTTCAATGGACAGGAGACGAATGATTTTCACAGATGATGCACTTTTGGCAGTTGTAGAGGAGCGGGGAGATATGGTAAGTGGTGTAAAAAAGAAGCAAAAAGAGATTGGGGCCACCGGGAGTCGAACCCCGGACCTTGTGGGTGGTGGGCAAAAGCGTTAGCCAATTGGCCACGGTGGGCACGGAGAGAGAGGGAGCGAAGGGCGTATAAGAAAGGAGGGCGCGGCGAGGAGGCGCAGAGAAGAGGGAGGGAGAGGGGGGGGTGGATTTGAAATTTTGAAAAATGTCAAAAAATTCCAAAAAAAAATTTTTCCGGATAATTACCGAAAAAAAAGTTCCAGACTGTTTCTGGGTTTAATTGAACGCTTTTTTCAACGATAAAAACGATTTTTCCAGCCATTCGACGCCACAGAACCCCCACCACACTCTCTAAAGCGACAGTATGAGTCTCAACGTTTCGATAATCTGTTGGCTTTCGATTTTTGCAAGTCTTGCCCCGGATTTGATTTAATGGACCGGGAAGAGCGTGCGATTTTCTATAGAGCTTGCTCACTGGCCTACTGTCTCTTGGATATCGCTTGGATTACGGTACAAGCGTACCCCGAGGAGCGGCATGAACCATTTATGATGTATACCGATGGAAGTGTTTGTAGCATTAATGATATGTCGTACGGATGGGAGGATGAGGAGGATATTGCAGCGCATGAGAAGAAAAAGTAAGTTTTTTAAGGGAAAGTATGGAAATATGAGTTATTTAACTCGAAATTGGGTGCTATACACTTTAAAAACTCTTCAAAGTACCCTGAAATGCTCTAAACTCATCTAAAATTATCTAAAAACAAAAACAAAAGAGAAATTCCCCAGGTGGAATTGAACCCCGGTGTTGAGATTGACGGGCAAAAGCGTAAGCACTGAGCCACGCGCGCACACGAGATATCTGCCGCGGAGGGCGTATATGTAGTGGCGCGCGGCAAGGAGGCGCAGAGAAAAAGAGGGGAATTTGAAATTCTTGGAAAATGGGAATTTTCGAAAAAAAAATTTTAAAAAATCAATTTTTCCGGAAATTAACCGCAAAAAAGTTCCAGACTGTTCCTTGGCTTTATTCAACGCTTCCATGATGCCATTTGCACACCGATGAGGAAGCTAAAAATGACTCCAGTCGAGTTTGCAGCCCTGAAAGCGCTGTGTATATGGAAATTGGGTAATTTTTTTGAATTTTCAGCATTTAGAAACTCGCTCTATGGCTAATTTTTGTTCCAGGTTACTGTGAGTTCACAAACAGTATGAGAACCATTGGAAAGGAGCACCAAAATGCGCTGTTCAGTGGGCTCCGAGTGTATTATGAGGATTTGTATGAGTCACAAGAGGAAATTGGCGCCAGATTTGGGAATTTGGTTTTGCTCCTGGGCACGGTTTTTGTGAGTTTAAAAAAAATTAAAAAATGTTGAAAATTTCAAAAAAAAATTTTTTCGAAAAAAAATTTTTTTTTTGAATTTCCGAATTTTTTTTCAGTTTCCGCCGCTGAAAATCTGCTTTTTTGAATTTTCTGATGCTGAAAATGCGCTCTAAGCACGCTAATCGCTCCGAAACCCCCAAAACCTGAAAAACCAATCAATTATCGATTTTTTCCAGGAAATGAACTGTCTGATAATGGAAACCTACAAATCGGCGGAAGTTTTTCGACTTTTTAAACTCGATGAGCTGTCGAAATCGCTGCTGACCCTTTAAATACTCCTTTAATACTAACTAAAACTTAATTTACAGTATTTTTTCTGAAAAAGTCAATATATTTTTGTTTGTTTCCTCCGCTTATATCATCATTATTAAGTCGGGTTGATCTCTCACTTTTCTTTTTTATTAGTAACAATTTTTATGTTTTAAAAACCTCGTTTAGTTGAAGAATGAAACTTTTATGCTGAAAAAAATGTTTAAAAACAAAAACAAAAGAACATGGCGTCAAGTGGAATCGAACCCCAGACCTTCAGATTGGCAGGCAGGAGTGTTGCCACTGAGCTATCACAGACACAAAGGGAACATCGTTCATTTGACATATATGAAACAAGCGGCGCGAGCGCCTCCGCAGGGGATAATAATCAATATTTATTGAATATGAAAAATTGCAAATATTATAAAAATTATTATTTTTCTTCCTTTTTCCATTTTTTCCGGTTTACGGCGCTGAAAACAGTCTAGAAATCCTCGATCCGGCGGACGCTGAAAATTATTTTTCTCTGGGTTACGGTTTTTCGTAAAGTGTGCAAACACCGCGACGACAAATTGCACAAGTCAGCAAGAACATTTTTTGGGGCGGTCACTGTTCGGAACAATTACGAAAACGAAACGCGATGAAGTAGAGCTTTATACGAATACGAAATGTTCGAAGAAGAACTGTTTTGAAACCGAAATGCGACGAAGACAAAGTGTTACGTTTATGAAGTGTTTTTTGGAAATGTTCCTTTAATACAGTACTCTTTTTAAAAAATTTTATCAGCATTTTTTCTATCATTTTGATGGGAGTTTTCTCACAGAAGGCGTATATAGAAAATGAACTATGAAGGAAACATTGAAAAATAAGAACTAAATTTCAAAAAAGTCATTAAAACGTGCTGAAAAATGGTTTTAAAATCAACTCTTGTAAACGCGCTCTATTGAGGAAACACTTCATAAACGTAACACTTCGTCTTCGTCGCATTTCGGTTTCAAAACAGTTCTTCTTCGAACATTTCGGATTCGTATAAAGCTCCATTTCGTCTCGTTTCGTTTTCGTAAATGTTCCGAACAGTGACCGCCCCCATTTTTTAGACTGTTTTTGCCATTTTTCAGCGAATTTTCGGCTATTTTTCGGGATTTTCCGTGATTTCTAGGTCAATTTTTGGCGTATTTTTCAGAAAAATTGTCTAGAAAACGTTTGGAAAAGGGTTTAAAGGCGGAAAATTGGATTTTTAGACTTGAAAATTTTTTTGAAAAAATTTTAATTTTTTTCGGGATTTTCCCGCGATTTTTCCGGTTTTTTTTCGCTTTCTTTTGGGCGGGAAATCATCGAAACAACGCCCGGAATCCGTTTTTTCTCCTTTTTCCTAAAATTACCTTTTTTGAATTTTTCCTTGATTTTTGCTGTAAAATTGCTAGAACTGCCTTCAATAAACGGTCCATCTGGCACTCGTTCCTCCTCCGATCGTCGTCGATTATCGATTTTTTCAGGATTTTTCGATTTTCCCGCCGAAATTTGGACCTTTCGCCTCCCTTGGACTCCGCCTGGCACCGAGTCACATTTTTGCTCTAAAAATGATATTTTTTGAAAAAAAGTGCAATTTTCAGCAGAATTTATTTGTTTTTCAGACAAAAAATAATGCTGAAATCGCAAAAAAAAATTTTTTCGAAAAAAATTTTTTTTTTCAAAACTCACTCGCTTTTTGCTCACTGATAAGTGTGCTCACCTCGCGATGCTCAAGCAGCAGAGCGAGCTGTTGGTCCTCGTAGGCTCTGGAAATTCCAGAATTTTCGATTTTGAAAAATGCAGAAATTTTGAAATTTTGGTCGAAAATCGGCGATTTTTAGGTCTATTTTTGGACCATTTTCAGCTGGAAAAAGACATTTTCTGGCCGATTTTCAGCTTTTTTAAGCTCAAAAATCAGATTTTAAGCCATTTTTCACTTCAAAAATCGAGGTTTAAGGTCATTTTCAGTCCTAAACCCCCCATTTTCACCTCGCCGTGTCCACATCTGTGACTCTATCCAACAACTTCTGATTGTCCCTCAGCTTATCATTGATCTCGTGTCGTCGACGTCGTAATTGACTCAGAATATCGTTGCCACGTGGCAAATACGGGGTAGAAGACGTTGGAGTAGAAGCGGAAGGCGTCTGGAAGTTTCTAGACACTTTTTAGAGCGAAAAATTGGGTTTTTAGACGATTTTTTGACTTAAAAATCGTGAATTTTGAGTGGAAAATTGGGTTTTGAAGCCAATTTTGACTCAAAAATCGGCCATCCGGACATCTGGGAACACAGACAGAAGTTTCGGTTTTTCTTCTTTTTTCGAGATTTTGACTTAATTTCAGTCATTTTTAGCTCCAAAAATGGATATCCGGACATCCAAACACACCGACAGATTCGGTTCGGGTAGATTTTCACTGAATTCCTGTCGTTTTAAACTCATTTTTGACTTATTCTAGCCCATTTTTAGCCTATTTTCAGCGGTTTTCGGCACATTTTAGCTTAATTTTGACCCATTTACGCTTATTTTTGACCTATTTTAGCTCATTTTTAGCCTATTTTCAGCGGTTTTCGACTCATTTTTCATCCAATTGTCAAAAATTTTGACATAATTTTTGACCTATTTTAGCCCATTTTTGACACATTTTTTAGTCATTTTTGATCTCTTTCAGCTCATTCTTTGCTAATTTTTTACCTATTTTCAGCGGTTTTCGACTCATTTTTCATCCAATTTTCATAATTTTTGACCTATTTTCAGTCATTTTCGACCTATTTTAGCTCTATTTTGACCTATTTTCAATCAATTTTCGACTTTTTGTGGCTTATTTTCAACCTATTTTCAGCGTTTTTGGGCGATTTCCAGCTTTTTTTGACCCGTTTTCGCTCAATTTTGACGTATTTCTGACCTATTTCAGCTCATTTTTGACTGTTTTTGGGCGTATTTCAGCTCATTTCAGCCCATTTGCAACGCCACTGTTTCATATTTTGCCTATTTTCAGCCTATTTGGCCGATTTTCAGTGATTTCCAGTGGTTTTTAGCCGGTTTTAGCTCAATTTTGACCTATTTTCAGTCATCTGTCACCTATTTGAAATCTCTATCCAGCCGTTTTTGACTTTGTTTGATCTATGTTATCTATTTTTTTACTAATTTTCAGTCATTTTTGATCGTTTCGGGTCAATTTTTGCCTATGTTGGATCAATTTCGAGTTGTTTCAGCTTTATTTTTCACTTATTTTCAGCAGTTTTCGGCATATTTTCCGACCTCCGTTGCCAATAACAAGCTCAAAAAATGTAAAAATTCGTCTCTCCCTCCCCCCTCTTGAGTAAATATTTGTGTCTGTTTTCGTTCAGAAATTTCAATTTTTTTCGAAAAATAATAACAATTTCACCCTCACCCCATCGTTGCCATTATCGTAGAGTAGCTCGTTGATCGTCGCCGAAACGTCTCCATCGTATTTCCGGAGGACGTACTCGATTTGCGCCGCGCAAACGTTTGGGAACATTTGCTGAAAGTCGCGCATGGCCTGAAAATTTGGGGTTTTTGGGCTTACAATTTGGATTTTTGGGGGCAAAATGGTCAAATTTGAAGCTTTTAAGGCCTAGTTTTCTATCTAGGCCATTCAAAAAATGTATATTCCAAGCTACAGTAACCTGCTAATATCCATTTTGGTAGAGTTACTCACCCTATCAAAATCCAATAGTTCTTCTTCGCCATCTGCCGTTGTTCCATAGGATTCCATTTTTTGTAGTTTTGAATGTCTGAAAATTTGGGAATATCAAGGTTTCAGTCTAGAGAAAATAGAGAATTTTCAGAAAAATTCAAAAATCATATTCTGTAGAATGTGAGGCCTAAAATTGGGAATTTCTGGGTGGAGAATAAGCAAAATTATGACAAAAGTAGGGAACAAATGACCTGAAAATGAGAGAAAGGGGTATACAATAGGTGAAATTCTAGAGAAAATAGGGGTAGGGACCTTAAAAATGACCTGAATAGGCTGAAATTTGGGACCTAAAATTCCCAATTTCTGGGTGGAAAATGAGCGAAATTCTAGAGGAAATAGGGGTTAAGGACCTCAAAAATGCCTGGAAATGAGCTAATTTTGGGCTGAAATATCCAATTTTCGAATTAAAGCCTAAAAAGTACTACGATAAGAGAATAGAATGAAAAAACAGAAAATGACGCATCACTTTCTTTTGGAACACTCTCACTGTCTCAGCTCACCATCTAGTGCAAATATTACACACATTTTGGGTTGAAAAAGAGTGGGAGGGCGGTCAAAAGTAGTAAGAATAATAAAAAATAGGAAAAGAGCAGAATGATGAGACATATAGGTATTAAGATCCTAAAAATCTCAGAATAATGGGAAAAAGGACGAAAAATGGGGAAAATTCAAGAAAAAATAAGGGGAAAAAGAGGTAAACGACCGAAAAAAAGATCCTAAAAATTCCAAAAAATGGACAAAAATGGACCAAAAACAATAAAAGTAGCTTAAAGTTCAAGAAAAATGGATGAAAAATTAGAGGAAAAATGACTGAAAAAGAGCCCAATTAGGCAGGGGAAAATGAAGCTAATTAGGTGACACTTATGAGGAGGATAAGGAGTTTTTAATTAGCAGAAAAATAGGGTTTAGTACATATTGCTCATTTTTCTGTTTCTCGGACTCTAGAAGACCATATTTTGGGATTTTTCGGATTTTTGCGATTTCAGAGAATTTTCGAGATTTTGTGAATTTTCGTCAATTTTCGGGATTTTTTGGGGTTTTTCGGTATTTTCAGAATTTTTTGGATTTTTTGAGATTTTTGGAATTTAGAGATTTTTAGGGATTTTTTGGGATTTTTCGGATTTTGGGATTGTTGAGAATTTCCGAGATTTTGTGGATTTTCGTCAATTTTCGAGAATTTTACCCATTTTTGAATTTTTCGGATTTTTTGCGATTTTTGAGATTTTGGGATTTTTTGAGATTTTTGGGATTTTTTGAAATTTTTTGAGATTTTCGGTATTTTCAGAAATTTTTGGGATTTTTTGAAATTTTTTTTCGATTTTTGGATTTTTGAGATTTTCAGATTTTTTTTTATTTTTGAGATTTTTCGGATTTTTGATCTTTTTTGGATTTTCTTGAATTTTTGATGATTTTTTGAGGTTTTCGAGATTTATGGATTTTCTGAGATTTGTTCAGATTTTTGGGTTTTTCGGGATTTTCAGAATTGTTTTGGACTTTTTGACATTTTTTGGGATTTTTGAATTTTTTTTTGTATTTTTTGAGATTTTTGAGATTTTCGGTATTTTCAGAATTTTTTGGATTTTTTAGAGTTTTTGGGATTTTTTGAGATTTTTCGAGATTTTTGAATTTTTTTTGTATTTTTTGAGATTTTTGAGATTTTCGGTATTTTCAGAATTTTTTGGATTTTTTAGAGCTTTTGGGATTTTTTGAGATTTTTCGAGATTTTTGAATTTTTTTTGTATTTTTTGAGATTTTTGAGATTTTCGGTATTTTCAGAATTTTTTGGATTTTTTAGAGTTTTTGGGATTTTTTGAGATTTTTCGGATTTTTTGAGATTTTCGGGAATTTTTTGGATTTTTTTTTGGATTTTTCGGATTTTTTGAGATTTCCGGTATTTTCAGAATTTTTTGGGACTTTTTGACATTTTTTGGGATTTTTTGAGACTTTTCGGATTTTTAGAGATTTTCGTCATTTTTTTGATACTTTGAATTTTTGGAAATTTTTCGGATTTTTTTAAATTTTTGGGGTTTTTCGAGTTTTTCGGGATTTTTACGATTTCTTGAGAATATTTGACTTTTCGGATTTTCGGTTAAAAAAATCGAATTTCCATAAAATCTCCATAATTCACCATAATTATGGTAATTTCGGGGAAAAAACAAGGAAATTTGAATTCCATCAGATTACCCTATTTTCTGACTTTCCGGCTGCTTTTTTCGATTTTTCCCTATTTTTAGCGCCTTCTTTTCATTATTAAACCCCTAATTAGGACCTAATTACCGTAATTATCTCTCTTTTTTGCTATTTTTCGGCCTAGAATCCCCCTATTTTCTAGAATTTTCTTATTTTCAGCATCAATGATGCCCATATTTCCAATCTCCGCGCCAGCGCCGAAAGTCACGTCTACAGTACCCCAACCAGCGACTACTACAGTACCCCAAACTACAAGCTCCAGAAGCTCCACGAACGTCACCGCCGCCAAGAATCCGTACCATCAGAATAGCCAACAACGTCATCACCATACTCCCGCCAAGCAGCAACAATCGGCGCCCGGAGGTCTCAGCTATCGATCGGCGAATCATCAGAATGCGCGGACCACGAATACGATAGGCAAATATGGACACAACGGCTATAAGCAGCGGGTAAGGGTGAGTTTTTTTTTTTGGGGGGGAAATTTGGGGAATTTTGAGCTAAAAATGACTGAAATTTGGGGAATTTTGTGCTAAAAATGGCTGAATATTGACTGAAAATGGCTTAGAATCACCTTAGAATGGCTGAAATACCGTATTTTTTTTGACCTAGAATGTGGGGAAAAGGCTGAAAGTTGCCCCAGAAAACGCGCCAGAGGCGCGCCAGCCTAGGCTAGACAGACTTTTTGGCTGCTAAAAATGCTGAAAATTATCTGAAATAGACCATATTTTGGGTGATGACGCGCCAGCTATGCGAAAAGTGGACATCGGGATACACAGAAATACAGAAAAACACCAAAAATTGGACTAAAAACACTGAAATTTGCAGTTTTTTATCATTATCACTACTATTTCCCTTTTTCTCTTGTAATCTGTTATCATTCCCCCTCCCCCGACTATCATTCCCGAGACTGCCGATGACGTAAAACAATGGAACGGCGATTTAGACTCCGCCCCTTTTCCCACTTCTCCCACTTTTTGAGTATATGTTGCCACATATTTTAATCGCCTCCTCTCTTCACTGATTTGCTGATTAGCTGATTAGCTGACTTGAAATTATGACAGCAGTTAAGGAGAGAAGAGTACAAACCATCATTAAGATGTGTACTTTTATGAGCCTATTAACTACTTGGAAGAGGCGGTTGGAAGGAGGCAGGAGTAGGCATCAGAAGACGAGCGACTACTACTACTGCTGATGGCTGGAATTGAAATTTGGAGATGGAAATTTGGGGAAAAATCGAATTCTGGAAGGTTCTGGACGATTTTCAGCCTATTTTGGACGATTTCTGGGTCTGGAGAGTAGGCAAAAAGCGAGTTCTGGGAGCTGAAATGCTGAAAATCGAGTTCTGGATGGATCTAGACGATTTGAAGCCTTGCTAGCAGGTCAAAGATTGGTCTAGAACGTTCTCGAAGCTTGAGAATCGTATTTCCAAGTCGAAATTGAAGCTAAATCAGTCCAATAAGCTCCCGGAAGTTTCTGGGATTTTCCGGACGATTTTTGATCGATTTCGAGCTTCGCAGACTGATCAAGAGCAGTTTTAGAAGATTCTAAAAGATTTGGAATAGATTTCCAAGCCAAAATTGAATCTAGAATGCTCCAGAACGACGAAGCAGAATCTGAAGACTTCTCCTGTTAATTTTGTCTGAAAATAACGCTTCTAGCGTCAATTTTCAAGTTAAAATTGAAACAAAAATGCTCCAGATTTGTCTTGCTGACTTTTGACTGAAATTTTCAGCTCGAATAATGGGTTATGCTAAAATTCTGCACACCCAAAAAGCGATCAAATTTCGAATTTGACGCTTTTTTTCAGATTGACAGCTATCAGCACTACTAGATTAGGTGTAGTTTGATGTAGCCATTTCTCGCCTCTCTCCTGTTGGAAATACTCGGAAATTCGGTGAAAATGGAGATTCTAAGAATCCCGGAGAACAAAACAAGACTGTCGAGAGCAAGCTTTCTCTGGATACTGTACTTTTTGGATAGCTGGGATTCGACCACCTAGACGTTGGTGATTCTATGAATCCCAAATTCTTAGAATTTTGAGAATTCCAAGTTCTAAAGAAAACTATGGTTTTTCGAAGGTCAAAAGTGACCTTGAAAATGGCTGATTTGCATTTTCTCCATTATTTTCTCTTCGGAAATTCGGGAAGTAATTGGATTGCCTTTGCCAAAAGACCTTTTGGTCACGGGTCTCATCAAGTTGACATACCGTATGAATGGCTAAAAAACAACATAGACATAAAAATGCAAAAAAAATGGCCGAACGAAACGGTTGAAATGTGGTCGAATGTACACAAACCATTGGCTACCGGATGTCTCTCTCTGTTCCTCTAGACATAGTTCTTCTATTTGGGCTTTCACTAATGCTGACCTAGATGGATTTGGATTTTCTGGTTGGTGGATTTCTGGATCGATCTTCATTGATTTTGGTACATTTCAGTGCATTTTGAGTCATTTTTGGCTGGAAATATTGCTGAAATTAGATTAGGATCGATTCTTATGCCTTTTCTTATCCTGACAAGAGTTAGGTGGGGTTACTGTAGACTTTGGTCAGGTTAGTGTACACTTTGGTCAGGGTACTGTAGGCTCTGGTCAGGTTATTATAGACTCTTATTAGGCTCTGGACAGGTAAATGAAGGCTCTGGTCAGGTTACTGTAGGAGTCCCTGCTAGTTGGATTACTGTAGAATTCCTGTTTCAATTGCAATAGATTTCATTTCTGTCCGTATTTCTCAATATCCGGATGTCCTTTTCTTTTGGATTACTGTAGGAAGTATTGCTCACCACGTTGAATCGTGACGATCTGGGATTTTCAGCCTACAACACTGTTTTTAGGGTGTCTGTCTGTATTTCCCGATATCCAGATATCCCTCTGTCTTTTTCGGATAATTTTGGAGGGATTACTGTAGATTTTTAGAGGGATTACTGTAGAAATTTGGCACCAAAAAGTGTCTGCTTTCCTCTCACTTTGAACATGAGCTTTTTTGTTGTTGATCTATATAATACCTCCCTCCATTTTTACTTTGTTTCTCACACCTGGCCCTCCCCTCTACCTGGCTGCTTTTTTGAGTAAACACACACACAAAATTTATATACCTATATGCGACATAATCCGATTGTCCAATAACACAATTTTTGGTTTTTCGTGTGTTTTTCATTTTTTTTTTGCTCGGTTTTTAGCGTTTTTGGGACACCTGGAGAGCTGGAAATTAGAACTTGATGACCTAGAAATCCATAGAAAGCTAGGCCGTTTGAATATGGAGAATCTGGAATCGTGTTAAAAGTTCTAGAGGCCTCCAACGGATCCTAGATCCTTCTGGACGTCTCCAACGCATCCGAGAACCTTCTAGACCCTTCCAATGGCTCCTGGATCCTTCTAGATCCTTCTAGATGCTTCCAGTGAATCTTAGATCCTTCTGGACGCCTTCAAAGGGTTCTAGATCCTTCTAGACGCCTCCAAGGGATTCTCGACCCTTCTAGACGCCTCCAGCGGATCCTAGATCCTTCTGGACGCCTCCAACGCATCCGAGAACCTTCTAGACCCTTCCAATGGCTCCTGGATCCTTCTAGATCCTTCTAGATGCTTCCAGTGAATCTTAGATCCTTCTGGACGCCTTCAAAGGGTTCTAGATCCTTCTAGACGCCACCAAGGGATTCTCGACCCTTCTGGACGCCTCCAGCGGATCCTAGATCCTTCTGGACGCCTCCAACGCATCCGAGAACCTTCTAGATCCTTCCAATGCCTCCTGGAACCTTTTGATCATTCTAGACGCTTTCAACGAATCCTAGATCCGGTTTGATATCTCCAACACTCCTTTAGTAGATTCTGAAAGATCCTAGATCCTGATAGGATCCTGCTATCCACCCACGCAATAGTTCAACTTCATGAATCAAGATTCCTGGGAGGCTTGAATCCTTTTCTCCCAGAAACATCTGTTTCGATTCGGAACCCAGAATTGCCTCCTCCTGTGCGTTTTGTGTATCTTTTTGTTGCGGAATTCTCATTCTTCCTCTCCCTTTTCATTTCTGATCGTAAAACTGAAATTGCATGATTTTTTGGTTTATTTGTTCGATTGTTGTTGGAAATAGCAGGAGAAATGGAATAGGATGAAAAGGAGACGAAGAAGAAGAAATTGAAGACGTTAAAAAAAGAAAAGATGAAAAGGAGGAGAAAAGGCGTTGGATTACAATTTCGAAGAAATTCGAGATGATTTCAAAAAGGAAATGAAGAGAATTTTATGAGGATTAAGAGATTCTAGAAAATATTTGGATTTCTGAAGAATCCTGGAGTTCTAGATCGAAATTCTGAGAACTGTAGAAATCCTAGAAAATAGACACGGTACTGTACTTGCCTCGAGCTCTAATTTTGACCTAGAGGGGATTTTTAAAGCACAGTATTCTCAGTACATCTCTCTCGAATCACTGGATCCGCTAGCTGAAACTACAGCCGATGCGTCTAGATCCTTCTGGACGCTTCCGACAGATTCTTTACCCGTCTAGACGTCTTCAGCGACTCCTGGATCCTTCTAGAAGCTTCTAGAGCCTTCTAGACGTCTCCGACGCTTCCTAGACCCTTCTGGATTCTTCTAGACCTTTCTGGATCCTTCCAGGCCCTTCTAGATCATATTTGACGAAGATGCACACGTCAATCAAAGACACATCATCATCCAAAAAAATATGAAAAAAAAAGAAGAAGAAGAAGCAAAGTGGATACATTCACTTCTTCTTTCCTCGTCTTTTTTTTCCCACAAAATCCTTGAATTATTTAGTTTTCAGTTTTTCAAGTGTGTGAGAAGAAGAGAAAGAGAAAAGGAGCTCAGCTGAGGCTAATCACGAATTCCTCTCTTGGTAAAAGGAAATAGAAGAAGTTTCTGACGCTCGATGAATTTTGGATTTGGATTTTTTGCAAATTTTGACACTTTGAAATGCTGAATTTCTGATCTTTCACCTGAAGGATCTTCGTGGCCTAGAAATTCGGAGAAACCTAGGCCATTTGAATCTTCTAGGTTCTTCCAGATCCTTCTAGAACCTTCTAGATGTCTCTAACGGCTTCTGGAGCCGTCTAGATCCTTCTGGATACTGCTAGATCCTTCTAGATCCTTCTAAATCCTTTCTACAGCTTCTAGGACCTTCTGGACCCTTCTGGATTCATCGAAACCCTTCTAGATCTTTCTAGATCCTTCCAGGTGCTTCTGACGGAACCTATAGCCTTCTAGATGTATCTATCGGCTTCTGAAGCCATCTTGATCCTTCTGGATCCTTTTAGATCCTTCTAGATGCTTCCTATAGTTTCTAGGACCGTCTGGACCCTTCTGGATTCATCTAGATACTTCGAGATCGTTCTAGATCGTTCTAGATCCTTCCAGATGTCTCCGATTGCTTCTGGATCCGATTCTTCTAGATCCCCTTGATGGATCCTAGATCCGAATAGATCCTAGATCCTCTGACCCTTCTAGACGCCCCCAACGCCTCCTGGATCTTTCTAGATCCTTTTAGATGCATTCGACGGCTTCTAGATCCCTCATAATACAGGAATAATTGGGTCACATGAATAGAGAGAAAATGAATTATCTCTTTCTTCTTTTCTGCAGAAAACACATCTTCTGAACTTCATTAACCTCTCTTCTCCTTTTTCTCCTTATTGCTTCGCTTTTCCTGTGCTCATCCAAGCGAATTCATTTCTCCAGCCAATTGAAAATGTGCTCTTTTTTCCTCCTCTTTTTCTAAAGAGCTGACTATGAGCAATGGCTCAGAAGGAAAAGTGTGCTTTTTTTGCTCTAAAAATGGCCATATTTGACCTAATTTTGGCCAAATTTGAATCTTTCTTATGGACTTTTTGGCTAATTTTTGGCTCTAAAAATTGCCATATTTGACCTAAAATCTACCATTTTTCCTATATGTTTGCACATCAAACTTCTTGTTTGCCAACCAAAAAATGGGGTCTGGTGCACTGGAAATATCCTATAACTAAACCTCCCCTGATGGCTACTGTTTGTTCATGTTTCCATCTCTAATAGCTAGAGAGATAGAGAGACGCAGACAGAGAGAATTGTGCAAGAATAGTGATTTTTGGTGGAGCCAGAAAAAAATCCCATTTTTCCGACCAGTAACCTGGCTGAAAAAGGCTGAAATTCCAGAGATTCTAGACGATTCTGAAGGCTGGAAAGTTCCAGAAAGCTTCTAGACGATTCTGAAGGCTTTTATACGATTTTGGAAACTTCTAGATGATCCTGGAGGCTTCTAGACGATTTAGAAGGTTCTAAACAATTCTGGAGGCGTCTAGATGATTTTGAAGGCCTCTAGATGATTCCAGAAGATTTTAGACGATTCTGAGGACTTTTAAGCTATTCCAGAGGGTTCGATGCTGTTCCAGAAGACTTCTAGGCGACTCTGAGGGTTTCTAGATGATTCTGAAGACTTCTAGATGATTTTGAAAGCTTCTAGACTGTTCCAGAAGATTCTAGACGATTCTGAAGGCTTCTAGACGATTCTGGACGTACAATTTTAGATGACGTGACGTCTTCTAAAAGGTCATCTCACTACCCCCCGCCTTTTTTATCCCTAGATTGAATTGGGTTCGGCTTTGGATTGATCCCAGGGGACCGCTTCATTTTTTTGGGGCACTTCCTCTCTTTTTTTTGGAGGCTCTAGAACTTGCTGGTTTTTTCCGCGATTTTATAGCCCATTGCTCAGATTGCTCAGCTATGAAAGTTGTGAGTTATGATCCAGGGCTCCTCGGTGACCTATTTTGAATTTTGCTGTAGAGATTGCTCATCTTTGATTCAAATGCTTTGATATTTTGCAAGGAGATTTTGTGGCCCAGTTGGTCTATAATTATGCAACCTCAAACTTGCTCAGATTGCTCAGTTTTAAAGAAACTTATCTGAAGCAAAAATTCATGCAAAATTGCAGAATTTTGCTCAGATTGCTCAGATTTGAACTTTGAGATCAGAAGAAGCAAAAAAAAATGCAAAGGAATAAGTAATGTGACTTATTCTGGAGACATTGTGTGTCATCCATGAAGCTGAATGCTTCATGAGAATGATCCCTTTGTTATTTTTGGATAAGGTTGAAGACGTTGAAGATTCTAAAAAAGCCCCATTTAGCCCCTATTTTTGGATCAAATTTCAGTGTCTGAAATTGGAACCCGAAATTGAAAGCAATTTTTTCGGGGATTCGAAATTTGCACTTTTTGGACTATTCTGAGAGTTCTGGGAGATTCCAGAAATAGATCTAGTGAACTTTAGAAGGCGTTAGACCGATTTTGAAGGCTTCCAGATCATTTTGGAGACTTCTAGACTGTTCTAGTCGCTTCTGAAGGCTTCTAGATGATCCTGGAGACTTTTAGATGATTCTGGAAGCTTCTAGACGGTTCTGGAGACTTCTGGACGATTCAGAAGGCGCGAGACAGATTATGAAGGTTTCTAGACGATTCCAGGAAGCTACGATGGACCTAAAAGACGTTCGACACGCTTTTAGATGTTTCTCGAGCTATTTTGGATGGTACTAAAGCCTAAAAATCCCCACAGATCAAAAAGTTCAAAATTCCAGAACCAGTTTTTGAGTGTACTATGATTCACCCGCCTACAGTACTCCCCACACGACCTTCCCGAGTCAGGAGAGGCTCTTCTGACTCATACCCCTTCCGCCGAGCAACTTTTAATAATTGATTCCTGATGGGCTGTGCTCTCTGTGCCTCTGTCTCTCTCCATCTCTGCGTCTCTCCATCTCGTACACTCTCTATTCAAATAGAAGTTTTCGAGGAGAAAAAAAAGAGGCTTTTTCTCTTTTTTCTTCTAGTTTCCGTCGCTCAAGCAGCCATCGGCAGCAGCTACACACTGCACACATTTGCCCCGTGGCAATCGTTTCTCCATATAACTCTCTGTCTCGCTGTCTGCGTCTCTCTCACTCTCTCGCGAGAGAGAGTTTTGATATCTCTGCGTCTCTCTATGATACATTTTTTGAGAATTTCTATGAAAAGAGACATGAGGCAGAAGGAGACGCTCTCTTTTTCTATTCTTTTCCGTTTTTCATCAGAGAGAGAGAGAGAGAGAGAGAGAGAGAAGAGAAATTGCTCTCCTCTAAACATGACCAACTTAATTCATTTATGGACCCCGACTCGCTTTTATTTGGCTCTTTTTGAAGCGAAAAATCTAGAAAAATGGTGATAGGGAGGTCTAGAAGGCGTTCCAGACGTCTGAATGGATTTTTGGCTAGATTCGGCGTTAGAATTCCTGAATTTCTGATCTTTCCACTGATAGGTCCCTCATGAATCTTGATGGCCTAGAAATCCGGAGGAAGCTAGGCCATCTGAAGTTCCAAGATCTTTGTAGATCCTTCTAGATTGTTCTAGATGTCTCTGACGGCTCCTGGATCCCTTCTAGAACTTCCTGGAGGCCTCTAACAGATCCTGGATCATTCTAGATCCCTTAAATGAGTCCTAGATCCTTCTAGGCGCCTCTACTGACTTCTGGAGCGTTCTCGACCCTTTTTGATCCTTCCAGGTTCTTATAGATGCCTTCCAACGAAGCCTATGCTCTTCTGAATGCCTTCAGCGGATTCTAGATCCTTCTGGAACCTTCTAGACTCTTCTAGGTCCTTCTAGATCGTTCTAAATGTCTCTGGGGGATTCTAGAGCCTTCCAGATTATTCTAGATGCTTCTAACGGCTTCTGGAGCTTAATTTGATGAAAATTGTGAATCTTTTGGGATTGGAATTCGCTGGAAATTCCGGTTTTTTCCAATAATAAGAATTTTGAGTTCACCGGAACTTCCGGTCCGAAAGTTTTGAAATTTCCTAGAATCCTCTCTCTGACACCACGTCTTCAGATTCTAAGAATCTGAATTCTCCGAAATTCAGCGAATTCAAATTTCACGAGGAAGTAGTTTTTTGAACACTCTACCTATTCCCTACCTACCAGTCTCATCATCCCCCATCACCTCCCTGTCTCTGCATCTCTGCGTCTCTGCGTCTCTTCTGTCTGATTTCCGGTCCCTAACTTTTTTTTTCTTTTTGCCCGCCGATTTCTTCTTTTTTTCATCTGAACAGTACCTTCTTTCTTCTTCTTTTTCTGTACATTGATACCTTTTTGATAACGATTTTTTATCATATTTTCGACTTTTGATGAATCACTTTTTTTGAGTCCGAAATTGGCGAATTTTCAGCTGTTTCTTGGTTAATTTTGAAGCCGAATTTCAACTTTTTCGGTTTGAAACGGAAAAATCCACATAGTAGTGCTGAAAATTGAGGATTTTCAGCTGCTTTTTTGGCCATTTTCAACGAAAAATTGCCCTTTTTCTATAAAATACCTATTGATGCTGAAAATTTGCTAATTTCAGCTGCTATTTTGGTCATTTTTGAAGGAATTCTCACTCTGATTTTTGCCTTTTTTTTTTGAGTTGAAAATTGAGAATTTGGCAGCTGAAAATTTGCTATTTTCAGCTGTTTTTTCCCATTTTTGTAGTCTTTGTAGTCGTCGTCTTCATCTATCTAAGAAAGCCTACAAAATGATATTTTTTGTCATCCTCATCATATTATTCATTATTATATTCATCATCGTCAGTCGTCGTTCATCGTTCGTCGTGTAGTCTTTGTGTTTTTTGAAGGCAAAAAATAGCAAAAAAGAGACATGAATGAGTATTTTCTGACTATGAGTAACTAGGTTATTCTTGGCTGTTTTTTGCTCATTTTTCTGAGATTTTTGGTCATTTTCGGTCGAAAAATTGGAGTTTTCTGTATTTTGGAGGTCCTAGAAGCTTCAGACCTCGTCTTTTTCCCCAGAATTTGAAAATCTGAAATTCGCGAATCTATATCTTCTAGGTTGCTCAATCTTGATGATTCTAGACGATTCTGGAACATCCTGGAGCTATTCTGGACGCTTGTTCTGTTTTTCCAGAATCTAATAATCTGAACATTTAGAATCCAGATCTTCTATAGATTGCTCAGCTTTATCCCTTTCCGTCAGACGTCGTCGTCGTTGTTGTTGTTGTTTAGCTGGGATGATGTCCCTCTCCTAGTTAGACACCCATTTCCTCTCTCTTTTTTCCACCAATAAATTCATTTTTGCCGCCAGCCGCCATCCGGCTGTCTTTGGTCAGATGTGCAGTGTTCCTCTTCTCTCTCTCACTTTTGGTGTCCGTCTGTGTGAATAGGATACAAAAAGCTATACAAAACGACGAGTTCCAAGAATGTCTGAATTCTGGCTCAAAAAACAAGGTTTTCTTCTGGAAATTCTAGCTGAAATTCCATCTGTTTTGGTAGGATTTTCAAGTCAAAAAAAGGCTGAAAATGAGGCAGAAAAGGTTGAAAAATCGAGCTGAAATCATGCTTTTATGATCTGCCCCTAGAAATGACCATATGCGTTTTGTGGGCGGAGCTAATTTTGAACATTTAAACATAATGTTTTCCGGTAATATGGGGTGGGCGGAGCTTAATATTTGACATTTGAATATATGATTTTTCATCATATAACCCCTATTTTTTGTCTATGATATTCTAGTCTAGACGAATTCCAGACACATTTCTCATCTTTTGAACAAAAAAAATGCGACCTTTTATGGGGTTTCAAGTGTTTCTTCCTTCTCCTTCTTTCCCTTCTTCTTCTCGCCATGATTCCCATTTCTCATATTTTTAAGGCATTTTTCAACGTCTCATCTTTCCATCCTCCTTCTCCTATTCTCTCGTCACGCGATATTTGACACACAGCGACTGTCTGTAATTGGCTGTTCCTCTCGGCGTTTTTTGGCGTTTTTAGCCTATTTTTTTCCTTCAAACGGGAGGTTTTTACGAGTTTTAGAGGTCTCGCTTGTCTGGAACAAGGGATTTTTGCCTTTTTGTGACGTAAATTCCGAGTTTTCCAACTCTCTGACTTGTCTGAAACCTATTTTTCATGGATTCTCAGTAGAGCGAACTTGTCAAAACCTTCATAGTTCGATTTGACTATCTGGTTGCTCATGTTGAAGTCGTCTAGCTAGCCAAAATTGCTCATTCATAGGCAAAATAGAGCAATTTCTAGGCCACCATAGGCTCAAGACTTGGAAATTCTCAATAGAGCGAACTTGCTTTTCTGGCTCTTCTCTGAGAGGGATCTCCAAGAGATATAGAAAAAGATCTCTAGAATTTCTTATCACTAGCTAGACTACTCCTCATCCCATCCCATATCTCTATCAGATTGATTAACAAGAGAGAGCACCTGACGCATGGCCTCTTTCTCTTTTTCTCGGCTTCTTCTTTTTCTTCTCCCCCTATTTTCCCCCTTTTTTTTCAACGATTTCTGATCAGAAATAGTGGAAAAATGTCGGGGAAATTTGATCACTAATTCACCTTCCACTTGCCGATTCGCTGTAATTTCTGTGGATCGAATTGGCATGGTCCATGAGCTATGAAAATGGCAATTTTTGGTATTAAATTAGTCTGATTTTGGTCTTGTTTTGGACTATAAAAATGCCCGATTTTAAGTACTAAATTAGGCGGATTTTTGCCTCATTTTGGACCTTTTGAAATGCCAATTTTAGCACTAATTTAGGCACCATAATTACCTGGTTTTGGACTATGAAAATTCCCAATTTTAGGTACTAATTTTTTTCTGAAAAAACGGCACTATAATTACCTAGTTTTGAACCATAAAATGCCCAATTTTTATCGACTAAAAGCTCTAATTTTGGCTCTTTTTAACCCCCTGATTTTCCATTCCATTTTGCTGCTCTCCTCATTTCCGATGCCTTCACTTGCCTTTTTTATCTTTTTATTAGTCATAAAAGACCCCTCATGTTTGCCCCGTTTTGTTGTGTTCAGCTTTTTCAATACCCCTTTCACTTTCCTCCTCTATCAGTTTTTTCAGCTTTTTTTTGAAAATGCTCTGCTGATAAGGGAGGAAAAAGGCGGAAAATTTGCTCTGGATGGCCTAGACATAGGTCTGAAGCAGACTTATCTTGGCCTAAAACATATCAATTCTTGCCCTAAAGATAGGGCTAACTTGCCCTAAAAATGGCTGAATTTGACCTAAAAAGGATCTAATCCAACCTTAAAATAGGGCTGATTTGGCCTAGAAACAGTCCATTTCGCCCTAGACTTGGTTCCATTTGGCTTAAAATAGCAACAAATTTGACCTATAAACTACTAAAACTGAGCAATCATAGACTCCGCCCTCTCCCTCAAACTCACAACACACAAACAGAAATGTCAACTAATTCATGAACCTTCAAAATAGGAGTCCATTTTGACATTTACCTCTCTTACTCCACCGCCACAGCACCTGGTCATGGACCACCACTTCTCTTTCTCCGATTGCTCAGCCTAAATATAGCTTCTGGACTTTCCGCTTCGAGACTTTTCCTTCCTATTGTCTCTGGTCTAGGTCTATATAGGAATTTGGAGCCAAAAAGGCGTGAAAAATTATATGCACTGGGCTCTCTGTGGCTCTGATTTCTCTGCGCCTCTCTCTCTCTCTCTCTCTCTCTCTCTCTCTCTCTCTCCGGTCAAAAAAGGAAGAAGGAGCTGGGCTGGCTCTTCTTGCGCGTCTTCTCAAGTGCACTCTCTATTTTTCTAGCTTCTCGAATTTTTCTCCTTTTTTTGCTGCTCGTTTTTTTGCTCAGGCTCCTAAAAATTGTCTCTTTTTCTGTGCTCCTAAAAAAATGCTTTTTTGGTGCTGAGAAAAGGTCGAAACGATTACTGCAAAATGGAGAAAAGTAGAGCAAAAAAGAAGGAGAAATTACCAATTTATTGCTTTCTCTTTCTTTTTTCAATTCGAAAATGGATTCTCTTTGTTTTTGGGAGCACTTTTAAGGCCGAAAATTGGCTCAAAATGGTCAATTTTAGTCTAAAAATGAGTGATTTTGAGCCAGAAATGAGCAATTTGAGGACAGGAAAGGCTAATTTTGAGCCTAAAAGGTCCTAATTTTGAGTCGAAAATAGGCAAATTTAGGGTCAAAATAAGGAATTTTAAGCCGAAAAGATCCTAATTGTAAGCTAAGATGATCAATTTTTGACTCTGGAAAATGCTCAAAAATTGACCCAAAAAGTTCTGGGATTCTTTGTCGAACTTCGCATGGCCAGGCTACCTATCATAAAGCTGAGTAATGACCCCAATTTTGCTGCTAAGATTAGCAAAATTACGGTACAAAATGACCCCAATCTTTTGATCAGCTACAGTAACCCAAAGTTTCGTTCTGAAAATTAGCTAAAAAGGATATCCGGAGCTTCCTAAGCCCCGCCCACTTTTGATTCCTCGCTCTGCTATGATAAATATGCTCTAAATCTGAAGCTCCGCCCCTTTTTTGGTGGATTCTCTGCTATAAATCTTAAGCTCCGCCCACTTTTTTGGCTCTTTGCATTCTTGAATTTTTGAATTTTGGGATTCCGAAATTTCCATTTTTCGCTTTTTTTGAAGATCCACGACAAAAGTATCAAATTCCCTGTTGGAAAAGCCCCTTTTTCGCTCTCTAACGTCATCTGAATCCTTCTTTTTTGTTCCTCTTCTGATGTTGAACTTTGAAGTTGTCTCTAAATCCGAATCTAATCCCATTTTTCCTACTGATCCTAGAACTTCTTCTTCTTCTTCGTCTCCTCGTCCCTATCTCTGAAGACGTGGGCGTTTGGCAGAAGAAGAAGCCACGTCATCTTCAGAATGTCGAAAATCAGCTGGCTGTTGAGGTTTCCATGGAGAAATTCTTCTTTTGGAGAAATGTAAATGCACCTGTTTTGCTGCTCAATTGCTCAGCGCTCTTTTGAATTTTCAACTGACGCTAGAAAATGCTCTTCTGAAGGGAATAATGCTGAGCAATGAACCTTGCAATTTCGAATGATTGCTCAGATTTGAATATAAGACACTTTTGGCGTTTTTAAAGCTGAGCAATGTCACTGGTTGCTATGGTTATCTCCACTAATCGTTGTGTTTATCTTCTTGGAGAGAAAATCTTGGCTCATTTGGCTCTTTTTTTTACTCAAAATCAACCCCAGAATATTCTCTGATTTGCCATTTTTTAAGCTGAGCAATGTCTGAAATTCTGGATTCTTCTTGACCCCATCACTGTGCTTTGATCCTACTATCCCTATGACGTCCCCTCCCCTTGCTTCATCTCGAAGGAACAATAGGAATTAGAATACGATTTTTTTGGCTTCATTTTTCCCCATTTTCATCATTGCTCATAGTTCTTCTTCTGACTGAATTTTGTCTGAAAATCACGCGATTTTTTCTATCTGAAATCGGCTGAAAACCACAAATTTTCATGAATTTCATAAGACTATGAAAAAAGAAGAAGAAGAGGTAAATAACAATTTGTTGTAGTTGTTGAAAGCGCCACAAGGTGTATGACAACAATTTGTTGAATAGTCAGCTGATTTCTATAGGAAAATGGACTTCCTGGATCTGGAAATGCGATTTTTCGCGTTTTGGGTGCTTTTGAAGGCTTAGAATACGATTTTTAGTCTTTTGAGCGCTTTTAAAGCAGCAGAAACTGCTCATTTGGATATTGGATGTTCTGAAGACGTTCAGAAAAAGTTTGAAGGCTTTGGAAACGGTTTTTAGCCTTTTGGGGTCTTCAAAAGCGTTAAAAAGCGTTAATTTTCATCCAGAAGTCGTTTTTGAGCTGTTTGGAACGCAGGAACCTTCCTAGAAGACGTTCGGACGTTAATGGATTCTGAAAATGTCTGAAAAGTCATCGGGAAGTTTTTGAAGTCGTCTGTAGCGTTTGGAGACTCCAAAATTTTTTTTGGAGCTTTCTGAAGCGGCCTAGCACTTCTAGAAGTGTTCTCGGTCAAATTCAGACTGTCCTAACACTCTTTGGAGGAGCTTCTGGAACGTTCCTGAGCTCTTCTGAGTCTATTAGAACGATTCAAAATGCACTCTCTACTCTAGAAGACGTTCTCGATCATCTGGAAGGTTTTGAAGTCGTTTCTGAGCTGGATACGTAGTCTGTAGAGCTTGGAGACTCTTCGAAGCCTTCTGAATATATCAGAACGTTTCCATAGGCTTCCAGAAGCATTTTGAACGAATTTTGAAGGTTTTTATCCCAATAATTCATTTTTCCGAGAAAGAGCTACAGTACTCGCCTTCATCTCATCTCCAAGATTTTCTAAAAGCCAAAACTAAATGAAAAATGGCATTATACTACTTTTTGCATCTATCGCTCTTCTAAAGGATGATGATGATGAGAAGGTGACATTTGCATATCCGCCGTCCGTCCATCACCCATAATCTCCTCTCTCTCCCTCTCTCTCTCGTTCTCTCCCTCACCTCCTTACTCCTCGCGTCTTCTTATCCACGTCTTCTCCTTCTTCTTCTACTTCTTCTCATCGGCATTCATCCTCGTCGCATCAAATCAAATCCTAAGAAAAAGAGATGAAAAACGACTACTATATGCAGTTTTTCTTCGTTTTCTTATTCATATCTCTTTTTTAGAGGAAAAGAGCATTGAGAGAGAAGGATTAGATAGATTCATTTCTCGCCGAAAGTTTTTGGTTGGAGCAGGATATATCCATAATCTTCAGTTTTCTAGAATCTTCTAGCAAATTTGTAAAGGATTTTGGGGCGTTTTGAAAGCTCAAAAATGAAGCCTGGGCTTATTTTTCGGTTCCGAAACTTCTGGAAATTCTGCAGAATTTTCTGGAAGTTTTAAAGCTTAAAATGGAGCGAAAATCGGACTTTTCGAGTCTATACTGTATATGACAGTTTCTAGGCTTAATTTGATAACTTCTAGACCACAATAGTCGTTTTTGGACTGGAAAATACATTTTTCGGTGTCAGATTAGACTAATTTGTCTATTGATAAGCGTACTATCTCTAGATCGATTTTCTGCGTATTCTAGGCTGAAAAATATCAGTTTGAGACTACCGTACTTCCCCACTCAAATTGTCTACTTTAAGCTCAATTATCTTGGTTCCTATAAGAGATAGCAAAAATCCTTCAACTGATAAAATCTAGATGATATTATGATGATCATTTTATCAGTTGACAGTCTTTTGATATCTTTCATAGGAACCGAGATAATTTAGCTCAATGTGGACACAGTTAGGCTGCTCGGAAACCGATTCTGGACGCTTCAACTCCGTTTGAAGAACTTCTGACTATTTTTAACCATTTCCAGGGCAATTTTCCGGTAGTTCTAGGTCGTGAGCATCAGTCGGGTAGTTTTAAACCCATTCCAGAGCGATTTCCAGACTTATAGACAGATTAGGCCTTATTCTGGGCATCGTGACCATTTTGCCCCATTCTCAGAGCCATTTTCAACAATTTTTAGGTCATTTTGGTGTTTTCCCTATGATTTTTGGTATTTTGGACTTTCCCATACATTTAGGAATCGGAATCATGTGTCCCCTCTCTCTCTCTCTCCTCTTCTTCTCTTCCTCTCTTTTTTTGTTTTTTATTTGCCACACACACATTTTTTCATGAATTTTCAATCAGCCCCTCAAAAAACGGCCCTTTTCCAATCAAGAAACTCTAATTCTGGAATTTTTGGGGTAAAGAAACCTCCAGATTTGAGAACATTTGGCTGAAAATCCTCTAGTTTTCGCTACATTTTCACTCCGAAAATCTGAAATTCCTCGATTTTTCTTCCATTTTCCCCCTCAAAAATCGGAAGTCTTTCCCCTGAAATCTCCCCTTTTCTAAACATCCTTAATTCTTCAGATGGCCGACGGTGACGCGGTGATTTCGACTGTGAACAATGTCGAGGAGGTGCACGGACAGCTTTTCGAGGTCGCTCCACGCTATGTGAATCTGTCGTACATTGGAGAGGGCGCCTATGGAATGGTGGCGTGAGTTTTATGGCTATTTTTGACTGGAAAATCTGAAAATGTTGAAATTCTGAAAATTGGCGCCAAAATGGTCTGAAAATGACGGATTTGGGGCATTTCTAGCTTGAAAATGATGGATTTTGAGCTGGAAATGAGCTAAAATCTAGTAAATTTCGATTTCTGAAAGTTCCAGCTCTATTTTTGACTGAAATTGCTGCTGAAAATTGGAGCCAGAAAAGCCAAAAATTGACAAATTTCGAGAGTTTTGGGGTCAAAATTGGATCATTTCTAGCTCAAAAATGATGAATTTTGAGCTAAAATTGAGCAAACTTTGATTACTGAAAGCTCCAGCTCTATTTTTATTGCTGGAAATGCTAAAAATTGGAGTCAGAAAAGCCGGAAAATGACAGATTTTTAGAGTTTCGGGGTCAAAATTGGACCATTTCTTCCCTAAAAATGATGGATTTTGAGCTGAAAATGAGCTGAAATTGAGCAAATTTCGATCTTTATCAGTTTCACCTACATTTTTTCTGTCTGAAATTGCTGAAAATTGGAGCCAAAAAGGGAAATTTCGAACGTTTTGGGGTCAAATTTGGACAATTCCTAGTCGAAAAATGACGAATTTCGAGATGAAAATGATCTAAAATCTACCAAATTTCGGCTGAAAATGCTGAAAATGAGCTCCAGAATCTAAACTTTCCCTATTTTCCAGATCCGCACAAGACACAATCACCAAAGACCGCGTCGCGATAAAGAAGATCTCGCCGTTCGAGCATCAGACGTTCTGTCAGCGCACGCTTCGAGAGATCAAGATTCTTAATCGTTTTAAGCACGAGAATGTAAGTTTTTGAATATCTGAAAATCTCTGAAATTATTGATTTTTTCTTCTTATAGATCATCAACATCCAGGAGATCATTCGCTCGGAGACTGTCGACTCGCTCAAGGACATGTAAGGGAGCTTTAGATTCGAAATTTAGCTAGAAAACCAGCGAAATTTGAGTCTGAAATGGCCTGAAAAGCCTAGAAAATTAGACCCAAAAATGTCCATTTTTGTGTCTTCTTCGTTGAAAAAAGAGGCATTTTTAGACCCAAAATTGTCTGAAAATCATTCGTTTTCTAGTTTCAAAAAACTGAAATTTTCGGGCCGAAATGGGCTTTTAGGCTTTTCAGGCTTTGAAAAAGACCATAGTAGACTAGTTTTGGGCCTGAAATTCTCATTTTTGAGCTGAAAAGATCTAGATCAGTTTAGATCACTTGAGGCCATTCGGGACCAATTTCAGGCCAATTTTAGACCAATTTAGACCAATTTCAGACTAATTTAGGCCTATTTTAGACCAATTTAGACTAATTTAGGCCAATTCTAGACTACTTTGGACTAATTAGGGCTAATTTTAGACCAATTTTAGACCAATTCCAGACTACTTTGGACTAATTAGGGCTAATTTTAGACCAATTCAGACCGATTCAGGCTCCCCAAATTAGTCAAAAACCTGTAATAGAAGAGCATCTCTAACTTTCAACTTTGAGCGTGATTTATCTCTGTTCCTGTTAAAGATATCAAAAAGGTGTCAACTGATAAAATGATAACCATAAAATTAGGATTATTTTATCAGTTGACAGATTTTCGATATCTTTCATAAGAACCTAGATAATTGGGCTTGAAACCTGTAATAGAAGGGCCCCATCAACTGTCAACTTTGAGTTCAGTTTTCTGGGTTCCTGTAAAAGATATGCCAACTGATAAAATGTTTATCATAAAATTAGGAATATTTTATCAGTTGACAGATTGTCGATATCTTTTACAGAAAAGTAGATAAATTAACAGAAAATTGACTCTGAAAATAGCCCTTCTTCAATGTCCCCCTTTTTCAGCTACATAGTGCAATGCCTGATGGAAACGGATCTCTACAAACTGCTCAAGACCCAGAAGTTGTCAAACGACCACGTCTGCTACTTCCTCTATCAAATCCTTCGCGGACTCAAATACATTCACTCGGCCAACGTGCTCCATCGCGATCTGAAACCATCGAATCTGCTTCTGAACACCACGTGCGACCTGAAAATCTGCGATTTCGGTCTGGCAAGAGTCACCGATCCCCAAACGGATCACACTGGCTTCCTGACAGAGTACGTGGCGACTCGCTGGTACAGAGCACCGGAGATTATGCTCAACTCGAAGGGCTACACGAAATCGATCGATGTCTGGTCGGTGGGATGCATCCTCGCCGAGATGTTGAACAATCGGCCGCTCTTCCCCGGAAAACACTACCTGGATCAGTTGAATCTGATCCTTGCGGTAGTTGGATCACCGTCCAATGAGGACTTGCAGGTAAAATCGATTGAAATTTATGGAAAAGTGCCAGAAATCGTCTGAAAATCTGAAAAAATCCCGGAAAATCGATTTTTTGACCGATTTTTAGAAATCTGGAAATTCTGGAATCTAAGAATTCGGAATTTTTGAACCTCCAAGAATCTGAAAAATCTGAAATTCCAAAAATCGGCGGTCGGTCGACGGTTTGCGGTCTTCCGGTGGTCGGTCGGCGGTCTGCATTCGGTCGGTCGGCGGTCGATCGGCGGTATGCGGTGGGCCGGTGGTCTGCGGTCGGTCGGCGGTCGCTCTGCGCTCGGTCGGTAGTCGGTCGGTCGGCGGTTTGCGATCGGCCGGCGATCGGTTGGCGGTCTGCTCTCGGCCGGTGGTCGGTCGGCGGTCTGTGGTCAGCCAATGGTCGGACTGCGGTCTGTCGGCAGTCTGCGGTCGGTCGGTGGTCGGTCGGTGGTCGGTTGGCGGTCAGCGGTCTGCGCTCGGTCGGCTGTCTGCGCTCGGCCGGTGGTTGGTCGGCCGGTGATCGGTTGGTGGTCTGCGGTCGGCCGGTAGTCGGCCGGTGGTCGGCCGATGGTCTGCGGACGGTCGGCGGTCGTTCGACGGTCTGCAGTCGGCCGGCGATCGGTTGGTGGTCTGCGCTCGGCCGGTGGTCGTTCGACGGTCTGCTGTCGGCCGGTTTTCTGCGGTCGGTCTGTGGTCGGTGGTCGGTCGACGGTAAATTGAGTCGAAAAGTCCGATTTTTATGTTTTCGGAACATTTTAGAATCCCCGAGAAACTGAAAATCTATAATTCCGAAAATTCTGAAATCTTATAATCCTGAAAAATCTGAAATTCGAATTTCCAAGAATCTGAAAATCTGAAATTCTCATAATTTTCCCCATTTCCAGTGCATAATCAACGACAAGGCACGCTCCTATCTGATCTCCCTGCCCCACAAGCCGAAACAACCGTGGTCCCGTCTCTACCCGGGAGCCGATCCGAGAGCGTTGGATCTGCTCGACAAGATGCTCACTTTCAACCCACACAACCGGTAAGCAACGTGGACATCTGGACTTTGGGATACACAGAGGAATTGGAAAACGTCGATTATATCGATTTTAGAACTTCTGAAAATCCGTCCAAAAAACTGGAAAAATCGATTTTTTTCGAACCATAATACCTCTAATAAAAGGGCACCCAGTATCTCGTTTCCTGTAAAAGATATCAGAGAGGTGTCAACTGATAAAATGTTACTGATAAAATATGAAACATTTTATCAGTTGACAACGTTTTGATATCTTTTACAGGAACCCAGATAAATGAGCTCAAAGTTGACAGTTAGAAGGCTCTACAGGTTTTGAGCTCAATTATCCGGGTTACTGTAAGAGATATCAAAAATTGGGCTCGAGGGGCCCTTCTATTAGAGGTTTTAACTCTATCCTACTTCCAGCATCGACATCGAGCAAGCGCTGGCGCACCCCTATCTCGAGCAGTACTACGACCCGGGAGACGAGCCGGTGTGCGAGGAGCCGTTCACTCTGGAAATGGAATTTGACGATTTGCCAAAGGAACGACTGAAGGAGTTGATTTGGGAGGAGGCCGAGGCGCATCACAAGCGAGTCATGGCTGAGCAGGCACGGAATGCAGGAGCTCCCAACGTCTAAATCTTGTGCTCATTGAGTCTCTCTAAGCCCCGCCCACTTTGATTTTCCTGATTTTCCATGTACCATAAGAAATATATAAGAAAATTTCCCATATATACTCGTTCTTTTTTTGCCCCAGTTTGTCCAATTATTCCTCCCCGTTGTGTCCTTTTGAAGCTCCGCCCCCTGGAAGCTACGCCTTCTTTGGCTCCGCCCCCTTTTCTTCAGCTTGTTTTGTGTTAGTAACAGCGTCTCGTTAGCCCCGCCCCCTATCTATTTAAATGAGAAGTTTGTATTATATTAACCCCTTCTAAGCCCCGCCCCCTTTTCCTCCTCCCCCATATTTAGGGGATATATGTATATCCATTCCAGCTGTGATGTGAATGAAACTCCGCCCCCATTACAAGCCACGCCCCCTTTTTTGTTCCACGCTCTGTTTTATAAGGCACCGCCCCCTTTTGATTTTCCCCGATTTTTTCCCTTCCAGAAACATGCTTTTGGGATCTCTATTTCTTTTTGGCCACGCCCCCTTTCTCTCTGTCTCCTTCCTGATTTCAATATGATATTTTCTCTTCAGTTTGATATTTGGTTTCCTTTTTTTCTCAAATTCTTTAATTTTCTGATTTTCAATGAAGAAAGCGGCGGTTTGAAATTTTGGAACTTTTTTTTTTCAGATTTTGCCTTTTTCCAACTTTTCGAGCAGAAATAGCTTCAAAAAGGGGCGGAGCTTGGCTGAAAATAAGTACATCGGAACCAATAGAAAATGACAAAAATTGGGCGGAGCCAAAAAATAGATCTTGAAAAAATTGGAAAAATAAGTTTTATCAAACTGGGGAAAAGGGGCGGAGCTTATAGAGATTTGGGTCAAAGAGGGCGGAGCTTACAATTAAAGAAAAGAGGGTGGAGCCTATAATTAGAGAAAAGGGGCGGAGCTTACAATGAAGGAAATAATGGGGCGGAGCTTGTAGAAGTCTGTGTCAAAAATGGGCGGAGCTACTAAGAAGGAATATGAGACAAGAAATCTGAAATTCGGAAAATTACCGTAAACACTCTAACCGCCAGCTTTGAGCCCAATTATCCGGGTTACTGTAGCAGATATCGAAAAACTGTTAACTGATAAAATGTTGCTGATATCATGATAAACATTTTATCAGTTGACCACTTTTTGATATCTCTCGCAGTAACCCAGATATTTCAGCTCAAAATGGACAGCCAAGAGGTGCTCAAAGCTTCTCTTTACCTTCCGATGTTCGAGCTCAATTATTTGAGTTACTGTAAGAGATATCAAAAAGTTGTCAACTGATAAAATGTTTATCATATTATCAGTAAGATTTTATCAGTTGACCACTTTTTGATATCTTTCAAAGGGACAGAGATAGTTATGCTTTAAATCTTTAATAGAAGAGCTCCCTTTGAGCCCATTTATCTCTGTTCGTTTCAGAGATATCAAAACGTTGTCAACTGATGAAATTTTCCTCATTTTGTGATAAACATTTGATTAGTTTACAAATTTTTGATATCTCTTACAGTAATCAGTTGACATGTTTTTGATAGCTTTATTGGTTAACGAGATAGCAGCGCTCAAACAGGAGACTAGCTAGAACAGCAGCCGCTCTTATTGCTCTTCACTTTGACTGGCTTTATCTCGCTTGTCAACAAAGATACCGAAATTTTGACAACTGATAAAAACTTTATTATAATATCAGTAAAATGTTCTTAGTTGACACCTTTTTGACATCTTTTACAGGAACAGAGATATATGAGCTCAAAAAATAAGAAGGAAAAATAAAAGATTGTTTACTTTGAGCTCGATTATCTCACTTCCAATAAAAGATAACAAAATTTTGTCAACTGATAAATTGTTTATCATAATATCACCAATATGTTATCAGTTGACACATTTTTGATATCTTTCACAGGAATCCAGATAATTGGGCTCAAAGTTGATGACCCTATTATTGCAGGGTTTATGGTAATCCTATTCCAAAAACACCTCTAGAATGTTCCACATTTTGATTAAATACACTCTTCATACGGACTACGGTAGCTTCGTCGGATTTCCCTGAAAAAAATCTTTTTTTCTGAAAGTTGCTAATTTTCAGAAAAGTGGGCGGAGCCTAAAATTTTCGATTTTTGACTCAAAATTGCTCATTTCAAGGATTTTTCAGAAATTCGATTTTTCAGGATTTTCTGTATTTCCAGCATCTGTGCCTAAATTTCAGGTCACTTGACTTTGAATTAAGCTCCGCCCATTTTCAGAAAAGTGGGCGGAGCCAAATTTTTTGGCTCGAAATTGCTCATTTTTCAAGTTTTTTTTCAGAAATTCAAATTTTTCGATTTTATTGTATTTCCAGCATCTGTACCGTAATTTCACTTTACTTGACGCTGAACTTGGCTCCGCCCACTTTTGGGCGGAGCCTATTTTATCTCGATTTTTAATTGGGACTTCTGACTATTTTTAACCATTTCCAGGGCAATTTTCCGGTAGTTCTAGGTCGTGAGCATCAGTCGGGTAGTTTTAAACCCATTCCAGAGCGATTTCCAGACTTATAGACAGATTAGGCCTTATTCTGGGCATCGTGACCATTTTGCCCCATTCTCAGAGCCATTTTCAACAATTTTTAGGTCATTTTGGTGTTTTCCCTATGATTTTTGGTATTTTGGACTTTCCCATACATTTAGGAATCGGAATCATGTGTCCCCTCTCTCTCTCTCTCCTCTTCTTCTCTTCCTCTCTTTTTTTGTTTTTTATTTGCCACACACACATTTTTTCATGAATTTTCAATCAGCCCCTCAAAAAACGGCCCTTTTCCAATCAAGAAACTCTAATTCTGGAATTTTTGGGGTAAAGAAACCTCCAGATTTGAGAACATTTGGCTGAAAATCCTCTAGTTTTCGCTACATTTTCACTCCGAAAATCTGAAATTCCTCGATTTTTCTTCCATTTTCCCCCTCAAAAATCGGAAGTCTTTCCCCTGAAATCTCCCCTTTTCTAAACATCCTTAATTCTTCAGATGGCCGACGGTGACGCGGTGATTTCGACTGTGAACAATGTCGAGGAGGTGCACGGACAGCTTTTCGAGGTCGCTCCACGCTATGTGAATCTGTCGTACATTGGAGAGGGCGCCTATGGAATGGTGGCGTGAGTTTTATGGCTATTTTTGACTGGAAAATCTGAAAATGTTGAAATTCTGAAAATTGGCGCCAAAATGGTCTGAAAATGACGGATTTGGGGCATTTCTAGCTTGAAAATGATGGATTTTGAGCTGGAAATGAGCTAAAATCTAGTAAATTTCGATTTCTGAAAGTTCCAGCTCTATTTTTGACTGAAATTGCTGCTGAAAATTGGAGCCAGAAAAGCCAAAAATTGACAAATTTCGAGAGTTTTGGGGTCAAAATTGGATCATTTCTAGCTCAAAAATGATGAATTTTGAGCTAAAATTGAGCAAACTTTGATTACTGAAAGCTCCAGCTCTATTTTTATTGCTGGAAATGCTAAAAATTGGAGTCAGAAAAGCCGGAAAATGACAGATTTTTAGAGTTTCGGGGTCAAAATTGGACCATTTCTTCCCTAAAAATGATGGATTTTGAGCTGAAAATGAGCTGAAATTGAGCAAATTTCGATCTTTATCAGTTTCACCTACATTTTTTCTGTCTGAAATTGCTGAAA
Organism: Caenorhabditis nigoni; assembly: GCA_027920645.1. Lineage (NCBI taxonomy): Eukaryota > Metazoa > Nematoda > Chromadorea > Rhabditida > Rhabditidae > Caenorhabditis > Caenorhabditis nigoni. The sequence goes on from CP115866.1 coordinate 14,812,097, forward strand.
ATTGGAGCCAAAAAGGGAAATTTCGAACGTTTTGGGGTCAAATTTGGACAATTCCTAGTCGAAAAATGACGAATTTCGAGATGAAAATGATCTAAAATCTACCAAATTTCGGCTGAAAATGCTGAAAATGAGCTCCAGAATCTAAACTTTCCCTATTTTCCAGATCCGCACAAGACACAATCACCAAAGACCGCGTCGCGATAAAGAAGATCTCGCCGTTCGAGCATCAGACGTTCTGTCAGCGCACGCTTCGAGAGATCAAGATTCTTAATCGTTTTAAGCACGAGAATGTAAGTTTTTGAATATCTGAAAATCTCTGAAATTATTGATTTTTTCTTCTTATAGATCATCAACATCCAGGAGATCATTCGCTCGGAGACTGTCGACTCGCTCAAGGACATGTAAGGGAGCTTTAGATTCGAAATTTAGCTAGAAAACCAGCGAAATTTGAGTCTGAAATGGCCTGAAAAGCCTAGAAAATTAGACCCAAAAATGTCCATTTTTGTGTCTTCTTCGTTGAAAAAAGAGGCATTTTTAGACCCAAAATTGTCTGAAAATCATTCGTTTTCTAGTTTCAAAAAACTGAAATTTTCGGGCCGAAATGGGCTTTTAGGCTTTTCAGGCTTTGAAAAAGACCATAGTAGACTAGTTTTGGGCCTGAAATTCTCATTTTTGAGCTGAAAAGATCTAGATCAGTTTAGATCACTTGAGGCCATTCGGGACCAATTTCAGGCCAATTTTAGACCAATTTAGACCAATTTCAGACTAATTTAGGCCTATTTTAGACCAATTTAGACTAATTTAGGCCAATTCTAGACTACTTTGGACTAATTAGGGCTAATTTTAGACCAATTTTAGACCAATTCCAGACTACTTTGGACTAATTAGGGCTAATTTTAGACCAATTCAGACCGATTCAGGCTCCCCAAATTAGTCAAAAACCTGTAATAGAAGAGCATCTCTAACTTTCAACTTTGAGCGTGATTTATCTCTGTTCCTGTTAAAGATATCAAAAAGGTGTCAACTGATAAAATGATAACCATAAAATTAGGATTATTTTATCAGTTGACAGATTTTCGATATCTTTCATAAGAACCTAGATAATTGGGCTTGAAACCTGTAATAGAAGGGCCCCATCAACTGTCAACTTTGAGTTCAGTTTTCTGGGTTCCTGTAAAAGATATGCCAACTGATAAAATGTTTATCATAAAATTAGGAATATTTTATCAGTTGACAGATTGTCGATATCTTTTACAGAAAAGTAGATAAATTAACAGAAAATTGACTCTGAAAATAGCCCTTCTTCAATGTCCCCCTTTTTCAGCTACATAGTGCAATGCCTGATGGAAACGGATCTCTACAAACTGCTCAAGACCCAGAAGTTGTCAAACGACCACGTCTGCTACTTCCTCTATCAAATCCTTCGCGGACTCAAATACATTCACTCGGCCAACGTGCTCCATCGCGATCTGAAACCATCGAATCTGCTTCTGAACACCACGTGCGACCTGAAAATCTGCGATTTCGGTCTGGCAAGAGTCACCGATCCCCAAACGGATCACACTGGCTTCCTGACAGAGTACGTGGCGACTCGCTGGTACAGAGCACCGGAGATTATGCTCAACTCGAAGGGCTACACGAAATCGATCGATGTCTGGTCGGTGGGATGCATCCTCGCCGAGATGTTGAACAATCGGCCGCTCTTCCCCGGAAAACACTACCTGGATCAGTTGAATCTGATCCTTGCGGTAGTTGGATCACCGTCCAATGAGGACTTGCAGGTAAAATCGATTGAAATTTATGGAAAAGTGCCAGAAATCGTCTGAAAATCTGAAAAAATCCCGGAAAATCGATTTTTTGACCGATTTTTAGAAATCTGGAAATTCTGGAATCTAAGAATTCGGAATTTTTGAACCTCCAAGAATCTGAAAAATCTGAAATTCCAAAAATCGGCGGTCGGTCGACGGTTTGCGGTCTTCCGGTGGTCGGTCGGCGGTCTGCATTCGGTCGGTCGGCGGTCGATCGGCGGTATGCGGTGGGCCGGTGGTCTGCGGTCGGTCGGCGGTCGCTCTGCGCTCGGTCGGTAGTCGGTCGGTCGGCGGTTTGCGATCGGCCGGCGATCGGTTGGCGGTCTGCTCTCGGCCGGTGGTCGGTCGGCGGTCTGTGGTCAGCCAATGGTCGGACTGCGGTCTGTCGGCAGTCTGCGGTCGGTCGGTGGTCGGTCGGTGGTCGGTTGGCGGTCAGCGGTCTGCGCTCGGTCGGCTGTCTGCGCTCGGCCGGTGGTTGGTCGGCCGGTGATCGGTTGGTGGTCTGCGGTCGGCCGGTAGTCGGCCGGTGGTCGGCCGATGGTCTGCGGACGGTCGGCGGTCGTTCGACGGTCTGCAGTCGGCCGGCGATCGGTTGGTGGTCTGCGCTCGGCCGGTGGTCGTTCGACGGTCTGCTGTCGGCCGGTTTTCTGCGGTCGGTCTGTGGTCGGTGGTCGGTCGACGGTAAATTGAGTCGAAAAGTCCGATTTTTATGTTTTCGGAACATTTTAGAATCCCCGAGAAACTGAAAATCTATAATTCCGAAAATTCTGAAATCTTATAATCCTGAAAAATCTGAAATTCGAATTTCCAAGAATCTGAAAATCTGAAATTCTCATAATTTTCCCCATTTCCAGTGCATAATCAACGACAAGGCACGCTCCTATCTGATCTCCCTGCCCCACAAGCCGAAACAACCGTGGTCCCGTCTCTACCCGGGAGCCGATCCGAGAGCGTTGGATCTGCTCGACAAGATGCTCACTTTCAACCCACACAACCGGTAAGCAACGTGGACATCTGGACTTTGGGATACACAGAGGAATTGGAAAACGTCGATTATATCGATTTTAGAACTTCTGAAAATCCGTCCAAAAAACTGGAAAAATCGATTTTTTTCGAACCATAATACCTCTAATAAAAGGGCACCCAGTATCTCGTTTCCTGTAAAAGATATCAGAGAGGTGTCAACTGATAAAATGTTACTGATAAAATATGAAACATTTTATCAGTTGACAACGTTTTGATATCTTTTACAGGAACCCAGATAAATGAGCTCAAAGTTGACAGTTAGAAGGCTCTACAGGTTTTGAGCTCAATTATCCGGGTTACTGTAAGAGATATCAAAAATTGGGCTCGAGGGGGCCCTTCTATTAGAGGTTTTAACTCTATCCTACTTCCAGCATCGACATCGAGCAAGCGCTGGCGCACCCCTATCTCGAGCAGTACTACGACCCGGGAGACGAGCCGGTGTGCGAGGAGCCGTTCACTCTGGAAATGGAATTTGACGATTTGCCAAAGGAACGACTGAAGGAGTTGATTTGGGAGGAGGCCGAGGCGCATCACAAGCGAGTCATGGCTGAGCAGGCACGGAATGCAGGAGCTCCCAACGTCTAAATCTTGTGCTCATTGAGTCTCTCTAAGCCCCGCCCACTTTGATTTTCCTGATTTTCCATGTACCATAAGAAATATATAAGAAAATTTCCCATATATACTCGTTCTTTTTTTGCCCCAGTTTGTCCAATTATTCCTCCCCGTTGTGTCCTTTTGAAGCTCCGCCCCCTGGAAGCTACGCCTTCTTTGGCTCCGCCCCCTTTTCTTCAGCTTGTTTTGTGTTAGTAACAGCGTCTCGTTAGCCCCGCCCCCTATCTATTTAAATGAGAAGTTTGTATTATATTAACCCCTTCTAAGCCCCGCCCCCTTTTCCTCCTCCCCCATATTTAGGGGATATATGTATATCCATTCCAGCTGTGATGTGAATGAAACTCCGCCCCCATTACAAGCCACGCCCCCTTTTTTGTTCCACGCTCTGTTTTATAAGGCACCGCCCCCTTTTGATTTTCCCCGATTTTTTCCCTTCCAGAAACATGCTTTTGGGATCTCTATTTCTTTTTGGCCACGCCCCCTTTCTCTCTGTCTCCTTCCTGATTTCAATATGATATTTTCTCTTCAGTTTGATATTTGGTTTCCTTTTTTTCTCAAATTCTTTAATTTTCTGATTTTCAATGAAGAAAGCGGCGGTTTGAAATTTTGGAACTTTTTTTTTTCAGATTTTGCCTTTTTCCAACTTTTCGAGCAGAAATAGCTTCAAAAAGGGGCGGAGCTTGGCTGAAAATAAGTACATCGGAACCAATAGAAAATGACAAAAATTGGGCGGAGCCAAAAAATAGATCTTGAAAAAATTGGAAAAATAAGTTTTATCAAACTGGGGAAAAGGGGCGGAGCTTATAGAGATTTGGGTCAAAGAGGGCGGAGCTTACAATTAAAGAAAAGAGGGTGGAGCCTATAATTAGAGAAAAGGGGCGGAGCTTACAATGAAGGAAATAATGGGGCGGAGCTTGTAGAAGTCTGTGTCAAAAATGGGCGGAGCTACTAAGAAGGAATATGAGACAAGAAATCTGAAATTCGGAAAATTACCGTAAACACTCTAACCGCCAGCTTTGAGCCCAATTATCCGGGTTACTGTAGCAGATATCGAAAAACTGTTAACTGATAAAATGTTGCTGATATCATGATAAACATTTTATCAGTTGACCACTTTTTGATATCTCTCGCAGTAACCCAGATATTTCAGCTCAAAATGGACAGCCAAGAGGTGCTCAAAGCTTCTCTTTACCTTCCGATGTTCGAGCTCAATTATTTGAGTTACTGTAAGAGATATCAAAAAGTTGTCAACTGATAAAATGTTTATCATATTATCAGTAAGATTTTATCAGTTGACCACTTTTTGATATCTTTCAAAGGGACAGAGATAGTTATGCTTTAAATCTTTAATAGAAGAGCTCCCTTTGAGCCCATTTATCTCTGTTCGTTTCAGAGATATCAAAACGTTGTCAACTGATGAAATTTTCCTCATTTTGTGATAAACATTTGATTAGTTTACAAATTTTTGATATCTCTTACAGTAATCAGTTGACATGTTTTTGATAGCTTTATTGGTTAACGAGATAGCAGCGCTCAAACAGGAGACTAGCTAGAACAGCAGCCGCTCTTATTGCTCTTCACTTTGACTGGCTTTATCTCGCTTGTCAACAAAGATACCGAAATTTTGACAACTGATAAAAACTTTATTATAATATCAGTAAAATGTTCTTAGTTGACACCTTTTTGACATCTTTTACAGGAACAGAGATATATGAGCTCAAAAAATAAGAAGGAAAAATAAAAGATTGTTTACTTTGAGCTCGATTATCTCACTTCCAATAAAAGATAACAAAATTTTGTCAACTGATAAATTGTTTATCATAATATCACCAATATGTTATCAGTTGACACATTTTTGATATCTTTCACAGGAATCCAGATAATTGGGCTCAAAGTTGATGACCCTATTATTGCAGGGTTTATGGTAATCCTATTCCAAAAACACCTCTAGAATGTTCCACATTTTGATTAAATACACTCTTCATACGGACTACGGTAGCTTCGTCGGATTTCCCTGAAAAAAATCTTTTTTTCTGAAAGTTGCTAATTTTCAGAAAAGTGGGCGGAGCCTAAAATTTTCGATTTTTGACTCAAAATTGCTCATTTCAAGGATTTTTCAGAAATTCGATTTTTCAGGATTTTCTGTATTTCCAGCATCTGTGCCTAAATTTCAGGTCACTTGACTTTGAATTAAGCTCCGCCCATTTTCAGAAAAGTGGGCGGAGCCAAATTTTTTGGCTCGAAATTGCTCATTTTTCAAGTTTTTTTTCAGAAATTCAAATTTTTCGATTTTATTGTATTTCCAGCATCTGTACCGTAATTTCACTTTACTTGACGCTGAACTTGGCTCCGCCCACTTTTGGGCGGAGCCTATTTTATCTCGATTTTTAATTGGGACTTCTGACTATTTTTAACCATTTCCAGGGCAATTTTCCGGTAGTTCTAGGTCGTGAGCATCAGTCGGGTAGTTTTAAACCCATTCCAGAGCGATTTCCAGACTTATAGACAGATTAGGCCTTATTCTGGGCATCGTGACCATTTTGCCCCATTCTCAGAGCCATTTTCAACAATTTTTAGGTCATTTTGGTGTTTTCCCTATGATTTTTGGTATTTTGGACTTTCCCATACATTTAGGAATCGGAATCATGTGTCCCCTCTCTCTCTCTCTCCTCTTCTTCTCTTCCTCTCTTTTTTTGTTTTTTATTTGCCACACACACATTTTTTCATGAATTTTCAATCAGCCCCTCAAAAAACGGCCCTTTTCCAATCAAGAAACTCTAATTCTGGAATTTTTGGGGTAAAGAAACCTCCAGATTTGAGAACATTTGGCTGAAAATCCTCTAGTTTTCGCTACATTTTCACTCCGAAAATCTGAAATTCCTCGATTTTTCTTCCATTTTCCCCCTCAAAAATCGGAAGTCTTTCCCCTGAAATCTCCCCTTTTCTAAACATCCTTAATTCTTCAGATGGCCGACGGTGACGCGGTGATTTCGACTGTGAACAATGTCGAGGAGGTGCACGGACAGCTTTTCGAGGTCGCTCCACGCTATGTGAATCTGTCGTACATTGGAGAGGGCGCCTATGGAATGGTGGCGTGAGTTTTATGGCTATTTTTGACTGGAAAATCTGAAAATGTTGAAATTCTGAAAATTGGCGCCAAAATGGTCTGAAAATGACGGATTTGGGGCATTTCTAGCTTGAAAATGATGGATTTTGAGCTGGAAATGAGCTAAAATCTAGTAAATTTCGATTTCTGAAAGTTCCAGCTCTATTTTTGACTGAAATTGCTGCTGAAAATTGGAGCCAGAAAAGCCAAAAATTGACAAATTTCGAGAGTTTTGGGGTCAAAATTGGATCATTTCTAGCTCAAAAATGATGAATTTTGAGCTAAAATTGAGCAAACTTTGATTACTGAAAGCTCCAGCTCTATTTTTATTGCTGGAAATGCTAAAAATTGGAGTCAGAAAAGCCGGAAAATGACAGATTTTTAGAGTTTCGGGGTCAAAATTGGACCATTTCTTCCCTAAAAATGATGGATTTTGAGCTGAAAATGAGCTGAAATTGAGCAAATTTCGATCTTTATCAGTTTCACCTACATTTTTTCTGTCTGAAATTGCTGAAAATTGGAGCCAAAAAGGGAAATTTCGAACGTTTTGGGGTCAAATTTGGACAATTCCTAGTCGAAAAATGACGAATTTCGAGATGAAAATGATCTAAAATCTACCAAATTTCGGCTGAAAATGCTGAAAATGAGCTCCAGAATCTAAACTTTCCCTATTTTCCAGATCCGCACAAGACACAATCACCAAAGACCGCGTCGCGATAAAGAAGATCTCGCCGTTCGAGCATCAGACGTTCTGTCAGCGCACGCTTCGAGAGATCAAGATTCTTAATCGTTTTAAGCACGAGAATGTAAGTTTTTGAATATCTGAAAATCTCTGAAATTATTGATTTTTTCTTCTTATAGATCATCAACATCCAGGAGATCATTCGCTCGGAGACTGTCGACTCGCTCAAGGACATGTAAGGGAGCTTTAGATTCGAAATTTAGCTAGAAAACCAGCGAAATTTGAGTCTGAAATGGCCTGAAAAGCCTAGAAAATTAGACCCAAAAATGTCCATTTTTGTGTCTTCTTCGTTGAAAAAAGAGGCATTTTTAGACCCAAAATTGTCTGAAAATCATTCGTTTTCTAGTTTCAAAAAACTGAAATTTTCGGGCCGAAATGGGCTTTTAGGCTTTTCAGGCTTTGAAAAAGACCATAGTAGACTAGTTTTGGGCCTGAAATTCTCATTTTTGAGCTGAAAAGATCTAGATCAGTTTAGATCACTTGAGGCCATTCGGGACCAATTTCAGGCCAATTTTAGACCAATTTAGACCAATTTCAGACTAATTTAGGCCTATTTTAGACCAATTTAGACTAATTTAGGCCAATTCTAGACTACTTTGGACTAATTAGGGCTAATTTTAGACCAATTTTAGACCAATTCCAGACTACTTTGGACTAATTAGGGCTAATTTTAGACCAATTCAGACCGATTCAGGCTCCCCAAATTAGTCAAAAACCTGTAATAGAAGAGCATCTCTAACTTTCAACTTTGAGCGTGATTTATCTCTGTTCCTGTTAAAGATATCAAAAAGGTGTCAACTGATAAAATGATAACCATAAAATTAGGATTATTTTATCAGTTGACAGATTTTCGATATCTTTCATAAGAACCTAGATAATTGGGCTTGAAACCTGTAATAGAAGGGCCCCATCAACTGTCAACTTTGAGTTCAGTTTTCTGGGTTCCTGTAAAAGATATGCCAACTGATAAAATGTTTATCATAAAATTAGGAATATTTTATCAGTTGACAGATTGTCGATATCTTTTACAGAAAAGTAGATAAATTAACAGAAAATTGACTCTGAAAATAGCCCTTCTTCAATGTCCCCCTTTTTCAGCTACATAGTGCAATGCCTGATGGAAACGGATCTCTACAAACTGCTCAAGACCCAGAAGTTGTCAAACGACCACGTCTGCTACTTCCTCTATCAAATCCTTCGCGGACTCAAATACATTCACTCGGCCAACGTGCTCCATCGCGATCTGAAACCATCGAATCTGCTTCTGAACACCACGTGCGACCTGAAAATCTGCGATTTCGGTCTGGCAAGAGTCACCGATCCCCAAACGGATCACACTGGCTTCCTGACAGAGTACGTGGCGACTCGCTGGTACAGAGCACCGGAGATTATGCTCAACTCGAAGGGCTACACGAAATCGATCGATGTCTGGTCGGTGGGATGCATCCTCGCCGAGATGTTGAACAATCGGCCGCTCTTCCCCGGAAAACACTACCTGGATCAGTTGAATCTGATCCTTGCGGTAGTTGGATCACCGTCCAATGAGGACTTGCAGGTAAAATCGATTGAAATTTATGGAAAAGTGCCAGAAATCGTCTGAAAATCTGAAAAAATCCCGGAAAATCGATTTTTTGACCGATTTTTAGAAATCTGGAAATTCTGGAATCTAAGAATTCGGAATTTTTGAACCTCCAAGAATCTGAAAAATCTGAAATTCCAAAAATCGGCGGTCGGTCGACGGTTTGCGGTCTTCCGGTGGTCGGTCGGCGGTCTGCATTCGGTCGGTCGGCGGTCGATCGGCGGTATGCGGTGGGCCGGTGGTCTGCGGTCGGTCGGCGGTCGCTCTGCGCTCGGTCGGTAGTCGGTCGGTCGGCGGTTTGCGATCGGCCGGCGATCGGTTGGCGGTCTGCTCTCGGCCGGTGGTCGGTCGGCGGTCTGTGGTCAGCCAATGGTCGGACTGCGGTCTGTCGGCAGTCTGCGGTCGGTCGGTGGTCGGTCGGTGGTCGGTTGGCGGTCAGCGGTCTGCGCTCGGTCGGCTGTCTGCGCTCGGCCGGTGGTTGGTCGGCCGGTGATCGGTTGGTGGTCTGCGGTCGGCCGGTAGTCGGCCGGTGGTCGGCCGATGGTCTGCGGACGGTCGGCGGTCGTTCGACGGTCTGCAGTCGGCCGGCGATCGGTTGGTGGTCTGCGCTCGGCCGGTGGTCGTTCGACGGTCTGCTGTCGGCCGGTTTTCTGCGGTCGGTCTGTGGTCGGTGGTCGGTCGACGGTAAATTGAGTCGAAAAGTCCGATTTTTATGTTTTCGGAACATTTTAGAATCCCCGAGAAACTGAAAATCTATAATTCCGAAAATTCTGAAATCTTATAATCCTGAAAAATCTGAAATTCGAATTTCCAAGAATCTGAAAATCTGAAATTCTCATAATTTTCCCCATTTCCAGTGCATAATCAACGACAAGGCACGCTCCTATCTGATCTCCCTGCCCCACAAGCCGAAACAACCGTGGTCCCGTCTCTACCCGGGAGCCGATCCGAGAGCGTTGGATCTGCTCGACAAGATGCTCACTTTCAACCCACACAACCGGTAAGCAACGTGGACATCTGGACTTTGGGATACACAGAGGAATTGGAAAACGTCGATTATATCGATTTTAGAACTTCTGAAAATCCGTCCAAAAAACTGGAAAAATCGATTTTTTTCGAACCATAATACCTCTAATAAAAGGGCACCCAGTATCTCGTTTCCTGTAAAAGATATCAGAGAGGTGTCAACTGATAAAATGTTACTGATAAAATATGAAACATTTTATCAGTTGACAACGTTTTGATATCTTTTACAGGAACCCAGATAAATGAGCTCAAAGTTGACAGTTAGAAGGCTCTACAGGTTTTGAGCTCAATTATCCGGGTTACTGTAAGAGATATCAAAAATTGGGCTCGAGGGGCCCTTCTATTAGAGGTTTTAACTCTATCCTACTTCCAGCATCGACATCGAGCAAGCGCTGGCGCACCCCTATCTCGAGCAGTACTACGACCCGGGAGACGAGCCGGTGTGCGAGGAGCCGTTCACTCTGGAAATGGAATTTGACGATTTGCCAAAGGAACGACTGAAGGAGTTGATTTGGGAGGAGGCCGAGGCGCATCACAAGCGAGTCATGGCTGAGCAGGCACGGAATGCAGGAGCTCCCAACGTCTAAATCTTGTGCTCATTGAGTCTCTCTAAGCCCCGCCCACTTTGATTTTCCTGATTTTCCATGTACCATAAGAAATATATAAGAAAATTTCCCATATATACTCGTTCTTTTTTTGCCCCAGTTTGTCCAATTATTCCTCCCCGTTGTGTCCTTTTGAAGCTCCGCCCCCTGGAAGCTACGCCTTCTTTGGCTCCGCCCCCTTTTCTTCAGCTTGTTTTGTGTTAGTAACAGCGTCTCGTTAGCCCCGCCCCCTATCTATTTAAATGAGAAGTTTGTATTATATTAACCCCTTCTAAGCCCCGCCCCCTTTTCCTCCTCCCCCATATTTAGGGGATATATGTATATCCATTCCAGCTGTGATGTGAATGAAACTCCGCCCCCATTACAAGCCACGCCCCCTTTTTTGTTCCACGCTCTGTTTTATAAGGCACCGCCCCCTTTTGATTTTCCCCGATTTTTTCCCTTCCAGAAACATGCTTTTGGGATCTCTATTTCTTTTTGGCCACGCCCCCTTTCTCTCTGTCTCCTTCCTGATTTCAATATGATATTTTCTCTTCAGTTTGATATTTGGTTTCCTTTTTTCTCAAATTCTTTAATTTTCTGATTTTCAATGAAGAAAGCGGCGGTTTGAAATTTTGGAACTTTTTTTTTTCAGATTTTGCCTTTTTCCAACTTTTCGAGCAGAAATAGCTTCAAAAAGGGGCGGAGCTTGGCTGAAAATAAGTACATCGGAACCAATAGAAAATGACAAAAATTGGGCGGAGCCAAAAAATAGATCTTGAAAAAATTGGAAAAATAAGTTTTATCAAACTGGGGAAAAGGGGCGGAGCTTATAGAGATTTGGGTCAAAGAGGGCGGAGCTTACAATTAAAGAAAAGAGGGTGGAGCCTATAATTAGAGAAAAGGGGCGGAGCTTACAATGAAGGAAATAATGGGGCGGAGCTTGTAGAAGTCTGTGTCAAAAATGGGCGGAGCTACTAAGAAGGAATATGAGACAAGAAATCTGAAATTCGGAAAATTACCGTAAACACTCTAACCGCCAGCTTTGAGCCCAATTATCCGGGTTACTGTAGCAGATATCGAAAAACTGTTAACTGATAAAATGTTGCTGATATCATGATAAACATTTTATCAGTTGACCACTTTTTGATATCTCTCGCAGTAACCCAGATATTTCAGCTCAAAATGGACAGCCAAGAGGTGCTCAAAGCTTCTCTTTACCTTCCGATGTTCGAGCTCAATTATTTGAGTTACTGTAAGAGATATCAAAAAGTTGTCAACTGATAAAATGTTTATCATATTATCAGTAAGATTTTATCAGTTGACCACTTTTTGATATCTTTCAAAGGGACAGAGATAGTTATGCTTTAAATCTTTAATAGAAGAGCTCCCTTTGAGCCCATTTATCTCTGTTCGTTTCAGAGATATCAAAACGTTGTCAACTGATGAAATTTTCCTCATTTTGTGATAAACATTTGATTAGTTTACAAATTTTTGATATCTCTTACAGTAATCAGTTGACATGTTTTTGATAGCTTTATTGGTTAACGAGATAGCAGCGCTCAAACAGGAGACTAGCTAGAACAGCAGCCGCTCTTATTGCTCTTCACTTTGACTGGCTTTATCTCGCTTGTCAACAAAGATACCGAAATTTTGACAACTGATAAAAACTTTATTATAATATCAGTAAAATGTTCTTAGTTGACACCTTTTTGACATCTTTTACAGGAACAGAGATATATGAGCTCAAAAAATAAGAAGGAAAAATAAAAGATTGTTTACTTTGAGCTCGATTATCTCACTTCCAATAAAAGATAACAAAATTTTGTCAACTGATAAATTGTTTATCATAATATCACCAATATGTTATCAGTTGACACATTTTTGATATCTTTCACAGGAATCCAGATAATTGGGCTCAAAGTTGATGACCCTATTATTGCAGGGTTTATGGTAATCCTATTCCAAAAACACCTCTAGAATGTTCCACATTTTGATTAAATACACTCTTCATACGGACTACGGTAGCTTCGTCGGATTTCCCTGAAAAAAATCTTTTTTTCTGAAAGTTGCTAATTTTCAGAAAAGTGGGCGGAGCCTAAAATTTTCGATTTTTGACTCAAAATTGCTCATTTCAAGGATTTTTCAGAAATTCGATTTTTCAGGATTTTCTGTATTTCCATCATCTGTGCCTAAATTTCAGGTCACTTGACTTTGAATTAAGCTCCGCCCATTTTCAGAAAAGTGGGCGGAGCCAAATTTTTTGGCTCGAAATTGCTCATTTTTCAAGTTTTTTTTCAGAAATTCAAATTTTTCGATTTTATTGTATTTCCAGCATCTGTACCGTAATTTCACTTTACTTGACGCTGAACTTGGCTCCGCCCACTTTTGGGCGGAGCCTATTTTATCTCGATTTTTAATTGGGAAAAGGGGCCCCAAACGAAAAGAAGGGGTTCGCGAGAAAAGGGGGTTCATTGGAAAAAGGGGGCCATAAGAAAAGGGGGGGGGACCATAACAAAGGGTCCGAAGAGAAGAAGGGGCCATAAAAAAGGGGTTCGTGGGAAAAGGGGGCCCATGAGAAAAAGGGGGAAGCGAAAAGGGGGCACACGGGAAAAGGAAGCGCGGGGAAGCATATTTTCACTCTTCGATTGCTCGATTTTATCTGAAAATTCGATAAATTAGGCTTTTAGAAAGGCTGAAAATAGCTCAAACATCGTCAATTTATAATAAAATTTTTCTGAATTATTCGCTTTAATCGTGTCAAGTACATTCTTCTTTTTATCTCTCTCCGTTCCCTAATTACATTTGCTTTGTTTCGTCCACTTACATTAATATTATTTGAATGCGCGCTGAAACGCGACGCGGCCGCGCCGCGCCGCCAACTGGAGCGGCGCCTAACGCGCTCGCTGCGGATTGTGTTCGTCAAGAGACGTGTGTATCTCTCTGTTTTCGACCTTTTTATGTACCCTTTTTTCTACTTAATTATAGTTTCTGGTAATTTCTAACGTTTGGCATAGTTCCCTAATTTTTCCGCTTCAAAATTGCCCATTTAGGTATTTTTTCGAGCATCGAATACTTCTGAATTGAAGGAATTCCGAATTTATCACATTTTTTGTTAATTTTCCCTTCTCCTCTTTGATATTTTTTATGTTTTCTCGATTTTTTGTAGAATAAATGTAAAATTCAAACTCCCTCTATTTTTCAAAAAGGCGCCAACAGTGGCTACTGACGCACTTCGCGATTTGCTGACCCATTTCTCGTGCGCGTTTCGAAAATAATTTTTTTCGGCTTTTCAGTGATTTTGGGGGGAATTTTTAGCTTTCAACTGGATTTTTCGACTTCCAGACAAATAAAAATGAGTAAACTGTCATTTTTGGCACGAAAAGAGTGCAAATTTATCGTTTTTCCCCTTTTTTGACCCGAAAATAGGACTTTGTCAATAATTTTTTATCTTCCTCGGATTTCCGCTTTTTCTAGCTCGGTTTCTTCTTTTCTTTACAATTTCTCGTTTATTATTGTCAAATTTCTAGCGAAATGTCGAGTTTAGGCGCGTGGCGCGGTCGCGTCGCGGCTTTTCCGTCTCTCGGAGGTTCTCAATTCTCTGCAAACTTTTCGAAAATTGAGTTTTCTAGCTCTGTTTCCCCTTGTTCTATTCTATTTCTCGTTTTTTATCCTAAAATTTCCACCGAAATGTCGAGTTTGAATGCGTGGCGCGGTCGCGTCGCGGCTTTTCCGTCTCTCGGAGTCTCTCAATTCTCTGCAAACTTTGCGAAAATTGAGTTTTCTAGCTCTGTTTCCCCTTTTTCTATTCTATTTCTCGTTTATTATTATCAAATTCCTAGCGAAATGTCGAGTTTGAACGCGTGGCGCGGACGCGTCGCGGCTTTTTCTTTCTCTCTAAGTCTCTAATTTCACTGTGTACTTTTCGAAAAATGATTGTTTCTCGTGAGTGGCGCCAACAGTGCAATAGAGCGCGTTTTATCGAGATTCTCTTGCGCAATGTTGGCACTTTGAATATTTTTAATATCTGAAATTTCTATTCTCTTGACTCTAAAACTTCATTTCTATGAACTAATTCGAAATTAAAATTTCGTTCTAAAAATGTGATATTTCCAGAATCGAAGATACGGAATGCAGGAGCTCCCAACGTCTGAATCTTGTGCTCATTGAGTCTCTCTAAGCCCCGCCCACTTTTCCCCACTGATTTTCCATGTGCCATAAGAAATATATAAGAAAATTTCCCATATACACTCGTTTTTTTTGTCCCAGTTTGCCCAATTATTCCTCCCCGTTGTGTACTTTTGAAGCTCCGCCCCCTTTGGCTCCGCCCCCTTTTCTAGCTTGTTTTGTGTTAGTAACAGCGTCTCGTTATCCCCGCCCTCTTTCTATTTAAATGAGAAATTTGTATTATATTAACCCTTTCTAAGCTCCGCCCATTGATTTCTATATAAGCCCCGCCCCTTCCTAGATATGTATATTCATTCCAACTGTGATGTGAATGAAACTCCGCCCCCATTTTTCACAAGCGACGCTCTGTTTTATAAGACCCCGCCCCTTTTTTCCGCGGGATTTTAGAATCCCCGAGAATCTGAAAATCTGGAATTCCGAATATTTTGGATTCTGAAAAATCCGAAATTCTGGATTTCAAGTATTTTTGAATTTCCAAGAATCTGAAAAATCAGAAATTCGAATTTCAAAAATCCGGATTTCCGAGTATTTTGGAAATTCCGAGAATCTGAAAAATCATTCTAATTTCCCCCATTTGCAGTGCATAATCAACGACAAGGCACGCTCCTATCTGATCTCCCTGCCCCACAAGCCGAAACAACCGTGGTCCCGTCTCTATTCAGGAGCCGATCCGAGAGCGTTGGATCTGCTCGACAAGATGCTCACTTTCAACCCACACAACCGGTAAGAGCAAGCGAGGGCATCCGGACTTTGGGATACACAGAGGAATTGGGAAATATCGATTTTATCAATTTTAGAACTTCTGAAAATCCATCAAAAACTGGAAATATCGATCTTTGGAAAGACTAATTTAGGCCACTTTCAGACCGAATTGAGCTCTAAAACTTAAATTTAGGGGCTAAAATAGACTTTCTTGAGCATTTTCCAGCTTATGACTGTTTTGAACGAGATAATTAGGCTTAAAACCTGTAATAAAAGGTCCCCTGACTATAGACTTTGAGCCCTTATATCTCATTTCCTGTAAGATATCAAAAATCTGTGAACTGATAAATCGTTTATCATAAGAGGAGGAATATTTTATCAGTTGTCACATTTTCTATATCTTTGATAGGAACTGAGATAAATTGGCTGGAAATTGACAGTCAATCAATTATTGACTCTAAAAATATCCCCTCTTCAACACTCCCCTCTTTTCAGCTACATAGTGCAATGTCTGATGGAAACGGATCTGTACAAACTGCTGAAAACGCAGAAGCTCTCAAACGACCACGTCTGCTACTTCCTCTATCAAATCCTCCGTGGACTCAAGTACATTCACTCGGCCAACGTGCTCCATCGCGATCTGAAACCATCGAATCTGCTTCTGAACACCACGTGCGATCTGAAAATCTGCGATTTCGGTCTGGCAAGAGTCACCGATCCCCAAACGGATCACACTGGCTTCCTGACGGAGTACGTGGCGACGCGCTGGTACAGAGCACCGGAGATTATGCTCAACTCCAAAGGATACACGAAATCGATCGACGTGTGGTCGGTGGGATGCATCCTCGCCGAAATGTTGAACAATCGGCCGCTCTTCCCGGGAAAATACTACCTGGATCAGTTGAATCTGATTCTTGCGGTAGTTGGATCACCATCCAATGAGGACTTGCAGGTAAAATCGATAAAAAATCAATAAAAAGGGCCGAAAATCGTCTAAAAATATGGTAAAAATCCCGGAAAATCGATTTTTCGACCGATTTTTGGAAATCTGGAAATTCTAGAATCTAAAAATTCGGAATTTTTGAACCTCCAAGAATCTGAAAAATCTGAAATTCCAAAGATCGGCGGTCGGCCGGTGATCGGTCTGCGGTCGGTCAGAGGTCGGTCTACGGTCGGTCGGTGGTCGTTCGACGATCTGCAGTCGGTCGGTGGTCGGTCTGCTTTCTGCGGTCTTCCGGTCGGCGGTTTCCGGTCGGTCGGCAGTCAGTCGGTCGGTTGGCAGTCAGTCGGTCGGTCGGCGCGGTCGTTTGGCGGTCTGCGATCGGCCGGCGGTCGGTCGGCGATCGTTTGACGGTCTGCGGTCGGCCGGCGGTCGTTCGAAGCACGGTCGTTCGGCCGGTGGTCGGTCTGTGGTCGGTCGGTGGCTGGTCGGCGGTCGTTCGGCGGTCTGCGGTCGTTCGAAGCTCGGTGGGCGGTCTGCGGTCGGCCGGCGGTCTGCGGTCGGCCAGTGGTTGGTCTGCGTTCGGCCGGGTGGGTCGGTCCGCGGTCGGTGATTGGCGAAAAACCGGTAATCGGACATCCGGACGTTTGGGATACACAAAGGAATTGGGCAATATCGATTTTATCAATTTTAGAACTTCTGAAAATCCATCAAAAACTGGAAATACCGATCTTTGGAAACTTCGAAATTCCAAAAAACGATACTAGAAAAATCGATTCTTGGAGTCCTACCTCTAATAAAAGTGTCCTCTGACTATAAACTTTGAGCCCTTATATCTCGGCTCCTGTAAAATATACCAAAATTTGGTAAACAGATAAAATGTTTGTGATAAGATGATAAGCATTATATCAGTTGACCACTTCTTGATATCTCCTACAGTAACCCAGATAAATGGGCTCAAAACCTCTAATAGAAGAGCCATATAACTGTCAACTTTGAGCCAATTTTTCTCTGTTCCTGTAAAAGATATCAAGAAGTAGTCAACTGATAAAAAGTCTGTGATGAAATGATAAATATTTTATCAGTTGACAACGTTTTGATATCTCTTACAGTAACCCTGATAAATGGGCTCAAAGTTGACAGTTAGGGGGCCCTTCTATTAGAGGTTTTAACTCTATTCTACTTCCAGCATCGACATCGAGCAAGCGCTGGCGCATCCCTACCTCGAGCAATACTACGACCCGGGAGACGAGCCGGTGTGCGAGGAGCCGTTCACTCTGGAAATGGAATTTGACGATTTGCCAAAGGAGCGACTGAAGGAGTTGATTTGGGAGGAGGCCGAGGCACATCACAAGCGAGTCATGGCCGAGCAGGCACGGAATGCAGGGGCTCCGAACGTCTAAATCTTGTGCTCATTGAGTCTCTCTAAGCCCCGCCCACTTTTCCCCACTGATTTTCCATGTGCCATAAGAAATATATAAGAAAATTTCCCATATATACTCGTTTTTTTGTCCCAGTTTGCCCAATTATTCCTCCCCGTTGTGTACTTTTGAAGCTCCGCCCCCTTTTCCAGCTTGTTTTGTGTTAGTAACAGAGTCTCGTTAGCCCCGCCCCCTTTCTATTTAAATGAGAAATTTGTATTATATTAACCCATTCTAAGCTCCGCCCCTTTTCCACATATAAAATACCCATTCCAGCTGTGATGTTAATGAAACTCCGCCCATCACGCCCCCACGCTCTTTTTATAAGGCCCCCGCCCCCTCGTTTTCCCCGATTTTTTCCCTTCCAAAAACATGCTTTTGGGATCTCTATTTCTTTTTGGCCACGCCCCCTTTCTCTGTCTCCTTCCTGATTTCAATATGATATTTTCTCTTCAGTTTGATGATTTGATATTTGGTTTCCATTTTTTCTCTCAAATTCATTAATTCTTGATTTTTAATGAAAAAAGCATTCATTTTTTTTGAATTTTTGTTTTTTGCCTTTTTGTTCCAATTTTGATCGTTGAGATGAAAACTCAATCACATAACATTACTTTGATTTCAAAATCTTCTTACTTTCTATCTATTTTATGGCTTTGCTTCGTCGGTGTGCTCTTCTCTTCTGAATTTTTGGAATATTCCAACTTTTTGGTTCCCAAACTTCTTGAAATTTTAGAATTTCAGAGTTTTTAAAATTGTTGAACAGAATTTAAAATTTTTGAAATTCTAGAACTTTTGAACTTTCCTGCAATTTTTTTTTTGAAATTTTCCAAAATTTTGGAATTTTTCGAGAATTCTGAAGGTTCAAAAATTTCTGAAATTTGAAGAAATCAGAACTGCATAATTTTTTAACTTTCGGAATTTTTGGAATTTGTGATTTTTGCTGGAATCACAGCTTTCCAAAATTTTTAAGTATTTAGTTATTCATTTTCAGAAAGATCCAGGAATTCGGCTCCGTGTCACTTCAAAACTGGACATTTCGAAACTGTGGAAATGCAGGCGAATGGGTAAGTTTGAGACTACAAAAACTGTTTTTGTAGAGTTTTCAAATACCATAAAACCTGTATTAGAAAGGCCGGCTCTTCTATTTTTCCAAGTGACCTCCAGAGGGTCCTTCTATTACAGGGCCCTTCAATTAGAGGAACCCTTCTATTTTTCTCCGAAATTCTCGTCGAAAAGTTCGACATATTTTCGTTCAAAATTCATGAAAATTTGTCGATTTCCTCGAAATTAATCAAGTTTCTGAGCAAAAAATAGTGCTTCAACAACTTTCTATTAAATTTTAGAACTCCCGGAATATTTTTCACTGAAAACGTACCGAAATTTTTCAATTTCATGGCATATGTCCTTCTAATACAGGTTTTACGGTATTTGAAAACTCTAAAAAAACTGTTTGTAGTCTGAAAATTTCCATTCGCCTGCATTGCCAATCTCGAAACGACTGGTTTCGGAGTGACGTGAAGCCAAGAATTTATTGGAAAAGAGAGTGCAGAGAAGGAAACTAGGAACCCCTTTTTTTTACATTTGCCTGCTCAGGCATCTTGAGAGACATAGAATTTGACCCAAAAATGAAGTTTCAGAAGTTTTAGAAATTTCAGAACTTTGAATTCCAGATTTTCAGAATTTTCAGAATTTTTGAATTTCAGCATTTTCGTAATTTCTGAAAGGTTTGGAATATATAGAACTTTCAGAATTCCTAGAAGTCCCCATTCGTAAGCCAACCCCCAACAAGCCCCCTTACTCAGGCCAGACCCCCAACGTCAAAGGCGCATATCTCAAAAACAAATGATTCTACAAAAAATTTGTCAACTACAAAAATGAAGCACTGTTTTTGTTTAGTATTCCCTAAAACTTTCGGATCAATTCGAAAATTCTAAACCGCTTTTGTATATTATCTTTTAGAGCTTGTCGTTTTCAAGGCTTACGCCAATTTCAAAGCCGTACAAAAGTAGTTCAAACTTCTGCCCCTTGTCTGAAAATTTCAGAGTACCTCAAACAACACATGATCTTTCTTTTTGTAGTTGACAACTTTTTTGTAGCTCTGTTCGTTTTTGAGATTTGCAGATTTGATTTTACACAACTTCCGAAATGGAGGTTTTTTGAGAACTTTCGAATTTTCGATTTTTAAGGATTTCGAAATGTCCAATTTTTTGAAGTTTCGAAATTTTCGATGTTTCGGAATTTCAATTCCTAGAATCCCTCATCCCTTGAGCCAATCCCCAACACCAATTGATAGTTCCAATTTCGGTGTCCCCTTATTTGTTCCTCTGGGAAAAAAGAGAGTGCAGATGGACAACAGGGGTGAAGACGGAGTCACTCGATTTGTTTTTGTTTTAAAATAGAATCGATTCGATGGCTCCAGGATGTTTTGTGGCGTTTCGCAGCTTAGGCACTTCGCTTCTAGGACGTTCCACAGTCGCTGTTGTTTCAAGTCGAGAAAATTCAGGTAAAATTTATACTTTTTCTGGTATTTTCTGCTATTTTTTACTGTTATTTTTCATTCTTAGCAAAGTTTATCAAATTTAGAAAATCAATTAGTTTATCAAATTTAGAAAATCAATTAATCCTGTACTAGAACGGCCGGTCCTCGTATTTTTCCAAGGTACCTCCGGAGGGCCCTTCTATTAGAGGGACCCTTCTGTTAAAGGGGCCCTTCTAATACAGGTTTTACGGTACATGTTTGAGCTACTTTTGCAGTCTTTTCCTCTAAACTTCACTATTTTTCTCTTAAAATTGGACACTGTTAAGGTTGAAAATTAACTGAAAATACAGTAAGAAAATACCAGAAAAACAACCTGAAATTCCTCGACTTGAGAGAAGAGCAGCTGCGTAACGTCTTGGAGCCGATTCATCAGGTCCAGTTATATTATATTGATCTCTTTTTACTATGAAACACCCCCTTTGTGACCCAGAAATTTCAGAACTTTGAATTTTTGGAATTCCAGATTTTCGGAATTCTCAGAATTGTTGAATTGTAGCATTTTCGTAATTTCTGGAAGTTTTGAAATGTTCCCAGTTTCGGAATGATTAGATTTTCAGAATTCCCGGAAGTCCCCATTCTTAAGCCAACCCCCAACAAACCCCCTTCCTCAAGCCAATCCCCAACATTAAAGGCGCACATCACCAAAACTAACGATGCTGCACAAAAGTTGTCAACTACAAAAATGAAACTCTGTTATTGTTCAGTATACCCTAGAAGTTTCAGATCAATTCGATGATTCTAAAACGCTTTTGTATATTATCTTTTAGAGCTTGCCGTTTTCAAGTCCAACGTCGATTTCGACGCCATACAAAATTAGTCCAAACTTCTGCCCCTTGTCTGAAACTTTCAGAGTAGCTCAAACAAAACATGAGCTTTCTTTTTGTAGTTGACAACTTTTTTGTAGCTCCGTTCGTTTCTGAGATTTGCAGATTTGATTTTACACAACTTCCGAAATGGAGGTTTTTTGAGAACTTTCGAATTTTCGATTTTTAAGGATTTCGAAATGTCCAATTTTTTGAAGTTTCGAAATTTTCGATGTTTCGGAATTTCAATTCCTAGAATCCCTCATCCCTTGAGCCAATCCCCAACACCAATTGATAGTTCCAATTTCGGTGTCCCCTTATTTGTTCCTCTGGGAAAAAAGAGAGTGCAGATGGACAACAGGGGTGAAGACGGAGTCACTCGATTTGTTTTTGTTTTAAAATAGAATCGATTCGATGGCTCCAGGATGTTTTGTGGCGTTTCGCAGCTTAGGCACTTCGCTTCTAGGACGTTCCACAGTCGCTGTTGTTTCAAGTCGAGAAAATTCAGGTAAAATTTATACTTTTTCTGGTATTTTCTGCTATTTTTTACTGTTATTTTTCATTCTTAGCAAAGTTTATCAAATTTAGAATATCAATTATCTAATTACCGTAAATCCTGTACTAGAAGGGCCGGTCCTCGTATTTTTCCAAGGTACCTCCGGTGGGCCCTTCTATTAGAGGGGCCCTTCTGTTAAAGGGGCCCTTCTAATACAGGTTTTACGGTACATGTTTGAGCTACTTTTACAGTCTTTTCCTCTAAACTTCACTATTTTTCCCTTAAAATTGGACACTGTTAAGGTTGAAAATTAACTGAAAATACAGTAAGAAAATACCAGAAAAACAACCTGAAATTCCTCGACTTGAGTCAAGAGCAGCTGCGTAACGTCTTGGAGCCGATTCATCAGGTCCAGTTATATTATATTGATCTCTTTTTACTATGAAACACCCCCTTTGTGACCCAGAAATTTCAGAACTTTGAATTTTTGGAATTCCAGATTTTCGGAATTCTCAGAATTGTTGAATTGTAGCATTTTCGTAATTTCTGGAAGTTTTGAAATGTTCCCAGTTTCGGAATGGTTAGATTTTCAGAATTCCCGGAAGTCCCCATTCTTAAGCCAACCCCCAACAAACCCCCTTCCTCAAGCCAATCCCCAACATTAAAGGCGCACATCACCAAAACTAACGATGCTACACAAAAGTTGTCAACTACAAAAATGAAACTCTGTTTTTGTTTAGTATACCCTAGAAGTTTCAGATCAATTCGATAATTCTAAAACGCTTTTGTATATTATCTCTTAGAGCTTGCCGTTTCAAGGCCAACGTCGATTTCGACGCCATACAAAAGTAGTTCAAACTTTTGTCACTTGTCTGAAACTTTCAGAGTACCTCAAACAACACATGATCTTTCTTTTTGTAGTTGACAACTTTTTTGTAGCTCCGTTCGTTTTTGAGATTTGCAGATTTGATTTTATACAACTTCCAAAATGTAGGTTTTTTGAGAATTTCCGAATTTTCGATTTTTAAGGATTTCCAATGTCCAATTTTTTTTGAAGTTTTGAAGTTATCGATGTTTCGGAATATTCAGAGTCCCTAGAATTCCCCATTCCTTGAGCCAATCCCCAACACCCATTGATAGTTTCAATTTGGGTGTCCCCTTATTTGTTCCTCTGGGAAAAAAGAGAGTGCAGAGAAGGGGAACAGGTGTTACTAGATCTAGATAAGATCACTAGATCTGTTTTTGTATTTGAACATAGTCGATTTGACTAGGTCCACATATTAGCTGTTTGCTTTCTTTTTCTTTTCTTCTTTTATATTGATCTCTTTTAACTAGGAAAGAAACCTTTTTTGGGACCCAAAAATGGCTTTTCGGAATTTTTAGATTTTTCAAAATTTCAGAAATTGACTATAAAAAACGAACTGAAATCTATTCCTGTATGCATGCTATCGTCTGAATGAACTCGCATTTTTTATGTTTGCTTATATCTCAAATCTTGCCTTCAAAATCTGTTATTTCCAGACATCCAACAAAAAAGGTATCGATGGAGGGGAATGGTGAGGACGGCGAAAAGCGGATGGATAATGTAAAAGAAGAAGTGAAGGCGTACGATGCGAGTATGGAAGAAGACGCAATGAATACATCAAGGGATACGATCATTGAAAGATCAGCAGAGGAATCGGACAAGGCTCAACAGATTTTGAATGACTTGGTCACGAAAGAATTCGGATGCATTCAAATTGGGGATCCAGTGGAGACTGCGAGCACGGATAGAGTGTCCTTTTTGGATAAGGGTCTGAAACTGGATACGGCTGAGAGTGCCGAGCAGGTCGTTGAGGTGAGGAAAAGTTTTATGAAAACTGATTTGAGAATGATAGGACTTGATTTCAGTCCAAAATCGATTAGAAGACCAGTTGACTATAAACATTCTGAAACTAGTCTGAAATTAGTCAAAAATGTCTAAAACTACCAAAAACGTGTATGTAATGTTCACTGGGAATGAAACAAAACTTCTAAATGCGTACAAGAAATCTATCACCTTCTTCTAGTTTATATTTTCGAATAATTCCATAATAGGCAAAAAATTGCCCCGAAATTTACCTCCAAATATCGAAAAATAGACACTAAAAATGCTTTTTTTTCAGGTCATCACCGCCGCAAGATCGATGAAGACCCTGGAGCTCCGCGGCAACTCTCTCGGCATCGACGGCGGAATTCTCATTGCCAAAGCACTCGAATCCCACCCAGAACTCGAGAAGTGTCTGTGGAGTGATCTGTTCACTGGACGTCTCAAAAACGAGATTCCACCGGTCCTAGAAGCTCTTGGAAAGGGAATCGTCGCCGCTGGAGCCAAGATTCGAGAGCTCGATCTGTCGGATAACGCGTTTGGACCGATTGGAGCTGATGCGATTAAGGTGAGACGAGGATTTTTGCTGAAATTTCCAGCCTAGAAATATCGTAGCACCGGTGATAAAAGGGTCCTCCTTCTATATCTTGCCCAGGAGCAAAGCTTCTATATCTTGCCCAGGAGCAAAGAAAAATTAGCTCAAACTTGACAGTGTTGTGGTCATTTAATTAACGGGTTTACGGCCTAAAAATCATCAAATCTGATCACAATGACGAAGAATTTAATCACAAAAAATGGCAGTTCTGCTTTCAAATTTCTATATTTCATAAAATAGGATTTTGGGTCTTAAAATCAAGATCTGAAAATCTCGAATTTAGAATGTTTTTGAAGTTCCAGAATTCGCAAAAAAATATATTTAAAAACGATTTTCCAGGAACTCCTCGAATCCCCATCCGCCTATACCCTGGAAACGCTGAAACTCAACAACAATGGACTGGGAATCGGTGGTCAACAAATCGCCAAATCACTCGCTGAATGCCTCCGAAAGTCTATCGCCGTCGGTGGAGAGAATCGTTTTCGACTGAAGACATTCATCGCCGGAACTAATTGGCTGGAGGATTCGGGTGCACACGCGTTGGCTGCTACATTCAAGGTTAGTTTTTTTCAGTTGGAAAAATTGGCTGAAAATGACTGAAAATGACCCCAAAAGGCTAGAAATTGATAAAAGATTGGCTCATCTAAATAGTATGACATCAGTCTGAAATGGCTGAAAATTGCTCAAAATCGGTTTAAATTGGCTGGAAACTCATCTAGGATTACTGTAGAAACGGATTACGGTAGGTCAGGAAGATCACTGACCGGTTTTTAAAGAGGCTGATTGGAGGATTACTGTACATTTGAAATTAGCTTGCTGAAGAGAGGATTACTGTAGACTAGGTTAGGATTGGATTACTGTAGATTTGAAGGGTACTGTAGATAAACCTAGGATTACTGTAGGCCGGGAAGATCTGTTCTTGAAGAGGAAAATCGTAGGATTACTGTACTTTTCAAATATGCTTACTGTAACTTTTTTGGAATTTTCACTGTACTTTCAGATTACTGTAACTACCTAGATTTATCAACAAATTTTGGTTTGATCAACTGTAGAGACAAGCCACTGTTAGATGGTATTACTGTAGCTTGAGTTACTGTAGCTTAGGTTACTGTAGCTTAGGTTACTGTAGCTAAACTGACAAGGCAGGAGATGAAGGATTACTGTAGATAGTTCTCCTACCATAGCAGAGGGTACTCTAGCTTAGACTACTGTACACGTGGTTACTGTAGCATATCACTATCATCTGGATTACTGAAAATTCCCATAAACAAAGCTAAAAATAACCTAAATTCTCGTTTTTTGCAGTCTCTGGAAACGGTCGAGTGGTTCGACGTTCGTCAAAACGGAATCCACGAAGAAGGTATTCGAGCACTGGTCTCCGCCTTGAAACACAACAGAAACCTTCGTCATTTATGGTTGGAGGATAATTCTGTACTCCCGAAAGGAGCGAAAGCCCTAGCACGAGCACTCGAATCATGGCCGAAGCTGGAAGTGTTGAATCTGTCGGATTGTTTGATTCGTGGCGCTGGATGCAACTATATCATTGATCATCTGAATCCAAAAATTCATCGTGATCTCAAGAATGTGTATTTGTGTGGAAATGAGCTCACGCCATCCGTTGCTAAGCTTTTGATTCAGGTGGGAATGCTGAAAATGGCTGAAAATGGAGGAAAATGACTTTTTTTTTGACAATAATCAGTTCAAATAGGTCAAAAATGAACTGAAAATGACTGGAAATTCTTGGAATCGTAAAAGTTGAAATTCTGGAAAATTTGACTGAAAATTCCTCGAATATTATAAATTTTCAAGTTCATGAAGATTACTGTACACTTTTTGGTGTTTTCTGTAGTTTTTTGTATAGGATTACTGTAGATCTGACCAGAGTCTCTGGCTTACTGTACTTCTTCAGATTACTGTAGCTCTGAAGATTTAGGATTGAAGTTTGATGTTGAATGGGATTACTGTACCTAGGAGTCGTGTACACCTGGCTACTGTAGAGCTCTACTATTATCACCAAAAAATAAATTACTGTAGCTCTAATTTTTGACTTAAAATTCTGGAAAAAAAGCATGGATTACTGTAAATCCCTCTGTAGTTTGGGCTACTGTATCTTCAGATTACTGTAGAAATAAAAACCTGGAAAATACGATTACTGTTGTTTTTATTGCTGTAAATCTCTATATTTCTTGGGTTACTGTACCTTTGAACTACTGTAGCTCTGAATGGAACTACTGTAGCTCTGAATGGAGACTGTCTTTTTCCAATGGGTTACTGTAACTTTTTGAGGATTACTGTAGATCCCTCCATAGCTTGTTGTCTAGGCTACCGTATAACCGTATACTTGGTTACTGTACTTTCAAATTACTGTAAAAATTATTCACTGCAAAATGAGATTACTGTAGCGTAGATTACTGTAGAACTACTAAAAATAATACTGTAGTCTGGGTTACTGTACCGTGGATGACTGTAGATATGACACACTACTAGATGGGATTACTGTAGTTTTAGGTTACTGTACACGTGGCCACTGTAATGCTCTATCATTACTACTAAACAAAGGATTACTGTAGCTCTCCATTTTGACTGAAAATTTTGGAAAATCCCCAAATTTAGATTCTCAAAAACAAACTGAAAATTGCAAATTCGAAAATTCTTCAAAAATTTTCCTGAAAATGACTGAAAACTTGACGAAAAATGGCTCAAAATCCTGAAAATCTGAAATTTTGGAAACTCTCAGAAAATCTGAAAAAAAATGTAACCATTTTTTTCACAAATTATTTTAGGATTTTCAGCTAAATTTTCAGTCATTTTTCTGCTATTTTTAGTTTCAATTTTGCATTAAAACCTTCCAAAATTTCCCTATTTTCATTCAGAAATGGTCCAAATTCAACGACTTCACATCGAAACCCTTCCTCCATATCCTCACCAACTCGTTCAGCGCCGAGTTCGATGACGTGGCACGTATTGCCCCAGACAATGTGAAGTTCGGTGATGGGGAGGATGATTTAGAATCGTTGGGTGGTGATGAGGAGGATTACAACTCGAAATCCTCGGATTCTGATGATGCCGACCTCAAGGATCCAGTTAAAGTGAGGTTTTTTTTGGGGAGGAGATAAAATGTATAGAGTTTGATCAGAAATAGTAGAAAAATAAGTCTAATCAAAATCACTTCAGAAAATTCAGAAAATAAGTTCGTGAATGTATCTTATGTTCAGCTACCGTAAAACCTGTAATAGAAAGGCCCTCTAACTTTTAACTTCATGCCATTTTTTCTCGATTCCTGCTAAAGATACAAGAAAGGTGTCAACCGGTAAATTGTTGATCATAAAATGAGAAATATTTTATCAGTTGACAGATTTTTGATATCATTGATAGGAATCGAGATAATTGAGCTCAAACGTGACAGGTTGAGGGCTCTTCTATTACAGTTTTTACGGTATGTTAAGTCTTTTTTTGTAATTGTAAAAGTTTTCAGATCGTAGAATCACTTCCCGAGTTGATGACAGCTGTTACAAAATCAAAACATGTGAGTTTGAAGAGCTACGAATTCACATATTATGGACTTTCTCAAGACTAATAACTCTAAATAACATAACATTTCAGCCAGTGATCATAATAACAATCTACACCTGCAACCATGAGATTAAATGGCCTAAAAAATGGTTTGAATTTGTGCCAATGTTAGGAATCCTGGAAAAATACGTCTCTGTACTGATAAGTAAGAACTAAAAATTCGATACCATTCAGATTCTAGTTTTTCCAGATATGACAAAAGCCAAGGTAGACTCAACGTCGATTCGCGATTATTACAAGATTTCGACAGTGGAAAATAGAGAGCTGGTAACCAAAATACACGAAGGCGCCATTCTACAGGCAATGATGTCAATTGTCAAGAGTATTGCTAACGTTAGTTTGTTTCTAGCTGTATGACGTCTAGTATCAAATTTTTATTGACATGCTAAACATGAAATTTTTTCAGTTTGAAAGTTGGTCAATAGTCATGGGGGAAGCTGAAAAAGTGTATCGTAATCGGAAATCTGTCAAACAAATCCCTCTTTTGTCTACAAAGTACACTGACATCGGAGTTCATTCCAGTTTCAGTGAGAATACACTGTAAGTTTCAACTTTCTTTTGTCAAAAATGAACACTCGATAATGATCACAAACCGAGAAAATTTGAATATAAAAATTAAACCAGACTAATATTTTATTCAAATTCAAAATTAAAATTTTTATCATATTTTTTTAAATCGGTTTTCTGATCACTGTCATTTTTTTTTCGACAAAAAACCCTAATTTTCCGTTTTTTCAGCTCCGCGTGGGATGTGCAGAATAGTCGCAGAGTTCTGTTGAAATATTATGTCGTAAATACTTTGATGAACAGCCGACGTTCACTTAAAGAAATCAAGCTACTTCATCGTCTCAGGCACGAGAATGTAATTTTTAAATATCTGAAAACGACTGAAGTTATTTTTTCTTACAGGTCATCAACATCCAGGACGTAATCTGCTCGGAGTCTGCGGACACACTTGATGACATGTAAGGAACCATGAGAAAGCTTAGAAAATCAGACAAAAAATGTTCATTTTTGTGTCTTTTTCGCTGAAAAAAAGGACGATTTTTAGACCTAAAGTTGTCTGAGAATCATTGTTTTTTAACTTTCGAAAAACCATAAAAATACGAATTTTTGATCCAAAATGGGTTTTTTGGCTTTCCGGACTTTTAAAAAGGCTCCAGTACACTTGTTTTGGGCTCTCAAATCTAGCTTAATTTAAGACTATTTTAAGGTTGATTTTGGCTGTTTTCAGTCATTTTCTGATTTGTTAAGGCCTATTTAAGACCAATTTAAAACAATTTATACTAATTTAGGCCGATTCCAGACTCATTTAGACTGATTCAGGTCAATTTTAGACCAATTTAGACTGATTAAGCCTTATTTCAGACTAGTTTAAACCAATTTAGGCCAATTTCAGACCAATCCAGACTAATTTAGGTCTATTTTAGACCAATTTCGACTAATTAAGCCGATTTCCAAAATTTGGACTAATTTAGGCCAATTCCAGACCAAATTAGATTAATTTAGGCCTATTTAAGACCAATTTAGACCAGTTCAGGCTAATTTTAGACCAATTTGGACCAATTAAACCGAATTCCAAATTTTGGACTAATTTAGGCCAATTCCAGACCAATTTAGATTAATTTAGGCCTATTTAAGACCAATTTAGACCAGTTCAGGCTAATTTTAGACCAATTTAGACTACTTAAGCCGAATTCCAAATTGATTTGGACTAATTTAGGCCTGTTTAGGATCAAGTTAGACTAACTCAGGCCAATTTAAGTTCAAACTAGAGTAATTAAGCCTAATTCCAGACCAATTCAGATTAATTTAGGCCTATTTAAGACCAATTTAGACTAGTTTAGGCTAATTTCATACCAATTTAGACTAATTAAGCCGAATTCCAAATTAATTTGGACTAATTTAGGCCTGTTTAGGATCAAACTAGAGTAATTCAGCCTAATTCCAGGCGTGTTTAGACTAATTTAGACCAGTTCAGGCTAATTTTAGCTTTTTTGACAGAGATAATTGGGCTCAATGTTGTTAAAGTTCGAGCCCATTCATCTCCATTCCTGTAGAAGATAAGAAAAAGGCGTCAGCTGATAAAATGTTTATCATAAAATCAGCATTATTTTATCAGTTGGCCAAGTTTTGATATCTTTCAGAGGGAACGAGATAATTGGGCTTCAAACCTGTAATACAAGGGCCTCCTCTAACTTTCAATGTTGAGCTCGATTTATCTCGGTTCCTGTTGAAGATATCAAAGAGTTGGTAACTGATAAATTTCTTATACTGAAATGAAAAATATTTTATCAGTTGACAGATTTTCGATATCTTTGATAGGAACTGAGATAAATTGGGTGAAAATTGAATCTACAAATTGCCCATCTTCAATGTCTATTTTCTTTCAGCTTCATAGTGCATTGTCTGATGGAAACGGATCTCTGCAATCTGCTGAAAACGCAGAAGCTCTCCAACGACCACGTCTGCTACTTTCTCTATCAAATCCTTCGCGGACTCAAGTACATTCACTCGGCCAACGTGCTCCATTGCGATCTGAATCCATCGAATCTCCTGCTATGCGGAAGACGTCTGAAAATTAGCGGATTTCGGAATGCATGTCTGATAGAACCGAAAACGATGTCAAGTTCGGAGTTGTCTAAAAAGTATGTAGCCTGCTGGTACAGAGCACCGGAGATTATGCTCAACTCAAAGGGATACACAGAATCGATCGACGTATGGTCGGTGGGATGCATCCTCGCCGAAATGCTCAAGAATCGGCCGCTCTTCCCAGGAATTCATCACCCAGATCAGTTGAATCTGATCACTTCGGTAATTGGATCACCGTCCAATGAGGACTTGCAGGTATCGATAGAAAATCATTTGGAAACGGTTAAAAGTGTCAAAAATCATCAAAAATCTGGAAACGTTAATTGAAATTCAATTATTTCGATCCAAAAATGCAGAGTGATTATTTATTGATTTTGATATATTTTTCACCATTTTTCGTCTAAAAACTTGGTAAAAATCGATTAAAAAACCATTTTAAAATTTTGGGATAAAATAAAACGATTTTCAGTGATTTTTACAGATTCTTAGACAATTTTGGAAACTATGAACTTATAGACAATTATTCAAACAGCCAGAAATTTTCTAAGAATCTGGTAAAAATGACCGAAAATCGAATTTTTTATCCCCAAAATTCAGAGAGATTTTTATCGAGTTTTGAGTGATTTTTTTGGATGTTTGGATACTCTGTTTTGGATTCTAGAATTTTCAGAATTTCAAATTTCAGATTTTCAAAGGTTTTTGGAGGGTTGTAATTGATTGAAAGTGCAAGAAATCGACCAAAAATCTGTAAGAATCACTGAAAATTGATTTTTCTTGATCCGAAAAGTTCAGAGTGATTTTTTATCGTTTTTTTTAACTGATTTTTTGAGATTTAGACGGCTTTTGGCACTTTAATTGTTTCAAAAAATCTGAAATTCATATTTCTGGAAATCCTAGAATCTCCAAGAACCTGAAAATCTTTAATTCCAACGATTCGGGATTCTGAGAAATCTAGGATTCTGAACTTTTAAAAATTGAGCCAAAAATTCAGTTTTTTATGTTTTTGGAACATTTTGAACGCTCTCCACGATCTATGATCTCCAAGAATTTATAAAACCTGGAAATCCGAAATCTTGAAAGTCTGAAATTCTCATTTCCAGTGCATAATCGACGACAAGGCTCGCTCCTACCTGATCTCCCTGCCCCGCAAGCCGAAACAACCGTGGTCCCGTCTCTACCCAGGAGCCGATCCGAGAGCGTTGGATCTGCTCGACAAGATGCTCACTTTCAACCCACACAACCGGTAAGCTGACGGGGACATCCGGACTCTGGAAAACATAGAGCAATTGAAAAATATCGATTTTATCGATTTTAGAAATTCTGAAAATCCATCGAAAAACTGGAAAAATCGATTTTTGAGGACTTGGAAATTCCAGAAAACGCTTCTAGATTCGACTAGAAAAATCGATTTTTGAAGTCCCCAAGACCTCTAATGAAAGAGCACCCAATGTCTCGTCTCTTTTGGAAGATATCAAAAAAGTGTCAACTGATAAAATGTTACTGATAACAAAATGCACATTTTATCAGTTGATAACTTTTTGATATCTATTACAGTAACCCAGATAATTGAGCTCAAGGGGGCCCTTCTATTAGAGGTTTTAACTCCGAATTTTTGGGATAAAAGTCACTCTGAAAAATTCCGATTTTCAGTCATTTTTACAAAATTTTAAGACGATTTTCGGCATTTTAAGACTTGTAAGAAAGCCGAAATTCGGAATTCTGAAAATTCTAGAATCTAAAATAACGATTTTGCAGTCTTAGCGAATTCTGAAACATCTGGAATTCCGAAATTCCCGAATTCTGAGAAATAAAAATTTGAATTTTTCGAATTTTATAGGAATCTCCAAAAGTCTGAAAATCTGTAATGCCTAATATTTCGATTTCTGAAAAAAAAGTTTAATCGGAAATTAGGCAGCTTCTAGAATCTGAAATATCGATTCTAAGCATTTTCTAATATTCCAGCATCGACATCGAGCAAGCGTTGGCCCATCCGCACCTCGAGAAGTACCATGATCCAGAAGACGAGCCAACTTCCAAAGTAATATTCGAGCCGAGCATGGTTCTTGAAGACTTACCGAAGGATCGCCTGAAGGAGTTGATCTGGATTGATATTGCGACTTATTACCAGCAAGTAACTGAGCAGGCACGGAATGCCGGGGCTCCCACCGTCTAAATCTTGCTCATCTTCCTTCTCAGCCCCGCCCAATTTTCCCCACTGATTTTCCATATACCATAAGAAATATATAAGAAAATTCCCGTATATACACTCGTTTTTTGCCCCAGTTTGTCCAATTATTTCTCCCCGTTGTGTCCTTTTGAAGCTCCGCCCCCAAGGAAGCTCCTCCCCCTTTGGCTCCGCCCCTTTTTCCCAGATTGTTTTGTGTTAGTAACAGTGTCTCGTTAGTCCCGCCCTCTATCTATTTAAATGAGAAGTTTGTGTTATATTAACCCCTTCTAAGCTCCGCCCCGGATTTTTGCCCCAGTTTGTCTATTCTTCGCGGTTTTCGTTTTTCCAGGAAGCTCCGCCCTCAGGAAGCTCCGCCCCCTTTTCTACTTTTTTTCTGTTAAACGGTCGTTTGCCACGCCATTATATTTAAATGAGCACTTGTGTTATAATAACTACGTCTCTTTTCTAAACTCCGCCCCCTTTCCCCCCATATATATGTATATCCATTCCAGCTGTGATGTGAATGAAACTCCGCCCCCATTTTTCACACGCCACGCCCCTTTATTTTCCCGATGTTTTTTGCTCTGTTTTATAAGGACCCGCCCCCTCTTTTCCGTTCTTCCAAATATACTTTTGGATCTTTCTTTCTGGCTCCGCCCCCCACCCCCTTCTCCTGATTTTCTGGCCATGCCCTTTTAATTTCAATTTTTCATTAGTTTGAATTGATATTAGGTTTCTTTTTTTTCAAATTCTTTGAGTTTTGATTTTCAATAAAGAAAGCGGCGGTTGGAAATTTTGAAACTTCATAATAGAAAAATAAGAAGAGAATCTATTGCTCAAATCCCTTTGCCGTCACACTTTGATACGAACTACGGTAGCTTCGTCGGATTTCCCTGGAAAAATTGCTCAATTTGGAAAAGTGGGCGGAGCCTAATTTTTGGTTGAAAATAGCTCATTTTACAGAATTTTTCCAAAGTAATAATTTTTAGAATTCCCTGTATTTCCGGCATCTTTGCATGAATTTCCGTTTACTTGACTTTAAAATAAGCTCCGCCCAGTTTCAGAGAAGTGCGAGGAGCCTAATTTTTGGCTCAAAATTGCTCATTTTTCAGTTGAATTTTTTGCTTACAATTGAAAAATGTTGTCTGATGATGATTGAAATGGACACAGTGTGCTTCTAGATTCGTCCAAATTTTTAAACTGACAATGATTTCAAGTCTTAGGCTGACGCGACAAACGATGTGTTTCTTGAGCGAGGAATAATGAAGAAGAAGAAGAGAAGGTAGGCTATAGGTTGGATATTCAAAGAAAGAGTGTAAAAGAGGGACACAGGCGGACTTTGTTTTCCAACAGCTGCTCACTTGAGCCGAGAGATCATTGAGAATTGAGAGATTTAAAAAAAGAGAAGGGGAATGTCTGTGACTCTACTCCTCTCTTCTCCCATCCTTTCAAATCGGTCAATATCAGTCTCTGTGCTTTGTAAAGACGTCCATTCATTTTCTGCTAAAAAGCCATTCGAACTTTGCGTATTCTCTTCAAATTTTCAATAATGGATAAGGAAGTGTCGCTGCTTCAGACTTTTTCATTGCGAGAGGAATATATGGAATCTAGGAAAACAGCAGAGGTAGTGACAAGGATAAATAACGCGAAAAATGTCATACGAAAACCGATATGCACATACGACCTTTTCAAGTGGTGAGTTTCTCTCATTGAACGCAGTGTACCTAGAATCATAAACTTCAATTTCAGTAGCCTAACCCTAATCGAGAAACCAGATTGGTTATGGACACTTCAATTGAATGTAGATTGCGCAAATGACATTTCTGGAAGATATATCATTTCTGCAAAGTACCCACTGCTTACGGTCGAGTTTAGTGGAGAAATTAAAGCTGGCTCAACTATTCTAACGACTGATGAAAAGATGGTGGAGACAGGAATGTTGAGAACTCGTGGTTCTGAATTTCGTGTCGAGTTAATTCTGAATCGTTCGGTGGGAATGGAAATTCCATTGAAGGTGTGTTTCTGGGGACTGTAACTCTGTTCAAACTGGGAATTTTTTTACGACACAAAATGTAAAATGTAGAGCTAGACAAGATCTACAAAATGATACTAAATTCGTGTAGAGCCCGCAATACAGTAAGCCAGCGAAATAAGCCAAAGTAGTGTTAGTTGTTTTATGGTTACTGATTCCAAACTAACAATTGAAACATGGGCAAATTTAGTGCCCTTTTGTAGATCTTGTTAAGTTCTACATTTAGTTTTTTGAATTGTACAGAAATTCTAAGTTTCAAGGAAGTTATGAGCTAACAAAGTTGAACGTGTGGCTCAGAAATTCGGCAAGCTATAACTCTGTTCGAATTGGGAATTTAGGTATGAATCAAACACCAAAATGTAGAACTAGACAAGGTCTGCAAAATGATACTAAATTCAATTATAATAGGTTGTTAAGTTTTGAACCAGAAGCCGTAAAACAACTGGCACCCAAAATAGGTAACCCTAGTTGTTTTATGGCTCCTGATTCCAAACTAACAATTGGAACATGATCAAATTTAGTATCATTTTGTAGATCTTGTTGAGTTCTACATTTTCCAATTTGATTTGTACAGAAATTCTAAGTTTTGAGCAAGTTATGAGTTAAGTTTAGAATCAATTAACTTTTCAGAGATCGCCCCCTCCAGTAACAATTGAAACTTCCGATGAAACAGTTCAAAAATGCGCTGGATTCCCGCGAAAACAGGATCAACACTTTCCATTGATTCCGAATCTTTTGAGACACATAAAAGTGAACTTCCAGAAAATTCGGACGAATTGGAGGAGATTTTGGAAGACGCCAATTACTATTAGGTTGTCGAAAAAGAAACCGGAACCGTATTTGGAAGAAGACACCGAATATGTGTGTTACATTCCAGTTTAAATTCCTTTAAGCTCCGCCCCGTTTATTTTCAAATACTGTCTTTTTAAACTCCGCCCTCTTTTTATCATTTCCTATTGATTTCGATGTAAATTTTTAGAATACCCTCTCCCCCTAAGATCCGCCCATTTTCCACCCCATTTCCTGTATTTTCCTTTTAAACTTTCTTTCTGGCTCCGCCCATTTTTAAGCCCCGCCCCTTTCTGGTATACATATTATTCAATTGAAATTCTATATTTTACATAAAAATTTTGATGTTTTTTTTGATTATTTAAAATAAAATATTTATTGGAAAAAGAGAAAAAATAGCTATCCTAAAACAAGAAAATCCAATTTTCAATTAATTGAAAAAATCAAAAATCAACAAAATAATAGAAACGAAGAGAAGAGAATCATCATTGCTCATTGCTCAACTCCCTTCGCCGTCACACTCTTGATACGGACTACGGTAGCTTCGTCGGATTTCCCTGGAAAAAATTCATTTTTTTTTCTCAAGATTGCTCATTTTCCGAAAAGTGGGCGGAGCCTAAAATTTCCAATTTCTGGCTCTAAATTGCTCATTTTTCAGCCGATTTTTCTGAAATTCAATTTTTAGAACTAATTGTATTTGCGTCCTATGAGCCTAAATTTCAATTAACTCGACTTTAAATTAGGCTCCGCCCACTTTTTTGAGAAGTGGGCGGAGCCTAACATTCGGCTCGAAATTGCTAATTTTTCAGGATTTTTTTTTCCAGAATATTGTAACTATATCTGCATCATCAGTGCCCAAAAACCTATTTCTTTGAACTGAAAATAGGAAAATTAGGCTCCGCCCATTTTCCAAAAAGTGGGCGGAGCCTAATTATTGGCTCTAAGTTGCTCATTTTTCAAGATTTTTCAGAAATTCAAGTTATTAGAATTCATTGTATTTGCGTCCTATGACCCTAAATTTCGATTTTCTTGACTTTAAAATAGGCTCCGCCCACTTTTCAGAAAAGTGGGCGGAGCCTAATTTTTTTCTCTAAATTGCTCTTTTTTCAAGATTTTTTCAGAAATTCAAATTTTCAGAATCCACTGTATTTCCAGAATCTGTGCCTAAATTTCGATTTACTTGATTTGAAATCAAGCTCCGCCCAGTTTCAGAAAAGGGGCGGAGCCTGATTTTTGGCTCAATATTGCTCATTTTCAGCCGATTTTTCTGGAAATTTCAGCTTAAATTTTGCTTACAATTGAGAAATTTGGTTTGATGATGATTGAGATGAACATAGTGTGCTTCTGGATTCGTCGTCTTCTTCTCAACGACCACAGCGTCTACAGTAACCGCATGCGGCTCCAGCAACGGGCGGCCGAACAGCGAAAAGTTGGCTCCGCCCACCATGAGCACTTTTTCCAGTTTGATGTCGTCGCCAACTGATAAGGGGAGATTGCCTTCGAGATTGATAAGGTCGCCGTCGCTGACCTGGAAATGGAAAAATTGAAAATTGAAAAAAAATTGTTTTTTTGAAAAATTTTGAAATTTTCAGAATTTTTCAAATTTTTCGAAAAATTGGAAAATTGGCTTGAAAAATCAATATCAAAAAAATTTGAAAAAGAAATGTTTTTTTTTAAATTTTTTTCGAATTTTTCCAAATTTTCGGGTATACTGTACCTTCCACTGTCTCCCATTGACATAGACAACAGCGAACAGCCTGTGCCGTTTTTCCGCCTGAATTTCATTGGAAATCGATTGGAAGACGTCGTTTTTCACACGATCCGTATCGATGATTTCAGCATTTTCAGATGATGATGACGTGGCAGAATAGAGACGAGACGAGAAGAGACGCAGAGATGATGGAGAGATTGAGACGAGACGACGAAGCATTCTGGAAGAGAAATACCGTAAAACCTGTAATCGAAGGGCCGGGGGCCCACATTGTCAAGTTTGAGCTCAATTATCTCGGCTCCTATGAGAGATATCAAAATCTCGTCAACTGATAAAATGTTGCTGAAAATATGATAAATATTTTATCAGTTGAGCACTTTTTGATATCTTTAACAGGAATCGAGATAAATGTGCTCAAAGTTTGAAGTCAGAGGTGCTCTTCTATTACAGGTTTCACGGTATCGTGCGAAATTTCATAAATTCCAAATTTTTTGCTATTTTCGAAAACTAAAATTCTGAAATTTCGATGTTTTTGGAAAAACCAAAGGTTTGGAGAATCCAATATCCAGGAATTTTTAAAATTATGAAAATTCAAAAACCAGATAATTTGAATTCTGATTTTTTTTTAAATTTCCGGAAAATCCAGGAATTTGAAATCTCGAAATTTCGAAAAAAATGCACAGATCCAGCAAATCTGAAATTTTTCATTCGTACCGTAAAACCTGTAATACACGGCCCCCCCCCACACTGTAAACCTTAAGACAATTTGTCTCGATTCCTGTAGGAGATATCAAAAAGGTGTCAACTGATAAAATATTCCTCATTTTATGGTAAAACTTTTATCAGTTGGCCATTTTTTGATATCTCTTACAGTAACCCAGATAATTGGTCTCAAAGTTCGAAGTTTGAAGTGCTCTTTCTGGAACTTCAAAAAATCGGAAAATACTAGAAAATGTCAGAAATTTCAGATTTCTGGAATTTGAAAAGTCGAAAATTCGCAATGCTTTTTGGCTGAAATTCCAAAAAAAATCGAAAAGTTGAAAATTCGAAAATCAGAATATTTTCATGTTTCCCATTTTTCTGAAATTCTAACAAAAATCCAAAATCTGGAATCTAAAAATCAATCAAAAAATTTCACAAAAAAATCAGAGAAAAAGGAGGTAAAGGTATAAAATTAGAGTTTGAAATACTCCAAAAATGGGAAAAATTGAAAAAAAAAATTGTAAAAATCAACGAAAAATTCAAATTTATAACAGAATTTCTGGAGATTTCAAGTGCGAAAAAAACCGGTAAAATATTCAAAAAAGTAGTATAGAAAATCACAAAAAATCAAGTTTTAACAACAAAAATGAAGGGAAAATATGAAAAAATAAGCAAAAAAATCAAGTTTTTAACAACGAAAAAACAGGCAAAAAATGGGAAAATATCGATTTTTTGGGTCAAAAATCGCCGAATTTTCGATTTTTCAGTAGAAAATTCAACTTTTCCAGACTCAAAATTTCCCGAAATTATCGATTTTTGGCTTAAAAATATGCTGAAAATTGTCTATTTTCTCGAAAAACATGACGTCTCCATGTCCAGCTCCTCCTGTTGCATTTCCTCAGCCAAATGTTTGAATAATTCCCGTTCTTCTGGAGTCAACGTCTCCAGAAGACTCTCCACGTCATCTGACAGTCCCATCGCCGTCATTCGTCGATCGATTTCACCGTCGTCCAGTTCGTAGTCGTCGATTGTCGATTCGATGGTCCGCCGAATCGCGTCGTCCGTCTCCTGACGCCACTTGTTCACGTCTTCTGGCTCGGCGTCGTCATCGGAATCCAGTGGTTCGCCTTCTGAAGCAAAAATCGATATTTCGAAAAAAAATTGGGATTTTGAGAATCTGAAATTCTAGAAAATTCGGAAATTCCAGATTTTTTGAAAATTAGGCTCCGCCCACTATTCCAAGAAAGTGGGCGGAGCCTAAAATTCCGAAAGCCTGAAAATCAGCAAAATTTTTTATTTCGATTTTTAGAAATCTAGTGGAAAAATCAAAAAATTAGAGCCAAAAATCAGAAAAATTTTGGCTCCGCCCACTATGCCAAGAAAGTGGGCGGAGCCTAATTTTCCCGATTTCTAGCATTCAATTACTCATTTTTCAAGAATTTTCAATTTAATTTGCATTATCTGTGCTTAAAACTCGAATTTTTCGAAAAAAAAAAACGAGAATTAGGCTCCGCCCACTTTACTGAAAAGTGGGCGGAGCCTATTTTCCCTGATTTTCGGCTGAAATCTTGCTAATTTTTCAATATTTTTCAGAAATTCAGAGTTTTAGAATTGATTATTTGCATTTAAATCTTTTTTTTGAGAAAAATAGACTCCGCCCACTTTTCTGAAAAGTGGGCGGAGCCTAAAATTCCAAAAGTCTGAAAATCACCAAATTTCGAATTTTTAGAGATCTAGTGAGAAAAACCAAAAATTTAGAGCCAAAAATCAAAAAAATTAGGCTCCGCCCACTTTTTTGAAAAGTGGGCGGAGCTAATTATTTCCCGATTTTTGGCTCAAAATTGCTCATTTTTCGAGATTTTCCAGTTTAATTTGCATTAGCTGTGCTTAAAACTCGATTTTTTCAAACTAAAAATAGCGAAAATTTGGCTCCGCCCACTATTCCTGAAAAGTGGGCGGAGCCTACTTTCCACCGATTTTTGACTCAAAATTGCTCATTTTCAGCCAATTTCTCACAAATTTTATCAAGTTTTTCACCGATTCTTACCTTCAATTCCACTCCAATCACCGTCCAGAAACTTTTGCAGCTTTTCCTTATATTTCTCTCCCTTATCACTGATATCATCGGCTCGTTTTCCAGATAGCTCCTTTTTCACTTGTTCCTGATAGAATTTTTCTGAGCAATTTGAGTGATTCTGGTGGCGATAACACTGCAAAAAAAATCGATTTTTTTGAAATTGTGAAAAAATTCAAAATTGTCCAACCATGATAAAAATTGATATCACGAGCTGAAATTGGCTGAAAATAAGAATATTGAAAGAAATTTCCGAAAAAATCAAAAATTGAAAAAAAATTTTTTTCGAAAAATCTGAAATTTTCCAAATAATTTTTTTTTTCAAATTTTGATTTTTTCAAAAATTTCTTTCAGCATTCTTATTTTCAGCCAATTTCAGCTCGTCATATCAGTTTTTATCGCGATTGGACGATTTTGAAATTTTCGAATTTTTCAAAAAAATTTTTTTTTTTTTTTTTTTGAATTTTATTTTTTTTTTTTTTGAAAATCGGTTTACCTTAATCGTACAATACAGTAGATCACACCGCGGACATTTGTACGGTTCGCGTTTTTCGATTCCACAAATTCCACATTTTTGGAATTCTGATGATGATGATGACGTGGCAGCTGTGGACATCTGGATGCACAGAAAAAATGACAAAAATCGCAAAAAATCAGAAAAATAGTGGAAAATTGGCTCAGAAACCAAATTTTAAAAAAAAATCGAAAATTAGAAAAAATTGGAAAAACAACTTTTCTCAAAAAAAATCAGATTTTCAACATAAAAATCAGCAAAGATCAACAATTTTGGAATCAAAAACAGTGATAAATTGATAAAATTAACAAAAATCAACAACAATAGAAAATGGGTATGAAAATGGTAAATAATTTTTTTCCGAAAATTTCTAAAATTCAGAAATTCCAAAAATTCCTCCTATTGCTCATCCTCGTCGTCGTCGTCTTCTGAATCTTCTCCATCCTCTCCTTCTTCTTCCTCATCGTCAACGTCTTCATCATCTGAATCCTCCCCCTCCACCTTTCTCTTCTTTGCTCCCGGAGCACCATCATCCTCACCGTCAGAATCCTCTTCTTCGTCTTCTTCGTCAACGTCTTCATCTTCCACGTCATCTGAATCCTCATCAGAATCCTCATCTCCTTTTTCCACCTGAAAAACACATTTTTAAAAGAATCTAAGAATCTAAGAATCTAAGAATCTAAGAATCTAAGAATCTAAGAATCTAAGAATCTAAGAATCTAAGAATCTAAGAATCTAAGAATCTAAGAATCTAAGAATCTAAGAATCTAAGAATCTAAGAATCTAAGAATCTAAGATTTTGGCATATTGCTCAGCTTAAAAATAACCCTGAAAAACCGTACCATTCCATCAAAGAATCCCTCCACCTTTCTCTTCTTCTTCGTCTTCGCATCCTGAGCTCTCAGAATTGGAATCTCGTCGATGATAGGCGACATTTCCCACTTTTTGATCGTTTGACTGAATGAGATCATTGTGTAGACGATACGCTTATCAGTGGAGATCTGGAAAAATTGTGATAAGTGATAAAATTCAAAAATTTCAAAAACCTACCGTAATCGCATCAATTCCATCATCCAAATCCTTCTCATCGCCATGACATCCAGCGATTCCCAGCCGTTTCGATGGTTGTACATTCAACAGTCTCATTTTATTACTTCCACCCGAGATTAGTCCCAAAAGACCGCTCCTTAGCTCCACGATTCCATTGACACCCATTTCGAAGCCCGATTCGATTCGTTCCAAAAGATTACCGTACTCATTCAGGTTGAATACTTCCACGTAGCCATCCTCACCACCAACATACACATTTCGATTCGTTCCGCACACTGCGAACAGCTCCGAATGCATTAGTTCACTGCGGACCTGCAAAAATTGAAAGTAGTCCGATTGCGATAAAAATCGATTTCACGAGCTGAAAACGGCTGAAAATGAGGATTCTGAAAGAAAATTTCGAAAAAATCGATTTTTAGAAAAATTTTTTTTTTGAAAATTTTCAAAATTTCTCAAAAACTCAAAATGGTCCAATCGCGATAAAAATCGATATCACGAGCTGAAACAGGTTAAAAATGAGGATTCCGAAAGAAAATTTCAGAAAAATCGAAATTTGAAAAAATATTTTTTTGAAAATTTTCAATTTTTCCCAAAATTTCAAAATCGTTCAATTGTGATAAAAATCGATATCACGAGCTGAAATAGTCTAGAAATAAGAAATCTGAAACAAAATTTCAGAAAAATCTATTTTTGAAAAAACAATTTTTTTTGAATTTTTCAAATTTTTTTCGAAAAATTCCAAATATTTTTTTTTCAAAGATCGATTTTTTCGAAAATTTTCTTCAGAATCCTTATTTTCAGCCAATTTCAGCTCGTCATATCAATTTTTATCGCGATTGGACAATTTTGAAAATTTGAGAAAAATCGAAAAATTCCAAAAAAAAATTTTTTTCAAAAATCGATTTTTTCGAAAATTTCTTACAGTATCTTGATTTCAAGCCAATTTCAGCTCGTGATATCGATTTTTATCGTGATTGGATTATTTTGAATTTTTCCGAAAAACACCTTAAACTTGGCCTTTCTCAAATCATAAGCGCCAAGTGTTCCATCAGAAGACGTCGCCAGGAGATTCGATTTGCAGTCTACAGTAAGCTCATTGATCTCTTCCGACTGCTCCTTCCACTCGCGGACCATTGCCACGTCGGCATCCAGATTCCACGTCTTCACTTCTCCAGATTCATCGGCTGTCGCCAGTTGTTGAGATTTCCGAGCCGTCGGGGGAAGGGTACAGAGGGTCATCGGTTTCGATGAGTGACATTTTAGAATGCAACGGGTTCTGAAATTTTCGAAAATCCAAAATTTTGAAAATTTGGGGTTTTTAGGTGTCTAAAATCAGGTCATTTTTTTGGGCTCACTTATCTGGGTTACTGTAGGAGATATCGGAAATCTGTCAACTGATAAAATGTAGCTGATAATGTGATAAACATTTTATCAGTTGACAAAATTTTGATATCTTCTACAGTAACCGAGATAATCGAGCTCAAAAAATGACCCTATTTCAGACAGGTATACTGTACCTCCTCCCAGTTTCCATATCGAAAACACAAAGTGCTCGATTCAGAGTCACCGCGTAGACTCGGCTCCGCCCCTCATCCATTTCCACTCCTCGAATGCTCGATTTTGTCTGAAAAATCGATAATTTTTGGCTGAAAATAACCTAGAACCAACTAAAACCCCTCCCATAACTCGAGATACGGTAGTTTTAGAAACTACAGTAACCCAAAAATGCTCAAAATGAGTCTAGAACCCTCTAGAACCCTTGAATTCTTGCTAAAAATGTAAGCAAAAAGGAATTGCCACCGAGTGGAATCGAACCCTGGTGTTGATTTTCCGAAAATTTGCATGTCCAAAATCCCACTAGGCCACCCGAGCAAATTTTTGGAAAACCGCGATTTTCGTGGTTTTTTGAAGGTGTTAAGGGTTTTTAGGGGTTTCTGAGCTGTTTTTAGGCAATTTTCAGTCGATTTTCACCAAAAACTCGTCATTTTCCGTACTTTGAATCTCCAAATCTCCTCGAATTGCTCAGTTTTCTCATCGAACTTCGTAGTGTCGTAGAAACGAATGGTTCCATCGACGAAGCCGACGACAAGGCGAGACCCATCGGAATTGGTTTTTAGGCAAGATGGGAAGACATCTAGTTTGATGAGCATCTGAAAAATATTGAAAATTGAGGAAAATAGGGAAAAAATGGAAAAAAATAGCTAAAAATTGCCGAAAAATCAAAGTTCAAGTATCTGGGTTACTGTAGGAGATATCAAATAGCTGTCAACTGATAAAATGTTTATCACATTATCAGCAACCTTTTATCAGTTGACAGAATTTTGATACCTCTTACAGTAACCCAGATAATTGAGCTCTAAGAATGGAGAACCGCTCCTCACGGCGGTCCTCTTTGAGCTTAATTATCTAGGTTACTGTAGGAGATACCAAAAATCTGTCAACTGATAAAATGTTGCTGATAATGTGATTAACATTTTATCAGTTGACAAAACTTTGATAACTCCTACAGTAACCCAGATAATTGAGCTCTAAGAATGGAGGGCGCAGAGAAGCTTGAGCGGCTCCTCACGGCTGTTCCCTTTGAGCTCAATTATCTAGGTCACTGTAAGAGATATCAAAATTTCTTCAACTGATAAAATGTTGCTGATAATGTGATTAACATTTTATCAGTTGACAAAACTTTGATAACTCCTACAGTAACCCAGATAATTGAGCTCAAAAATTGCATCCTTAAAATCGTGATTTTCAGCCAAAAAATGCCCAGAAAAGCCCCAAAATTCAAAGATATATCAAAAATAGCGCTTGAAAAACGCTAAAAAATCCAAAAAATTCAAAAAAATGGGAAAAAATTATAGCACTTCTTCTTTCTTAAAACGAAAGGAAATCAATAAGCAAAAAGACAAAAAAAAATCAATAAATCAATAAATCAATACCCAGAAAATCAGAGCAAAAAACGACGAACAAGAATAGGAAAAAGTGGTCCCGAGTAGTTTCTTTTACAAAAAAAGGCAAAAAAAGCTAAAAAATACTAAATAGAAAATGGGAAAAATGGGCGGAGCCTGGCAAAGAATTAAAAAATCGGGTCAGTTTTTGGGGGGTTTTTAAGGGTTAGTAAAACTGCTGAAAATGGCTAAAAAATGGGCTTAAAAACGGTTAAAAAATCGATAAATTCTGAAAATCGATAATTTCTCTGGACTCCAGAGAGCACAACAACATGAAAATATACACATAAAATTGGGAATTTTAGGGGGTGAAAATAGTCGAAAATTAGCGATTTTTAGGGGATAA
The DNA here is from genome assembly GCA_027920645.1 of Caenorhabditis nigoni. Classification (NCBI taxonomy): domain Eukaryota; kingdom Metazoa; phylum Nematoda; class Chromadorea; order Rhabditida; family Rhabditidae; genus Caenorhabditis; species Caenorhabditis nigoni. The sequence continues at coordinate 14,856,602 of CP115866.1, forward strand.
AAAGGCGGGAAATTCAAAAAACCGATAATTATTCCAAGAAAATGGGCGGAGTCGCGGCTCGTCGCTTCCCGAGCTGTCGTTCTTGGAGGAAGTCCGCGTAGAGATTCGTCAGCACGCCGTCCTTATCCGAGCAAACGTTCCGGAATTCGGAGAGCAGGAAGTCTTGGAATTTCTCGGAGCATTGTCTGGAAAAATGGATTTTTTGAAATTAATCCGATCGCGATAAAAATCGATATCACGAGCTGAAATTGGCTGAAAATGAGGATACTGAAAGAAATTTCCGAAAAATCGAAATTTGAAAAAAAAATTTTTTTGAAAATTTTCAACTTTTTTCCAAATTTTCAAAATCGTCTAATTGCGATAAAAATCGAGATCACGAGCTGAAATTGGCTGAAAACAAGGAAACTGAAAGAAATTTTCGAAAAAAAAATCGAAAATTGAAAAAAAAATTTTTGGCATTTTTAGTGCAATTTTCCAAAAAAAATTTTTTTCAATTTTTGATTTTTCTGAAAATTTCTTTCAGTATTCTTATTTTTAGCCAATTTCAGCTCGTGATATCAATTTTTATCGCGATTGGACTATTTTGAAATTTTGAGAAAATTCGAAAATTTTCAAAACATTTTTTTTTCAAAAATCGATTTTTCTGGAAATTTCTTTCAGGAATCTCATTTTCAGCCGATTTCAACTCGTGATATCAATTTTTATTGCGATTGGATGATTCTAACCTACCCTCTGTATCGATTGCTCATCATATGATTCCACGCCCAGTAGAAGAAGGGTGGCCGCTGGGAGCTTTCCGAAAGGACCAGAGAAATGAACATTCCACCGGCCTGATGAATATAATTCATTGATTTTGTCACTTCTTCGTGTTCCTCATCCCCATTATTATCGATTATCGATGAAAAATCAGTGGTTGGCGATGGAGAAATCATCAGACACTTCGCATGGTCCGATCCAGAAGACTCTGTTCTTGGAGACGTGAAATCGTGCTTCACATTGCATCCGATATCGATGAATCCGAAGCGGAAGAGGATTTTTAGAAGGAACTCTTGCTCATCTTCGTGGGCCACGACGCCGTCGACCATCTGGAAAATGAAAGTTGGTCGATTCTGATAAAAATCGATATCACGAGCTGAAATAGGCTGAAAATCAAAATTCTGAAAGAAATTTTCGAAAAAATCAAAAATTGAAAAAAAAAGTTTTTCCAATTTTTGACTTTTTTGAAAATTTCTTCCATAATTCTCATTTTCAGCCAATTTCAGCTCGGAATATCAATTTTTATCAGAATTGGACGATTTTGAATTTTTGGTCCAAACCCCTCTTTTTCTGCCTACAGTAGTCCTAGTAGTCGAAATCTAACACCAGAATCAAATTCAGCGCTGAAAACTAGCATAGAAACACTTTTGTTTGAATTTCTAGCTAATTTTCTGAATTTTCCAGAATTAGGGGATTACTGTAGCCCCAAGAGTACGCAAACACCGATGAAGCGCTAGAGGGTTGAAAATTTGCTCCTAAGGTGAATTGATGGTGCCAAACTCGAATTTCGCATTGATAACTGCTCAAATTGCCTGTGTAAACTCAAAAAATCGCAAATTTTCTGGAACCAAAAATATTTTTCCCGAAAAATCCGAAAAATTCAAAATGGTCGAATCGTGATTAAAATCGATATCACGAGCTGAAATTGGCTGACAATGAGAGGAGTGTAGGAAATTATAGAAAAATCGATATTTGAAAAAAATTTTTTTTGAAAAAAGGCCACTTTTTTTTTGGTATTTTTCGAAATTTTTTTTTCCAAAAGTCGATTTTTTCGAAAATTTCTTTCAGAATCCTCATTTTTAGCCAATTTCAGCTCGTGATATCGATTTTTATCGCAATCGAACGATTTTGAATTTTACACCAAAAACACCCCCGCCCCCCAACTTCCGCCTACAGTACTCATTCCGCCCACCTGAATTCGTATCGGACATCTCAACGGATTCGAGTGAGTGTCTTGAGCCAATGCGAACGGATCCTCGGGTACTGGATACAGTGACATCCCTTGCTTTGATGCTTTGTTGAACCACGAGAGTACGGTATCGGCTACAGTCTGTCCGGTGGCCATTACCCATTTCATTGTGAAGCGGAACGCGGTGTCCGGGTAGAACCAGTGATCATAGGTTATCTGGAAAACGGGAGGTTGGAAGAATAGCTGAAAATGTCTGAAAACGGCTTAAAATTGCCTAGGAACCTCATCTAGAGGGCGTCAAAATTTCAAAATCGTCCAATCGCGATGAAAATCGATATCACGAGCTGAAATTGGCTGAAAATCAAGATTCTGAAAAAATTTTTCAAAAAAAATTGAAAATTGATAAAAAAAATTTTTTGGAATTTTTCGAAAAAAAATTTTTTTTCAAATTTCAGTTTTTTTGAAAAAATTTTTCAGAATCTTGATTTTCAGCACATTTCAGCTTGTGATATCGTTTTTTATCAAAATTGGACGATTTTGAATTTTTCGGAAAAAAAATTTTTGGGTCATTTTTTAGTCAATTTTCAACCAAATTCTCTCACCCTGGTCCACTCTCCCAGCGGTGCATCTGGCGTCGACGTCGCCAGCTCCATATCTATGTTTCCTTGTAGCTGCCACACACATTCCGTCTCGTCTTCACTACAGATAGTATCCTTGTACTCGACCATCATGAATCGGGAGACCTTAAAGGCGCATGGTGAGAAAATTAGGAAAAATAGTGTTGGAGTTTTATAGGCCACGGCCGCACCTTAGCAGGCTAGCCTCTGCGCCTTTAAACAGCTCCTAGCTTGCTTTAAAGGCGCATTAAGCCAATTTCTGGGCTATTTTCAGCCAAATTTTCCGGTCGTGACCTAGAAAACCGCTAATTCTAGACGAAAAAAATTCTTTAAAATCAGTTAAAAACCTCTAGAAACCCCTAAAACCTTCAAAAATTGCCGAAAATCGAGATTTTTCAAAATTTTGTTCGAGCGGCCTAGTGGGATTTTGGACATGCAAATTTTTGGAAAATCAACACCAGGGTTCGATTCCACTTGGTGGCAAACTTCTTTTGCTTTTGTTTTGAGCAATAATTCAGAGGTTTTAAGGGGTTCTAGGCTGTTTTATGTCTATTTTGAGATATTTTAGGCCGATTTTCAGTCATTTTTGAGCCATTTCAGCCAATTTTTCGAGTCCTGACCTAGAAAACTCCCTAAATACCGTACCTTCAGACTTTTGGCAGTGGATTCCGGATCACAAACGTAGCACAATTGAAAACCGTACTGCGATTTTTGCTTTTGTGTCGCCGCTGCCTTGAAAATCGACGCATCCGAAGAGCCGCCGTGTTTGCCTTCTAAACCTTCATGAGCGGTTATTTTTCGGTCATAACTCCTCTGGGGTCCTCCGGACCCATATTACCGGACCAATCAGAATGGATACGGTAGAAAAACTCAAGAGCTACAAGATGCAACTAATTTTGAAGCTCTAGCTGATCTATGAGCCAAGTTATAGGTCAAAATTTCAAAATCCTCCAATCGCGATAAAAATCGATATCACGAGCTGAAATTGGCTGAAAATAAGAATACTGAAAGAAATTTTCGAAAACATCGAAAATTGAGAAAAATTTTTTTTTCGAAAAATCCCAAAAATTTTTTTTTTCAAATTTCGTTATTTCGAAAATTTCTTTCAGTATTCTTATTTTCAGCCAATTTCAGCTCGTGATATCGATTTTTATCGAGATTGAACAATTTTTAAAAAAATTATAAAAATTATTTTTAGCTCATAACTTTGCTCATAGATCAGCTAGAGCTTCAAAATTAGGCTCATTTTGAACGGCTCATCGATTTCTATCATATCCATTCTCATTGGAGCGTATTCACACATTCTGTGGACATCCGGACAAGCAGACAAACAGGGGGCGATCGACAACACCTACTTGTCGTGATAATTTGGAGATATTTGGCGTCCTCCACACGTCGGATGTAGTTCATCGCACGCTTTCGACTCGAGATCCCTTCGACGTTGTCTGAAATCATTTTCAGACTATTTTAGGCTATTTTAATGAATTTTGGGCTATTTTAGGCCGTTTTGAAACTTTTTGGGGTCATTTTGGACCATTTTGAGCCCATTTAGAACAGTTTTAGCCTTTTTTTCGCCAAACTCACATCTCAACCAAAGTGCAAAATCGTAGATTACAAACATATTGTTCGGGTGGATCACTTGTAGCTGCCGCTCGTTCGTTGAGATCAGTCCGACGTATGGGGTGGACTGGAAAAATGGAGAAACTCGGGGGTTTTAGAGCCAATTTTGAGCTATTCTAGACGACAAAATTAGCTTAAAACGCTAAAAATCAGTTAAAAACCCCTAAAACCTTCAAAAATCGACAAAAATCGACATTTTTCAAAAATGCGCTCGGATGGCCTAGTGGGATTTTGGACAAGAATTTTTGGAAAATCAACACCAGGGTTCGATTCCACTCGGTGGCAAATTTTTTTTTGCTTTCGTTTAGAGCAAGAATTCGGGGTTTCTAGAGGGTTCTAGACTCATTTTGAGCAATTTTGGGTTACTGTACTCTCTAAAACTACCGTATCTCGAGGTACCGTAATCCTAGAGTGATGAAAATTACACCAATCGACTTGGCTTGTCTTGAGCTTTCAAATGAGTATACTCATGACTATATTTAGAAATATTTTCTGGGTTACTGAGGTTTTCTAGAAACTACCGTATTTCGAGCTACCGTAATCCTAGCGCAATGAAATTATAAGCGTTTGTCTTGGCTTGTCTAGAGCTGTCAAATGAATATACTCATGACTATTCTGGAAATTTTTTTTGGGTTACTGTAGTAGGCTCTAAGGCTTTGGACTGTTTTAGACTGATCTAGGCCTATTTTAGACCCATTCTAGGCCCATTTCCAGCCGATTTTCGCTCACCTTGAACGCCTCCATCACATATTTCATTGTAAAATCGTCGCGTTTCAATTTGGGCACTCGCTCCTTTAAATCCCTCGGGTCCGGTGGCTGCTTGGGGTACTGTAGCTTGTTCATGAGCAATAACAGCTTGGTGAGTCGAGAGTACCACGCTTCGTTGGGCGATTCGAACTCTTTGGGATCGCGGAATTCGATGCCTTTTCCTTCTTCTTGTTTTTCGGTTAGGGGCGTTTTGAGGATGTCCGTTGGGTGGAACACGACCAGGAACGTGGCTGAGAAGCACTGGAAAATGGGATTTTAGGCAATTTTAGGGGATTTTTAGGTCATTTAAGACATTTAAGACACGTATAGGCCCATTTTCCGGCCATTTTCAACTATTTCGGGACCATTTTAGCCCATTTCAGACCCCCTCCTACCTTCATCTGCTCCGAATACAACGTATCATCAAAGATTCCCCTGAAGGAAACGTCGAACGAGGACCAGTTGAGTTTGTCCAGCCCGTGGTGACGAAGCTTGGTGACACTCTTCTCGTAGGTCGACGCGTCGGGAACCTGGAAAAATCTATGATTTTTCAAAGTGATCCAATTGTGATAAAAATCGATATCACGAGCTGAAATCGGCCAAAAATAACGATGATGAAAGAAAATTTCGAAAAAGTCGGAATTTGAAAAAAAATTTTTTTTATGAAATTTTTCGAAAAAAAAAATCCAAAAAAAAATTTTTTTTTTCAAATTTCGATTTTTTTTGAAATTTTCTTTCAGTATCCTTATTTTCAGCCAATTTCAGGTCGTGATATCGATTTTTATCACAATTGGAGTATTTTGAAAAAATAGGATTTTTTTTCGAAAAATGGCCATTTTTAGCCAATTTCAGCCCAATTTTTTACCTGAAAATAGTACGAGTACATTGTATTGAAATATCTCGAGTTCAGCTCATCATCAAACGCATCTCTATCGAATAATGGCTCTCGGATCAGGGCGGCGCCCTCCTCTTCGTGCATATTTGCCACGTGGAGAATGCTCAATTTGGGCTCATCGGCCTTCACCGACGGTCGTTCACACCATCCCTCAAATCCTTCAACCTCGTCCTGGGGAACGTCTTTCGGGCGGAACAGGGTTACATGGACCTGGAAAATAGGGGTTTTTTGAGAAAATTTGAAATTTGAAAAATTCGAAAATTGTTTTTTCAAATTTCAATTTTTTTGGAAAATTTCTTTCAGAATCCTCATTTTCAGCCAATTTCAGCTCGTGATATCAATTTTTACTGCGATTGGACCATTTTGAATTTTCCAGCTTCATGGCCTAACTCCTCCCCCCTAGGGGCGTTTTCTAGGCCACCTAGCATGGTGGCCTAGAAAGTTCCTCTAGAGAAAGTTAGGCCATGGAGATCTACGGCTTAGAATATCATTAATCTAGTTTGATGGCCTAGCTTTACCCTAGATGAGGTTTCTAGGCCATGGTGGCCGAACTTCCCAAAATTCGATTTCTAGGCTATTTTTAGCCGCGATTTGCCGTCCTTTTAGGCATTTTTAATATTATCCATCCTTTTATCACAAATTGTGAAAAAAAAGGAAAATTTTCAAAAAAAATTTTTTTGGATTTTTTTTTCGAAAAATTTCAAAATCTTCCAAACGCGATAAAAATCGAAATCACGAGCTGACATTGGCTGAAAATGAGTATTCTGAAAGAAATTTTCGAAAAAGTCGAAAATTGGAAAAAAATTTTTTTTTCGAAAATTCCCAAGCAATTTTTTTTCCAAAAATCGATATTTTCGAAAATTTATTTCAGAATCTTTCTTTTCAGCCAATTTCAGCTCTTGATATCAATTTTTATCGCAATTGGATGATTTTTAAAATTTTGAAAAAATTCAAAAATTCCCAAAAATTTTTTTTTCAAATTTCGATTTTTTCGAAAATTTCCTCCGGAATCCTCATTTTCAGCCGATTTCAGCTCGTGATATCGATTTTTATCGCGATTGGAAGATTTTGAAAATTTTGAAAAAGTTCAAAAATTCGAAAAAAATTTTTTTTTTCAAATTTCAACTTTTTCGAAAATTTCTTTCAGAATCCTCATTTTCAGCCGATTTCAGCTCGTGATATCGATTTTTATCGCGATCGGACCATTTTCAATTTTTCCAGCTTCCTGGCCTACCCCATTTCCAGCCTTACCTGCAGGTTCTCCTCATCCAACACCAACTTATGATAGTATTTATTGAACGAAAGGACAATTTCCGAATCCTGAGCACGGTGGTGTCTTCTGGAGTTCTTCGACGAGCTTCGATTATGGTCCACACGCGATTTTCGCGGTTCCGGGAGGTCTTGGGTCTTTATGGACTCGATTCGGGATGGTTTTTTGGCTGCTTCACAGGACACTTCCACTAGGCTCTGAACATGTGCATTTTGGGGTATTTCGGGGCATTTTTAGGCACTTTTGGACATTTTTGGGATCATTTTCTAAAAAATGTCGACTGTGTAGTTCAGGGTCAATATTTTTGGGCCAATATTAAAATGGATACGGTAGAAAAACTTAAGACCTACAACATGATTCTATTCTGACTACTGTAGCTTGTCTATGAGCAAAGTTATAGCTCAAAAATCATCTCAACCACATGGTCGATCTTTTTGACTTACTGTAACTTTGCTCACAGACAAGCTACAGTAACCCAAATAGGCTCATTTTGTAGCTCAAAAAATGCTCAAAATCCCAGCTCACCTTATCCAACAAAACAATCTGATAACCCCTCTGCAGCCTTTGTAAAATCATCTGATCGTATAGAAGACGTGTCATGGTCGCTTTTCCAGATGATTTCTCTCGAATCCGTCGGAATCCTTTCTCCAGACTTCCGTTTTCAGAATTCTGAGTTTCAGAAGCGGGAATTGTTTCTCCATTGATACTGTTATCACCGCCGGGTTGGGATCCACTGGAATTTGGGGATTCACAATCGAACAGACCTTCGCGATAGGATTCGGGGGTTTGTTTGGGCTGGAAATCAGAAGGATCAGATGGATCGGTAAGATGAGATGGCCTAGTTTTTTCTAGATAAGGTTTTCTAGGCCATCAGCATAAAAATTGCTTCAAAAAGGGCTTAATTATGATCCGAAATCGGGCTGAAAAGCAGCCGAAAATTGACTGAAAATGACCAAAAAACATAATTTTCAGACTTTTTCAAAATTGTCCAATTGCGATAAAAATCGATATCACGAGCTGAAATGGGCTGAAAATAAGAATACGGAAGGAAATTTTCGAAAAAATCGGAATTTGAAAAAACATTTTTTTTTTAATTTTTAGTGCAATTTTTCGAGAATTTTTTTTTTCAAAAATCGATTTTTTTGGAAATTTCTTTCAGTATTCTTATTTTTACCCTGTTTCAGCTCGTGATATCGATTTTTATCGCGGTGGGACGATTTTGAAAAAATCGATTTTTTCGAAAAATTCGAAAAATTTTTTTCTCAAAAATCGATTTTTTCGAATTTTTCTTTCAGAATTCTTATTTTCAGCTAATTTCAGCTCGTGATATCGATTTTTATTGCGATTGGACAATTTTGAATTTTTTGGAAAAATCGGACATTTTTGGCCTATTTTGGGTCATTGTTAAGCCAATTTCCGGCCGTTTTTTCTCAATTTTTTTTCCTGAAGCTCACCTCCACACTAATACTGTACTCATTCATGATAAACTGATTCTGAAGTGCCTGGCCATCCGGGAAAAAGTCCGTCGTGATCGGAAGCAGTGCCGATCGGACCAACGACTTCCAATCCGTGCCAATTTCCATCTCCACATTCCATTTCTCCTCTCCAGTCGATCCCCACGCCCACACTTTGTATTTTTTCGACGCGTTTCCAGCGGAATTGGATTTCGAATTCTTATCCGGGTTGTTGTCTCTGGACTTTGGGACGCCGGTTCGCTTATCAGCTGATAGTGCCACCTGGTCCGGACTCTTCGACATCGATACCGTATCCAGAGAGGAGGCAATTTCTGAAGCTTTGGAGGCTTGACAGCGGATCAAAGGGCTACAACATGAGCCTAATTTTGAAGCTCTAGCTAGTCTATGAGCCGAGTTATAGACATTTTTTGGGGATTTTTATCCAAAAATTCAAAATAGGTAGCCTAGAAAGTTCAAAAACTTCCAAAAATTTCAAAATTGTCCAATTGTGATAAAAATCGATATCACGAGCTGAAATTGGCTGAAAATAAAGATTCTGAAAGAAAATTTCGAAAAAATCGAAATTTGAAAAAAATTTTTTTTTTGAAAAATTGCACTGAAAATTCCAAAAATCTTTTTTTCAAATTTCGATTTTTTCGAAAATTTCTTTCAGTTTTCTCATTTTCAGCCATTTTCAGCTCGTGATATCGATTTTTATCACAATTGGACTATTTTGAAAATTTTTTTCAAAATTCTCAGCTTTTCTCAGACAAAAAAAGATCCCTTACGAGCCACATATTTCTTCTGATCTTCCGGTGCTCCGACTATGTGCACAATGCTCTGTCCGGAAACGAAATGATGAGCCAATTTGGATTTTCCAGAACTATCCACCGGGAAGACGTGGATCCAGCGGCGACGGTTGGCGGTTACCTGAAAATAAAGATTTCAAAATTTTCTAGGCCTTCTAGAGAAAGTTGGTCCACCTAGCTACTAAGGTTTCTAGGCCATCTAGCCTGGTGGAACCCGAATTTTTCGAAAAAATTCAAAATCGTCCAATCGCGATAAAAATTGATATCACGGGCTGAAATTGGCTGAAAATCAAGATACTAAAAGGAATTTTCGAAAAAGTCAAAATTTGAAAAAAAAATTTTCGAAAATTTTCAAAAAAAAATTTTTTTTCAAATTTGGACTTTTTTGAATTTTTCATTCAGAATTCTCATTTTCAGCCAATTTCAGCTCGTGATATCAATTTTTATCACAATTGGACGATTTTGAATTGTCCCAGAAAAAGTTTTTTTTTTGAGGATTTTGAACTTTCTAGGCCATCCAGCTTGGTGGCCTAACTTGGAGAAAGTTAGGCCACCAAGCTAAAATGCTTGAAAACTTCACCTAGAGGAAGTTAAGCCACCTAGCTAGGTGGCCTAGAACCATCACCAATTTTAGGCCATCTAGCTTGGTGGCCTAACTTTCTCCAGCCTTGACTTTCTAGGCCACGCCCATTCTCCCTACCTGCACAGCAAAATCCTCGGGTCGAAACGGATTGATCAACTGTCCATTCTGTCGTTTCCACACCGCCGTGAACGCCTCCCCAGTCTGATTCAGGGACCCATTTGAGATCAGAGCTCCAGATCCTAGCATTCCGATAGCTGAAGAGCATGTGCCGAGGCCGGTGGCCGAACCGGCCTGACCGCCAATTCCAATTGCGCCGTCTACAGTACCACGACGTTGTGGAGAGGCGTGACGGAGCTTTGCGAGGGCTGCTGGAAATTTGGCATAGTTTAAGCTATTTGCAGACAATTCTAGGCTAATTTAGACCAATTCTAAGCGTTTCTAAATCTAAATAACCCCTAAATTCGGCTCTAAAATCCTTTAAAACCCAAAAACCTTCAAAAAACCGCAAAAATCGAGATTTTTCAAAAATTTGCTCGGATGGCCTAGTGGGATTTTGGACATGCAAGTTTTTTGAAAATCAACACCAGGGTTCGATTCCACTCGGTGGCAATTTCTTTTTGCTTTCATTTTGAGCAAGAATTCGGGGGTTCTAGAAGGTTCTAGACTCATTTTGAGTATTTTTGGGTTACTGTAGTTTTCTAAAACTACCGTATCTCAAGCCACAGTAACCCTAGAACTTCGAAATTTGGAGCATTCGATTTGGCTAGTTAAGAGCTTTTCAATGAGTATACTCATGACTATTTTTGGAAAAATTTTTGGGTTACTGTAGTTGGTTTTAGGCTATTTTAGGCCGGTTTAGGCCTAGTTTTAGGCTAAAAACCTACACGAGCCAACTTCAATGGATCCGATGAGCGAGCTGGCGGGCATTTTGACGGATTCGTATGACGAGCGGGGGGAGTCCGGCTGGAAATATAGAGGTTAGATTTTAAGCTGAGCAATGGCCTATTTTTGGCCAATTTAAGCCGGATTTTTGACCATTTTCAGCCGAAAAACCCACCACATTCTCAATGGAAAACGCTCCTCGATTGTAGTTTGTAGCCCACGAGTGTCCTCCAGAATTCGTATTGGCTCCGCCCCCTCCAGCGACCAGCGGTGGTATCTTATGTGTCGATGGCTTCACAATATCCTTCGCGGCCGACACCGGTCGAATCGATCCGACCGCGGCGGTCGACGGTCGAGGTATCTCTTTAGGACCGCCCGCATTCGTCGAACCGTCGCTTCGTCGCTCCGGATCGCGTGGGCGGAGCTTCTTCCGTTCTGGGGGCGGGGCTTGTTGATGAGAGGCTTGGGAGATTGGTCGAGGTTGGGATGGGGGCGGGGCTTGTCTTGAAGTGGTGGGCGGGGCTTGTGAGATTGGTTGAGCTTGCGACGAAGTGGGTGGAGCCTGGGAAGGGGGCGGAGCCTGGGAATTAGTGGGCGGAGCTTCGGAAGAAGTGGGCGGAGCTTGTGAAGCTGGTGGCGGTGGTGGCTCCGAAAATGGGTCATCGAGCAAGTCGTCTTCTTGAATTGGTTCACTGTCGAAGTCTGGAAAATTGGGGTTTAGTGGGCGGGGCTTGGGGAAATTGGGGGCGGAGCCTAATGGTCTAGAAACCCAAATTTAGGGTTTTTAGGCCATCAGGACCAAAAATCGATTTTCAGCGATTTTCAGCCATTTTAGATCATTTTTCAGATAATTTTTAGATAATTTTTGAGCATTTTTGGGTTACTGTGTTTTCTAGAAACTACCGTATCTCGAGCTACAGTAATCCTAGAGAAATGAAATTTGGAGCAGTCGACTTGGCTTGTCAAGGCCATTCAAATGAGTATACCTATGACTATTTTTGGAATTTTTTTGGATTACTGTAGTTTGACCTCAAAAATTAAATCTACCGTATCTCGAGCTACAGTAATCCTAGAGAAATGAAATTTGGAGCAATCGACTTGGCTTGTCAAGAGCTTTCAAATGAGTACACTCATGACTATTTTTGAGAAAAATTTTTGGGGTTACTGTAGATTACTGTAGGTGGGGGCTTAGATGTTACAGCAACCCAAAAAAATGTCTCAATTATAGTCATGAGTATACTCATTGGAAAGCTCTCGACAAGTCAAGTCGAATGATGTAGTTTTCATTTCTCTAGGATTACTGTACCCCGAGATACGGTAGTTTCACTGAATAATGGTCTAAAATCGATGATTTTCGGCCAATTTTCAGGACATTTTCAGCCAATTTTCAGCTATTTTAGGTCATTTTTTGCCTGAATTTCTGAAAATCGATGATGGCCTAGAAACCCAAATTTTTGGTTTTCTAGGCCATCAGGGCTAAAAATGGTCCCAACCTATTTTCAGCCATTTTTGAGTCATTTTCAGCCATTTTTTGGATCATTTTCAGCCATATTTGGGTCATTTTCAGTCGATTTTTTATCATTTTCAGCCAATTTGCTGCCGATTTTAAGCTTTTTTGGGTCATTTTGAACCGTTTTTGAGCTATTTTCAGCCGAATTTCAGCCTTACCTTTCTCATAGCTCTTCTTCTCATCCGGCCACTCTTCTCCCTCACACAAATAGTCTGCAAACATTGCTTGCATGGCATTCCTCCGTTCCTCCGCCTCATCGGCCGTCGTCTTCTCCTTCTCGTCATCTGAATCCGTTGGGTCCACGCCCAGAAGCTCTCGAATCATCTTTTTGCCGATTTTCGGAGCATTTATCACCACTTGATTCTCATCATTCGCCTCTTCTTTGGGGAGCAGCTGGATTGATGCACACACTGATTCCAGCTTCATTTTATCGTATTCAATGTATTTCTCGTTCTTTTTGTTGTAGGCTTTGATGGCGGCGTCCTTCCGATCTGCATCGGTTTTGTAGATGATAGCTGGTGGTGGTGTAGGAGGTGTCGCTGGCTGAAAATCGTGTTTTTCCCTTTTTATGTCGATTTGAAGCTTTTCTAGATCAATATAACCGCTAAAATCAGTTCAGAAACCCTTGAAAACCTATGAAACTAGAAGAAATCGATAAAAATCAACGAAAATCAACATTTTTCAAAACTTTGCTCGGATGGCCTAGTGGAATTTTGGACATGCAAAATTTTGGAAACTCAACACCGGGGTTCGATTCCACTCGGTGCCAATTTCTTTTTGCTTTCATTTAGAGCGAGAATCGGAAGGTTTTAGAAGGTTCTAGGCTCTTTTTGAGCATTTTTGGGTTACTGTAGTTTCGCCTGGGCCACTAAATCTACCGTATCTCGAGTTACAGTAATCTCAGAAACATGAGATTCACACCAATCGATTTGACTGGTCAAGAGCTTTCGAATGAGTATACTCATGACTATTTTGGCAAAAATTTTTTTTGGATTACGGTAGTTGCCTGCTCCCCACTAAAATTACCGTATCTCAAGCTACAGTAATCCTAGAGAAATGAAACTTAAAGCGTTCGACTTGCCTTGTCGAGAGCTTTCAAATGAGTATACTCATGACTATTTTTGGCAAAAAATTTTTTTGGATTACGGTAGTTGCCTGCTCCCCACTAAAATTACCGTATCTCAAGCTACAGTAATCCTAGAGAAATGAAACTTAAAGCGTTCGACTTGCCTTGTCGAGAGCTTTCAAATGAGTATACTCTTGACTATTTTTGAAAAAATGGTTGGAGTACGGTACTTTGCGTCAAAACTACCGTAACCCAAAAAGTATTCCAAAAATAGTCATGAGTATACTCATTTGAAAGCTCTTGACAAGCCAAGCCGAATGCTTCAAATTTCAAGCTTCTAGGATTACTGTATCTCGAGATACGGTTGATTTAGTAAAAAATGGCCTAACTTTCGCAAAAACTCTTCCATGGGTACAACTCCCCGATTTTGAGGGCTTTCGCTGGTGAAAAAAGTGTCTAGGGGTAGTTTTGCGTGGGGAAATCGATTATGCTATTGAAAATTCAGAAAAAAATAGTTTGAAAGTATGAAAAATCACTATTTTGACTATCTAGGTCATCCCCTCCTTCCAGCTTCAATTTTCTTCAAATTTCAGCGCTTTTTTCTGGGATTTTTCTCCAATTGTTTGATGAGCACCTACCTTTTCATTCTCCCTCAACACAATTCCCGTCTCGCCCATTCCCATCTTCTTAGGGGCTGATAAGACATCAGCTGGGAGCTGAATGCGCGGCCGGAACTGCACGGAAATCGCCGATCTTCTGGCCATTCGATAATACGAATAATTCATCCAATGAGGAATGAAATACTCGCATCTGGTGTCTTTTTGCTCGACAATTGGATGAAAAACGAATAGAGGGACCGCATGAAGGGGTTGCTCTCCGAGACAGACCATATCCAGTGAGATTCCCATGTCGATGACCCTTTGTTTGGTAAGACTGACCAGGTCTCGGTCCACATGCAGTACACCGTTGCCAGGGGTGACGAAGATAATCTGGAAGTATTTTAAGTCGATTTTGAGCTATTTTAGCCTAATTTCAGGCGGTTCTAGACAAATTCGGCACCTTTCTGGGCTACTTTTCGTGCTTTATAGAGCGAAATAACCTTTAAAAACAGCTCTAAAACCTTAAAAAATCCCTACACCCCTCAAAAAACTAGGAAAATCGAGATTTTTCAAAAATGTGCTTGGATGGCCTAGTGGGATTTTGGACATGCAATTTTTTGGAAAATCAACACCAGGGTTCGATTCCACTCGGAGGCAATTCCTTTTTGCTGTAATTTTCAGCTAGAATTCGAGAGTTTTAAAGGGTTCTAGACGCATTTTGAGCATTTTTGGGTTACTGTAGTTTTCTAAAACTACCGTATTTCGAGCTACAGTAATCCTAGAACAATGAAACTCGGAGCATTCGACTTGGCTTGTCAAGAGCTTTTAAATGAGTATAATAATGACTATATTTGGAAATATTTTTTGGGTCACTGTAACTGGATCTAGACCGACCTACAGTAATCTACAGTAACCCCAAAATAGGTCAACAGTCATGAGTGTACTCATTCGAAAGCTCTCGACAAGCCAAGTCGAATGCTCCAAATTTCAATTCTCTATGATAACTGTATCTCGAGATACGGTAGCTTTAGTGGTCCCCGCAAAGCTACAGTAACCAAAAAATGCTCAAAATGAGTTTAGAACCCTCTAAAACCCCCGAATTCTAGCTAAAAATAAAAGCAAAAAGAAATTGCCACAGGGTGGAATCGAACCCCGGTGTTGAGTCTCCAAAATTTTGCATGTCCAAAATCCCACTAGGCCATCCATGCAAATTTTTGAAAAAGTTCGATTTTTGTGGTTTTTTCAAGATTTCAGGGGTTTTCAGGAGTTTCAGAGCTGATTTAAGGGGTTATTCGCTCTGAAAAGCGCATAGTTTTGCCCTTTTCAGCGATTTTTCTCCAAAAAAAATTTGAGCATAACTCTGTTCTATATTGAAATTTCAGCTCGATTCAAAAACCAAAAGTGTACTACTCCACGAGGACTACAAAACTATCCTAAATTCGACTGGATTCGAATGGCGAGGTTCGGAATCAGAAGGTGTCTAACAGAAGGACCGAGAGGTCCCTCTCTTTAACGCCTTCTCCTCCGGAACCCGCGTTCGGAATCTAGTCGAATTTGGTATCATTTTGTAGCTCTCGTGGAGTACTGTACTTTGGTTTTCAAATCGAACAGAAATCTCAGGTTTGAAGTTAGCTACGGATCAATCAAAAGGGGACACTTCTCACCTGCTGCCCAGTAGTCTCAAATCTCCGATCCGAATGATACATACTAAACGAGTTCATGCTCATATTCAGAACTTGCAGAAAATTTCCATCAGCAGCCGTTGAGATCTCAAATTGGACCTGTGGATGCATCTGTCGTAATTTATCTTGAATCTGTGATGAATACTTGCTACACCCGACGTTTATCTCCTTCAACTGGGTGTCTGCCCAATCGTCATAGTGCTCATTTTGGAATAATAATCGATAAAAATCCTGATAGTATCGTCCACGATGATCACACGCTCCTCTCATCAGCTTCTTCGCCGTGTCGTCGACTCCTTGAATCGCGTACCATCGAGAGCAGAGGATAATGGAGACGTAGTGGGTGCACGATTGCTCCTTCCACTTTTGGAATAGCTCTGTTAGAAAGCCTTTGATGCATTTTTCCAGGTACAAGTCGCCTTGGGGATCGAGTTGATTCATTTCCGAGCACATCTGGAAAAGGGACAGAAAAATTGAATGTGTTTTGAAGGAGAAAGAGGCACTTTAGACCAAACCTAGGTCAAATTTATGGCAATTATAAGGTCATTCAGAGCTTTTCTAGCTCTAGTTTAGGGGGTTTGGAGCCTTTCTAGACATATTCGGAGCAAAATAACACCTTAAAACAGCTTGGAAACCCCTAAAACCTTCCAAAAACTACCAAAATCCCGATTTTTCAAAAACTTGTTCGGATGGCCTAGTGGGATTTTGGACATGCAAATTTTCGGAAAATCAACACCAGGGTTCGATTCCACACGGTGGCAAACTTTTTTTGCTTTTGGTTTTAGCTAGAATTCGGGGGTTTTAGATGGTTCTAGACTCATTTTGAGCAGTTTTGGGTAACGGTAGTTTTCTAAAACTACCGTATCTCGAGCTACAGTAATCCTAGAGAAATGAAATTTGGAGCATTCGACTCGCCTTGTCAAGAGCTTTCAAATGAGTATGATCATGCCTATTTTTGAAAATTTTTTTGGATTACTGTAGTTTTCTAAAACTACCGTATCTCGAACTACAGTAATCCTAGGGAAATGAAAACTACACTATTCGACTTGGCTCGCCGAGGGCTTCTAAATAAATATAATCATGCTCATTTTTAAAGAATTTTCGGGATTACTGTAGTTTGATCCCAAACATTAAATCTACCGTATCTCAAGCTACAGTAGTCCTAGAGAGATGAAATTTGAAGCATTCGACTTGGCTCATCAAGAGCTTTCAAATGAGTATATTCATGACTAGTTTTGAGAAATTTTGAAAACACGAAAAACCTAGGCCACGGCCTCAAAATCTAGGCCGTGGGCTAGAAAACTAGGCCATGACCTGAAAATGGCCTAGATTTTAGTGTCTAGGTTATGACCTAGATTTTAATTATTCTATGGATTTTGTGTGGCTGTTACCGGGGCTGTTTTAAGCGATTTTTCTGATAGTGGCCTAACTTTTGCAAAAACTCTTCCATGGGTACAGCTCCCCGATTTTGAGGGATTTCGCTGGCGAAAAAAGTGTCCAGGGGTAGTTTTTAGCGCCGAATTCGAATATCTACATTTCCAGTAAATTCTAGGCCAACAAACCTGAATAAATATGAGTACTGTCGACGAGCTGGACCGAAAAACGACGCGAGTCTTATCAGTGACAAAACCGCTCTTCACCAGCGATCCTTTCCTCCACATATCCGAAATTCTTGTGTTAATATTTAAATGTCGTTTCTGCTCCTCCACATAAGTCATCCTTCCAATCAAACAGCTACGGTATCTGTACATATCCGCTCGGCTCATATAAATCTCTCGAAATGTCAGCTGCACGTTGTCCAGGGATACGGTCTCCAAAGTCTCCTCAATGCCAATTACCGTATCCCCCGGTTTAAGGTATTCAAAGTGTTTCGAGAGACCCGGATACGTTCGGCAGATGCTCAGGATGCAGCGCTGGAAATTTTTATAGTTCAAATAATATGGTTTAGGGCGATTTTAGACTAAAATAACCATAAAAAACAGCTCAGAAACCCCCGAAAACCTATAAAACCTTTGAAAAACCTTAAAAAATCACGAAAATCGAAATTTTTCAAAAATTTGCTCGGATGGCCTAGTGGGATTTTGGACATGCAAATTTTTGGAAAATCAACACCAGGGTTCGATTCCACTCGGTGGCAAACTCTTTTTGCTTTTATTTTTAGCCAGAATCGGGAGATTTTATATGGTTCTAGACTCATTTTGAGCATTTCTGGGTTACTGTACTTTCTAAAACTTTCGTATCTCACGCTACAGTAATCCTAGAGAATCGAAATTTGGAGCATTCTCCTTGGCTTGTCAAGAGCTTTCATATGAGTATATTCACAACTATTTTTGAAAATTTTTCTGGATTACTGTAGTTTGACCCCAAAAGTTAAATCTACCGTATCTCGAGCTACAGTGATCCTAAGGAAGCGAAACTTAGAGCATTCAATTGGGCTTGTTAAGCGCTTTCAAATGAGTATAATAATGACTATTTTTAATTTTTTTTTGGGGTTACTGTAGTTTTGGTTTTCGGCCTTTTTAGGCCATTTTAGGCTATTTTTAGACTATTCTGAGCAAAATAACCTTGAAAAACTGTTCAGAAAACTTTTAAAACCTATGAAACCTTCAAAAAACCCAAAAAATCGACATTTTTCAAAAATGTGCTCGGATGGCCTAGTGGGATTTTGGGTCAAAATTTTTGAAAAATCAACACCCGGGTTCGATTCCACCAGGTGGCAAATTTTTTTTTGCATTTGTTTTTAGCTAGAATTTAGGGGTTTTAAAGGGTTCTAGGCCATTCTAGGCCATTTTCAGACTATTCTAGGCTATCCTAGGCCTAGATTAGGCCATTTTCAGCCAATTTTCTGGCTCCAACTCACCCCCATCTCCTTGCCAACAGTTGGTGCTGGTGTACAACTCGATGCCGTCGATTTTTTGGCCATTTGGCATCCATTTTCATGGTCTTCGGGTAGATCAACACTATCATAGACTCTAGAAGCCCTCGCCGATGAGATCTTTCCAGCACTTCCACCTGCTCCTCCACTTTTTCGATTCGATGAGTTCGTGGAGATACTCGATAGGTTAGGAGACGTTTCTGGGGCAACATGGTCGATTCTGAAGGACATCTCATTGATGGTCCCATCGGGGTCTTGTTTTCGAAGCGTGATGTAGAAGGGTTTCGCGAAGATGTGGCCGGCGTCGTGCTGGAAAAGGAATATGGAGGGTTTCTAGGCCATTTTGGCATGGTGGCCTAACTTTTGGAATTCTAGGCCACCATGTTTCATGGGCCTAACTTTCGCAAGTTGAGTTTTCTAGGCCATCATGTTAAACTGCCTAAAAATCATACCAGGTGAATATTAGGCCATTTTTAGGGTATTTGAACATGATGGCCTAGAAAATTCAATTTGTGAAAATTCGGCCACCATGGTGAAATGGCCTCGAAACGACCTGATATTCGCCTGATGTGTTTTCTGGGTCATTAGAAACTGATGGCCTAGAAAACTCAACTGGCAAAAGTTAGGCCACAATGATAAAATGACCTAGGAATGGCCT
This sequence comes from Caenorhabditis nigoni, assembly GCA_027920645.1. Classification (NCBI taxonomy): domain Eukaryota; kingdom Metazoa; phylum Nematoda; class Chromadorea; order Rhabditida; family Rhabditidae; genus Caenorhabditis; species Caenorhabditis nigoni. The sequence continues at coordinate 14,875,814 of CP115866.1, forward strand.
AGTATGCATCTGGTGTGTTTTCTAGGCCATTTTAGCATGGTGGCCTAACTTTTGCAAGTGGAGTTTTCTAGGCCACCATACTTCAATTGTCTAGAGAACGCATCAGGCGCATCTTAGGATATTTTCAGGCAATTTCAAGACCATGGCCTAGAAAACTCAGCTTGCAAAAGTTAGGCCACCATGTTAAATGGCCTAGGAAACACAACAGGGGCATGTTTGGCCACTATGGTAAATGACCTAGAAACGACCGGATATTCTTCTAGTGGGCTTTCCAGACCATTTTAACATGGTGGCCTAACTTTTGCAAGAGGAGTTTTCTAGGCCACCATGCCAAAATGACCTAGGAAACACAACAGGGGCATGTTAGGCCATTTTAAGACCATGGCCTAGAAAATCCCATCTTGCAAAAGTTCGGCCACCTTGTTAAACTGGCCTAGAAATGACCTAACATACCTCTGGTGTGTTTTTAGGCGATTTTAACGTGATGGCCTAGAAAATCCAACTTGGGGAAAGTTAGGCCACTATGCTAAAATAATGTATTTGGAGCTATTTTCTCACCTTTATCACCGCTATATGCTCCTCGGGTCGTTGACACATCACACTTTTGTTTTTCTGCAATAAAAATTGTCAACAATCGATTTTCAGGTCATTTTCAGCTACTTTTGCCGCATTTTCAGCCAATCTCAAGTTATTTTAGATAAAAATACCCTGCAAATCCGTTCAAAAACCCTTAAAACCCCTAAAAACTTCAAAAAACCAAGAAAATCGAGATTTTTCAAAAAATTGCTTGGGTGGCCTAGTGGGATTTTGGGCGAAATTTTTGGAAAATCAACACCAGGGTTCGATTCCTCTTGGTGGCAAACTTTTTTTGCTTTTGTTTAGAGCAAGAATTTGGGTGTTCTAGACTCGTTTTGAGCATTTTTGGGTTACTGTACTTTCTAAAACTACCGTATCTCGATCTACAGTAATCCTAGAGAAAAAATTTGGAGCATTCGACTTGGCTTGTCAAGAGCTTTCAAATGAGTATACTCATGACTATTTTTGGAAAAGTTTTTGGGCTACTGCAGTTTTGGTGTTAGGCTAATTTCAGGCTAATTTCAAGCTATTCTAGGCACGAAAAACTCCTAAAAACAGCTCAGAAACTCTTAGAACCCATAAAAACCTATAAAAAACTTCAAAAAACCAATAAAATCGATATTTTTCAAAAATTTGCTCAGGTGGCCTAGTGGGATTTTGGACAAAATTTTCGGAAAATCAACACCAGGGTTCGATTCCACTCGGTGGCAATTTCTTTTTGCTTTCATTTTGAGCAAGAATTAAGTGGTTCTAGAGGGTTCTAGGCTGCTTTAACTCGATTTTAGGCCATTTCAGGCCGATTCAGGCCGATTTCAGGCCAAGTTGGAGCATTTTAGGCCGATTTTGAGATATTTTGGGTCGTTTTCAGCGGATTTTCAGCCTAATTTTCAGCCAAGAACCTCACCAATGGACTTGTATCACAAAATGGGCATTTTTCCAGTTGATGTACTTGAACATCAACTCTCCACCATGGCTTCTCGACTACTGTAAACGTTCCACTGAGTTGTGAAGCAACGATTCGTTGTACTGGTTCAGAAGACGTCGGATTCTGATTCTGATGAGGATTCTGAGCACTTCCAGATGCTCCAGGAGCTCCAGAAGCTTCTGACGTCGTTGGTTTTTGGAATCCAGAGAGGGTGGATAGATTGGAAGCGGTACGGACCCGGTTGGCTGATGTGATACGTTCAGAAGTCGTCGCTGCTCCAGATGTTGATGGTCCGGCGGCAGTTTGAAAAATGGAAAATCCATTTTGTGGCATTTCGAGGATTTTAGGAGCACCCAGGAGGATCTGGAAATGGGATTTTCTAGGAATTTTCAGATTTTCAGAATTTCGGGATTCTGAAAATCTAGAATTTTCGAGATTTCCAGAATCTGGGAATTCTAAATTTTTGAAGATTTTGAGATTTTTAGGATTCTAAAAATCTGAAAATCTCAAATTTTGGTCCGGAAAATGAGAAAAAAAAACATAAAAATAGATTTTTTAGAAGTTTTGGGATTCTCGGATTTCTAGATTTTTGGGATTTTTCGGATTCTGGGAATATTGGGATTCTAAGTATCTAAGAATCTAAGAATTTTCAGAATTTCCAGAATTTCAGATTTTTCAAAATTTTCAATGATTTTCAAAATTTTGAATTTTTCTAGATTTTTTGGGTTTCAGAATTCCAGAATTCCAGCTTTTTTCATTCCGAAAAGTTGAATTTTTTGGAATTTTTAGGATTTTTCAGACTGAGAGATTTTCGAGAAGTTCCAAAAAAATCTAAAAAACTGAATATTTTCAGCCAATTTTTGGCTTTTTTAGCTCAAATTTTCAGATTTTTGAAGAGAAAAATGGGAATTTTCAGAATTCCAGATTTTTTAAATCTAGAAAATCTATTTTTTTCGGATTTTCAGCCATTTTTTAGCTCAAATTTTCAGCGTTTTTTAGAGAAAAATAGTATTAAAAATTCAAAAAAATACAAAAAATCATAGATAAAGAAATTTTAGATTTCAAACATTCTTCTTGAAGGATCATTTTCCCAAAAAAAACAAATCAACAAAAAATAGGGAATTATATATATAACTTTTTCTTCTTTTTCTTCACTTCATCATCATCATTATCATTTGAAAAAATTCAAATTTTGAATTGATAATTGATAATATAAAAATACAGTAATACAGTAGGAAAATGAATGGGGGAATTTGGGGATTTTTAGGTCAAAAATTCAAAGGAATTTTAAAAAATTAGAGCGGGAAATTCAAAAAATAGGGGATTTTTGAACAGAAAAACAGAGAAATTGGGGGTTTTGGGGATCAAAAATTATAGGAAAAAATATAGCTTAAAAAATCAATAAATTACGGTAGGAGATCCAAAAAAGGGGTATTTGGACAGGATAGGGGATGGAAAAATCAGGAAAAATCGATGAAAAATTGAGATTTTTAGGAGAAAAATGGCTGAAAAATCACTGATTTTTCAGCAAAAAAATCAATTTTTGAGCCAAAAAGTATCGATTTTGGGTGATTTTTTCTGGAAAAAATCGATTTTTAGACCATTTTTCCCTTAAACATCTCAAATTTTCAGCAATTTTTCCAATCAAAAAAGAACAATTTAGAGGACATAATCCAGTTCGTATCGAACGTATTGATTGGTGGGCGTGTTTTCGATACGTGGATATCCGGCGATCAGTGCGTCGGCTGATCCCAAAATCAGATTGTTGAACACTTTCCAGACGGGCTCACGCACCTTTCTTGCTGGATGCCACAGCGCTTGGAGACAGTATTGCATTACCTGGAAATTTCGAAATTTTTAGGGGTTTTGGATTCTAAAAAGCTAAAATTGGCTGAAAATCGGCTTAAATCGGCTGAAACGAGCTGAAATCGGCTAAAAATGACTCAAAATCGACGGAAAATCTGAAAATTTCAAGATGAAAATTATAAATTTTCAGAATTTAAAAAATTTTGTGGTTTTCTGGAATCTCGGATTTTCAGACTCTCTGTTTTCTGAAATTTTCAGAATTCCAGTTTTTTTGACATTTTCAGATTTTGAATTCTAGAATTTCAAGAAACATTTCCAGCTCTTTTCAATCGATTTCTGGTTCATTTCTAGCCATGTTTCAGTCAATTTCATTCAAAATTCTACCATTTTGTGGTCTTTTTTCAGCCAAAATTCGAAAATTTTCCGCTTTTTTCAGTCTATTTTCAGCCATTTTTTGTCGAGTTTTTGGTCATTTTTAGCCTATCTCAAGCTATTTTCAGCCAAATTTTATCCATTTTTTTGTCAATTTCAGCTCCATTTAGTCGATTTTCAGACAAATTTCAGACATTTTTGGTTCATTTCTAGCCATTTTTGTCGATTTTTGGGTCATTTTCAGCCAAATTTGACCAATTTTTCATCGATTTCAGCCATTTCCATCCCAATTTCGACCGCTTTCTGGTCGATTTCAGCTCGTTTCAGCCGATGTTCGGGTCATTTTCAGGCATTTTCAACTAAATTTCAGCAATTTTCAGCCTATAATTGACCATTTTGACGGACTTCAGCTCATTTTCAGCCTATTTTAGCTCTTTTTCAGCTGTTTCCAGCGTTTTTTCTGCCATTTTCAGCCAAAATTTGATCATTTCGGCCGATTCAAGCTCATTTTCAGTCTATTTTCAGCCAACTTTCCATTCAAATGCTCACCTTAATGGGTCCCAACGAGACTCTCATTCCCTCACAAGCAAACACCCATCTCTGAATCAAATGCGGCGAGTTCTCCAACATATTCGGCCATACATAATTGAGCAAATGGATGAGTGCATCCTCACAACCGAAACCATAGACTCCAATTGCCAAATGAGCAACAGCGTCGACGGCAATCTGACGATGGACCTGATCCCTCTCCATGAGAGCATCAATGAGCAATGGAACGACTGCGTAGATGTAGTCTTTGGCCATTTCTCCAATGTATTCAAACATGAAACTCAGCGCTTTGAGGACTCCATTCTGGACGTTGATCTCTGGGACACGGTACTCGTTCATGATTGCTGGAAGCACTGTGAATGGGGCACATGTCTCCGAGACGATGGCGATGGCCACGGTGGTGCACACACGGAGTTGACGCTCTTGGACCTGGAAAATAGACATAATTTAGGGTGAATTAGGGGGGTTTGAGGTCAAAAATTGCAGTTTTTGTATTCGAAAAATGCGATTTTCAGAACTTTCCGATCATTTTTCGGCCGTTTTGGGACTATTTTTGGCTTAAAATGGTTCAAAAGTGGCCAAAAACTGATTCAAAATGACCTAAAAAATAGTCCAGAGACCATTTTCAGCTATATCTGGACCATTTTTGGATCATTTTCAGACCAGTTTGGGCCATTTGGGACTATTTTCAGACCATTACAGGTCATTTTGGACCGATTTTTGAACTGTTTTGGACTATTTTTAAGCCATTATAGGTCATGTTAAACTGTTTCAGGTCATTTTTAAGGTAATTTTGGACTACTTTAAACCATTTGTAGGTCATGTTTAGACTATATTTAAGCTTTTTTGGACTGTTTTTGGACTATTTTCAGGCCATTTCAGACCATTTTAGGCCATTTTCACGCCAATTTAGATTAGTTTTAGACTAGTTTCAGGTCATTTTGGACTATTTTGAAGTCATTTTCAGGCCATTTTGAACTAGTTTTAGGCCATTTTGGACCATTTTCCGGCATTTTGAAGCTATTTCCAGATATTTTACATCTTTTATAAATCATTTTCAGCTAATTTCAGCCAATTTCAAGACCATATGGACCATTTTAGACCATCTTAGGCCTTTTCAGGCTATTTTTTGACTATATTGAAGTCATTTTCAGGCCATTTTGAACTATTTTTAGTCTATTTTGGACCATTTTTGGGCATTTTGAAGCTATTTCCAGTTATTTTACATCTTGTATAAAGCATTTTCAGCTAATTTTAGCCACCATCTTAGGCCGTTTCGGGCTATTTTTTGACTATTTTTTTCAGGTCATTTTTGGATAGTTTTGTCTATTTTTCAACTATTTTGGACTATAATTAGGCACCGCAACATAATTTTCAAAATAGACTTTTCCCAGTTTTTATTATTGGATTGGCTTCTCCTACCGTATAGAAGTCCATTCCCAAATTTTCAGCGAAAAATCTTCATTCAATCCCGAGTTACAGACCCTTTTGTACCAGACCTCCATGTACTGACTTTCTCCTCATTTTTTTGCGGTGCGCAGAAAAGTGGGCGGGGTTTAGAAGCTTGCAATCCTGCGGCGCGGAAAATTCGCGAAGGAAGTTAAAGAAAAAGCTATTAGACGCGTGAGGGACCCGAACCTCTGCCTGCGCCAGATCAATGCGCGCGCCCACTATCCAGTCGGCCACGGCTGCACACGCGGTGGTAGACTTAGACGGGATTGAGGAAGCCGTGGCTTTTCGTTGCCGGTCGCCCCCTTCCGCTGTTGCGTCCTTCCCATTGTTTTTCATTAATTGCTCTATGAAAGGTAAGGAAACCGGCGTTTAACAAAAAACCGCGTCAGTAGAATTTTCTTATTAGTATTGTTTTTAGTGGCAAATTTTGCGTAGAATCTTATAGTGAAGAGAAAATTTTGGGCACGAACATGCGTCACCATCAAAACTTCCAAAAACCGAAAAATTTGAAAGGTTATCATTTTCGGATGAGTATTAAAACTACTTAAAGATTACCAACCTTTCTGAAACTTGTCACAGGTGTACGTAAGGTTTAGTTTGACCATAATAAGAGAAAAAAATGTGGGGTCATCGCTTAAATTTTTGATGTATTTTGGCTGGAACTTTGGCTGAATATTAGAGAAAACCGCGTCAGTAGAATTTTGATTTTATTTTAAAATCCAATCCCCCCTTTCATAAACTACCAGAATCTATCAAAAAATCGTTAGGCACGAACTTCCATCCAACACTTTTAGTCCAATTTGTCAGTCCAGTTCCTGTTTTTCGAAGTTTTCGAGTCAAAATAATCAAGTTATCAAAAAACTGATAGTTCCATTCGATTTTTCGCAGTCGATTACATAGGGACAAGTTCTAACCTAAAAAATAATGAGCTTCTAGCGCCCGGTACAAGCCTTCAAAGATGGACTTCTGAAAAGGGGAGAAAAATTTGGTCGCCCCGCCCCCTTTCATTGCGGTGCCTAACTATAATAAAGCCATTTTCAGGCTATGTCGGACTATTTTCAGGCCATTTTGGGCTATTTTAGGCCAAGTTTCAGGCTATTTTTTGGACTATATCCGACCATTTCAATCCCCCTTACCTTCAAATTATTGAGCAACGTGGCGAGCACATCGTGCGGTCCAATCGCCTTCGCAATGAATCCAAACGTATTGATAGCAGCTCTTCTGATGGACTTCTTGTGAGCCTTGAGCAACTCCAACAACTCGAAACAGATTCTCATCCATTCTCTGGCCGAAACGAATTCCGATCCTCTGTCAGCGATGGCTCCAACCAGATCGATACAATTCTCCTGCACTTTTTCATGACGATTCTTGAGGATCGGAGTGAGTCTTGGCAGCAGATCCTTGATTGGTGGTGTCATTTTGGTCATTCCAATCACGTTGCAAATGGCTTTCAGGGCTCCGAGAATCGATCCGAGCACTTCTGGATACTCTTCTCCCAGGTATTCGTAGAGAACCACTCCCATGTGTCCCATCATCTTCTCCTCTTCACACATGTGCATTACGGGGGCGATTCGGGCGATTAGGTCGGCCGCTTGTTGACGGACCTGGAATTTTAGAAATTATTGTCGGATTTGGTCCATTTTCAGCCAAATTTTTATCATTTTTGGGTGATTTCAGGCCATTTCTAGTCATTTTTCGACAATTTTGAGCAAAACTTCCACTTTTTTTTGGCTTTTAGTGAATTTTCAGTCGATTTTCAGCTATTTTCCACCCATTTTCAGCCAAATCTTGTCCCTTTTTGGGTGATTTCAGACCATTTCTAGTCGATTTTCAGCCAGTAAAAAAAGCTGGGAATCATGTTTTTAGCACCAAAAATTCGGGGATTTCTGTACTCTTTTGGCTAGAAATGCGCCAAAAATTGTTGAAAAGTATCGAAATTTGACTGAAAATCGACTAAAAATGAGCTGAAATCGAAATCATCGTCAAAATTGGACCATTTTTTGGGGTCGATTTCAGCTCATTTTTAGTCGATTTTCAGCCAAATTTCGAAAGGTTACAGTAATTTTTAGCGCCTTTATGGCTATTTTATGCTTTTTTCTATGATTTTATGACTATTTTCAGCCAAATTTTGACATTTTTTCAGGGTGAAATCGGTCTGAAAATCCAAGATTCCAAAAAACTGAAAATTCTGAAACTCTAAAAAATACGAGATTCTGAACATTCAAAAATTTCAGCCCGAAATTTTCAGATTTTTCGCCTTTTTTCAGCCATTTTCAGCCGAAATTTTACAATTTTTTGGCCATTTTCAGCTCATTTTTTGTCGATTTTCAGCCAAAAATCGACAATTTCCAGCAATTTTCCCGTTTTTAAGTCAATTCCAGCCAAATTTCCACTAATTTTCTGGGTCATTTTCAGCCGATTTTCAGCCAAATTTTCAGTGACTTTTGTCAATTTCCAGCGATTTTAGTCGATTTTCAGCAAATTTTCGACAAGTTTCAGCTATTTTCACCCATTTTCAACGAAATTTTCAGCATTTTTGGACAATTTCCAGAACAAAATAGCTAACCTTCGCCGACTTGTTATTCAATCTCCACAGAATAGTACCACAAATCTGAGGAATATATGCCTTGGCTCTTCTGCCCAAACTCGAACAAATCGTTCCAAATCCATCAAGCATTACAGAATCCTCCTGAGTCTGCTCCTGGAATGCGTAGAGGAGTCCATCGATGAGTTGCTCTTCGAGCCGAGCATCAATGTCTGTGGCTCCTTGCAACGCCACGATATTCTCAATCGTCTCCATGACCATTTTTCGGTATTGCTCATTCTCGTCCTTCAAATCGTCCACAATTCTCGCGATCATCTCCACACATCCCACTTTTTGAGCGATTTCGACAGTGGTATCCACCAGCTGTCGATAGTTCCTCCGATCCATTGCCATTCGTTGATTCCAGAAGGCTTTGAAGAAACTTGGAAGCACCTGAAATTCGATTAGTCTATTTCAGGCAGTTTTTAGGCGAATCTAGGCTATTTTAGACCAATTAGGAGCTTTTCTAAATCAAAATAACCCTTAAAATCCGTTCTAAAACCCTTGAAAACCTCTAAAATCTTCAAAAAGCCCAGAAAATCGCGATTCTCAAAAATTGTGTTCAGGTGGCCTAGTGGGATTTTGAACAAGTTTTTAGAAAATCAACACCAGGGTTCGATTCCACCGGATGACAAACTTTTTTTGCTTTTATTTTTAGCTAGAATTAGGGGTTTCAGATGATTCTAGACTCATTTTGAGTGTTTTTGGATTACTGTACTTTCTAAATCTACCGTATCTCGAGTTACAGTAATCCTAGAGACATGAAATTTGGAGCATTCGAATTGGCTTGTCAAGAGCTTTCAAATGAGTATGATATTGTCAAGTTTGGAATTAGTTCTTTGGGCTACTGTAGTTCTCGTTTTAGGCTGTTCTAGGCCATTTTAGGCTAATCTAGGCCTATTTTAGGCAATTAAAACTCTGAAAAACAGTATGGAAACTCCTGAAATGCGCCTAAAAACTCCTAAAACCCTATAAAACTTCAAACAATCAATGAAAATCAAGATTTTTAAAAATTTTGCTCAGGTGGCCTAGTGGGATTTTGGAGCAAATTTTTGGAAAATCAACACCAGGGTTCGATTCCACCGGGTGGCAAATTTTTCCAAAACTTTTTTGCTCTTGTTTTGAGCAAGAATTATGGGCTTCTAGGCTATTTTAGGTCAATTTTGAGCTATTTCAGGCAATTTAAGGCCCCTAGTAGGTCATGTTTAGACCATTCTAGGCCATTCTGGGTCGATTTTCCCCGCTTTTGGATTGATTTTCAGCTATTTCTAGGCAATTTTAGGCTGTTCTAGGCTCATTTTAACGACTTACCTCATCCCGAATGTAACTCGGCTCGACACCATCTGTCGCGCAGCACTGTTTCACCACTTTCAGCACGATTTTCTTCATTTCCTCATCTGGCGACGCGAATTCTCGAATGAGAATCAACATGACTTCACGGGTATAGTAGGAGGCGTACTCGGCGTCCATCAACGGAATCAGGTAGCCAATGGCCTTGAGAAACGCGGCGAGTCCCTTTCCACGATGCATTCGGATTCCTTTCCACAGAGGTTTGAGCACAGAGTCAAAGGCTTCGATTCCATAGGGAGCGGATGCTTCGGCGAGAGCTGCCAAGCAGAGAGCAGTGATTGTACGGACCTGAAAAATCATTTTTAGGATTTTTCAGGATATTTTAGGGTAATTTAGGCCAAATTTCAGGCTCATCTAGGTCAGTTTCAGGCTATTCTATGCCAATTAACAGGTTAATTTGCGTTTAAAAACCTCTAAAAACAGTTTGGAAACCCTTAAACTTCAAAAATCCATAAAAATCGAGATGTTTCAAAAATTCGCTTGGGTGGCCTAGTGGGATTTTGGACAAAATTTTGGAAAATCAACACCCGGGTTCAATTCCACCGGGTGGCAAACTTTTTTGCTTTTGTTTTTAGCTAGAATTCGGGGGTTTTAAATGGTTCTAGGCTATTTTAGGCCAATTTAGGCCAATCTAGGCCAATTCGAGCCATTTTAGGCTGATTTTTCAGGCCGTTTCTAGGTCAATTGAGGTCTAGAAAAAGCTAAAGGCTATTCTAGGTCGATTTTAATCCAGTTTTAGCTCATTTTAAGGTATTTTTATAGCAAAATACAAGATTTTTGAGGTTAATTTCAAGCCATTCTAGGCTATTTTAGGCCCCGCCAGGCCGATTCCAGGCTTTTCCAGGCCGAATTTCGAGCTTTCAGGGTCAATTCTAGGCTATTCTAGGCTATTTACACTATTCTAGACTGATACGTAATAAATTGAATTGAATTGAATTGAATTGAATTTCAGACTCGAAAAGACCAATTTTTAGGCATTTTTTAAACTAATTTGAGGCCTAGGCTAGGCTAATTTTAGGCTGGAACAGGCCATTTTTCAGGCTTCAGGCTGGTCCAGGCCATTTTACAAGCCTTTTTTCAGGCCAATCTGAGTCAGTTTAAGGCTTTTCTAGCTCAATTTTGAGCTAGTTTCTGGAGCTAATTTTTAGGCTATCTAAGGTCAATTTCAGGCTATTCATGCCCATTTTCAAGCTATTTTAGGTCTATTTTGAGGCTTTTCAGGCAATTCTGAGCTGATTTTTAAGCTATTTTAGGTCAATTTCAGGCCATTCAGGCCCATTTTCAAACTATTTCAGGCTATTCATGCCCATTTTTAAACTATTTCAAGCTTTTTCAGGTCAATTTTCACAGATTTTCAGACCAAAAACGCTGCCCACCTTCTGTTGCTCATCGTCCAAACCGTCCTTCACAATTTCGACCAACGCCTTCAGATGCGGCAACACGGCGCATCCCATGAGAATCGCCATCTGCTGAACAATCTTGATTCCGGTGTGACGTGCTTGCCACGACTTCTTACTCTTACAGACCGCTTTGAGGAATGGGAGAAGTGCTGGAATACCCAGAGCGGAGGCGACGACGGCGAACGCACGAGCAGTGGTGTTACGGACGTATCTGGAAGAGATAATATTAAATTTTGAGCTATTTCAGACTATTCTAGACAAATTTCAAGTTATTCTAGGTCGCTTTGAAGCTTAAATTAGGCTTTTCAGAACAAAATAACGCTAAAAAGCAGTTCTAAAACCCGTAAAAACCTATAAAACTTCAAAAATTGACGAAAATCGACATTTTTCAAAAATTTGCTCTGGTGGCCTAGTGGGATTTTGGGTAAATTTTTGGAAAATCAACACCAGGGTTCGATTCCACCGGGTGGCAAACTTTTTTTGCTTTTGTTTATAGCAAGAATTCGGGGATTTTAGATGGTTCTAGGCTACTTTAGGCTGTTTTAGGCTATCTTTAGGCCCCTCATAGGTCATTTTAGGCTATTCTCGGCCATTCCAGGTCAATTTTAGGCATTTTCAGGCCAACCTAGGTCAATTTTGCAGGTTTCACAGTCAATTTTGCCAATTTTCAAGTAGTTTGGATCGAGGCTAGGCTAATTTAAGTCAATTTTGAGCTTATTTTCATACTTGCAAAATCAGGGCCCGGCCCGTGGCCGGGCCCGGGCCTGGCCGGGCCGGGCCGGGCCGGGCCGAAGATTTCAAGGGCCCGGCCCGGCCCGGGCCCGTGACCCCTCGGCCCGGCCCGGCCCGGCGGGCCCGGGTTCTCCAAGTTTGAAAAAAAATTTGAAATTTCAGAAATTTTTTCAAATTTTTCTGTGAAAAAACCATTTTTTGTGGACACTATAATCTTGAAAAATTTTTTACTCCACAGAAAAATCGTCCATTTTTTCTGTTAACACCAAAAAAAATTTTGAAAAGACAGGAAATTTTTTTTCCGAAAACCCGGGCCGAGACGGGCCGGGCCGGGCCTGGCCGGGCCGGGCCCGGGCCCTGGCCGGGCCGGGCCGGGCCCTGAAAATTGTGAAAAAGCCCGGCCCGGCCCGGCCCGGCCCGGCCCGTTGCAAGTATGCTTATTTTAGGCTATTTCAGGCCCTCTCCTAGATTATTTTTAGGCCATTCTAGACCATACCAGGTCGATTACAGGCTTTTTCAGGCCAGTTCAGGCCGTTTCTAGGCCAATCTAGGTCAATTTTGAAGGTTTTAATGTGAATTATGAGTAATTATGGATCGATTTTCACGTTTTCCGGGTCAATTCTAGGTTAATTTAGGTCAATTTTTTGCTATTCTAGGCCATTCTAGGTGAATTTCAGGCTTTTTCAGGCCAATCTAGGTAAATTTTGAAGGTTTTAAAGTCAATTCTAGGCAATTCTGGGTCGATTTTCATGTTTTCCGGGTCAATTCTAGGCTAAGGTAAACAAATTTTGAGCTATTTCAGGCTTTTTAGGGCTAGTTTTAGGGCCCGTATAGGCCATTTTAGGCAATTCTGGGTCAATTCTAGGCTAATTTAAGTCCATTTCGAGCTATTTTAGACCATTTTAAGCAAATTTTCTACCAATTTTCAGCAAAAAAAAAAACTCACTCATCAACATTATCAATATCAGGACGCATCGTAGAAATCATGGTGGCCAGACCAGCAGCTTTCGCCAAGTTGGAAATGATCTCTCTTCCCTCAACACGAGCATAATAGTCCTCATCAATCAAGAGTGGCTCAATGACGACGAGAATCTTGTGAACATACGGGCGAACCAGGTCGTCCAGTTTGTACAGAATTCGATCGATAACCTTCACCATCAGATGTCGTTCCTGGTCCTCCAACGACGGTGACATCAGGAGAGGCAGAATCTGATTGAAGAGGGGTCCAGCACCGTACTTTCTGGCGTTTTCCGTAATTTTTCGCAGTCCCGACTTCCTCATCGGCGGTGTTCCGTTCTTGATCTTCAGCAGATGCTCCATGATCTCCCTCTCGTTCTTCTCCTCTCGACTCAACGAAGACTCGTCCACATCCATCAGAAGTTTGTCGAAATACTGCATATCGTCGGGTTTCAGTGGTGGAAGTTCGGCGTTTTTGGGTTGAGTGTCGACGAGGCCACCGACGCCCTTCTCTCCGACACCGTCACGATCCGGAGTGCCTGGCATGTAGAATCCACCGGCGCCGGCGCCGCCCATCGGTGTTGGTGTGGCCATTAGTTTCCGCGATGGCGTTCTGGAAATATTGGGCATGTTTTAGGCTAATCTAGACTAACTTCAGGCTATTTTTCGCCAATTTGGCTCTCTAAAACCCCTAAAATCAGCTCCAAACACCCTGGAAACCCTAGAAAAGGTTTTCGGACACGAATTCGGGGATTCTAGAAGGTTCTAGGCTATTCTTGACAGTTCTGGCCCAATTTCGTCAGTTTCTGGCCCAATTTTGTCGAGATTAAAGTCGATTCTAGGCAATTCTAGGCCAATTTTAATGATTTTAAAGTCAATTTGGAGCTATTTCCGGCTGTTTCTAGGCTATTCTAGACAAAATAACTCAGAAAATCCGCTCTAAAAGCCCCGAAAACTTATAAAACCTCGAAAAATCGACAAAAATCGAGATTTTCAAAAATTGTGCTCGGATGGCCTAGTGGGATTTTGGACGACGAATTTTCTAAAATCAACACCAGGGTTCGATTCCACCGGGTGGCAATTTCTTTTTGATTCTGTTTAGAGCAAGAATTCGAGGGTTTTAGAGGGTTCTAGGCTATTTCAGACCATTTTGAGGCTATTTCTGGCTATTCTAGGCTAATTTAGGACTAGAAATGTTCCATTTTAGGCCATTTTAGGCTTATTTCAGGCTGTTCTAGACTGATCTATGACTAGAATAGGCCAATTTTCAAGGTTTTCAGGATCTATTCTAGGCTAATTTAGGCCATTATGGGCTTTGTTAGATCAAAATCCCTGTTATCTGTGAGTCAATTTTAAAGCAATTCTAGGCTATTTTTTGGCTGAAATAGGGTAATCCTAGGCTTGTCAGGTCTAATTTAGGCTGTTTTAGGTCTTATTTGGGTTATTTTAGGTCAATTTAGAACTCGAAAAAGCGAATTTCGAGCGTTTTAGGTCGATTCTAGGTGTAAAATAGGCCATTTTCCAAAACCTTTCAACCGAATTAGTGCGATTTTAGACAGTTCTAGGCCAATTTAAGGCCATTTTAGGCTTTTTTAGACCAATTTTCAAGCTATTTTCAGCTGTTTTGAGCAATTCTAGGCTAATTTAGACCCAATTTCCGGCAAGAAAAGACAACTTCCTAGATCCATGAGGTCTTTTCTAGGCTCTGCTAGGCCAATTTTAGGCCGTTCCAGGTGATTTTAAGCCATTTTAGGCCGTTCCACCAATTTTCAAGCTATTTTTAGCCATTCTAGACGAGATTTTCAGGATATTTGGCTTCTAAAAACCGATTTTACACAGGTTTTCAGGTCAAAAAACGCACCTTAACATCATCGGAAGCACCACGTGCCGGTGTCTCCATTCCCCATCCAGGTGTCATTGATCCATCGTTCAAATCGGCCTTCGGTGTCTCATCCCATCGATTTCTTCTTGGCGTCTGAGCAGCCGGTGTCGATGACCACTTATCGACAGAAGGCGTCGCGTCGGCGGCTCCAGTGGAGTGAGCTGGCGTCTCATCCCATCTAGCGGCTCTTGGAGTCGCCGCCTCTGCACTCAGACTCGCGAATCCCAGACGTTTGCGTGGCGCGGATCCTTGGGACGGTGTAGCTGATGCTGCTCCGAGGTTTTCGGAGGATTCTGGTGCTTCTGTGGCATCCCAACGTCCCTTTTTCTTCTCTGGCTCCCTGGTGACGTGGAGCTCTCCGGCTTTCGCTCGATCCGCGAGCTCTCTCTCGACACGACCCTTCTCCTCGTGATAACGCTGATCGCGCATCACTTCGGCGTAGCCGCGGTTACGGTTGTCCGGCGTTTGATCAACTGGAATAAAAATCGATTTTTTAAGGGTGAATTTGGAGCTAGAAATCTGGTTTTGGAGCATTTTTCAAGCTAGATCAACTAGAAAATTCGCATTTCAGGGTTAAAATCATGATTTTAAGAATTTCGGGACCTATTTTTAGTGAATTTCTAGCTAAAAATCTCGTTTTGGAGCCATTTCAGGGCCTTATTAGGGTAATGGGGAGCATTTTTCAAGCGATATCAACTAGAAAATTCGCATTTTATGGTAAAAATCATGATTTCCAGCGTTCCGGAGCCAATTTTTGGTCAATTTCTAGCTGAAAACCTGGTTTTGGAGCCATTTTTAGGGTCATGGAGAGCATTTTTTGAGCTAGAGCAACTAGAAATTTTTAGGCTTTTTTCAAGCCTTAAAGAGCATTTTTCATGGATTTTTACAATTTTAAAGCATTTTTCTATCTCTAAAGATCAATTTTAACTAGAAAAATGTTTGAAAAACTTAAAATTTCGGAAAATTGCTCTCCAGGACTCAAAGAAGGACCTGAAACGTCCAAAACCAGATTTTCAGCTTGAAAAACGATTTTTCGAGCTAAAAATCTGATTTTGAACGGTTTTAGGGTCTTTTTTGAGCCTTGAAACGCATTTTTCTGGGATATTTCCGATTTTTCAAACTCAAAATCTGGAAAAAATGGGTCAGCACATACTCTGAACGATTTCGGACCGATTTTCAGCCTTCAGGACGTTAAATGGGTCATTTTTAATGCTGGAGAGAATTTTTCTGAGACTTTCCATGAGTTAGTGGATTTCGAAGGGTCTTAGATAGGTTTTGCATGCTAAAAATATGGTTTTTGGAGCTTTTTGGGCTTTTTATAGGGTTTTCAGGTTAAAAATCTGGTTATCAAGATGCCTGGAACGGTTTTAGACTACGGATTTGTCCTGAACCCATTCAATACGTTTTGAAGAGAATTTTTGGGAGTTTTTCAAGCTCAAAATCTGATTTTGAAGGGTTTTAGAGCTATTTTTAAGATTTTTAACTGATTTCCACTCACCAAAAGCGTCGGCACGATCCGGCGAGATCTGTCTTCTCATCGCTCGCTCGTGGTACTTGGATTGACGCTCCGCGATGGTCTTCGTTCGAGTATCCGCGAATGGATCCGTGTCCTCTGAAGCTGCAGCCACTTCTTCGATAAATTTGTGGGGCTGCGAGTAGTTTGTAGCCTTCTTCTGGACTGTTGGCATCGAGTCTTCGTCCACATCGTCCTCTTCTCCAGTTCCGATCGAATCCAGGTAGCCATCACGGCTCTCGCCACGAACACTTCCATAGACGTCCTGGAAAATGGGGTTTTAAGGTCTTTTTAAGGTCAAAAAATAGCTAGAAATCGATTTTTAGATCCGAAAATCGCTAGAAAATGAAGTTTTGGGTCTAAAAATAGGTTCCGGGACCAATTTATGGTCAATTTCTAGCTGAAAATCTGGTTTTAGAGCATTTTAGGGTGTTTTTCGGGTTTTGGCGAGCATTTTTAAAGCTAGATCAACTAGAAAATTCCATATTTTTCGGGTGAAAAATCATGATTTTAGGCATTCCGGGACCGATTTTCAGTCAATTTCTAGCTAAAAATCTGGTTTTAGAGCATTTTTAAGGACTTTTTAGGGTCTTGGAGAGCATTTTTAAAGCTAGATCAACTGGAAAAAATCAATTTTCAGGGTAAAAATATGGATTTTAAGCATTCCAGAGCCAATTCTTGGTCAATTTCTAGCTAAAAATCTGGTTTTAGAGCATTTTAGGGTCTTTTTAGGGTCGTGGAGAGCATTCTTCAAGCTAGATCAACTGGAAAAAATCAATTTTCGGGGTGAAAAATCATGATTTTAAGCATTTTGGGGTCAATTTTCAGTCAATTTCCAGCTAACAATCTGGTTTTGGAGCATTTTTTAAAGCTAAATCAACTGGAAAAATCGATTTTCAGCTTGAAAATGATTTTTTGGCCTAAAACTCACTGTATCAAAATTCCCGGCTGCCCCAAACGCCACTTTATTCCCGTTCCCCTGGTTCTCATCGTTGTCCTCGTCGGCGGCGGCACGCTGAGCAGCGGCACGCTTGCGGTTCAGCTCTTGAGCGTATGCCTCGCCGGAACGCGACATTTTCGCTGAAAATTCGATAGAAATGTGTTGAAAATCGAGAAAAGAGGTGTGAAGAATCATAGAAAAGGAGAAAATTCGGGCCAGAAACATGAAAAATCTAGAAAAAAAAGACAAAAACCTATTTTCGAGTCAAAAACTAGCGAAAAACATCATTTTTTCACTCTTCTTGCATCAAAAATCACCGTTTATTCGATTTTTTCACTCTGGAAATCGAAAAAACTCAATTTGAAGCTAGAAAAGTGTTTAAAAACCACTTAAAAAGTGTCGGAAAACTAAATTCGAAACAAAAAAACGAGAAATGGGTCAACGAATCGCGAAATGCGCCAGTAGCCGATTTTGGCGCTTTTCCGGAAATTGGAGGGAGTTTAAATTTAAGCAGGCTGCTATTAAAAATCCGAGAAAATATGAAAATATCAGCAGACCTGCAAAATCGAAATTTTTTTTGTAGATCGAATGTGGTGCTGTGGGGAATGAGGGTTTTTTATTGGGGAAGCGGGAAATGCCCGAATTCGGTTTCTAAAATTGCTGTGAAAGAGCGAATTCTGCCCCATCTCAATACTCAAACTGATCATGACACCTGAGGAGATATTAATTCAAACAAAAATGCTCAGAATTAACGATCAGCGAAGAATCCTAGAAGAACTTCAAGATCATTTGGGACATGAAACACACAATTCTCGAGATTCAATTGCTGTCTTGTTCAATCAAAGCGTGAGTTATCAAGAATGTTTTCGTTCTCAAAATGTGATTCTTAAAGATCTCAATGACGACGTCTACAATAGTTGGATCTAACTGCGGCGGCCTCTTTAACACCCTCTACTCGCTCTCCTCAGCAAAAAAAGTTCATTGGATCGATCACATCCTTGCATGGATTTCGATTGCAGGATATGTAGTTGGAGCAGTCGCACCATTTTTCAAGCGATTCGAACAATGGTGGACATCAAAGCGAGATCCCAGAGTGAGTAAACTATATTTTAAATTTCGGGGATTTTTTTTAAATTAAGAGTGACAATGCCCGACTTTTTGAACTTAAGAAACAATAGGGATAAAAAAAACTTTGTTTTTCATTTGAGCCGAAACAAATTCAGCTCAATTATTCGAGCGAAAAGCTTTCAACCCGTTTTTAACTGTTCGAAATGGTCACATTTCGTGAGACTAGTTTCTTGAGAGACACTTATTGTTTTATACTAGTCGTCACTGAGTTTCAGTACAATTAAACACCTTCAAGAAATACAAAACTGAAAAAAAACGAAAAGAAAACTCCCCGAATTCAAAAACAATGAGAATTCGTTTCGTAAATCGACACACAGTAACCCCGCATTAAAGGAGTTTCTGTTAATACTTTCAATGGGTCTCGCCGCGAAATTACAAAAAACCAAGTTTTGGAGTCCTCTCGGATAAGTGGATTTTTTTTTGTTTTTTTTTCAACAGAATCAATGAAAAAACGAGTTTTCTACTGTGAATTCGATGAAATTTAATAACGAAAACAGTTTAAAAAATGCAGAATTTTGTCCGCTTTATTATGAGATTGTATATATATCGAAAGTGTGCCAAGTGTTCCAGTTTTTGAACCGAATTTCACTCAACACCCCATTTTCCTGACTTTCTCTCTTATTTCCGATTCTGCCTTTTTTTTTAAACTTTCCTGTTTTCAGGACATTGAGTCGAAAGTAGTGGACCATGGTCGATTCGTTGAAAGTGGAGGAGCATCGACGACACCGCCAAGATCGGAATTTTTGCAAAACGAGCAGGACGTGAGGAACCGGAAGCGTCGAACTGCCAATGGAAACATGCCTGGGACAAGCCGTGATGCCTACTTCGGTTCGAGCATTAGTAGTGAGGAATACGATGCGTATGAAGACTCGCCGGATTGTGCCGACGCTTTTGGTGAGCAGAAATGAGATTTAACTATTAAAATTCCTCTAAAAACCCAAAAAAACAGTTGAATTGTGCTTGGAATTTAGAAAATCTCACAAAAATGCTTTGAAACCTTTGTCCAAAACCGTTAAAACCCCTCCAGGTGACCAGATTTTAGCGATTTGAAAACAAAATTGATGTTTTTAGTAGAAATCAGACATTTTGAAGTCACGAATCAGAAGAAAATAATATGAAATGGATCTCAAAAGTTATAAATTTTGGCGCGGAAGCTTGAAAACAGCATTTCAGCAATCGAAAATTTCAAAAAAAAAAATGCTCTCCAAGTTGAAGACAATGTCCTGAAAGCGCTCCGGATGGTTTCCAACGGAATATTTGAAATAGAAGCTCAAAATTGATCACCGAAATTCAGAAAAGGCCCTGAAAGTGTTCAAAAACCTGATTTTCAG
The DNA here is from genome assembly GCA_027920645.1 of Caenorhabditis nigoni. Taxonomy (NCBI): domain Eukaryota; kingdom Metazoa; phylum Nematoda; class Chromadorea; order Rhabditida; family Rhabditidae; genus Caenorhabditis; species Caenorhabditis nigoni. Next base: position 14,895,311 of record CP115866.1, read on the forward strand.
CTAGTCTAGCTAATAGATAAAAGAAATAGCTCAAAAATTGGGCCTTCAATTTTTAAAATCAATTTTTTGCCACTTGATCAAACGCTGGACAATCGTAACCGCAAGTGATGCGCGATCAGCGTTTAAAGTTCCTAAAAATACTCCAAAACCTGATTTTTAGCTAGAAATTGACTGAAAATTGACCCCAGAATGTTTAAAATCCATATTTTTAACCCTAAACAACGAATTTTCTTGTTGATCTAGCTTGAAAAATGCTCTCCAAGACCCTGAAAATGCTTTAACTGCTTCAAAAAATAGATTTTCAGCTCGAAATTTACCCTAAAAAATCCATTTTGTTCCAGTTGATCAAACGCCGGACAACCGCAACCGTGTCTACGCGGAAGTGATGAGCGATCAACGTTATCTCGAGGAGAAGGGTCGTGTCGAGAGAAAGCTCGCGGATCGAGCCAAATCCGGAGAGCTCCACGTCACCAGAGAGCCAGAGAAGAAGAAGGGACGTTGGGATGCCACAGAAGCTCCAGAATCCTCCGAAAACCTCGGAGCAGCATCAGCTACACCATCCCAAGGATCCGCACCACGCAAACGTCTGGGATTCGCGAGTCTAAGCGCTGAAGCGGCGACTCCAAGAGCCGCTAGATGGGATGAGACGCCAGCTCACTCCACTGGAGCCGCCGATGCGACGCCTTCTGTCGATAAGTGGTCATCGACGCCGGCTGCTCAGACGCCAAGAAGAAATCGATGGGATGAGACGCCGAAAGCCGATTTGAACGATGGATCAATGACGCCTGGATGGGGAATGGAGACACCGGCACATGGTGCTTCCGATGATGTTAAGGTTGGTCTTTATTTGATGAAAGCAAAAAAAAACCTAAAAATTGGCCTATAAATGTATAAAATTGGTCTTTTCTAGTCCTAGATCAGCCCAAAACATTCAAAATTTGTTTTACTGAGAAAAAAATTGGAGAAAATCGGTTTTTAGAAGCCGAAAATCCTGAAGTTAGAGGTTCAAAATCCTTGAAAATCGAATTTTTAGGCTTTTAAGTTGCCTATTTTGCTATAGAAAGTTGGGGAAAAATGTCTGCAAAGCCCATTTTCATCTGAGCAATTTGCCTATAGGCATGGAAAACGGCCTAGCAGAGCCTAAAATAAGCCTGAAAACTCTTAAAATTGACTCTTTCGACCTCAAAGTTGAGCTACAATACCCTACCATAGGCATAAAAAACCTAGAATTGACTTATTTCAGCTTAAAATTTGGCATAGAATAGCCTAAAATTGGTCTAGCAGAGCTTGAAATCGCCTAGAATGGCCTTAAAAACATTCAAAATCAAGAAAATTGCTATTTTCTTGCCGGAAATTGGGTCCAAATTAGTCTAGAACTGCTTCAAATAACTTGAAAATTGGTCAATAAAGGCCTAAAATGGCTTCAAATCAACTGAAACGGCCTAAAATTGGCCTAAAGCTGTCTAAAATCGCCTGATCCGGTCCAAAATTTTTTGAAAAAATGGCTTATTTTACATCTAGAATCGACCTAAAATCGCTCAAAATTTGCTTTTTCAAGCTCTAAATTGGCCTCTAGAATAGTTGAAAACTGGAGAATCTTTAAAAATCAAAAAAATGGATTTCTAGGCTGAAAATGCCAAAACCCCAAATTTTTGTCCTCAAAAATTTTAATCTGAGCAATATACATTTTCAGATCGAGGACACCTCATCCGCCTCAAAACGTCGTTCTCGCTCAACATCTCAGGCACCAAACGTCGCCGCCGCTACCCCACTCCACGCCGGCGCACAAATCCCATCGTTCACCCCAAGCCACCCGTCACAGACGCCGATCGGAGCAATGACACCAGGAGGAGCAACGCCAATCGGAACGGCAGCGATGGGCATGAAGACGCCAGCACCCCATATGGTACCGATGACACCTGAACAAATGCAAATTTATCGATGGGAGAAGGAGATTGACGATCGGAATCGACCATTGACCGATGAGGAGCTGGAGTCGTTGTTCCCGCCCGGATACAAGGTTCTCGTGCCACCAATGAACTATATTCCGTTGAGGTGAGGTTTTGAGAAGCTTAAAATTTGTCTAAATCGCCCTGAAATTGGCCTGGATGTGCTTAAAATTGGCTCTTACTTGACCTAGATAAGCCTAAAATTGGTCGAAATTGTCCTGAAATTGACCTAGAACAGCCTAAAACTTGACTTTAAATTGCTCTATAATGTAGAAATCGACATAAAATTGCCTAAAATTGGTATCAAAATCGTCGAAATTGACCTAGCTCAGCCTAAAATTAGTCTAAAATAGCCGAAAATAGCTCAAAATAGACATAAAATAGCCAAGAATTGACCCGGAGAACGTGAAAATTGACCCAGAATAATCTTATTGACTTGAAAACCTTCAAAATATGCCTACGAGTTGACCTAGAACGGCCTACAATAGCTTAAAAATAGTCTAAAAATGATCTAAGTTAGCCTAAAATTGACTGAAAATAACCTAGAATCGACCCAGAATTGCCTAGAATTGTCAGGAAAACCTTCAAAATTGGCCTAGATTGGTCTGAAAATGCCTAAACCTGACCTAGAATGGGCTAGAATAACAAAAAAAGCTTTAAAATTGGCTGAAAATGATCTGAAAAGCCTGAAATTTCATCTAAACTGCTCTGAAATAACTCAAAATTGACTAAAATTAGGCTTGAATCGATCCAAACTACCTGAAAATCGATTAAAATTGACAATAAAATCGTCAAATTGGCCTAGAATAACCTAGTAATAGTTTTTAAAAGCCCGAAATCGACCTGGAATGGCCTAGAATGGCCTAAAACAGCCGGAAGTAGGCTTAAAATGGTCTAAAATAGCCTAGACTCGTCCAGAAGCCCCGAATTCTTGCCCTAAACAAAAGCAAAAAGAAATTGCCACCGAGTGGAATCGAACCCTGGTGTTGATTCTCCAAACATTTGCCCCAAAATCCCACTATACGATTATTTTTTGAAAATCCCGATTTCCGTTGATTTTTTGAGGTTTCATAGGTTTTCAGAGGGGTTAGAGATGCTTTTCAGACTAGAATAGATCTGAAAAGGGCTGGATTAGCCTAGAAACAGCATGAAATAGCTCCAAATTGACTTTAAAACCATTAAGATTGGCCGAAAATAACCTAAAAATGACCTGGAATTGTCGGAAATCAGCCTAGATTAGTCTAAACATGCCCTTATTTCCAGAACCCCATCGCGCAAACTAATGGCCACGCCAACACCAATGGGCGGCGCCGGAGCCGGTGGATTCTACATGCCAGGCACTCCGGATCGTGACGGTGTCGGAGAGAAGGGTGTCGGTGGCCTCGTCGACACTAAACCGAAAATCGCAATTATAAGACAATATTCCGTCAAGGAGAGCGTCAACAAGTACTATAGCATGGTAGCTCAACATAACCTCACGAGGTAAAATTTTTTCAGAAACGGATTTTATCGATTAAATGTGTCTGAAAGTATGATATGAAAACATTTCGGACTCAGATTTACTTTGAAAATCGACCGGAATCTTTCGCAAACTTTGTGTTGCTTTCAGATGCGTTTTTAGAGATTTCAATTTTTTTTGTAATGATATTTTGAAAACACATTTCGATGCCATAAAAAAGTTTTAAATAGAAGTCCCCCTTCAAGAATCTTTCATGAACGATTTCTCAAAACATGCCCTATTTCCAGAAGTTCTTCGACCCAACAACTCAAACCAGCGGACCCAAATCTTCCACGGCTAAAACCAACGGATAGAGAAATTTTTGGGATACTTCTGATGGATGTGGACGAGTCTTCGTTGAGTCGCGAGGATAAGAACAAGAGGGAGATCATGAAGCATCTGCTGAAGATCAAGAACGGAACATCAAAAATGAGGAAGGCGGGACTTCGAGAAATCTCAGAAAACGCCAGAAAGTACGGTGTTGGACCCCTTTTCGATCAGATTCTGCCTCTCCTAATGTCACCGTCGTTGGAGGATCCAGAACGACATCTGTTGGTGGAGACTATTGCTAGAATTCTTGATGAACTAAAATCCCTGGTTCGCCCGTATGTTCACAAGATTCTCTTCGTCATTAAGCCTCTTTTGATTGATGAGGACTACGATGCTTGTGTTGAGGGAAGAGAGATCATTTCCAACTTGGCCAAAGCCGCTGGTTCGGCTACCATGATTTCTACGATGCGTCCGGATATTGATAATGTTGATGAGTGAGTTTTTTTTGCTAAAATTTGAGCAAAATCGTGAAAAATTGACTGAAAAATTGCTAAAACTTGAATTAAATGGCCTGAAATTGACCTACAATGGTCTAACCTGGCCTGAAATTGATATAGGAGAACCTTAAACAGCCTAAAACTTGAATTGAATGGCCTGAAATTGACCGAGAAAGGCCTTGAACAGCATTTAATGGCCTAAAAATTAGACCAAAACGGTCTGAAAAAGCCTTAAATTGACATGGGAGGGCCTAAAACAGCCTACAAATTGAATTAAATGGCATGAAATTGACCTATTAGGGCCTTAAACAGCCTTTAATGGCCTAAAAATTAGACCAAAACGGTCTGAAAAAGCCTTAAATTGACATGGGAGGGCCTAAAACAGCCTAAAACTTGAATTAAATGGCCTGAAATTGACCTAGTAGGGCCTTAAACAGCCTTTAATGGCCTAAAAATTAGACCAAAACGGTCTGAAAAGGCCTTAAATTGACATGGGAGGGCCTAAAACAGCCTAAAACTTGAATTAAATGGCATGAAATTGACCTAGTAGGGCCTTAAACAGCCTTTAATGGCCTAAAAATTAGACCAAAACGGTCTGAAAAGGCCTTAAATTGACATGGGAGGGCCTAAAACAGCCTACAAATTGAATTAAATGGCATGAAATTGACCTATTAGGGCCTTAAACAGCCTTTAATGGCCTAAAAATTAGACCAAAACGGTCTGAAAAAGCCTTAAATTGACATGGGAGGGCCTAAAACAGCCTAAAACTTGAATTAAATGGCCTGAAATTGACCTAGTAGGGCCTTAAACAGCCTTTAATGGCCTAAAAATTAGACCAAAACGGTCTGAAAAAGCCTTAAATTGACATGAGAGGGCCTAAAACAGCCTAAAACTTGAATTAAATGGCATGAAATTGACCTAGTAGGGCCTTAAACAGCCTTTAATGGCCTAAAAATTAGACCAAAACGGTCTGAAAAAGCCTTAAATTGACATGGGAGGGCCTAAAACAGCCTAAAACTTCAATTAAATGGCCTGAAATTGACCTAGTAGGGCCTTAAACAGCCTTTAATGGCCTAAAAATTAGACCAAAACGGTCTGAAAAAGCCTTAAATTGACATGGGAGGGCCTAAAACAGCCTACAAATTGAATTAAATGGCATGAAATTGACCTATTAGGGCCTTAAACAGCCTTTAATGGCCTAAAAATTAGACCAAAACGGTCTGAAAAAGCCTTAAATTGACATGGGAGGGCCTAAAACAGCCTACAAATTGAATTAAATGGCATGAAATTGACCTATTAGGGCCTTAAACAGCCTTTAATGGTCTAAAAATTAGACCAAAACGGTCTGAAAAAGCCTTAAATTGACATGGGAGGGCCTAAAACAGCCTAAAACTTGAATTAAATGGCATGAAATTGACCGAGAAGGGCCTAAAATGGCCTAAAAATTAGACCAAAACGGTCTGAAAAAGCCTTAAATTGACATGGGAGGGCCTAAAACAGCCTAAAACTTGAATTAAATGGCCTGAAATTGACCTAGAAAGGCCTTAAACAGCCTTTAATGGCCTAAAAATTAGACCAAAACGGTCTGAAAAAGCCTTAAATTGACATGGGAGGGCCTAAAACAGCCTAAAACTTGAATTAAATGGCCTGAAATTGACCTAGAAAGGCCTTAAACAGCCTTTAATGGCCTAAAAATTAGACCAAAACGGTCTGAAAAAGCCTTAAATTGACATGGGAGGGCCTAAAACAGCCTAAAACTTCAATTAAATGGCCTGAAATTGACCTAGTAGGGCCTTAAACAGCCTTTAATGGCCTAAAAATTAGACCAAAACGGTCTGAAAAAGCCTTAAATTGACATGGGAGGGCCTAAAACAGCCTACAAATTGAATTAAATGGCATGAAATTGACCGAGAAGGGCCTAAAATGGCCTAAAAATTAGACCAAAACGGTCTGAAAAAGCCTTAAATTGACATGGGAGGGCCTAAAACAGCCTAAAACTTGAATTAAATGGCATGAAATTGACCGAGAAGGGCCTAAAATGGCCTAAAAATTAGACCAAAACGGTCTGAAAAAGCCTTAAATTGACATGGGAGGGCCTAAAACAGCCTAAAACTTGAATTAAATGGCCTGAAATTGACCTAGAAAGGCCTTAAACAGCCTTTAATGGCCTAAAAATTAAACCAAAACGGTCTGAAAAAGCCTTAAATTGACATGGGAGGGCCTAAAACAGCCTAAAACTTGAATTAAATGGCCTGAAATTGACCTAGTAGGGCCTTAAACAGCCTTTAATGGCCTAAAAATTAGACCAAAACGGTCTGAAAAGCCTTAAATTGACATGGGAGGGCCTAAAACAGCCTAAAACTTGAATTAAATGGCATGAAATTGACCGAGAAGGGCCTAAAATGGCCTAAAAATTAGACCAAAACGGTCTGAAAAAGCCTTAAATTGAAATAGGAGGGCCTAAAACAGCTTAAAACTTGAATTAAATGGCCTGAAATTGACCTAGAAGGGCCTAAAACAGCCTTTATTGGCCTAAAAATTAAACCAAAACGGTCTGAAAAAGCCTTAAATTGACATGGGAGGGCCTAAAACAGCCTAAAACTTGAATTAAATGGCCTGAAATTGACCTAGAAGGGCCTAAAACAGCCTTTAATGGCCTAAAAATTAAACCAAAACGGTCTGAAAAAGCCTTAAATTGAAATAGGAGGGCCTAAAACAGCTTAAAACTTGAATTAAATGGCCTGAAATTGACCTAGAAGGGCCTAAAACAGCCTTTAATGGCCTAAAAATTAAACCAAAACGGTCTGAAAAAGCCTTAAATTGACATGGGAGGGCCTAAAACAGCCTAAAACTTGAATTAAATGGCCTGAAATTGACCTAGAAGGGCCTAAAACAGCCTTTACTGGCCTAAAAATTAGACCAAAACGGTCTGAAAAAGCCTTAAATTGACATGGGAGGGCCTAAAACAGCCTAAAACTTGAATTAAATGGCCTGAAATTGACCTAGAAGGGCCTAAAACAGCCTTTAATGGCCTAAAAATTGAACCAAAACGGTCTGAAAAAGCCTTAAATTGACATGGGAGGGCCTAAAACAGCTTAAAACTTGAATTAAATGGCATGAAATTGACCGAGAAGGGCCTTTAATGGCCTAAAAATTAGACCAAAACGGTCTGAAAAAGCCTTAAATTGACATGGGAGGGCCTAAAACAGCCTAAAACTTGAATTAAATGGCCTGAAATTGACCTAGAAGGGCCTAAAACAGCCTTTAATGGCCTAAAAATTAAACCAAAACGGTCTGAAAAAGCCTTAAATTGAAATAGGAGGGCCTAAAACAGCTTAAAACTTGAATTAAATGGCATGAAATTGACCGAGAAGGGCCTAAAATGGCCTAAAAATTAGACCAAAACGGTCTGAAAAAGCCTTAAATTGAAATAGGAGGGCCTAAAACAGCTTAAAACTTGAATTAAATGGCCTGAAATTGACCTAGAAGGGCCTAAAACAGCCTTTATTGGCCTAAAAATTAAACCAAAACGGTCTGAAAAAGCCTTAAATTGACATGGGAGGGCCTAAAACAGCCTAAAACTTGAATTAAATGGCCTGAAATTGACCTAGAAGGGCCTAAAACAGCCTTTAATGGCCTAAAAATTAAACCAAAACGGTCTGAAAAAGCCTTAAATTGAAATAGGAGGGCCTAAAACAGCTTAAAACTTGAATTAAATGGCCTGAAATTGACCTAGAAGGGCCTAAAACAGCCTTTAATGGCCTAAAAATTAAACCAAAACGGTCTGAAAAAGCCTTAAATTGACATGGGAGGGCCTAAAACAGCCTAAAACTTGAATTAAATGGCCTGAAATTGACCTAGAAGGGCCTAAAACAGCCTTTACTGGCCTAAAAATTAGACCAAAACGGTCTGAAAAAGCCTTAAATTGACATGGGAGGGCCTAAAACAGCCTAAAACTTGAATTAAATGGCCTGAAATTGACCTAGAAGGGCCTAAAACAGCCTTTAATGGCCTAAAAATTGAACCAAAACGGTCTGAAAAAGCCTTAAATTGACATGGGAGGGCCTAAAACAGCTTAAAACTTGAATTAAATGGCATGAAATTGACCGAGAAGGGCCTTTAATGGCCTAAAAATTAGACCAAAACGGTCTGAAAAAGCCTTAAATTGACATGGGAGGGCCTAAAACAGCCTAAAACTTGAATTAAATGGCCTGAAATTGACCTAGAAGGGCCTAAAACAGCCTTTAATGGCCTAAAAATTAAACCAAAACGGTCTGAAAAAGCCTTAAATTGAAATAGGAGGGCCTAAAACAGCTTAAAACTTGAATTAAATGGCCTGAAATTGACCTAGAAGGGCCTAAAACAGCCTTTAATGGCCTAAAAATTAAACCAAAACGGTCTGAAAAAGCCTAAAATTGACATAGGAGGGCCTAAAACAGCCTAAAACTTGAATGAAATGGCCTGAAATTGACCGAGAAGGGCCTAAAATGGCCTAAAAATGAATTCAATGGCCCGGAAAAGCCTGTAATTGTCCTAGATTGGCCTACGATAGCCTAAAATTAGCCTAAAATAGATCGAAACAGACTTAATCAAAATAGACTTGATAACCTAGAATCATCAAGAGCCCCCGAATTTTTGATCTGATCTGTTGATGAGTGAGTGGGCCCCTATTCAGTGGTAAAAATAACAAAAGAAACGTTGTGAATTGACAGAAAATGACTTCGAATCGCTTCCAACTCTTTTTCATCTTTCAGATACATCCGTAACACCACTGCTCGTGCGTTCGCCGTCGTCGCCTCTGCCCTCGGTATTCCAGATCTTCTTCCATTCCTCAAAGACTTCTGTAGGAGCAAGAAGTCGTGGCAAGCACGTCACACCGGAATCAAGATTGTTCAGCAGATAGCGATTCTGGAGGGAGTGGATTTGTCGGAGAATTTTAAGCTGTTGAAGGCGTTGGTAGAAGTGGTGAAGCGTGGCTTAGATGATTCTGAAGAGGAGGTGAGCATTTTGATATATTTGCGATTTTCGATGTTTTGTGCGATCTAGAATCCTATATGTGAGAGTTCTCCCAAATCAGTCTCAAAAACAGCTTGAAATTTCATTCAAAATAGCCCAAATATGTTCCGTAAGACCTGTATTAGAAGGACACCTTTAATAGAAAGGCCCCTCTATTAGAAGGGTCCTCGAGATTAGATGTTAAAAATTAATATTAGTGAAAAAATATGCTTGGGCTAGAACCCTCCATTTCGAAGCCTAAAATTGATCCAAACAACTGGGACATCTGCCAAAAATTGCTGAAATTGACGTCAACACCTACGAAATTGGCCTAGACTGAAGAGTAAACACCTCACCATATGTGAGGGACTTTTTGTGAATTACAAATCACCCCATGTATGGGCCTCAGCGGATAAAGCCAAAAATTTGTTTAAAATGTTGAAAAAGTATCCAAGGCGTGCTGACTTATAATGGGAAATCCTGGAATATACGAAAATTATCATCTAGAATCTTCTAAAACTGTCCCGACATACACCAGAATTGGTCTGGAAAAGCCAGAAGTGTAATCAATAGTAGCGTTCGATTTTTCCGGAAATTTTTCATCTAAAACTCCTACGAATTTTTTTAAAAAACAATCGGACATCTTTATCAAAATTTAGCAAGTTTTTCTTTTTGAAAAAAGATGCTTCAACTAATTTCTGTTAAATTGTGGAATTCCCGGAATATTTGTCTCTGGAAACCTACGGAATTTTTCTAATTTCAAACAAAACATTTTTAAGGGGTCCTTCTTCACAGGGACCCTTCTTTACTGAGGGTCCTTCTATTTTTCCAAGCCTCTTCCGGAGGGACCTTCTATTAGAAGCACACTTCTATTAAAGGGGCCCTTCTAATACAGGTTTTACGGTATACATCTTCTTCAAAACTACTTCAAAACCTTTAAATTCTTATATTCCAGGTGCGGACAATCACTGCTCTCTGCTTGGCAGCCCTCGCCAAAGCCTCCGTTCTAGAAGGAAATAAAAAGGCCTTCGACTCTGTGCTCAAACCCCTGTGGAAAGGAATCCGAATGCATCGTGGAAAGGGACTCGCCGCGTTTCTCAAGGCCATTGGCTACCTGATTCCGTTGATGGACGCCAACGAAGCAACTCGTTATACCCGTGAAGTGATGTTGATTCTCATCCGAGAATTCGCGTCGCCAGATGAGGAAATGAAGAAAATCGTGCTGAAAGTGGTGAAGCAGTGCTGCGCGACCAAAGGCGTTGAGCCGACTTATATTCGGGATGAGGTATATTTTGGAAAAATCGAAATCAAAATTGTTAACATTGGCCTAGACTAGCCTAGAATAGTTTTAAGGCTGCCTGAAACAGCAAATTTCTGGAAAATCTCGATTTTTGTTAACTTTTAGAAGAATTACCGTAAAACCTGTAATAGAAGTGCCCCCAGACTTTCAACTTTGAGCCCATTTATCTCGGTTCCTGATGAAGATATAAAAAATGTGTCAACTGTAAAAATGTAGCTAATATTATGATAAACAATTTATCAATTGTCACATTTTTGATATCTCTTATAGGAACTGAGATAACTGAGCTCAAAGTTGACAGTGGGGGGGGGGGGGAGCACTTCTATTACAGGTTTTACGGTATATATTTTCGGGGGTTTCAAAATTGTTTCAAGGGATAATTTTGCTCAAAAAAGCAACGATTTTTCTCAGAGGATTTAATTTTCAAGTATTTAAAGCCCTGGTAGGCCAAAATGGCCTACCAGGGGCCTAAAATACCCAATAACCGCCAGAATTAGTCAATTTCCAGACTTATAATAGTCTAGAAACATCTAGAACTTCTGAATTATTGCTCTAAACGAAAGGAAAAAAAAACATTGACACCGAGTGGAATCGAACCATGGTGTTGATTTTTCAAAAATTTGTCCAAAATCCCACTAGGCCACCCGAGCAAATTTTTGAAAAACTCGATTTTCGTTAACTTTTAAAGGTTTTAGGGGTATTAAAAGGGATTTTAGGGGTTACCTTTCTGTGTTTATGAGTTTCATTTTCTTTTTTCCTCCAAACTTGGCCTAGAATAGCCTAAAATCGGCTTAGAATGGCCTAAAACCAAAACTACAGTAACCCAAAAAATGATTCCAAACTAGTCAATATTATACTCGTTTGAAAGCTCTTGACAAGCCAAGTTGAATGCTCTGAATTTCATTTTTCTAAGATTAATGTAGCTCGAGATACGGTGGATTTAGTGGTGCAGGCAGAGCTACAGTAACCCAAAATGCTCAATCATAAGTTTAGAACTCACTAAAACCCCCGAATTCTTGCTCAAAACAAAAACAAAAAAAAGTTTGCACCGGGTGGAATCGAACCCTGGTGTTTAGATTCCCAAGTCCATGTCAAAAATCCCACTAGGCCACCTGAGCAAAATTTTGAAAAGTCTCGATTTTCGTGATTTTTTGAATTTTCTTAGGGAGCTTGGGGTTTCCAGACTGTTTGTTAGAGAAATGTTGCCTTGAATATCTTCAATTTGGCCTAAACGTTAGCCTAAAATGACCTAGAATAGCCTAAAACCAAAACTACAGTAACCCAAAAAATAGTTTCAAACTAGTCATGAGTATACTCATTCGAAAGCTCTTGACGAGCCACGTCGAATGCTCTAAATTTCATTCCTCTAGGATTGTTGTAGCTCGAGATACGGTAATTTTGATTGTAGTGATCGAACTACAGTAACCCAAATACACATTCATAAGTCTAGAACCCACTAAAACCCCGAATTCTTGCTCGCAACAAAAACAAACAATATTCAAAAAAGTTTGCCACCGAGTGGAATCGAACCCTGGTGTTGATTTTCCAAACATTTGTCCAAAATCCCACTAGGCCACCGGAGAAAAATTTTGAAAAATTTTGATTTTCACTGATTTTTCGAAGTTTAAGGGATTTTTAGAGTTTTAGAACGGAGTTTAAGGGTTATTTTGATCTAGATAAGCTCCTAATTGATCTAAATTAGCCTAAAATTGGCCTAGATGAGCTCAAAATTGGCCTAGAATGGCCTAAAAACTGCCTAGAATAACTTAAAATTGGTTTTTCAGGTGCTTCCAAGCTTCTTCGAAGCCTTCTGGAATCAACGAATGGCAATGGATCGGAGAAACTATCGACAGCTGGTGGATACCACGGTTAGAATCGCTCAAAAAGTGGGATGTGTGGAGATGATCGCGAGAATTGTGGACGATTTGAAGGACGAGAATGAGCAATACCGGAAAATGGTCATGGAGACGATTGTGAAAATCGTGGCGTTGCAAAGAGCCACAGACATTGATGCTCGGCTCGAAGAGCAACTCATCGATGGACTCCTCTACGCTTTCCAGGAGCAGACGCAGGAGGATTCTGTGATGCTCGATGGATTCGGAACGATTTGTTCGAGTTTGGGCAGAAGAGCCAAGGCTTATATTCCTCAGATTTGTGGTACTATTCTGTGGAGATTGAATAACAAGTCGGCGAAGGTTCGTTTTTTAGTAATGTTCAATTTTTTGAAATAACTAAAAATAGACAAAAAAGTGCAGGTTATTTGGCTGAAAACAGCTGAATTAAAGCTGAAAACAGTCAAAAAATCTCTGTTAAAAGTGGAAATTCCTGAAACTTTAGACATTTTGCTTTAACAGCACGACTAAAAACGGGCTGAGATCATCTGAAAACTTGCTGAAAATCAGATGAAATTTGGCTGTAAATCCACTAAAAATTATCTGGAATTTTCGACAAAAATAATCAAAATTTGACTGAAAATATACAAGAATCATTTAAAAAAAAGAAAATTACTAAAAATTAGCAAAAAATGTCTGTAAAATTTCGAAATTTAAAAGCTGAAAATCGCCTAAAATTGCTAAAATTGGTCGAAATTTGGCTGAAAATGGACCAATTCCAAAATATACAATTCAATTTTTTCCAGGCCCGTCAACAAGCGGCCGACCTCATCGCCCGTATCGCCCCAGCGATGCATAGAAGTGAAGTGGAGATGTTACAAAAAGAAGTTGGACAAGATCTCTACGCACACCTGGAAGAGAAAGATCCAGAAGTCCTCACATCGATTCTCGAGGCTCTCATAGCCATTTGTGAAGTTATTGGAATGACCAAAATGACACCACCAATCGAGGATCTGCTGCCAAGACTCACTACAATCCTCAAGAATCATAATGAACAAATTCAAGGAAAATGTGAAAGTTTGATGAAAGTAATTGAATCAAATGATTTTTTGTGAATATTTGAATTGTTGTCTTTCGTTTGTATTTTTAGTGTTTAAAAATAAACAAGTTTGGGTTTTCGAAAAATCAAGAAATTTCCCGCAAGGATGTATGCACAAGAACGCGATACCTCGGTGTCGATTTCATTAGAGTAAATTTGCATTTCCTACTAATAAAGTTAGGAGTGATCTATCTTAGTATTATCCAATCAGATTGTCGTCTCGGGAGCCTTCAGAGATTTTCAACAAGGAAGTTCGGTGCTGTTTCTCAAAAAGTTCAGTATATCCTCTTCTTGCTACACCGCTTTACATAACTTTTATATGTCTAGCAATTTCTTGCTGGTTCTCTCGATTTCAGCATTTCCGTTAAATAGTCGAGGTAATATGTGGTGGTCTAAAAATTCAACAAAATAACCAGGTATTCAATATCGATATCTGATAATATAAAAATGAAACATACCAATATCTGAGCATTTCTAAACACGGTCACTGGATAACGAAAAATTGTCAAATTCACTCTGCACTCTCTTCACTCTCGTCACTAGTACTGAGATTTAAAAAAAATGGCTGAAAAGCTGAAACTGGACAAAAAAAAATCCAAGAAAGTCAAGAACGATGGTCGAAATATAGAACATAAAATTACAGCCTGAAAACAGAAAAAGTGCAGAAAAAAGTAGAACAGGTTTTGGAGCCACTTTATTCCATGAGTACCGAAGCTGTTTTTTTGGCTCAAAATGACCGCAATCAAATGTATCACATTTTGCTGGAAGCAGTTCTTTGATAAAATTTTTCCCTTCTTTGAAAATTTTCAAAAACCTCAAGAAAATCGGAATTTAGTACTGAAAAATTGACCTTTACTTTTTTTTAGAGCCTCCGTAGACAATTTTTTTGGATAACTCCTGCCAACCTAATAAATTATCAACAGAGCGCATTTTCTGAAATGTTCAAAACAGAATTGTTTTTATCTTATAGCGCTACCAATTTTACATATTTTGCTTTTCACTGTGAATTTTTTGGGACGGTAAATGTAAATGCGCTCTAACGCGAATACTGTAGCAAGCGCTCTGAGTATCGACGCACATGCTCAAAAGTGCCTTACTGAGTCGCTACACAGCGAAATTTGCGACCAAAAATTAAAAGCGCGAGAATTTTTTTTTAATACGTTCTGGAAAATTCACCGTGCTTTTTGAATTACTGTTCTATCTTAAAATTGAACAGAGAATTTTTATCAATAGAGCGCGTTTTCTGAAAAATTTCCAATTAATATAGACATGTTCATACTTATTCCGCAGCTCTCAACGAAACAAATTAAAAATTTTCAAGCTTCCGTCAAAAAAACCATCTTTCAAACGTTAACGTTCTACATGAATTGTCAATGGAGCGCATTTTTGTAAATATTGATTTTCCTAACCAAATTGGTGTCATTTTGAAACGCTCCAAATTCCAATTACATGGCTTTCAAAAGCACTCTTCTATATTCAAAATGAACAAAGTTATGACGATTTTTCGGATTTTTATCAATAGAGCGCATTTTCTGACAATTCGGAAATTTGTTCCAATATGGGCATAATTGTACTTACAGTGGCGAACGATAGTGAGTGCCACTCTATACTTTTGTTCACAACTTTGCTCAAACTTGTCCAATAATCGAAAACTCTTTTGTTAAATGTAGCTGAATTTCCAACAAAACGTTATATAGTTTTTATGAATTATCAATCAATTTTTAGGTCTTCTGAATTTTCCCAGGCGAGACGATGACTCCAGAAGAAAAAAATTTCGCCAGAATTTTTTTTAGAGATTGGCTTTGAAAATGAAAAATGTTTGATGTAGATCAAATATATACGAAAGAAAAATTGAAGCGGTTTGTAACACTTGCTCTTGAGATGTGCTCACTGGAGCATGAAAGGCATGATTCAGAAGTTTGGCTATAACTCGGCTCAAAATGATTCCAATTTTCTGAAATTTTGAGAGAATGTGTGTGGTTTTAATTGCTCTACAATGTACATACAAAACTTTTATTTTGGGAGCAAAAAATTCTCATAAGTTTTCTATTTTTGTGTACGAAAATTCAGAAGACGCAAAAATTGATTGATAATTCATAAAAACTATATAACGTTTTGTTGGAAATTCAGCTACATTTAACAAAAGAGTTTTCGATTATTGGACAAGTTTGAGCAAAGTTGTGAACAAAAGTATAGAGTGGCACTCACTATCGTTCGCCACTGTAAGTACAATTATGCCCATATTGGAACAAATTTCCGAATTGTCAGAAAATGCGCTCTATTGATAAAAATCCGAAAAATCGTCATAACTTTGTTCATTTTGAATATAGAAGAGTGCTTTTGAAAGCCATGTAATTGGAATTTGGAGCGTTTCAAAATGACACCAATTTGGTTAGGAAAATCAATATTTACAAAAATGCGCTCCATTGACAATTCATGTAGAACGTTTGAAAGATGGTTTTTTTTGACGGAAGCTTGAAAATTTTTAATTTGTTTCATTGAGAGCTGCGGAATAAGTATGAACATGTCTATATTAATTGGAAATTTTTCAGAAAACGCGCTCTATTGATAAAAAAAAACTTTCCTAAAAAATCATACCTTTTTATGCCGCAGTGAGCACATCTCGAGAGCAAGTGTTCCAAACCGCGTCAATTTTTTTGTTTATATTTGATCTACACCAAACATTTTTCGTTACAATCTCTAAAAAAATTCTGACGGAACATTGTTCTGTAATTACGGGAGATCAAACGAATTAATTGTGGTTATACAATAAATATATAGAAACACTTTTAAATGTTATAATGTAATTATAGTGAGGTAATTGAATTTGAAAATTGAATACATCATCATTTATCCTCCTTATTCTTCTTTCCGATTCTCTTTTTGATCGACCCAAAAAATCCAGTGACTGCTGTCTTGACACGATTGCTCATATTTTTGAATCGTGTCCAATCCACTCTTTTTTTAGAAGAAGCTCTTTCGGCACGTCTCCCGGCAGCATGGAATTCGACAATGTCATCATGAGTTTTACGATAATTGTAGCGTTTTATCAATTCTTCGTTTGGCTGAAAAAGCGAACTGGCTAAATAAAGAAAATTGTGTTTTACAAGAATTACCATAGTCTCATAATCTTTAGCGGGTCTGAGAAGGACTTGAAGGTATTCACCGATTTCTTCGTAGCTTGCAATTCGTGCATCATCAGTCTGAAAAAAAAAACTAAAATTGAAACTTTTCGCAGGCATTTCAGCTATAATTCGCTGATAATAGGTTCTAATCTTGACTTTGTGGGTTCATAACAAAACTACCTAAGCACAATTTTTTGTAGATTTAATTTTTTTATTTGTTTTTTGGGTTATATTTTCTAACGACGGTGTTTCTTTTTCATAGCCCCGAGAATGTGAACTGACCATTTCAACATATCGATTCTTGGTTTCATCCGCTATTCTAATTATTTCTGGGAGAACAGCTTTACTTACAGCCCGTCTACACTCATTATCGTGTTTTTCGAGTGTGGCAATCATTTCGGGTACAGTCTGAAAAAACGTTGAAAAACAATATACATAAAAAATCGGGACCCTCTAACTAAATAGATAAGGTTTGTAGCTGTAACCTTTTCTGTTGCTTGAAATGTATGTAGAAATCTGGTTTTTTTAAATTAGAATATTTAGTTTTAAAACAACATTTTATTGGTTTTTTTTCTCTTTAAAAACTTACCTTTCCTATGTGATATTCTTTGATATTCATGATGAAAAACGTTGGATGTAAAACCTGAAATTATTGAAAGTAGTAAACTATAGAGCAATAGGCTAAACATATGAACAGAGAGAAAACAAGAAGCGGTCGATATATTCAAAGGAGGGAGGAGGGAGGGGGGGTGACCGCTATTTCTGCCTCTTTCTCTGCCACCATGCTCTCTCTCTTCTCATAAGAATAGTAGGGATAGACGTCCAACAGATACAAACCAAGTATAAACTAAAAAAAAAGAAACACAATGTTCGGAACATTTTGCAAAGAAAATCACTTTTCTAGCTTTACTGGAAGACAAGATATGATTATTTAAAGTTCAAGATAAACACTCTAACCGTCTGTGTCTCTACCTTTTCAGGTTCCAACTTGGGTAAAAAGTTGTCAACTACAAAAATGAAGCACTTGTTTTGTTTGGTATAATCTGAAATTTTCAGACCAGGATGGCCAGTATTGAGTGTTTTTTCGAAAATTGAAACTCTGTACTCCTATGACCATCCTTCATTGATCCAACCTAGAGACAATTTTTTTTCAGAAAACGCGCTCTATTGAGAAAACATCGGAAAATTGTCATAACTTTGTTCATTTTGAAGATAGAACGGTGATTTATAGAGCCAGGTACGTAAAATTCAAAAATCTCTGAATTTACAAAAGTTGTGTTTATAAAATTATATGTTTTGAAAATGCGCTCCATTGATAATTGATTTTGAAACGGCTATTTGGTAAATTAGTGAGCTAGAAACATGAATTTGGAGTCAAAATGTGTAGATTGTTGTCAAATTGGAAGCGTATATTCATTCAATTAAAAAACTTTGAAAATAAGTTATTTATATTTATCAAAAATAAACGGTGCAAGTTTATCATTATTTCTCTTCCTTGTTCTTCTTTCCTATTCTCTTTTTCAACGACTTCAAAGTCCCGGTGACTGCTGTCTTGACACGATTTCCCAGGTTGTTTAATGGGGTCCAATCGATTTTCACTGCTTTTTCAATGGATGTTTTCATGGAATTGGTAGCTTCAGCGGCTTGTTTGGCATAATATTCTTTGACCAACTCATCATAATATTTACGAATATTGTAGTGCTCTATCAATTCCTCGTATGGCTGAAAAATAATCTGTCTCAAATTAAACTTTACAAAAACTACCATAGTCCTAAAATTCTTTACTGGATCCGGATTGAGAAGACGTTGAGCACAATAACTGATAAATTTGTATTTATCTATTTTTTGATCTTTGTCCTAAAATAATTTTTAAAAAACTATTGTTTGCGATATACAGAGACTTACCATGTTATTATACTTATTGTCGATTTCACCCACTGTGTTTGCAATATGAACGAAGAATAATCTTTCCGCGTATTGTATATGGTTTTCCTGGTGTTCTTCTAGTCTAGCAATCATCTCGGGTACAGTCTGAAAAAACGATAAAACACATTTTGTGAAGCTGCGTAAAACCACCATATCTCGGTTCTTTCAAAAGATATCAAAAAGTGGTCAACTGATAAATTATTTATTATAATTGCACCTCTATTTTCTCAGTTGATCACTTCTTGTTATCTTTTACAGGAAGTGAGATAAATTGGTTTAAAAATAATGTCTGTAAACTTACCTTCCCTATGTGATATTCTTTAGTTTCCATGATGGAAAGCTTACAAGGGAAGCCTTCCATATGTTACCCGGGGATTCTGATGAAACCTATAGGAAACGGTAGTACACAAGCTAACTAGAACAACCACAAAATTATAGCGGCCCGTTTGAAGGTCTGTTGAAATGACAGGGCATTTTATAATTTTTCGCGAGTTTGGAGTAGGTACCCTTCGAGCGACCATAACTTTTTTCATTTTTATGCTAGACTTTCAAACTTTTTTTTATTCAAAAGGTGAGAGATTGACACACATTTAAGTCAACTGCACCCAAGCTCCATCATCGAAAGGAAGTCCAGGAAAATAGAAAATGTGCAAATTTCGAGTACCAACGAATTCAAAAAACGCCAATTTTTGAAAAAACGTCTCCGGGGGACCATGTCTATCAGGTTTCTCAGGGCGAGTGACGTACATATACATGTTCAAATATAGGTCGAGCCTTTGAGTTACGAGACTTATTTCAATTTTTTTCAAAAAAATTTTGAAATTCATGTACCCCTATACATGCATTTTTGTTGAAAAAAAAAGTTTTGAAAAATTATAAGAATCAAATAAAAATATAAAGAAGCAACAAAATAATGTTCAAAAACACAAAAGAGAACTTTCGAAAATTGAAAAAAAATTTCAACAAAAATGCATGTATAGGGGTACATGAATTTCAAAATTTTTTTGAAAAAAATTGAAATAAGTCTCGTAACTCAAAGGCTCGACCTATATTTGAACATGTATATGTACGTCACTCGCCCTGAGAAACCTGATAGACATGGTCCCCCGGAGACGTTTTTTCAAAAATTGGCGTTTTTTGAATTCGTTGGTACTCGAAATTTGCACATTTTCTATTTTCCTGGACTTCCTTTCGATGATGGAGCTTGGGTGCAGTTGACTTAAATGTGTGTCAATCTCTCACCTTTTGAATAAAAAAAAGTTTGAAAGTCTAGCATAAA
The DNA here is from genome assembly GCA_027920645.1 of Caenorhabditis nigoni. Classification (NCBI taxonomy): domain Eukaryota; kingdom Metazoa; phylum Nematoda; class Chromadorea; order Rhabditida; family Rhabditidae; genus Caenorhabditis; species Caenorhabditis nigoni. The sequence goes on from CP115866.1 coordinate 14,915,081, forward strand.
AATGGAAAAAGTTATGGTCGCTCGAAGGGTACCTACTCCAAACTCGCGAAAAATTATAAAATGCCCTGTCATTTCAACAGACCTTCAAACGGGCCGCTATAATTTTGTGGTTGTTCTAGTTAGCTTGTGTACTACCGTTTCCTATAGGTTTCATCAGAATCCCCGGGTAACATACGGAAGGCTTCCCTTGTTAGTATCTTCTTCACGGAATTTGTAGCGCTCTATCAGTTCTTCGTATGGCTGAAAGCCAAAAGGCTCAATGAAAAAAATTACAAAACATTACCATATCCATATAATTTGTGACTCGAACCGGCGCGTCCAGTATCTGAGCGTATTCTCTCATCAGCTTGTAGCTATAATTTTGTTGATATTCGTTCTGAAAAAAGTTCTCAAAATTTGAAATATTTTGCGCTAAAAATTGCGCTTCTAGCTATACTAGAAGCCGAGATATACCCGTTTTACATAAATTATCAATAGAGCGCATTTTCAAATTTCTGAGGAAATTGTTTGCATTTCGAAGCGCTTTTAATTTCACGCATTTCGCTTTTAAAATCACTGTTTTAACTTGAAAATTAACAAAGTTAGGGCGATTTTCCTATTTTTCTCAATAGAGCGCGTTTTCTGAAAAATTTCAAATTCGCCTAAATATAGGCATGTTTATACTCATTTTAAAGCTCTCAACAAGACAAATCCGAAATTTGCATTTTCTCTTGTCAAAATATCTCTTTTAAAGCGTTTTTCATAAATTATCAATAGAGCGCATTTGCAATTTTTGACAAAACTGTTTTCATTTTGTAGCGCTTCAAGTTTTACGTCTCTAACTTCTGGAATCGCGGTTCTATCTTCAAAATGAACAAAGTTATGAAAATTTTCCTATTTTTCTCAATAGAGCGCATTTTCTTCAAAATAGTCAAAATCGTTTGAATATAGTCATGTTTATACTCATTTTGAAGCTCTCAACAAGACAAATTCAGAATTTTAGTTTGTTTTCAGTTTGAGCGTCTCCATAAAAAGTTACCAACCATTTTATGATGTCGCTTTTTGGTTTCCTTCACTTCCTGAGCCAAAACCTCAACTATTCGGGTTTTCCAGTATTGCCCAGAGTTTCTATCAAACTCCTCTAGTTCGGCAATTATTTCGGGGACTGTCTGAATACATAAAAAATGAAAAAGACGAATTGAAAACCAACCTTTCCCATATAATCTTGCTTGACTCCCATATTGTAATGTGTGGGATATGGACTATACAGATGAATAGATAGGAAATGAGGAACGGTTGGAGAGGGGTGTCCTTGGTGACCCCGATTTCGGTCATTCTTCCTTTGTACACCATCGGCCACCACCTTCTACCTTTTCATCATGACAACCAGAGAATATCACATTGGAAAGGTTAGTTTTCAGGCAGCACTTTTGAGCCAATTTATCTCAGTTCTTGTTACAGATAACAAAAAGTGATAAACTGATAAAATGTAGATTAATTCATAATAAATATTTTATCAGTTGATAACTTTTTGATAGCTTTTAAAAGAACTGAGATATATAGGCTTAAAGTTAAGGACCTTCAGTCGCCGCTAAAGCTGCTCGCTTAAAAGGGCGCCGCCGGAGTGTGCAGAGGGCGGCTAACTGTCGCGGCCAACTTTGAGCCAATTTATCTCAGTTCCTGTTACAGATAACAAAAAGTGGTCAACTGATAAAAAATAGAATAAATTATAATAAATATTTTATCAGTTGACCCCTTTTTGATATCTTTTAAAGGAACCGAGATATTTATCAATCTTCAGACTGTACCCGAAATGATTGCCGAACTAGAAAAAGGCGACGAGGAATTCAATTGGGAGAAGAATAAATATAGTTTTATTCATTTTCGAAACGTTGTACTCAAAATGGACAAGGAGTATGATGAAATGATAATTTTCAAGTTTCAAATTCACATTTATTTTTACAATTAGCCACAATTCAGGCCGAAGATCAAAAACTTGCCAACTACAAAAAAATCAGCGAAGCCCTTCAACAACTTTTCGATCCGGCTACACCTCTGAATTATAAGAATATGGTAATTTCTGTAACGTACAATTTTTTGGAGACAGGTTGTTTTTCAGCACCACGAACGATTGATAGAGATCTATAATCGCCAAAAATATTTTGATCTATGGTATACCGGACAAGCAGCTAAATCTGTCGATTCCAAGAAGACGTCCACTAAAAAAACATTGACAATCGATTGGACACCATTCCAGGATATGAGCAATCGTGTCAAGACAGCAGTCACCGGGACGTTGGAGTCGTTGAAAAAGAGAATCAGAAAGAAGAACAAGGAAGAAGATGAATAATAATATTCAACACATTTCACCCGCTTTCATATTGGCATTTTGACACCAAATTCATCTTTCTAGCTCAAAAACTCGCCAAGTTATGCTCATTTTACATGTATTATCAATAGAGCGCATTTGCAAAACAACTGATTTTTTGAACACAATTGTTATCATTTTGAAGACCTTTGAATTTTAAATTTTCTGTTTTTAAAATTACTCTTCTACCTTTGAAATGAATAAAGTTATGACGATTTTTCGATATTTTCTCAATGGAGCGCGTTTTATGAAAATTTTGAAATTTTCTAGAATACGGGCTTGTTTATACTCATTTTGAAGCTCTCAACAAGACAAATTCGAATTGCCAGTTTATTTTCGGTTTAAACGTCTGAGAGCGGCATATCTCATAAATTATCAATGGAGCGCATTCGTCAAAATTGTGTTTTTCCACAGAAATATTATATCATTTTTAAGCGCTTTAAATTTTACGTGTTTAGTTATTAAAATCACTTTTCTATCTTCAAAACGAATAAAGTTATGACACTTTTTCGATATTTTCTCAATAGAGCGCGTTTAATGAAATTTTTGAAAATCGTCTGAATATAGGCATGTTTATACTCATTTTGAAGCTCTCAACAAGACAAATTCGATTTGTTAGTTTATTTTTGATTTGAACTTCAGAGAGATTCATATCTCATAAATTATCAATGGAGCGCATTTGTGAAATTTTTGTTTTTCCACAGAAATATTATACCATTTTTAAGCGCTGAAAATGTTTCGTATTTAGCTATAAAAATTACTTTTCTATCTTTAAAATGAACAGAGTTATGACGAGTTTTTCTGTTATTATCAATAGAGCGCATTTTCTGCAAAACCTTCAAATTCGTTTGAATATAGGCATGTTTATACTCATTTTGAAGCTCTCAACAAGACAAATTCAAATTTCAGGATCAAAACACTCTAACTGTCTGTGTCTCTATCTCCTTAGCGACTCAGATTTTTTGAAGCTAAATTTAAAGTGACCTTATCTCAGTTCCTAAAAGAGATACTGCAATTTTGTCAATTAAGAAAATTCTCGAATTGAATTTTCACACATTTTATTAGTTAGTCACTTTTTGATACAAATTACAGGAAATGAGATAATTGAGGTTAAAATGTGTTCTTCTTTCCGATTCTCTTTTTCATTGACTCAAATAGTCCAGTGACTGCATTCTTAACACGATTTCCTATATCCTGGAATGGTTTCCAATCGATTTTCACTGTTTTTGTAGCGGATGTTTTCTTGGCATCGATAGATTCAGCTGCTTCTTTGCCATAATAAGATTCCCAGGAAGCCTCCATTTCTTTATAGTGATTGTAGCGCTGTATCAATTCTTCGTAGGGCTAAAAAAGATTTCTTAACGGAAATTGTAATTTACAGAAACTACCATAGTCTCAAAGTTTGTCAATGGAGCTGGATTGAGAAGATGTTGAAGGAAGAAGTTAATTGTTTCGTATTTTGCAGTCTTTTCATCTTCACTCTGAAATAAAAATAAAATTAATTAATTTTCTACGATTTTCTGTGACTTACCATTTCATCATAATTATCGGCAATTCCAACCACCAAATGTGCCACTTGAACGAAATCATATCTTTTCATGTTTTGTCTACAGTACTCCTTGTGTCCTTCTATTACAGAAATCATTTCGGGGACAGTCTGAAAGATGATACATATCTCGTTTCTTTTTGAAGATATCAAAAAGTAGCCAACTGATAATTTATTCATTATCATTCAATCTATATTTTATCAGTTGACCACTTTTTGTTATCTTTTACAGGAACTGAGATAAATTGGCTCAAAGTTGGCCGCCATGGGGAGCCGCAGCGGCGCCATTAAAGCGAGCACCTTCAGCGGCGACTGCAAGATGTTAACTTTAAGCCCATATATCTCAATTCTTTTGAAAGATATCCAAAAGTGGTCAACTGATAAATTATTCATTATAATTTAATCTATATTTTATCAGTTAATCACTTTTTGTTATCTGTAACAGGAACTGAGATAAATTGGATCAAAAATGGTATATGAAAACTAACCTTTCCTATGTGATATTCTTTGGTTTCCATAATAGCTTGAAATTAGAAAGTACTATAGAACGAATATATAAACGAATAGAAAAAAGGGGTCCGGCAAGACACCCTGCCTCCAGAATGACGTCATCTGACCTCTTCAGAGGGACCATGTCGGCAGAGATAGAGAATAGGGAACACCCTCTTCCCATTCTTTTCTATTCTTTGTTCGTCCCATCAATCTAGGCTCAATATCAACTAGTTTCATCATGACAACCAGAGAATATCATATAGGAAAGGTTAGTTTTAAGACAGCATTTTGAGCCAATTTATCTCAGTTCCCATGAGAGGTAACAAAAAGTAGTTAACTGATAAAATATAGATTAAATGATAATAAGTAATTTATCAGTTAACCACTTCTTAATATCTTTTGAAAGAACCGAGATATGTATTATTTTTCAGACTGTACCCGAAATGATTGCCAGACTTGAAGAACACGACGAAGATGTTAAATGGGACGCGAATAGAAGATGTTTCATACACATTTGGAATGCTGTTGTTGAAATTGACGATGACTATGATGAAATGGTAACTTTTAACGTTCAACTTTAGTCTTATGTTAGCCAATAAGAAAAAGTTATCAAGTGAATCACTTTTTGCAGGCCGAAGATCAAAAACTTGCGAACTACAAAATAATCAGTGAAGCCGTCCAAAAACTTCTCAACCCGTCTACTACTCCGAATTATAAGACTATGGTAATTTCTGTAACGTACTACTATTTTTGGATACAGATCGTTTTTCAGCCACACGAAAAGCTGATATTGCTCTATAAACAGCAAAAATATTTGGATGAGGCTCGGGATTTATGGCATGCCAAACAAGCAGCTAAATCTATCGATTCCAAGAAAACGTCAGCTAAAAAAATAGTAAAAATCGATTGGACACCATTCCAGGATATGGGAAATCGTGTCACGACAGCAGTCACCGGGATTTTGGAGTCAATAAAAAAGAGGATTGGAAAGAAGAACAAGGAAGATGATAAATATTAATATTCACCACACTTCACCCAATTTAATACTAACTTTTTGACACCAAATTCATGTTTCTAGCTCAAAAACTCATCAAGTTATACCCATTTTACATGTATTATCAATGGAGCGCATTTGCAAAACAACTGATTTTTTGAACATAATTGTTATCATTTTGAAGACCTTTAAATTTTACATTTCCTGTTTTTAAAATTACTCTCCTATCTTAGAAATGAATAAAGTTATGACGATTTTTCGATATTTTCTCAATGGAGCGCGTTTTTTGCAAAATTTTCAAAATCGTTTGAATATGGGCTTGTTTATACTTGTTTTGAAGCTCTCAGCAAGACAAATTCGAATTGTTAGTTTATTTTTGGTTTGAACGTCAGAGAGATTCATATCTCATAAATTATCAATGGAGCGCATTTGTGAAATTTTTGTTTTTCCACAGAATTATTTGTCCATTCTTTAACGCTTTTAATTTTACGTATCTAACTTTTAAAATCACTTTTCTATCTTTGAAATGAATAAAGTTATGACGATTTTTGGATTTTTTCTCAATAGAGCGCGTTTTCTTCAAATTTTGAAAATCGCTTGAATATAGGCTTGTTTATACTCATTTTGAAACTCTCAACAAGACAAATTCAAATTTCAGGATCAAAACACTTCAACTGTCTGTGTCTCTATCTTTCCAGCGAATATTTTCAGTTTCTCAGACCGAATTTCAAAACGGTTCTATCTCATTTGCTATAAAAGATACAAATTTTTTGTAAATTGACAAAATAATTAGCATAAAATTTCACACATTTTATTAGTTGAACACTTTTTGATACAAATTACAGAAAATGAGATAATTGAGGTCAAAAACTAAACAAATTAGTATTTGTCTTCCTTGTTCTTCTTTCCAATTCTTTTTTTCATTGTATCTAAAAGTCTAGTGACTGCTTTCTTGACACGGTTTCCAGCATCCTGAAATGGTGTCAAATTGATTTTCACTGTTTTTGTAGCAGATATTTTCTTGGCATCAATAGGTTCAGCTGCTTTTTTGGCTTTATGTTGTTCCCAGACATCATAATAATACATACGAGTATTGTAGTGCTCTATCAATTCTTCGTATGGCTGAAAAAAGATTTACAAAATAAAGAAAATTGCATTTTACAGAAACTGCCATAGTCCTAAAATTCTTCACTGGATTCGGTTTGAGAAGACGTTGGACACAATAACGGATTAATTTGTATTGCTCAGTTTCTTGGTCTTTATCCTGAAAAATATGAAATATAACATAATTTACGATATGCATAGACTTACCATTTCGTTATTCTTATAGTCGATTTCATCAATTGCGTTTGCAATTTGAACGAGGCAAAATTTTTTCGTCCAAAGTCTATGGTTCTCCTGGTGTCTTTCCAGTTCCGCAATCATTTCAGGTACAGTCTGAAAAATGATATAAGCGATTATAGCTAACCCTAACTTTGAGCCATCATATCTCCGCTCTTTCGAAAGATATCAAAAAGTGGTCAACTGATAAATTATTCAGTATAATTTAATCTTTATTTTATCAGTTAATCACTTTTTGTTATCTGTAACAGGAACTGAGATAAATTATCCTGAAAATTGCTGTCTGAAAACAGACCTTTCCGATGTGATACTCTTTGATTTCCATAATAGCCATAAATTAGAAAAAATGTAGAGCCATAGGATGAACAGAGAGGAAACGGCAAACGGCCTGTCTCCAGAATGACGTCATTTGACCTCTTCAGAGGGACCATTGGGGTCACCAGGGACACCCCCCTCAGACCGCTTCTTATTTCTCCCTATTCATCGATTGGTTCTATATCCTACGCTCTTCATTATGAAAGAAGCCAAGAAAGTATACATGGGAAAGGTTAGTTTTTATACTTCACTCAGTTTTGTCGAATTCCATACTTATCAACAGTACAGGACAGTTTTCACTTCTGACAGAGACTTCTGACCTTTCATTAAAAAACCCAAAACCGGACAGACGCTTCTTGCGTTTTATATATAAGAAAGATTGTTTCAGACAGTACCCGAAATGATAGCTGAACTAGAGAAGTTTGATAGGAACTTATCGCGATACTGGAAAAACCATCTATTCCATACTTTGGTTAAAGAAGTGCAGGAAACCAAGAAACGACATCATAAAATGGTTCGTAACTTTTTATGGAGACGCTCAAATCGAAAATAAACTGGAAATTTGAATTTGCCTTGTTGAGAGCTTCAAAATGAGTATAAACATGCCTATATTTAAGCGATTTTGACTATTTTGATGAAAACGCGCTCTAATGCGAAAAAATTGAAAAACTGTCATAACTTTGTTCATTTTAAAAATAGAAGAGTGGTTTAACAAGCTAAGCGCGTAAAATTTAAAGCGCTTCGAAATAAAAACAACTTTTGTCAAGAAATTGCAAACACGCTCTAATGATAATTTTTGTAAAACGCTTTAAAAGGGATATTTTGACAAGAGAAAATGCAAATTTCGGATTTGTCTCGTTGAGAGCTTCAAAATGAGTATAAACATGTCTACATTCTTATTGGAAACAATGCTACCCATTCTACATAGTTCCCCATTTTTGCCTACTATGTGTCAAAATTTCCAGAGCCAAAGGCAACGAATTGAAAGCTACAAATCGTTGAGATACTCCACTCAGCTACTTGCCACGCCGACTGATGTTACAAATTATAAGGATATGGTAATACTTTGTAAAATACCAATTTCTTCATTTAGATTTTTTTTTCAGCCATACGAAAAATTGATACAACTCTACAAAACTCATAAACAAGATACTAAAGAGCGAAAATCAGATAAATGCGAGTACCCGTGGGAACGAACGCCATCAGATTTCAGCATTAAGAAAACTTTCATCAACGTGTGCAATAATATGAGCAATCGTGTCAAGACAGCAGTCACCGGGACTTTGGAGTCAATGAAAAAGAGAATTGGGAAGAAGAGCAAGGAGGAAGAGAAATAATAATAAACTTGCACAATTTATTTTTGATAATTGCAATAAAATAACTTTCTAAAGTTTTTGAATTGAATACGTTTTACGAACAATGAAAACTTTTTGAATAACCCGATTTAAGCTGCTTTGACATTAAGATTTTGAAACATCAAGCATATTTCTAGCTCAAGCCCATTTTCAACAAATTATCGATGGAGCGCGTTTTCAACTTTTTTGCGAAAATTAGTACTGTTTTGAAGCGCTTCAAATTTCATGTATACCGCTTTTAAAATCACTGTTTTATCTTCAAAATGAACAAAGTTAAGACGATTTTAAAGTTTTTCTCATTAGAGCGCGTTTTCTGAAATCTTTCAAATTTGCCGGAATATAGGCTTGTTTATACTCTTTTTGAAGCTCTTAACAAGACAAATTCAAATTTTGCAAAATTTTCGTTTAAAAAACCATTTTTAAAGAATTTCACATCGATTATCAATAGAGCGCATTTGCAATTTTTCACCAAAACTGTTTTCAAATTGAAGCGCTTCAAATTTCATGTGTACCACTGTTAAAATCATTGTTTTATCTTCAAAATGAACAAAGTTAAGACGATTTTAAAGTTTTTCTCATTAGAGCGCGTTTTCTGAAATCTTTCACATTTGCCGGAATATAGGCTTGTTTATACTCTTTTTGAAGCTCTTAACAAGACAAATTCAAATTTTGCAAAATTTTCGTTTAAAAAACCATTTTTAAAGAATTTCACATCGATTATCAATAGAGCGCATTTGCAATTTTTCACCAAAACTGTTTTCAAATTGAAGCGCTTCAAATTTCATGTGTACCACTGTTAAAATCATTGTTTTATCTTCAAAATGAACAAAGTTAAGACGATTTTTTCCATTTTTTCTCATTAGAGCGCGTTTTCTGAAAATGCCCAAATTTTTCTAAATATAGGCTTGTTTATACTTTTTTTGAAGCTCTTGACAAGACAAATTCAAATTTTGCAAAATTTTCGTTTAAAACACCATTTTTAAAGAATTTCACATCGATTATCAATAGAGCGCATTTGCAATTTTTCACCAAAACTGTTTTCAAATTGAAGCGCTTCAAATTTCACGTATACCACTTCTAAAATCACTGTTTTATCTTCAAAATAAACAAAGTTAAGACGATTTTTCCATTTTTTCTCATTAGAGCGCGTTTTCTGAAAATGCCCAAATTTTTCTAAATATAGGCTTGTTTATACTTGTTTTGAAGCTCTTGACAAGACAAATTCAAATTTTGCAAAATTTTCGTTTAAAAAACCATTTTTAAAGAGTTTCACATCGATTATCAATAGAGCGCATTTGCAATTTTTCACCAAAACTGTTTTCAAATTAAAGCGCTTCAAATTTCACGTATACCACTTTTAAAATCATTGTTTTATCTTCAAAATGAACGAAGTTAAGACGATTTTTCCGTTTTTTCTCATTAGAGCGCGTTTTCTGAAATCTTTCAAATTTGCCGGAATATAGGCTTGTTTATACTCTTTTTGAAGCTCTTAACAAGACAAATTCAAATTTTGCAAAATTTTCGTTTAAAAAACCATTTTTAAAGAATTTCACATCGATTATCAATAGAGCGCATTTGCAATTTTTCACCAAAACTGTTTTCAAATTGAAGCGCTTCAAATTTCACGTATACCACTTTTAAAATCATTGTTTTATCTTCAAAATGAACAAAGTTAAGACGATTTTTCCATTTTTTCTCATTAGAGCGCGTTTTCTGAAAATGCCCAAATTTTTCTAAATATAGGCTTGTTTATACTTGTTTTGAAGCTCTTGACAAGACAAATTCAAATTCTCAGTTCCTAAAATAGATATCTGAATTTTGTAAAGTGACAAAATGGTTGATTCAAAATTTTACACATTTTATTAGTTGATCACTTTTTAATAAAAATTACAAGAAATCAGATAACTGAAGTTAAAAATTGTGCACATTATCTTCCTTATTCTTCTTCTTCTTTCCAGTTATCTTTTTCATGGACCCAATAATTCCATTGACTGCTGTCTCGACACGATTGCACACATTGATCAAAGTTTTCTCAAAACCTGATGGAGTCCATTCCCACGGGAATTCGCGCTCAAGTGATTTTCGCTCTTTGGCATTTTTATCGTGCCTACAGTAGCGCTTTTTCAATTCTTCGTATGGCTGAAAACCAAATGGCTAAATGAAAAAAAAAAATACAAAACATTACCATATCCTTATAATTTGTGACTCTAGGCGGCGCAGCGAGTTCCTGAGCATATTCCCTCATCAGTTTGTAGCTTTCAATTTTCTGACGCTGGTTCTGAAAAAATTTGAAAAGCTACACATTTTGACACCAAATTCATCATTCTTGCCTGAAAACGCACCGAGTTATATCCGTTTTACATAAATTATCAATAGAGCGCATTTTCAAATTGTTTGAAAAATTTTTACCATTTTGAAGTGCTTTCAATTTTACGTAGCTAACTTTTAAAATCACAGTTGTATTTTATAAATGAGCAAAGTTATGGCGATTTTTAGGTATTTTTCTCAATAGAGCGCATTTTCTGCAAAATTTTTAAATTTGTTTGAATATAGGCATGTTTATACTCATTTTGAAGCTCTAGACGTGACCAATTCAGATTTTGCAAAATTTTTGTTGAAAAACCATTTTTAAAGAATTTCACATAAATCATCAATAGAACACATTTGCAATTTTTCGACGAAATTGTTTTAATTTTGAAGCGCTCTGAATTTCACGTATTTGGCTTCTAAAACCACTGTTTTATCTTCAGAACGAACAAAGTTATGGCGATTTTTAGGTATTTTTCTCAATAGAGCGCATTTTCTGCAATATTTTCAAATTCGCTTGAATATAGCCATGCTTATACGCATTTTAAAGCTCTCAACGAGACAAATTCAAATTTTTGATTTGTTTCAAAATTGAGCGTCTCCATAAAAAAGTGCCAACCATTTTATGATTTGTTTTCTTGGTGTACTCCACTTCTTCAGCGAAAATCTCGAATAAATAGTTTTTCCAGTATCGCCCAAAGTTTCTATCAAACTTCTCTAGTTCGGCAATCATTTCGGGTACTGTCTGAAAATGTGGTACATAAAAATCCAAGCGAATTATAACAACCTACCTTTCCCATATATACTTTCTTGACTTCTTCCATAACGAAGAGCGTAGGATAGCAAGCCTATAGACTAAGATGAAGAGTGGTCGGAGAGGGGGAACGGGTGTTCTTGGTGAGCCCTATTTCTCCAGAATGACGTCATATGACCTCTTCGGAGGGACCATTGGGGTCACCAGGGACATCCCCCCCTCCCTCTCCGACCGCTTCTAATTCCTCTCTGTTCATCGATTGGCTCACTATCTTACGCTTTCCATTATGGAAGAAATCAAGCAAGTGTATATGGGAAAGGTAAGTTTTTATAATTTCCTCATTAATTCATTTTTACAAAAACCACTTTTTCAGACTGTACCCGCAATGATTGCCGAATTAGAGAGACATGAAAGTTACTTTGGACGATTCCGGAGAAACATTGTTTTCAAGATTTTTGCTAAACAAGTGAAGGAATCCAAAAAGCGACATCATAAAATGGTTAGTAAACTTTTATAGAGACGCTCAAATCGAAAAAAAACTGAAAATTCAAATTTTTCTCGTCGAGAGCTTCAAAATGAGTATAAACATGCCTATATTCGAACAAATTTCAGAATTTTCAGAAAACGCGCTCTATTGAGAAAAATCGAAAAAATGGTCATAACTTTGTTCATTTTAACGATAAAATTGTGACTTAAAGAGCTAAATACCTGAAAATTTAAAGCGCTTAAAAATGGTATAACATTTCTGTAGAAAACAAAGTTTCACAAATGCGCTCCATTGATAATTTGCGTAAAACGTAAAGTATAATACTTCAAAAATGATTTTTCGGCAAAAACTTGCAAAATTCGAATTTGCCTTGTTGAGAGCTTCAAAATGAGTATAAACATGCCTATATTCAAGCGGTTTGAAGAAAATGCGCTCTATTGAGAAAAATCTAAAAACCACCATAACTTTGTTCGTTTTTAAGATAGATGTATAATTTTGAAAACAGGAAAAGTAAAATTTGATAGGCTTCAAAATGATACTAATTTTCGCAAAATGTTGAAAATGCGCTCTATTGGTAATTCATGTAAAATGGGTATAACTGCAAGCTATTTCAAAATTTGACTGATTTTTGAAAAAAAAAAGTTTTTTTTCAGAACCAACGTCAACGAATCGAAGATTACGAACTTTTCCGAACTATTGCTTGTTTTCTCGCCTCGCCGCCTCACGTTACAAACTATAAGGATATGGTAATGTTCTGTGAAATACCGTATTTTTTATTAAACCAATTGGTTTCCAGTCATACGAAGAATTGGTAAAGCTCTACTGTAGTCACGAAAAAAGAGTCAAAGAGCGAAAATCGATGAGATGCGAGTACCCATGGGAACGGACGCCATCTGAGTTTCATATCAAGAAAACTTTCATCAACGTGTGCAATAATATGAGCAATCGTGTCAAGACAGCAGTCACCGGGACTTTGGAGTCAGTGAAAAAGAGAATTGGAAACAAGAACAAGGAAGAGAAACAATGATAAACTTGCACTATTTATTCTCGATAAAAGTTTTTGAAGTTTTTGAATTGAATACGTTTTACGAACAATGAAAACTTTATGAATAACCCGATTAAGCTGCTTTGACATTAAGATTTTGAAACATCAAGCATATTTCTAGCTCAAGCACATTTTCAACAAATTATCAATGGAGCGCGTTTTCAACTTTTTTTGCGAAGATTAGTACCATTTCGAAGCGCTTCAAATTTCACGTATATCGCTCTCAAAATCACTGTTTAGGCTTTAAAATGAACAAAGTTATGACGATTTTAAAGTTTTCTCATTAGAGCGCGTTTTCTGAAAATTTTTAAAATTGCATGAATATAGGCTTGTTTATACTCATTTTGAAGCTCTCACAAAGACAAATCCTAAATTTGCATTTTCTCTTGTCAAAATATCCATTTTAAAGCATCTTACAAAAATTATCAATAGAGCGCATTTGCGATTTTTCGACGAAATCTATTTTCATTTTGAAGCGCTTCAAATTTTACGTATACCGCTTTTAAAATCATTGTTTTATCTTCAAAATGAACAAAGTTATGACGCTTTTTTCGATTTTTCTCGATAGAGCGCGTTTTACTGAAAATTTTAAAATTTTTTTGATTATAGGCATGTTTATACTCATTTTGAAGCTCTTGACAAGACAAATTCAAATTTTTTAGTTTGTTCCCAATTTGAACGTTCCGGAAAGTATATTCAAAAGAAATTCGAAAAAAACTATATCAACTAAAAAATATCTCCTATCTCAGTTCCTAAAATAGATATCTAAATTTTGTAAATTGACAAAATGCTTGATTTGAAATTTCACACATTTTATTAGTTGAACACTTTTTGATACAAATTACAGGAAATGAGATAATTGAGTTTAAAGATTGTTCTTCTTCCCAATTATCTTTTTCATGAACCCAATAACTCCATTGACTGCTGTCTCGACACGATTGCACACATTGATCAAAGTTTTCTCGAAACCTGATGGAGTCCATTCCCACGGGAATTCGCGCTCAAGTGATTTTCGCTCTTTGGCATTTTTATCGTGCCTACAGTAGCGTTTTTTCAATTCTTCGTATGGCTGAAAACCAAATGGCTAAATGAAAAAAAAATTACAAAACATTACCATATCCTTATAATTTGTGACTCTTGGCGGCGCAGCGAGTTCCTGAGAATATTCCCTCATTAGTTTGTAGCTTTCAATTATTTGACGTTGGTTCTGAAAAAATTTGAAGCATTTTGTACCAAAAACCAAGGGCCTTACCTTGGCCTTACGGCAGAGCACAATGGTGCTCGAAGCACAAGAAGCAATCAGAAGAGATCAATGAGCTTACTGTAGACTGTAAATCGAATATCCTGGCGACATCTTCAGATGGAACACTTGGAGCCTATGATTTGAGTTTATTTAATTGTAAAGTTTTCAGAATCTCGGATTTCTAGATTTTTAGATTCAAGAATCTAGAACTCTAGAAATTGCGAAGTTTCCAAACATTTTGAGTCTTTGATTATTTCGATTGATTATTAGCTTTAACCCATCTGAAAACCTATAAAACTCGAAAAAATCAACGGAAAACGAGATTTTTCAAAAACTTGCTCGGGTGGCCTAGTGGGATTTTGGACAAATTTTCGAAAAATCAACACCCGGGTTCGATTCCACCTGACGTCAATATTTTTTTGATTTTGTTTAGAGCAAGAATTCGGGAATTTCAGATGGTTTTATGTTATATTAAGTCATTTTTAGGTTATTTCAGACCAGTTTCAGGCCATGTTTAGGCAATTCTGGGCCGATTTTCATGACGTGGAGCTATTTTGAATGCTTTTTACTGCAATTCTAGGGCGGGAACAACGATGCCGTCTACTCATCGATCAATGGTCGATCGTCAATCTCCTTCTCCATTTGAAGCGCCTGAGGCGCGGTAAACAGGCTGGTAGTAGAAAAATTTCATAAAAATTTAAAATCAGAAAAATCAGAAATAAATAAATAAATACCAGGTGAAGGGATGGAACTAAAACGTTTCAATTAATAGATTTTGTGATAACCTGGACCAAAAAGATAAGAATCTACAGAAAAAAATGACCTATTGCCCTAGATTTTTTGTGCATAAAAGGGGGCAGGGAAACAGGAGAAATCATAACCATGTCGATCGTAAAGTTCGGAGTACTTGCAACTGCGACCGCCGGAATCGCTACAACTTTTTGGCTCCAAAACCATCTCAGTGATTCCGAAACGATTTTGATTCAAGCAGCTACGGTGAGCTACATCATCGGTGTCGTCATAATGGTTCTGCCGTCATACGAATCTTGAACTTCTTATAAACTTCTAATAAATATGCTTGTCATTTTTTGGTAATTCAATTTTTGCACAATTGCAAGGAATCTTTTTCACTTTTTTTAGAATTCTAAAATCTTCTCAAGCTCTGAAAAAATCAGAGTTATTACTTTTGAACTAAAATGTGCACAATTTCATGCTTCACATTTTTGCAGTTTACAGTTTTTATAGTTACCATAGTTTTTGAGCTATGCTCCTTTAAAAAATGGGCACCTCTGTCAGCAAAGTAAGGGGAGGAGTGTGTGCACTTTAGAAGCGCATATCTTGAAAACTACAAAAGCTAGCAAAGATTTGTCAACTAACAAAATGTGCAAAATTTCATGATCTATAAATGTGTAGTTTTCAGTTTTTTGATAGCTGCTATAGATTTAAAGATATGCGCCTTTGTTTTTTTCAAAAACGCGGCGCTGAAGCGCTTGAAACTTTTTTCGAAGTCATATCTCAAGAACTACGGTAGCTGCTGAATTGAAATGTAATAAAAAAACAAAAATAACAATTTTGAAGAATATTTTTATTCGAGAGAAAAAAAAGTGGATGAACATCCATGCAGTGCTGTTTGCGTTTTTGGTTGGGTTGGGTTGTCTCCTTATCCGTCCAACTTGTATCCTGGCTTGGCCTTACGGCAGAGCACAATGGTGCTGGAAGCGCATGCTGGTCCACGAGCCGAAACCTCCTTTCCTTGGTTACCGTATCCGTAGGACTCGTTACGGACATCGACCTTGGCGAAGATTTGCTTGCCTCCAGCGACGTTGACGACTCCAACAGAGATGTCTCCCTTGTGGTTGTTGACGTGGACTGGGGGCCATTCCTTGTCTCCGCACTTGGCAGCCTCTGGGAATGGAATCCAACCGTAGTCGAATCCACGGACCGAGTCTGGAAGATGGACAAGGAGCTGGATGGATCCAACATTCTTGCAGTACTCGTTGTCGAACCAGGAGAAGTTGGCGGCGATCTGAAATGATGGCAAATTTACAATTTGGAAAAGCGCACAAAGTTACCAATATTTTTGTATAAAAATTGTGTTTCAAACTATTTTGGAACTTGAGATATGGAAGTTTGAAAAAAGTATTTTTCTAACAATTTCAAACTGCCATATCTCAAGTTCTAAATTATTCCAGAGTATAATTTTATACTGAAAATGTTGGAAATTTCACGAACAAGCTGTCTGTTGGTTGGCCAGGCATCTCCCTCACGAATATCCATCCGTTCGTCTCTCTCGACACGTGGAACTGGCTTCGGTGGTGGTGGAGCGGCACCGCAGACAGCGCATGGACAATGTGGTGGTCCTCCGACACAGTTACGAGTGATGATGTACATGTCGTTGAGCTGTGGTCCCAACTGCTTGATCACCTTTCCATTGAACGAGAACCACGCCTCCTCAGTCTTGTTGTCAACGTATCCGAGGAGGTTTCCTTCGGCACGCTTCCAGAAGATCGGGAACGAGTCTCCACAACGGACAAGTTGGTGCTTGTCGTCGAGCTTCTCAATACGGTCCTTGTACTCGATCCACTCGTACCAGAAACCTGAAAAAATTCTTGAGTTATTCAGTAGTTTTGGAAAAAATCCCATGTTTGGGGATGCAGAGAAGGGGTGCCCATTTTTCAAAAGCGCGTATCTCAAAAACTACAGTATCTATCAAGAAGTGGCAAACTACAAAAATGAAGAACATAAAATTTTGCAAATTTTATTAGTTTAAAAAAGTTTGCTAGCTATCTTGGTTTTTGAGATATGTACCTTTAAAGTGAGAGGGGTATATCCAGAAAGGGGGAGCGGGCGGGTTAATTTTGGATTTGCGTATCTCAAGAACAACAACATCTATCAAAAAGTAGCAAA
This sequence comes from Caenorhabditis nigoni, assembly GCA_027920645.1. Taxonomy (NCBI): domain Eukaryota; kingdom Metazoa; phylum Nematoda; class Chromadorea; order Rhabditida; family Rhabditidae; genus Caenorhabditis; species Caenorhabditis nigoni. The sequence continues at coordinate 14,932,214 of CP115866.1, forward strand.
CTACAAAAATAAAGAATATAAAAATTCCAACATATTGGTACAAAAATCGTGTTTCTAGCATTAATATAAATAGAGATATGGGAGTTTGAAAAAAGTTGAAAAACGCCTTTAGCTTGTCCTAACCTTTTCTTACTTATCCCCTACCTAGCGAACTTGCCCAACCCTTACCTCGATTGTTGTGATCTCCGAGGTACTGCAAGACCTGGATCTGTCCCTCCAACTGCTGCTTGGTGGTCAGTTCAGCCTCCTTGTATGGGAACGAGCACTCGACGACTCCTCCATTGTTCCACGAACGTCCATGGATCGGCTTTCCGTGTTTGTACCACAGAGCCACGTACATGTTCTGCTCGCCCATACACTTGACGGGACTCGGCGGGAACGGTGCTCCGATTGGCTGGAACGCCCATGTATCTTCTTTCGGCGGTCACTTGGATTGGTCGCTTTTGTCAGACACACAGAGAGAGCTGTGTATTTGAGGGGTACAAAAGTGAAGTAAAGGTTCTTCACCGGATTCGTGCCCTTTTTTAGTTCTTATCTGGTTTTGAGATCTTCGGGTGGTCCACGTGGTACCTTTTTTTTTTGGGAAATCGTGATTTTATAGAGGCTAATGTCACGTTAAAATTCTGAAAGTCAGGTTCATAAAATAAAATAAAAATTAAAAATTCTCTCTATGATACAGTAACGTGCACACTTTTCAAAGACGCATATCTCAAAAACTACGGTAGCTATCAAAAAATGTTAAACTGAAAAAATAAAAAACATGAAATTTACTATATTTTGTTACTAAAATGCAAATCCTCGCTATTTTAGAACTTGAGATATGAAAAGTCCAAAAAATTCAAAAAAATATTTTTTTTTCCTATTTTAATATTTTTTGTATCTCAAGTTCTACAATTGCTAGAAACATGATTTTCATATCAAAATAAAATAAATTTTGTGATCTTGATTTCTGTAATTTGTAGTATTTTAATAACTACAGTAGTTTTTGAGCTATGCGCCTTTAAAGTTACCATACGGGAAGAGGGGACACTTTAGCTCATTTTTTTGGAATCTGACCATTTGGCAACCGGACGTTCAAAAACCTGTCAATTGAACCTAAATTTTAACCCTATAATCCTAAAATTGGCTTCCAAAAGGAATGAGCGATTAGAGGGCTCTAATTATCCTCTAATTTTTTTTTGATTTTCGAAATCCCCAAAAATTTGAGCCACAATTTGAAGGGCTATAATCCGGAAATTGGTCCGAATATGTGCCCCAATCCTATAATGACTCTCAAGCTCCGCCCCTTCCCTCCCTTTGAACCGGGTAATTAGGTCCCTTCTCTGCGTCTCTCACTCTCTCCAATATCCTTTTTGCTCTCATTTATGAGCACCAATGAGCTCTATGATATTCTGACTGTCTTCTGTGTGACTGGCCTTTTTTTGTTTTTTTTTGAGAATTTAGATTAAAAGGTGAGTTTTTGAAAAGCTTATAATTTCAAAAAGACCCTATGTAATTTCAGAATATTGCTGAAAATGAAAAAAGACTCAGTTTATTTTTTGAAAATCGGCTAAAAAAATGAAGCGAACATTTAATCGGCTGGTCCATATGGCACAAGTAAGAATCTGAGAAATTGAAAACCAGTATCATATTTTTCAAATCTTCTATAGGTTGAACAGTGCCGTTTCTGACTACTCCAGTCGAGTCTGCCATGCCTGAAATCCTACGGAACTGAAAAATGGAGTTTTTCCTACTTATATTTTTAATACATTTATTTTATCCTGGAAGCACCAGTAAATCAAACTCATCAAACTAGATGTCTTCCCTTCTTGCCTAAAAACCAATTCCGATGGATCTCGTCTTGTCGTCGGCTTCGTCGATGGAACGATCGATCAAACGAAGTTCGATGAGAAAACTGAGCAGTTTGAGGAGATTTGGAGATTCAAAGTACGCGGAATAGTGATTTTGGTTTGAAAATTGACCGTTTTCCAGCATAAATCAGCTTTAAATTCGGGGGTTTTAGAGGGTTCTTTGCTCATTTTGAGCATTTATGGGTTACTGTACTTTCTAAAACTCGAGGTATCTCGAGTTATGGGGGTTTTAGTGGGTTCTAGGTTATTTTCAGTCAAAATTATCGATTTTTCAGACAAAATCGAGCATTCGAGGAGTGGAAATGGATGAAAGGCGGAGCCGAGTCTACGCGGTGACTCTGAATCGAGCACTTTGTGTTTTCGATATGGAAACTGGAAGGAGGTACAGTATACCTGAACTTTGAGCTGAATTATCTGGGTTACTGTCAGAGATATCGAAATTTCTTTAACTGATAAAATGTAGTTGATAATGAGGCAAAGATTTTACCAGTTGACGGATTTTTGAGATCTCCTTCAGTAACCCAAATAATGGAGCTCAAACACTGGACGGTCCAGAGAAGCGTGAGCGGCGGGCCGCTGGCGGCTACTCTGGCCTGTCCACTTGGAGCAATTTATCTCGGTTATTGTTAGAGATATGAAAATTCTGTCAACTGATAAAATATTCCTCACATTATCTGATACATTTTATTAGTTGGCAGCTTTTCTATATCTCCTACAGTAACCCAGATAATCAAGCTCAAACATCGGAGGGTGCAGAGAATCGTGAGCGGGCGGCTCCACATGACTATCCACTTTGAGCCAATTTATCGGGGTTACTGTAGAAGAATTCAAAATTTTGTCATTTGATTTTCAGATTATCAGCTATATTTCATCAGTTGAGAGATTTTTGATGTCTCCTACAGTAACCCAGATAAGTTAACTCAAATGCCGGGAGAGCGCAGAGAAGCTTTAGCGGCTCCTCATGGATGCCCCCTTTGAGCCCAATTTATCTGGGTTACTGTAAGAGATATCAAAAAGTAATCAACTGATAAAATGTTTATCATTTTATCAACAAAATTTTATCAGTTGACTAAATTTTGATATCTCCTACAGTAACCCAGATAATTGAGCTCAAACATCTGAAACTTGAGAGTCTCCTCACGGCTGTAACTTTTAACTCAATTTATCTGGGTTACTGTAAGAGATATCGAATTTTTGTCAACTAAAAAAATATTTCGGATAATATGATAAGCATTTTATCAGTTGACAGATTTCTGATATTTCCTACAGTAACCCAGATAATTGAGCTTACAGAAAGACACCTAAAAGCCCCCAAAATGTTCCAGAGCCCGTTGCATTCTGAAATGTCACTCATCGAAACCGATGACCCTTTGTACCCTCCCACCGACGGCTCTGAAATCTCAACAACTGGCGACAGAAGATGAATCTGGAGAAGTGAAGACGTGGAATCTGGATGCCGACGTGGCAATGATCCGGGAGTGGAAGGAACAATCAGAAGAGATCAATGAGCTTACTGTAGACTGTAAATCGAATATCCTGGCGACATCCTCTGATGGAACACTTGGAGCCTATGATTTGAGAAAGGCCAAGTTTAAGGTGAGGAAAATGTTTGGAATTAAAATTTTTTCAATTTCGGTTTTTCGGAATTTTCCTTTCAGAAACTCGATTTTCTGCCCATTTCAGCTCGTCAAGTCGTTTTTTATTGTAATTGGACAATTTTGCATTTTTTGTAAAAAAAAACTCCGAAAATTCAAAACAAATTTTTTTTCGAATTTTGAATTTTTCGAAAATTTCGTTCAGTATTCTTTTTTTCAGCCCATTCCAGCTCGTGATATCGATTTTTACCGCAATCGAATCGAAATGTGTATGTTGGTGGGGAGGATGGCTGCTTTGAAAGCTTATTGAACTCTGTATTGAATGTATTGAATCTGTATTGAATTTTGACATTTTCAGATTTTGAATTCTAGAATTTCAAGAATCTAGAGCACTTCTCGATTTTGAAGGTATCTTCCAGAATCTCATTTTACTTGAGAAAATCTGAAAATCCGAGAATTCAAAAATCTGGTAAATCTGAAAATCCAAAATTCCAGAAAATCCCAAAATTCTCAAATTCTAAGAATTTGAGGTTTCGATATTCGGAAAATTCTGAAATTTTCAGATTTTCCGTCGATTTTTGGTCATTTTCAGCAATTTTTGACCGATTTCAGCTCATTTTTGGTCGATTTTTAACCAAACTTCGAAAAATTTCAGCTTTTTAGGATATTAACAGTGATTTTCAGAATATTTCCAGTCATTTTTGGACCATCTTTTGCAAAATTGTCGATTTTTCAGCAATTTTGAGTCGATTTTTAGCCAAATTTCGATCATTTTTAGGCGATTAAAGCAATTTTTTTCGCTTTGTCATGAATTTTCAGCTATTTCCAGTCAAATTTGACCATTTTCAGCCAATTTCCTAGCTATTTTCAGCCGTTTTTTAGTATATTTTAAGTCTATTTTCACCCAAATTTCGATTATCATTTGAAATTCAAATTTTAAATTGAATTGATAATTGATAATACAAAAATACAGTAATACAGTAGGAAAATGAATGGGGGAATTCGGGGAATTTCAGTGGAGGGAAAAACAACAAAATTTAGGGATTTTTAGGACGAAAATTCGAAAAATAGGAGCTTTTTGAACAGAAAAAAGAGAAATTTTGTATTGGGGTGAAAAATCCGGAAAAAAAATATTAAAAAATTAATAAATTACTGTAGGAGATCCAAAAAAAAGGGGTTTATAATATATTTGGACAGGGGAGGGGATCGAAAAATCAAGAAAAATTGCTGAAAAATTGAGATTTTAGAGGGGAAAATAGCTTAAAAATCACTGTTTTTGACTGGAAAAATCCATTTTGAGTGATTTTTTCTGGAAAAAATCGATTTTTAGTGCATTTCCCTTAAAAATTTCAAAATTTAAAGCAATTTTTCCAGCAAAAAAAGGAGCAACAACAGTATTTAGAGGACATAATCGAGTTCATATCGAACATATTGATTGGTGGGCGTGTTTTCGATACGTGGATATCCGGCGATCAGTGCGTCGGCTGATCCCAAAATCAGATTGTTGAACACCTTCCAGACTTGGAGACAGTATTGCATTACCTGGAAATTTGGAAATTTTAGGGATTTTTAAGATTCTAAAGCTTTCAGGATCTCAGAATTCGGAAACTCTGATTTTCTAATTTTCCGATTTTTCACAATTTCGGCTTCTAGATGTTCAAAATTTTGAGATTTCTAAATCTGATTCTCTGAAAAGTGAGACTTTCGGTTTTTTATTTCTGATTTCTCAAAAACTCCTAAACATCTTGAGATTTTTAGTCTGGAAACTCCTGTTATTTTGAAAACCGAGAAAAATCTGAAAATTTCAGATTTTTTTTTGTCTATTTTCAGCTAATTTTCAGCCAAATATACACCACTTTTTCACCTAATTTACAGCGGATTTTCAGCGATTTTAAAAACTATTGTCAGCCATTTTTTGTCGATTTCTGGGTCATTTTCAGTCAATTTCTTGTCTATTTCCAGCCGTTTTTCCATTCTATTTTCAGTCAATTTCAGCCAAAATTCTACCTTTTTTGTGATCGATTTCAGCTGTTTTTCAGTGGACTCTAGCTATTTTTCGTATTTTCAATGTGATTTTTGACTGTTTTCAGCTATATTCCGCCTCTTTTTGACCGATTTCAACTCATTCGTATCTCGTTTTTAGCCGGGTTTCAGCCAAATTTCGAAAATTTCAGCTTTTTTAGTCTATTTCCAGTCTATTTTAAGTTAACCGATTTTCAGTCGATTTTCAGCCCATTTTTTTTATTTTTAGTAATTCTGGCTTTATTTTTAACTAAGTTTTGTTTTCTAAAGTGATTTTTTAAATCATTTTTAGCCATTTTCAACCAAATCTTGACTATGTTCTACCGATAAAATCCAATTTTTTGTCAATTTTCAGCAATTTCCAGTCAAATTTCTGGGTCATTTCCAGTCAATTTCCAGTCAATTTTGCCCAATTTCGAGAAAACCTCAGATAATTTAGCTGAAATTCGACTAAAAATGAGCTGAAAACGGTCTAAAAGAGGTCAACGTTTGGCTCAAAATGTACAGTTTTTGTTGGTTTCCAAAATCTCAAATTTGAAGAAAAAACCACTGAATATCGTTTTCCGTCTATTTTCAGTCATTTTTTACCTGTCTTGGTCGATTTTAGCTCATTTTTAGATACCGTAAAACCTGTATTAGAAGTGCCCCCACACCGTCAAGTTTGAGCCCAATTATCTCAGCTCCTACAAGAGATATCAAAAATGTGTCAACTGATAAAATGTATAAGATATTATGATAAGCAATTTATCAGCTGACACATTTTTGATATCTCTTATAGGAGCTGAGATAATCGACCTCAAACTTGACGATGTGCGGGCACTTCTAATACAGGTTTTACGGTAATTTGCAGCCGAATTTCGACAATTTTCAGTTCATTTTCAGCCATTGTCAAATATTAACAACCCTACCTTCGCCGACTTGTTATTCAATCTCCAGAGAATAGTACCACAAATCTGAGGGATATAAGCCTTGGCTCTTCTGCCCAAACTGGAACAAATCGTTCCGAAACCATCGAGCATCACAGAATCCTCCTGAGTTTGCTCCTGGAATGCGTAGAGGAGTCCATCGATGAGTTGCTCTTCGAGCCGAGCATCAATGTCTGTGGCTCCTTGCAACGCCACGATATTCTCAATCGTCTCCATGACCATTTTTCGGTATTGCTCATTCTCGTCCTTCAAATCGTCCACAATTCTCGCGATCATCTCCACACATCCGACTTTTTGAGCGATTTCGACAGTGGTATCCACCAGCTGTCGATAGTTTCTCCGATCCATTGCCATTCGTTGATTCCAGAAGGCTTTGAAGAAGCTTGGAAGCACCTGAAAATCCAATTTTATGCTATTTTAGGCGGTTTTTGAGGCTATTCTAGGCAAATTTTGAGCTATTCTAGGTCAAAATACATATATTCTATGCTAAATTAGGCCGATTAGGAGCATTTCTAGATCAAAATAATTCTCAAAATCCGTTCTTAAACCTTTAAAACCCTATAAAAACTCAAAAAATTAACGAAAATCAAGATTTTCAAAATTTTGCTCAGGTGGCCTAGTGCGATTTTGGACGAATTTTTGGAAAATCAACACCTGGGTTCAATTCCACTCGTTGGCAAATTTCTTAGAACTTTTTTTGCTTCTCTTAAAGCAAGAATTCGGGGGTTCTAGATGGTTCTAGACACATTTTGAGCATTTTTGGATTACTGTACTTTCTAAAACTACCATATCTCGAGCTTCAGTAATCCTACAGAATTGAAATTTGGATCATTCGACTCGGCTTGTCAAGAGCTTTCAAATGAGTATGATATTGACTAGTTTGGAATAATTTTTTGGGTTACTGTAGTTTTGGTTTTAGGCTATTTCAGGCAGTTTTTAGGCTAATCTAGGCCTATTTTAGGCAATTAAAACTCTGAAAAACAGTAGGGAAACTCCTGAAATGCGCCTCAAAACTTCTAAAACCCTATAAAAACTAAAAAAATTAATGAAAATCGGCATTTTTCAAAAAAGTTGCTCTGGTGGCCTAGTGGGATTTTGGGGCAAATTTTTGGAAAATCAACACCAGGGTTCGATTCCACTCGGTGGCAATTCCTTTTTGCTTTTGTTTAGAGCAATAATTTGGGAGTTCTAGATGGTTCTAGGCTATTTTAGGTCAATTTTCAGCAATTTCAGGCAGTTATTAGGATATTTTAGGCCCATATTAGGCCTTATTAGGCCATTTTGGGTCGATTTTCACTGTTTCTGTGTCAATTTAAGTCGATTTTCAGCTATTTTAGGCTATTCGATGCCAATTTTTACAAATTTTAAGTCGAAATTTTCAGAATATGTGCCTTTTTCAGTAATTTTTGGCCTATTTTCAGCTAATTTCAGCCAAATTCCTGGTCATTTCTCGCGTTTTGTCAGTGATTTTTTGTGGTCTATTTCAGACCATTTCCGCTCATTTTTAGTAAATTTTCGCTGGTTTTCAGACATTTTCAACCAAAATTAGGCCTATTTTCGGGTCATTTTTAGCTGATTTCAGAGAATTTTTGGGTCGTTTTCAGCCAACTTTCCATCCAAATGCTCACCTTAAAGGGTCCCAACGAGACTCTCATTCCCTCACACGCGAACACCCATCTCTGAATCAAATGCGGCGAGCATCAATGAGCAATGGAACGACTGCGTAGATGTAGTCTTTGGCCATTTCTCCAATGTATTCAAACATGGAACTCAGCGCTTTTAGCACTCCATTCTGGACGTTGATCTCTGGCACACGGTACTCGTTCATGATTGCTGGAAGCACTGTGAATGGGGCGCAGGTCTCAGAGACGATGGCGATGGCCACTGTGGTGCACACACGGAGTTGACGCTCTTGGACCTGGAAAAAGGCATAATTTAGGGTGAAATAGGGGGTTTTGAGGTCAAACATTGCAGTTTTAGTGTTCGAAAAATGCGATTTTCAGAACTTTCAGATCATTTTTTGGTTTTAAAATGATCCAAAAAATGACCAAAAATAATCCAAAAGGCCTGAAAACGGCCAAGAAATGATCCGAAATAGACATTTTTGAGTATTTTCAGCCGATTTCAGACCCTTTTGAACCATTTTAAGGTCATGTTTGGGCTATTTATAAGCTATTTTGAACAGTTTTAGATAATTTTCAGATCAGTCCCAAATACGAGTGGTAAACACCCCCTAATATATTTTGAAAACCAGGAACAAACGTAACCCTTATGTCATGTTCACCTACTGATATTTTCGAAAAGTTGAGAGAAAAAACAGGGTCTGGTTTCAGACTATTCTTAGACTACTTTCAGACGATTTCGGGCCATTTTGAACCATTCATTGGGCTTTTTGGACTACTTTCAGATCACTTTCAGGCCATTTTGATCCGATTTTGGATATTTTAATTTTTTGAATGATCTACAATCCCCGAAAAAAACATGAAATAGTCGAAAATGGTCTAAAACACGTTCAAAATTAGTCTGGAATAGCCTAAAATGACCTGAAAACAATCTTAAGGTTTGGACTATTTTCGTACCATTTCAGGCCATTTTGGGCTTATTTTGGGACATTTTGAATCATTTTTCGGCATTTTGAAGATTTCTTTCCAGTTTTTTAACACCTTTTATAGACCATTTCCAGCTAATTTCAGCCTATTTCGAGACCATGTTAGACCATTTTAGGCCGTTTCGGGCTATTTTCAGACAGTTTTCAGCCAGTTTCAGACCATTTTGGACTATTTTAATCATAAAAATGGCCATAAAATTGTTCAATTTTTTGTTTTTCGCTATTTTTAACTATTTCAAATTATAATAAGGCCATATTCAGGCTATTTCGGACACTTTTGGGCCATTTTAGGGTCATAGTGAACTCTTTTTAAGCCATTTTTGACTATTTGCAGACGATTTCGGGCGGTTTTGGACTACATTAGGGCCATTGTCAGACACATTTTCGACCTTTTTTGACTATTTTTTGGAGTATTTCTTGGCCATTTTAATCTCCCTTACCTTCAAATTATTGAGCAACGTGGCGAGCACATCATGCGGTCCAATCGCCTTGGCAATGAATCCAAACGTATTGATGGCAGCTCTTCTGATGGACTTCTTGTGAGCCTTGAGCAACTCCAACAACTCGAAACAGATTCTCATCCATTCTCTGGCCGAAACGAATTCCGATCCTCTGTCAGCGATGGCTCCAACCAGATCAATACAATTCTCCTGCACTTTTTCATGACGATTCTTGAGGATCGGAGTGAGTCTTGGCAGCAGATCCTTGCCGATTAGGTGGGCCGCTGTTGACTGACCTGAAAATAATTATCTTTTTAAAGCTTTTTCAAACCTTAAAAAGCATTTTTCAAGCTAGACCAACTGGAAAAAATCGATTTTTCGGGTAAAAAAGTAAAACGAATTTCGGGGCAAATTTTTACTCAATTTCTAGCCAAAAGTCTGGTTTTGGAGCATTTTTTAGGAATTTCAGATTTTCAAGTTTTCATTTTGGGAGAGTTGAAGAGGTTTTAATGGAAAACTGCTTTTCAAGACTCGAAAAATGCATTGGAACGTCCAAAATCTGATTTTTAGCATGAAAAACAATGCTTAGAGCTAAAAATCTGGTTTTCGGCGCATATGAATGGTTTTTTGAGTCTTGGAATGCAATTTTTGAGATCTTTCCACCTTTCCGAGCTCAAAATCTGATTTCGGAGGATTTTAGAGCTACTTTTTGGGCTTTTTAACCGATTTCCACTCACCAAAAGCGTCGGCACGATCCGGCGAGATCTGTCTTCGCATCGCTCGCTCGTGGTACTTCGATTGTCGCTGGTCTTCGTTCGAGTATCCGCGAATGGATCCGTGTCTTCTGAAGCCGCAGCCACTTCTTCGATGAATTTGTGGGGCTGGGCGTAGTTTGTAGCCTTCTTCTGGACTGTTGGCATCGAGTCTTCGTCCACATCGTCCTCTTCTCCAGTTCCAATCGAGTCCAGGTAGCCATCACGGCTCTCGCCTCGAACACTCCCATAGACGTCCTGGAAAATGGGTTTTTAGATGCGACAATCGCTTGAAAATGAAGTTTTGGGCCTAAAAATAGGTTCCGGGACCAATTTATGGTCAATTTCTAGCTAAAAATTAGGTTTTGGAGCATTTTAAAGGATTTTTTAGGCTCTTGGAGTCCAATTCTCAGAAAATTCAGATTATTTAAGCTTCGATTCGGGGAGTTTTGAAGGGGTTTAAATCGATTTCTGGGTGAAAAATCATGATTTTAAGCATTCCAGACTCAATTTTTGGTCAATTTCTAGCTAAAAATCTGGTTATGGAGCATTTTTAAGGACTTTTTAGGGTCTTGGAGAGCATTTTTCAAGCTAGATCAACTAAAAATTCCATATTTTTTGGGTAAAAATATGGATTTTAAATTAAAATTTTTAATCATTCCAGGGTCAATTTTCAGTCAATTTCTAGCTGAAAATCTGGTTTCGGAGCATTTTTAGGACCTTTTTAGGATCATTGAGAGCATTTTTCGAGCTAGATCAACTGGAAAAAATCAATTTTCAGGGTAGAGATATGGATTTTAAGCATTCCAGGGTCAATTTTCAGTCAATTTCTAGCTGAAAATCTGGTTTTGAAGCATTTTAGGGTTTTTTTAGGGTTTCGGAGAGCATTTCGCTTTTTTTTTGGCCTGAAACTCACTGTATCAAAATTTCCGGCTGCCCCAAACGCCACTTTATTCCCGTTGCCCTGGTTCTCATCGTTATCCTCGTCGGCGGCGGCACGCTGAGCAGCGGCACGTTTGCGGTTGAGCTCTTGAGCGTATGCCTCGCCGGAACGCGACATTTCTCGCTGAAAATTTGATGAAAATGTGTTGAAAATCGAGAAAATAAGTGAGAAAAGGAGAAAATTCGAGACAGAAACATGAAAAATCGAGAAAAAAGGCAAAACCCCATTTTCGGGTCAAAAACTAGCGAAAAGCTTCAATTTTTCACTCTTCTTGCATCAAAAATCACAGTTTAAACCATTTTTTCACTCTGGAAATTGAAAAAACTCAATTTGAAGCTAGAAAAGTGTTTAAAAACCACTAAAAAAGTGTCGGAAAACTAAATTCGAAACAAAAAACACGAGAAATGGGTCAACGAATCGCAAAAAAGCGCCAGTAGAATGTTGGCGCTTCTTTTTGCGGAAATTGGAGGGAAATTCAAATTTGAAGAAAATCGAGGAAAAAAAATAGAAGAAAAAGACAAATTTCAAAGAAAATTGAAATCAAAAAATTCAGAAAAATTTAAAAAAAAACTAGGTGAAGGGATGGAACTAAAAAACGTTTTAATTAAAATATTTTTATTTTGATAAACTGGAGCAAAAAGATAAGAATCTACAGAAAAAATGACCCAGTGCTCTAGATTTTGTGCATAAAAGGAGGGAGGGAAACAGTAGAAATCTTAATCATGGTTGATATAAACCAAACAATTGAAAAAGCTGGAGCCGAAGACGTTTTGGGTCGTCTAGACCGACACGAAGTCCAATTGCTGAGGGATCACTTCCGCAACGAGTTCGCAGAGAATCTGCCAGAACCAAGAAAGAAGAAGGAACAATTTTCAATTGAAACGGCTGGAAAGGAAAAGACAAAACGTTGGTCAAAAGTCAACGTTTGGGATATATTTTCGGTGAGCTGAAATGAATATGTTTTTTTAGAAATATTTATGTTTCAGTTCAACGCCATACGGTTCTCTATGCTCTTTGCTTCGGCAGGAGGAGCATGTGGAATTGCTGCTGCGTTGTCGTCAATGAGCAACATATTGCCCGTCACTTATTGGATCTCAATCGTCGGAATCGGAGCATTTTGTCTATCTGGTGTACTGATTTTTTCGGTGCATCTTATTAGAGGTGTCATCTGGTTATACAACCAAGTGAAAAAGTGTTTGCGACCACGCTGCTTTGGAGCCGGAGATGCAACCATTGAACATGGATCAGCGTCAGCGACGATTGACGATAGTTTTTTAGAAACTCACTTTTCTACAAAGGATGAGTACGCTGACAACAAGACTGAGGAAGCTTGGTTCTCGTTCAATGGAAAGGTGATCAAGCAGTTGGGACCACAGCTCAATGACATGTACATCATCACTCGTAACTGTGTCGGAGGACCACCACATTGTCCATGCGCTGTCTGCGGAGCCGCTCCACCACCACCGAAGCCAGTTCCACGTGTCGAAAGAGACGAATGGATGGATATCCGTGAGGGAGATGCCTGGCCAACCAACAGACAGCTTGTTCGTGCCTTGGACAAGTCTTTGGATACGTTGCCAGGAGTCGCTGCTGACCAGTATGTGGCTCTCTGGTACATGCAAGGAGAACCGGTGATGGGACGCGTCTGGAATGAGGGTGGAAAGGTGAGGCGTAGTTTTAAAAAACTAGGAGAGCTGGAAAAAAGTTTCCAATTACAAAAATGTAGTGTAAGACATTTCCAACATTTTCATATTGAAATTATACTCTGGGATAATTTAGAATTTGAGATATAGCAGTTTGGAATTGTTAGAAAAATACTTTTTTCAAACTTCCATATCTCAAGTTCCAAAAAAGTTTGAAACACAATTTTTCATTTCAGATCGCCGCCAACTTCTCCTGGTTCAACAACGAGTACTGCAAGAACGTTGGATCCATCCAGCTCCTTGTCCATCTCCCAGACTCGGTCCGTGGCTTCGACTACGGTTGGATTCCATTCCCAGAGGCTGCCAAGTTCGGAGACAAGGAATGGCACCCAGTCCACGTCAACAACCACAAGGGAGACATCTCTGTTGGAGTCGTCAACGTCGCTGGAGGCAAGCAAATCTTCGCCAAGGTCGATGTCCGTAACGAGTCCTACGGATACGGTAACCAAGGAAAGGAGGTTTCGGCTCGTGGACCAGCATGCGCTTCCAGCACCATTGTGCTCTGCCGTAAGGCCAAGCCAGGATACAAGTTGGACGGATAAGGAGACAACCCAACCCAACCAAAAACGCAAACAGCACTGCATGGATGTTCATCCACTTCTTTTTCTCTCGAATAAAGTTATTCTTCAAAATGTGTCTTGTTTCCGATTCTGTATCAATACACTGCTTCCAGAAACATTTTTGAGAGAGGACAAAAAAAATTAATAAAAAACCAACCACCCCCTTTTTTTCGTCTCCTTCTGATAGAAGAATGTCTCCTCCCCCTTTCTCTGCGCCTCTCTGTGTGTGCGCGCAATCAAATGTGGGCGCGCTCCCCCTTCCTTCTTGGCTCCATAACTCGCTCCAGGCTAGAGTTAGAGCTTTCAGATCTGTAGGATTCGCACCGCTTCGGGATACGGACGCTTTCATGGGTGGATAAACTTCATTCGCTCATAACTCGGTTCATTTTCATACTACAAACATCATCTTGGTACCATTCGAACCCTATTTTCAAGCTTAACACACTGGTCACTGAAACTAAACATGTTTTATGCTAGCCTAGAGAAGTTCGCCGAATACCGATGACACTGGCCGAGTTACGAACATCATTAATTTTAAAATTTACTGTCTTCCAAAACCAAATCTTTCCCAGGTATCGATCGGTGCAGCCACCCTAATAGATTGTTCTCCAATACACAAAACATGTTTTGATTTCAATTTTTCGTTTAGGGTCTCTTGTGGCAATCTTCATTTGGATCTTTTTGGATAAACAGTGTTACCCAGACCACAATTTCGCCCTACACTCAATGGCGCCATTTTCAAAGAACAATCTCAAAAACTGCCCAAGTTTTTTTTGGTAATCGAAAATGCATTGTTCATTATCAGTCATTTATGTACAGTAATCATTCAGATACATAGACCTTGGCGAAAAAGCGTCGTTCAGAACTTAAAGGGGGCCAGACACCAAAAAAAAACTTTTCCTGATACTTTGCCTAGAGCACCCCCATGAGGAGTTGAACTCATGACAGGCAGCTCAGAGGTACAGCGCCGCTACCGGCTGAGCTAGGAAATGAGGAACGGTCGGAGAGGGGGTGTCCTTGGTGACTCCGATTTCCATCATTCTTTCTTTGTACACCATTGGACACCACCTCCCTCTTCTTTTTGTTACTTCTCTATATTCATCTATTGGTAGGCACCGCAATGAAAAGGGGCGGGGCGACCAAATTTTTCTCCCCGCGGCACATTTCCATTTTTGAAGTCTTCTACCGGGCGTTAGAACCTCATTATTCTTAAGGTTAGAACTTGTCCTTAAGTAATCGACTGCGATAAATCCAATGAAATAATCAGTTTTTCAATAATTCCATTGTTTTGATTTGAAAACTTCGAAAAATAAGAGTCGGACTAACAAAATGGACTAAAAGTGTTGGATGGAAGTTCGTGCCATCAAATTTTTTGATGGATTCTGGTAGTTTATGAAATGGGGGATTGGATTTTGAAGTAAAATCAAAATTCTACTGACGCCCTTATGTCGCAATTTTCAGCCAAAGTTCCAGCCAAAATACAAAAAAAAATTCAGCGATGACCCCAACATTTTTTTGTATATTAGGATAAAACTAAGCCTTGTGCATACATCTGCCAATTTCCAAAAAGATTGGTAACTTTTCAGTAGTTTTAATACCCATCCGAAAATTCACAACTTTCAAAATTTTTGGTTTTTGGAAGTTTTGATGGTGATGCAGGTTCGTGCCACCGATTTTCTTTTTTCCATAAGAAAATACGCGAAATTTGACACCAAATACGATCTTAATTTAAAAATTCTACTGACGCCCTTTTACTGAAAATCGGCTGTTTCCTCATTTTTCATAGAGCAATTCGTTTAAAAAACATAAAGAAAGGAACAAAGCAAGGAGGCGGCAGGCAACGAACAGTCGCCCTTTCCTCTATCCCCTTTAGGGCTTGCACGAGGAGAGCAGCCGTGGCCGACTGGATAGTGGGCGTGCGCGTCGATCCGAAGGCGGCGGAGGTTCGGGTCCGTCAGGTGACTGTTAGCTTTTTCTTTAATTTCCTTCACGAATTTTCCGCGCCGCAGGGTTGCAAGCCTCTAAACCCCGCCCACTTTTCTGCGCACCGCAAAAAAATGAGGAGAAAGTCAGTACTTGGAGGTCGGGTACAAAAGTGTCTGTAACTCGGGATTGAATGAAGATTTTTCGCTGAAATTTTGGGAATGGACTTCTATAAGGTAGAAGAAGACAATCCAACAATAAACACTGGGAAAAATCTATTTTGAAAATTTTGTTGTGGTGCCTATCTATTGGTTCTATATTTTTGTCTAATTTCAGGCCATTATGACAACCAAAGAATACCACATCGGAAAGGTTAGTTTTCAGGCAGCACTTTTGAGCCAATTTTAAACGTTAAAGATAGAATGCGTCTTTCTTCTATCTCGTTTGAGTGGTTTTGATAGAATTGAATATAAACCCTTGTGTTTCTGGCCAGAATCTTTATTGATACGTCGGTATAACGAGACGGCTGCCCGGAGGCAAACGCTCGCGACCGATGCGAGGGTTAAGGCTGAATAGATAGGATTGTTACAACGACGAGATGGCAATCGGGGCAAACAATAGAAGGGGGAAAGGGCAATCATTTTTTATATCTTCAGACAATCCCCGAAATAATTGCCGAAATAGAGGATTTTGATAGAAACTCTGGGCAATACTGGAAAACCCGCATAGTCGAGGTTTTGGCGCAAGAAGTGAAGGAAACCAAGAAGCGACATCATAAAATGGTTGGTAACTTTTTATGGAGACGTTCAAATCAGAAACTAGCCAAAAATTCGAATTTGTCTTGTTGAGAGCTTCAAAATGAGTATAGACATGCCCATATTCAAGCGATTTGAAAAATTCGCAGAAAATGCGCTCTATTGAGAAAACATCGAAAAATCGTCATAACTTTGTCCATTTTGAAGATAGAAGAGTGGTTTAACAAGCTAGATACGTAAAATTCGAAGCGCTGCAAATTGAAAACAGTTTTCGTAAAAAATTGAAAATGCGCTCTAATGATAATTTCTGTATAACGCTTTAAAAGGGCTGCTTTGACAATAAAATATGAAATGTTTGGATTTGTCTCGTTGAGAGCTTCAAAATGAATGAGTATACAGGGTGGCCGATAAGTATAGGACGTTCTTTTGAGAGCTCCTTGGCACGGCGCCAAGAGATAATTTCGAAAATTTTTGAAAGGTATAGAAATTAGGGACCTTACATAAGTAGTAAATTATGACATTCGGTATTATTTTGTTTTCTGTTCGGAATTAGGACGACTTCTGCACGTCAACCCAGGATTGAGGCGTTGCGCAAGAGGGGGTGCATGCTTCGATGTTTCTAGGAAACTTGAAATTTCATCTTCAAGTGTCCGAAATGTATTTGAAATTATCCAAAAAGATGAAAGGGGCCTATTAAAGCCGAAACATAGGCCGTTATTCACTTTGAGCATTCGCCGGACTCGTGGGATCATCAAACGTCAAATTGAGCGAAAAAGTGGTTTTTGACGGTAGTATTGCAAGATACATGGTTCAAAAAATCGTCAAATAGGATTTCAACATTCGCAATTATCGTATCTACCGTAAACAATTCTTTTCTATCACATCCGGGGGCCGCAGTCTGGAAAAATGCAAAAAAACTTTTTTCACACCTCCACCTGCTCCGCTTGTCAGATGAGATGTGGGGTGACGTAGAGATTTTCACTGATCAAACTCTTCCGAACCGTCGTAATTAGAGACAATTGTTACCAAAAGATGAAAACAAATCTCTTGAACGTATTTCATCTTCAAACGCCCTTTCCATGGAAGTTTCATGGTTTGGAATGGAATCAAGGCAACCGTTACAACTTTTTTGATTTTCGTTGATTTAAGCATGAAAATCAGCTCGCAGATCTGCCAAAAGATAGTTTTGATGTATTATTTGTTGCCCTGATCCCCGCAGCACTTTACCGAACGTTTTTGGAGTGTTCAGTAAAACTGGGCACCGTCTTGTGGATCGAAATCCACAATTCTGGTTTTAGACGCTCATTTCCCTCGATACCTCGGCAAAGGTTTGAGGCCTGCTATCTCCACGGATTTCAATCCGATGGAATTTGATGTGTGAAGAATTTTGAAGAACAAGATCTCAGGAATCTCCTACAGGTTTTTGGACTTTCTGTGATGTGCATTTCAAAAGTTCTGGGGCGATATTGAAGCCAACTACCCTCGGCGCATAAGTAGAATAGGAAGGTAATTCTGCCACCACCAAAATTTTTGTCTTGGCATGCTGACTCTACTACAGCTGATGGCACCCTACTCTTTTGGAGTCGCCGTTTGCAAATTCGAAAAATGAGAAAAATCTAAATTTGAATTCCCTCTAAAACGTCTCCTACTGTCCAGTAGGGCGCGATTGCACAATTAACAAAATATCTTTCTTTTTTTTTTCGAAAGTTTCCTGAAAATAAAAAGAAGAAAACACAGTTTGTACAAGAGATAAATTTTTATTGAAAAAAAAAAGAAAATAATTTAAAATTCTGAATTTCCATTGAAGTTGAAGTAATTGGTAATATTAGTGTCTCCATGACACTGACGCAAGATGGAATCCGCAGATTGCTTTGGTGCTGCATACGACATCAGAAGATTCCGCAACATCGAAAGAAAATGCCTCAAACAGGTCGGGGATCTTCTTATCAAAAACCTTTTTGACTCTCTTGGTCTTTGATCCTAGTCGGGAGAGCATCATCTATAAAGATATTTTTTATTGAAAATGTAATATTTCAAATCAAATTTTCTTCTCACCTTCATTTCTTCCGAACGATCTGCGGACTTCAGAAACATAGTCCAATCAGAATAAAATGCCGTTTAGCTCGAGTCACGACGACATTGAGACGACGAATAATGAACAGAAATAAATAGAAGATATTCAGAAAAATAAACACACAGGCATCCGAAATCAGATGGTTGCCATTGGGTATAGAGTATATTCAGAAAAATAAAGGGGAGTCTCCATAGTGGCCATTCGGGTTTTCTGGAAACTCCCCGGAGGTCTCGAAAATCAGATGGAAACCATTGGTAGAGTATAATAGAATGAATTTCCTTAACAGAATTTTTCTTCACTTTTTTTTTTTTTTGAAGGCGGAGCTAGTAGGTAGAACGAAAAAATACACAAATCTTTTCTTGTCAAAGAAACAAAGAAATAAGAGAGAGAGTTACGATGAAATGCGATAGAAAGGTCGACCGCAAAGCGACAGGAGGTAGAGCATCTGTGGGGATCCTGAAGAAAAAATGTAATATTTCGTAATGAAAATTCAAATTTCGATTGTGACTTGGGCCGAATACGTAATGAGAACTGGAAAAAGAAACATACATATATATTTGAAAAAAGAGACTTACGTATGTAGTGAGAGTTGGATGACTGCTTGGCGAAGTATCTTTTGAGGTCCAGTATAAACCAGCACTGGACCATAGGTTAGAAGGGATTCATTGGTGATTGAGATTCTTTGATTTCTCCAATCTGGCACAATGACATTGAGAGATGTTTGGACATCCATCTGAATAGAAAATAGAAAAAACATGATTAGAAAAAAAGAGATTAAATAGGATTGAACCTATAGAGAAAAAAGTGACAAAAATGAAAATATATATGTTTATTATTTGAACGAATTATTCTCACCATCTATTCTATTCTTCTCTTCACGTCTTCGTGTATCTTCGATCTCGCGTCTACTCTTCTCTTCTTCCCACATTGCGTCTTCTTGTTCTCTTCTCTCCAAGTCCATTCTTCTCCGGTGGTCAGCCATAACTCTCCGAGCATCTTCTCCTTCACGACGCTTTGCTTCCCTCTCTCGACGTGGTGCTAGGGCATCTATCGATCCAAGAGTTGAGCTTTTCGCGTTGAGCGTCTTCTCTCTCTTCCCACGATTGCATACCTAAAGAAAATATTATTGATGATTGGAAAATATCAAAAAGATTTGGGGGTGAAATAACCCTAGACACACGAAACAAGTTTACATGATAATGATAATTTATTAGATACAATCTAAAAAGCACAAAATTGAGACAATATAAACATGGAAATGGAAAGAAACGGTTGATGTGAATGATATTTCGTTGATGAGGAGATCTGAAATACTTATGCACAATATCAGTTAGATGAAGAAGAAAAACTCACTATTTTTATTATATTTCGGCAGTCTTGAATATTCTCATGAACAGCACCATAGCTTCGTCTAATGCAATTCCCGATCCTGGACCATATGTATCAATTTTATCAATGAGAGTGTAACCATTAGCCATTTTGTACGTTTTGTGCTTAATCCAGAATCCGTCTGCGTTTTGATGACCAGGATGACACAGATTCAACCAATAATAAGTGTTTTCCAAGTCTCCTCCTGCTTTTTGAATCATTTTCCTGATGAAAATATCGAAAAGTCGTCCAATATTTCTGTCCAGGGTGGTGTTTTCGGGTAAGTGTTGTAGATTTTTGAAAATTAGCTTCCTTGGTTTCATAACCAAGGTTTCTGAAATTGTTCGAACCAAATCAGTTCCACCCACAATTTCTGCGTGCTTGTCGAAGAATTCAATTTCTTCTTCTGTCGGAAAAGAGTCTCCGATCAAATCGTCTGAAGAATGAACATTGTAGAAAGAATAGAAAAAATATTCCCACCGTTTTGCACGAGAGCAATATTATTTGCAGCCATCTTGTAGCTTGACAAATGATGAAAATGAAGTAAAACTTACGTTTAAAAAAAGGGGCTGAGACTGGCAGATCTTCGATGAGTCATACTTCTGTAAAGGGGGCGGAGCCACAAGGAAACGTAGTACAAACAACTATCCTCATAACTATCTTATGGATCCTGTAAAACCAATGTATCGAAATCCTGAGGACCAAGAACGTCTTTGCAATTGAATAAAATGAGAAATCGAGAGAAAAAAGAGAGCACTTGGAGTAAGGCATATGACACATCAGTGAAGTTTCTTTATCAAAAATTCCATATCTAATAGATTTTATATCTCAGTTTGTATATCTATCTGTGATTAATTTTTCAATCAACATTTTTTCAATCAACAATTTTTTATTCACTCAAAGAACAGAATTTAACAAGTACAGATCCAGCATCTTCCACAGAATTGGGCCAACAATTTCCGATTACCATCGATAGAGACGTTGTTGCGGCATGAACGGCAGAAGATCACCGAGTTGACTTTCAAATTACTGCAGACATTTTTCGCTGTAAAAATTAAATAACGAAATGAATAAAAATATTCTCTCACACTTTTTCGATAAAGTGTTATTTCTCTTCTTGGGGACCACTGGAGATTCCGGAGCATCCATGCGAATCATCTGCTTGCCGTTAAGACGTTTCATCGGGCGTTTTGGTGGAGCGATGTTTTCCTTGATGGCGTTGGGAGTCACTGGTGCAGGCGGTATTGGTTTCAATTCTGGAAAATAAGACATAATAGAATAGAATAAAACCATTTATACCTTCAGGTGCGACTGGAGAATAGTTTTTGAGATCCATTACTTGGTGGAAAGCAGTGGTTGGTGTTGGATCTGGTAGCATTTTCCAGAGTAAGAAAGTGTAGGAGCACGACGAATGAGAGCAAAATGACTGCTATTTTAAATAGAAAATGCAGAAGTTTTTGCAGGAAAACTAGTAGGAAGAATAGCAATGTGACAATTTTTTGTGCAATAACCAGAAGGAATTCAACTAGTGAAAATAGTAGATTTCTGGTGAAGAGAAAAATTATCAGAGCTTAGAAGTAGGTCACCTACTCGTACGATATTAAAATGAAGAATGAATACTCGTCTTCGTAGTTTCAAAAAGTGGGCGGAGCCTATTTGCAATACAATTTTATTGAAATCAAAAAGAATATTGTTTTTTGATAATCGGAACTTCATGGTCGTGGAATTGGAGAGCTCGTTGGCGATTCATATGAGTACGGCAAATGGTGTATATACCCAGGGCAAATAAACTTTTCCCGATCCAACGTTCTTGGCCTTTCTCAATGCATTGAACGCACGGTACTCGTAGCAAAGGTGGACAATCAATGGCCCTCTATCCGCGTAGACCAACACTGGATGAATAATAGAATCTACTTTTATTGTGACGGTCTTGGCCTTAGCGTCCATCCTGAAAAAATTGAAAAAGTTGTTGAAACACATAATAAAATTTACCAAACGTTTCGGAGCCCAAGCGGTACGTTGTCTAGCCTCAGTTGAATTTTTCTTTGGTTTCTTAGATGCCTTTCTCTGCTTTGGCTCCTTCTTCTCTTTGGGTACATTCGGTTCTTTTGGTTGCTCTGGCTGCTCAGCGTTCTTAGCTCCCTCAGTCTTCTTAGCTTTCGTTGGAAATGGTTGAAAAAATTATCGAAAACCACTCAAGAATGCAAGAAAGGGGGCGGAGTTTCAGGAGAAAGAAAACTCCCAATACATCTATTCCGCAAGTTCTATGATGAAGTTTCAATATGTATTGTCTGAAGAACAGAGAAAAAGGGAAGTGGTCCAGAAAAATAATATACCCATTGCAGGATGCACCGTTTTTCCCAAATCTTTCTCAAAATCCAAGTTGTTTGTGAAGCACGTCTATATTGTCACACTCACAAAAAATTTCATATTTCCATAGCATCTGAAAGTCGAGTTTATGTTAGATGATTTGCACTAATTTACACCCAACTGATGCAATTTATGATGACCCATATGGCTTGTAGAAATATATGAGACTTCGAATGACAATTGATTCCTCACATCTCTCCACATAACCCATTTCGCAGTAGGACATTCGTAGTAAATCCGTTTGAAAAGGGGCGGAGCCTAATCTGTGATAAATCCGTCTAAAAAAGTGGGCGGAGCCTAATCTGTGATGAATCCGTCTAAAAAAAGTGGGCGGAGCCTAATCTGTGAAGATTTCAAATATGAAGAGAAACCAATTCATTCTTTAATCTTGCGCAACGCAGATTGGTTACCATTTTTCACTATTGCTAATATGTTTTATTCCCAAGCTGTTAAAAAGCCCCCCTCTAAGGATTCACTCAATGAATCTCCAAAACACGCTGTTCGTCAAACTCGCGAGCAACTTTTCGAGAGAAAAATCCATCTCGGCCGTGAAGCCACACCACCACGCCAACCATCGCGCACCGAAGTAATGGAAAACTTCAATGAAAACGTCCCCCTTGCTACTAGCGCACCTACCACTACTCCGACCAAGAAGTCTCCGAAAGAGGCTATGCAGGGTAAGTCAGAGACTATATAGAAATTTTCATAGAAGAACTCAATTTTCATAGAAGAACTCAATTTTTCCAAAATACAGAGGAACATGTCCGACTTTTTTGTCTTTTTTAGTGTCACAGGAGATCATAATACCGAACGTCAAGAGGAGAAGATTGGCTAGATGTCAAGAAGACATCCAAAGAATTGAAAAAGAAGAAGAGAGGATCCGAGAGGAGAAGAGACGTCTCACCAAAGAAGAAGAGAGGCTGGCCGAGGAGAAGGGAAGAATCAGGGGCACAAAGGAATGTGAGTATATTTGATTCATTTCAGTATTTTTCAAAAAAAAAAAAACCTTAAGAATGAGAGAAAATTAATAAATAATTTTTTCTCAGCTCTTCTAATGAAACCAAACAAACCCATGAAGAAGTCGATGGAGAAAGACAGTGCACTACGAAAACAGAACATGGATGAGCTCAAAAAAAAGACCAACTCACAAGTTATTGCGATGTGTGATGATAAGAGGACGTCATTGGAGAGCCAAGTGACTGAACAGAAGATTTGGAAAAAAAGAAAAATGCTGGGTGGAGATGGAGAACCTGTAAAAAAGAGGAAAACGTTGCAATGTGAGTTGAAATATTGGCATATTTTTAGTATTGAAATGTTACAGATGGTGGTGGTAGTGACGTCTTCAAGAAGAATACCGAGTTTCCAACCAAAAAGGAGATGAAATTCTTCCAAAAATTCACAGAAATATCCACTGAGCCTCGTTTGAAGAGACAGAATGCTGCCTACGAAGCTCTTGAACCAATGAGGATCAAATTCAAGGGGGTTAACGCAATGACCAACACTTACAAGCTTCAGCATCATGTGGCTCGACTTATCGACATTTTCATTCGAAAAATGATCAAACAAGCCGATGGAAACTTGACAGACACAAAATATTGGATTAGGTCAGTTTCAAATCATACAGAAAAAACCAAAAATATATTATAGGTTGACCCATTCTGGATATGCCGAGAAGGATGGGTTTTATGTTAATCATAAAACTTATGCCAACGTCGATGGGGGTGTGATCGTCAATATGATTGCAGCCCAGATGCAATCCAACAAGGAACTTCGTCTGGACGAAAGTTTCGGAGTAGCAATGAACGTTTTCACAAACGCACCACCGCCAGCCATGATTGGTAGAGGCCCCAGAAAAATAGAGAAATTGAGAAATGATATTCTTGTGAGTTATAATCTTTGTTCAAAAAAAACCTTGAAATTCTTCAGAAAAAGAACTTTGGAATCAAAAACAACCGAGTCATTGGCTCAACACACTGTCTCCCCAAAGCCCTGGCTCTTGGAATGCTTCACTACGAGATGAGCACTGCACCCACAGCAGAAAAAAAGAAAGAATTGGAGACAAAACTACACACACTAACTAGATCTGATGTAAAAAATTAATGATTTTACTCAATTCAGCGTTTTTTTGCAGGCCAGTTTCGCTGCTCGTGAAATGAATCAGTTGGAAATGGCCCAAGATCTTCTGAGGGATGCAGGAATGGATGAGGATAAAGAAGAACACGGAAGAGGCGACTTGATAACATTGACCAAACACTTGAGCGATTACCAAATTTTCCTTTGGGAGGTTCAGGAGAATGAAATTGTGGCTACAGAACTAGAAAGGTTCAATGAAGATGGGAAGAAGTTCATTGGTCTCTTTTACCAAAATGGGCACTACGAGTTCGTCACTCACATTTTGGACCCCAAACCAGCCAGGTACTCATTCTTCGTACAATTCGTTCACAATCTTATTTTATAGATTCTGCTACAAATGCTCTACTTTTGCCGGAGATAATCATCAAAAAGAGTGCAAGGCTCGATGCAAGAGATGTGGATCGTTCGACTGTCAACCACGAAATGAGCGCATAAAATGTGACGTTTGTAATATTTGCTTCAAAAGTCAAAAGTGCTTCGACGCACACAAACTTACACCCAAAGCAGGAGCTCTATCTCACTGCGAGAAATATTTCTAGTGAGTTTATATTTCATAATATTTCTCTATTTTTTCGTTTCAGTTGCCAAGAGTGCCTGACATATGATAGAACCTCGAAATACAGAGGTGTACCACATGTATGTGGAGCCACCAGTTACTGTAATACATGTCGGGGAATGAAGAATATTGGACATGAATGCACTCACACTATACCCAGTATCGAAAAGAAAGAAAAATCAAAGGAGAAGCAAAAGAATTGGAAAGTGATTGTCTATGACGTAGAATGTGTAGTGGTCGAGAGTGGTAAATATAATGGTAACTTTGCAACTCCAAAAACGTCTACCAAGGAGTATTTTATAGGTTTTGTGGAGCGAGGACCAAAACACGAACCGAATCTTATTTGTGTACGTATGTTCTGCAATGAGTGTAGAGGAAGAGATGGCTGCCAACAATGTCGAGAGCCTTGGTACTACAGTTATCAGAATGGTCCACAAGATGAAATGGAAGAGGATTCATATCAGGATTCAAATGAAAATCAGGGACAGATAATCAGAGTCCAAAAACGCTATACACCTTTAGCACGTTTCGGAGAATTTCTTCTAAAGGACTCTCGAGCAAATGGTGCATACATCATTGCACACAACGGCGGACGGTGAGTAGTTGAGGGGTAATAAAGAAAAAATGGGTTTTTTTCAGTTATGACCACGTCTTAATGCTAGCTGAGCTCGACCGACAAGCAGGGATGCATGCTACTGAGCCGAAAGTAATTCTCAATGGGATGACCATCATCACTGGAGAGTTCAAATACAAGAAACAAAAACTCCACTTCCGAGATTCTATGCAGTTTTTGGCGATGGGTCTGGCAAAGATGCCCGAGGCATTCGAACTAACTGGAGAAGTCAAAGGATTTTTCCCACATCTCTACAACCACCCAGACAACTATGGACGGGTTTTGGATACCCTACCAGACAAGGAGTACTACGGCCCAGAGTTTATGAGACCGGAAGTGCGAGAGAAATTTGATGAATGGCATGCTGAATGCTATAGGGATGGGTTCAATCTTCATGAAGAGCTTTTGAAATACTGCCAATCGGACGTTCGCATACTGGCTCTCACGATGATTGCATTCATTGAGGTAAGAAAAGTTTGTAATTTAAATGTACTTTAATTGTGCATCAATTGTGTGGATTGTGCTCTAAATGTGCATCAATTGAGCGGATTGTGCTAACATTGTGTTTTCAGAAATGCGAACTCCTATTCAATGGATGGAACCCCATTATCCACGGGTGTACTCTTGCTTCGTACATATTTTTTGTATTGAAAAACGAGTACATAAAAGAAGGCGATGTGGGTTATATTCCTGAAAGTGGTTATGGAAGAGACAAAAACTCCATTCTGGCTTACAAATATCTTCAGTGGCTCGAGAAGAAGAACCCCTCTCTTAAGCTTCAGTATGGACTTAAAGGAGGAGAACACAAAATATCGGCCAATGGACACAACTACAGCGTTGACGGATACAACAAGGATACGAACGAAGTGTTTGAGGTACACGGATGTCTATGGCATGGATGTCCAAAGTGCAACACGATTCCGGAGAAAAAGACACCCCAGACCAATGGGTTGACGATCAAAGAATTGTACGACAGGACCAAGAGAAGAGAGAAAGACATTGAGGATGCTGGATACAAGTTAATTGTTGCTTGGGAGTGCGAAATTCGGGCGGAATTGGAGAAGGACGCTGAAATGCGTAAATTCTTCGAATTGGTAATCATTGAAACACAATACAAATCGAAAGCTAATTTCTTTCAGAACAAGTACACTCGACGCCTTTTACCAAGGGATGCACTATATGGAGGAAGGACTCAGGCATTCAGATCAATCACCGAGGCAGAAAATGATATACGTTTGGATTACTACGACTTTGTCAGTATGTATCCGTACCTCAACGCGGGCGGAACGGCGTATCCTAGAGGGAATCCCCAAGTTATTGTAGACAATCTACCGGATCCCAACCAACCGCTTACGAAGAGAGGCATCGTCTTTTGTGATGTTTTACCAGAGCCCTCGGCACCAATGGGTCTTCTTCCACAGAAAATCCACAAGAAATTAATGTTTGTACTTTGTCGCACTTGTGCGGAGAAACAGCGTGGACCATGTACACATCGAAAAGTATCGCAAAGATTCATCACGGGCGCTTGGCCAACTGACGAACTACAGAAGGCAATTTTCTCTGGCTACAAAGTGCTCAAGTACCATGAAATTTGGCATTGGCCAGATAGTCAATGGGTGACAGAAGGATTTTTCACTGACTACATTAAGCCACTCCTAACGTTGAAGCATCAAAGTTCGGGGTGGCCGAAGGAAAATATGAGCGACAAGGAAAAGAAAGAGTATGTGGATTGGATTTTGGAAAAGGATGGTGTTCAATTGGACC
Organism: Caenorhabditis nigoni; assembly: GCA_027920645.1. NCBI lineage: Eukaryota > Metazoa > Nematoda > Chromadorea > Rhabditida > Rhabditidae > Caenorhabditis > Caenorhabditis nigoni. The sequence goes on from CP115866.1 coordinate 14,959,169, forward strand.
CATCGAAGATTCAAAAGAACAAAGCAATGAGAAGTTTGACCAAGATCTTCCTCAACGCCGCATGGGGAAAATTTGCTCAGAATCCGTTGAAGTCAGAAACGATATTGATCCAGAAGTCTGATGCAAGGACACTTACCAATTTCTTTAACGATCCGAAATTCGAACCTATTTCTATGGTACCATTCGGAGAGGACAAGCTGTGGATCTCCAGGAAACCAAAAGATGAAGCTTTACGCACAACACCCTTCACAAATCTCGCCATAGCAGCCATCACCACATCTTCAGCAAGACTCCGATTGACAGAGGCAATCGAAAGAGTTGGAGTTGACAATATGATTTATTGTGGTGCGCACCACCTTTTTCGTTGCTATCTATATGTTTTGTTTTCCAGATACCGACTCACTAATCTTCAAGCGGCATAAAGATGAAGATCCACTTGGAGATTTGAAAGGCCAACAATTAGGATACTTGGTGAACGAAATTCCTAAAGGCTCAGAGCTGGTCGAAGTGGTGACGATGGCCCCAAAGGTCTATGGGTTGAAAGTGAAAAATTCGGACGGAACATTCACCGAATGTGTCAATGCAAAAGGAATGACAATGACAAGCGAAAACACAGGAATAATCACTTTTGATGCAATGAAAAAATCGGTAATTTTGAGAAAAAAGACACATGTATATATTTTTTCTTCACAATCAGATGAACGACTACATCAACGACGGATTTGCCAAACCACTTGAGGGAAAGATGTTGAGATTCAGGAGAGGAGACAACGCATTGGACGGCATTTGGACGTGCACTATGAAGAAAGAGCTGAATCCGAGGATGGACAAGGGACACTACGTCGACGGAGTATCCATCCCTTATGGCCAGTTACCCCGAGGCATACGACTAATTAATGATTATCCTTTCTAAATGATTATCCTTTCTAATAAATTTTAATACACAATTCGTTCTCATTTTTAAAAAACATACAGAAAATACCGAAATGTCATTTTTATCGCAATATAATCTCCAAGTATCGAAATATAATCTATGTACATGCACAGCGTTCGTTTTTCTACTGTTTCAAAAGCGCTTTGATGCAGGGCTGGGTGAGCAATTGGCTTTCGTGGAAAACGAATCGCAAACACACGCAATTCGTGAAAAAAGTGGGCGGAGCCAACGCACACACAAAGTATAGTGGCGCGCGGAACCCGGGAAGTGTCGGCCGCAATTCCCACCATTTCGTGTCGAGACCCATCGGAATAATTGCGTGTGCCTTTAATCTCGAAGTGCATAGCAAGCGCGGGAAATATGCAAAACGTGAAGGTTTTTTGCCCAACCTCGCCCACCCCTGCTTTGATGAGAACGCAGCCAAATTGATGACAGAGGATCAAACGTTCCTATGTCTCCTCGCCGATATCTCGTCTCTTCTCCGAAATACAATCTCTCGTTTTAGGGGAGAATGTTTTCTTTCTTGAAAATTTGAAAACTTTGCCCCGCCCCTCTTATCAATAGAGCGAGTTTGCAAAGGTGTGTGTGTACATATGTGCATGTGTGTGTGTGTGTGTGTGTGTGTGTGTGTGTGTGTGTGTGTGTGTGTGTGTGTGTGTGTGTGTGTGTGTGTGTGTGTGTGTGTGTGTGACGAACTCCTTCCCTATAGATTCCACAGATATCCAACACCCTTTCGAGAACCCTGATATCCTGGCTAGATCTTACCCCACCTATACTATAACTCCAAAAGAACTATACCGAAAAGGGTCGAATTTAGGATAACGAAGAAATTGATAAACAACAGTCTTGAGAGAAACTGTTTCCATCTTCTATCACATTATGAGAAAACATAATTACCTTTCCTTTTTCCCACAAAACAAAAACACTATCGACTTCAAACACTAGGCACAAGAGAAGAGAGAAGTGATGAGATGATCTTACATTGCAGAACTTGGATTTTGTCCCACGAACAATCAGCTAATTGTCAGATATACTCACAGCCCACCTGTAATAAGTCTACCCAAATTATAAAATAAGGTTCCCCATCTAAATTTGACTTGATCAGAGCAACTATTAAAACCACAAGATGTTCATTCTCCACTCTCACAGACTTTTTTTTATACACTCACATATTTTCTTCTATACACCCACAGACTTTCTTCTATAAGACCAAAATGCGCTTATTTGACGAAAAAATTTTTTTGATGAAAAAATGAAGATGATATGAAACATCCGAAATTTTTTTTTTCACACAATCATTTAACACATGTATGCTAGATTTGACACATTCTTTTATTTTGACACATTCTTTTATTTTGACACACAGTAATTTTATGAAACATCCTCTTTTTTGAAACCACCCTCTTTTTATTTGACACACAATTTTGATGACTGGACATGGGAGTAGAATGGGATGATAGAATTGACACACACATACACCACCTGACGTTTTTGACACCACCCCTCTTTTTGACACCACCCCTCATTTTGACAGAGCCTGTGTGTGTTTGGTGTCAAAAATAGTGGTAGTGGGGGTGTCAGTTTTTCCGCATCCCATTCTACTCCCATGTCCAGTCATCAAAATTGTGTGTCAAATAAAAAGAGGGTGGTTTCAAAAAAGAGGATGTTTCATAAAATTACTGTGTGTCAAAATAAAAGAATGTGTCAAAATAAAAGAATGTGTCAAATCTAGCATACATGTGTTAAATGATTGTGTGAAAAAAAAAATTTCGGATGTTTCATATCATCTTCATTTTTTCATCAAAAAAATTTTTTCGTCAAATAAGCGCATTTTGGTCTTATAGAAGAAAGTCTGTGGGTGTATAGAAGAAAATATGTGAGTGTATAAAAAAAAGTCTGTGAGAGTGGAGAATGAACATCTTGTGGTTTTAATAGTTGCTCTGATCAAGTCAAATTTAGATGGGGAACCTTATTTTATAATTTGGGTAGACTTATTACAGGTGGGCTGTGAGTATATCTGACAATTAGCTGATTGTTCGTGGGACAAAATCCAAATTCTGCAATGTAAGATCATCTCATCACTTCTCTCTTCTCTTGTGCCTAGTGTTTGAAGTCGATAGTGTTTTTGTTTTGTGGGAAAAAGGAAAGGTAATTATGTTTTCTCATAATGTGATAGAAGATGGAAACAGTTTCTCTCAAGACTGTTGTTTATCAATTTCTTCGTTATCCTAAATTCGACCCTTTTCGGTATAGTTCTTTTGGAGTTATAGTATAGGTGGGGTAAGATCTAGCCAGGATATCAGGGTTCTCGAAAGGGTGTTGGATATCTGTGGAATCTATAGGGAAGGAGTTCGTCACACACACACACACACACACACACACACACACACACACACACACACACACACACACACACACACACACACACACACACACACACACACACACACACACACACACACACACACACACACACACACACACACACACACACACACACACACACACACACACATGCACATATGTACACACACACCTTTGCAAACTCGCTCTATTGATAAGAGGGGCGGGGCAAAGTTTTCAAATTTTCAAGAAAGAAAACATTCTCCCCTAAAACGAGAGATTGTATTTCGGAGAAGAGACGAGATATCGGCGAGGAGACATAGGAACGTTTGATCCTCTGTCATCAATTTGGCTGCGTTCTCATCAAAGCAGGGGTGGGCGAGGTTGGGCAAAAAACCTTCACGTTTTGCATATTTCCCGCGCTTGCTATGCACTTCGAGATTAAAGGCACACGCAATTATTCCGATGGGTCTCGACACGAAATGGTGGGAATTGCGGCCGACACTTCCCGGGTTCCGCGCGCCACTATACTTTGTGTGTGCGTTGGCTCCGCCCACTTTTTTCACGAATTGCGTGTGTTTGCGATTCGTTTTCCACGAAAGCCAATTGCTCACCCAGCCCTGCATCAAAGCGCTTTTGAAACAGTAGAAAAACGAACGCTGTGCATGTACATAGATTATATTTCGATACTTGGAGATTATATTGCGATAAAAATGACATTTCGGTATTTTCTGTATGTTTTTTAAAAATGAGAACGAATTGTGTATTAAAATTTATTAGAAAGGATAATCATTTAGAAAGGATAATCATTAATTAGTCGTATGCCTCGGGGTAACTGGCCATAAGGGATGGATACTCCGTCGACGTAGTGTCCCTTGTCCATCCTCGGATTCAGCTCTTTCTTCATAGTGCACGTCCAAATGCCGTCCAATGCGTTGTCTCCTCTCCTGAATCTCAACATCTTTCCCTCAAGTGGTTTGGCAAATCCGTCGTTGATGTAGTCGTTCATCTGATTGTGAAGAAAAAATATATACATGTGTCTTTTTTCTCAAAATTACCGATTTTTTCATTGCATCAAAAGTGATTATTCCTGTGTTTTCGCTTGTCATTGTCATTCCTTTTGCATTGACACATTCGGTGAATGTTCCGTCCGAATTTTTCACTTTCAACCCATAGACCTTTGGGGCCATCGTCACCACTTCGACCAGCTCTGAGCCTTTAGGAATTTCGTTCACCAAGTATCCTAATTGTTGGCCTTTCAAATCTCCAAGTGGATCTTCATCTTTATGCCGCTTGAAGATTAGTGAGTCGGTATCTGGAAAACAAAACATATAGATAGCAACGAAAAAGGTGGTGCGCACCACAATAAATCATATTGTCAACTCCAACTCTTTCGATTGCCTCTGTCAATCGGAGTCTTGCTGAAGATGTGGTGATGGCTGCTATGGCGAGATTTGTGAAGGGTGTTGTGCGTAAAGCTTCATCTTTTGGTTTCCTGGAGATCCACAGCTTGTCCTCTCCGAATGGTACCATAGAAATAGGTTCGAATTTCGGATCGTTAAAGAAATTGGTAAGTGTCCTTGCATCAGACTTCTGGATCAATATCGTTTCTGACTTCAACGGATTCTGAGCAAATTTTCCCCATGCGGCGTTGAGGAAGATCTTGGTCAAACTTCTCATTGCTTTGTTCTTTTGAATCTTCGATGGGTCCAATTGAACACCATCCTTTTCCAAAATCCAATCCACATACTCTTTCTTTTCCTTGTCGCTCATATTTTCCTTCGGCCACCCCGAACTTTGATGCTTCAACGTTAGGAGTGGCTTAATGTAGTCAGTGAAAAATCCTTCTGTCACCCATTGACTATCTGGCCAATGCCAAATTTCATGGTACTTGAGCACTTTGTAGCCAGAGAAAATTGCCTTCTGTAGTTCGTCAGTTGGCCAAGCGCCCGTGATGAATCTTTGCGATACTTTTCGATGTGTACATGGTCCACGCTGTTTCTCCGCACAAGTGCGACAAAGTACAAACATTAATTTCTTGTGGATTTTCTGTGGAAGAAGACCCATTGGTGCCGAGGGCTCTGGTAAAACATCACAAAAGACGATGCCTCTCTTCGTAAGCGGTTGGTTGGGATCCGGTAGATTGTCTACAATAACTTGGGGATTCCCTCTAGGATACGCCGTTCCGCCCGCGTTGAGGTACGGATACATACTGACAAAGTCGTAGTAATCCAAACGTATATCATTTTCTGCCTCGGTGATTGATCTGAATGCCTGAGTCCTTCCTCCATATAGTGCATCCCTTGGTAAAAGGCGTCGAGTGTACTTGTTCTGAAAGAAATTAGCTTTCGATTTGTATTGTGTTTCAATGATTACCAATTCGAAGAATTTACGCATTTCAGCGTCCTTCTCCAATTCCGCCCGAATTTCGCACTCCCAAGCAACAATTAACTTGTATCCAGCATCCTCAATGTCTTTCTCTCTTCTCTTGGTCCTGTCGTACAATTCTTTGATCGTCAACCCATTGGTCTGGGGTGTCTTTTTCTCCGGAATCGTGTTGCACTTTGGACATCCATGCCATAGACATCCGTGTACCTCAAACACTTCGTTCGTATCCTTGTTGTATCCGTCAACGCTGTAGTTGTGTCCATTGGCCGATATTTTGTGTTCTCCTCCTTTAAGTCCATACTGAAGCTTAAGAGAGGGGTTCTTCTTCTCGAGCCACTGAAGATATTTGTAAGCCAGAATGGAGTTTTTGTCTCTTCCATAACCACTTTCAGGAATATAACCCACATCGCCTTCTTTTATGTACTCGTTTTTCAATACAAAAAATATGTACGAAGCAAGAGTACACCCGTGGATAATGGGGTTCCATCCATTGAATAGGAGTTCGCATTTCTGAAAACACAATGTTAGCACAATCCGCTCAATTGATGCACATTTAGAGCACAATCCACACAATTGATGCACAATTAAAGTACATTTAAATTACAAACTTTTCTTACCTCAATGAATGCAATCATCGTGAGAGCCAGTATGCGAACGTCCGATTGGCAGTATTTCAAAAGCTCTTCATGAAGATTGAACCCATCCCTATAGCATTCAGCATGCCATTCATCAAATTTCTCTCGCACTTCCGGTCTCATAAACTCTGGGCCGTAGTACTCCTTGTCTGGTAGGGTATCCAAAACCCGTCCATAGTTGTCTGGGTGGTTGTAGAGATGTGGGAAAAATCCTTTGACTTCTCCAGTTAGTTCGAATGCCTCGGGCATCTTTGCCAGACCCATCGCCAAAAACTGCATAGAATCTCGGAAGTGGAGTTTTTGTTTCTTGTATTTGAACTCTCCAGTGATGATGGTCATCCCATTGAGAATTACTTTCGGCTCAGTAGCATGCATCCCTGCTTGTCGGTCGAGCTCAGCTAGCATTAAGACGTGGTCATAACTGAAAAAAACCCATTTTTTCTTTATTACCCCTCAACTACTCACCGTCCGCCGTTGTGTGCAATGATGTATGCACCATTTGCTCGAGAGTCCTTTAGAAGAAATTCTCCGAAACGTGCTAAAGGTGTATAGCGTTTTTGGACTCTGATTATCTGTCCCTGATTTTCATTTGAATCCTGATATGAATCCTCTTCCATTTCATCTTGTGGACCATTCTGATAACTGTAGTACCAAGGCTCTCGACATTGTTGGCAGCCATCTCTTCCTCTACACTCATTGCAGAACATACGTACACAAATAAGATTCGGTTCGTGTTTTGGTCCTCGCTCCACAAAACCTATAAAATACTCCTTGGTAGACGTTTTTGGAGTTGCAAAGTTACCATTATATTTACCACTCTCGACCACTACACATTCTACGTCATAGACAATCACTTTCCAATTCTTTTGCTTCTCCTTTGATTTTTCTTTCTTTTCGATACTGGGTATAGTGTGAGTGCATTCATGTCCAATATTCTTCATTCCCCGACATGTATTACAGTAACTGGTGGCTCCACATACATGTGGTACACCTCTGTATTTCGAGGTTCTATCATATGTCAGGCACTCTTGGCAACTGAAACGAAAAAATAGAGAAATATTATGAAATATAAACTCACTAGAAATATTTCTCGCAGTGAGATAGAGCTCCTGCTTTGGGTGTAAGTTTGTGTGCGTCGAAGCACTTTTGACTTTTGAAGCAAATATTACAAACGTCACATTTTATGCGCTCATTTCGTGGTTGACAGTCGAACGATCCACATCTCTTGCATCGAGCCTTGCACTCTTTTTGATGATTATCTCCGGCAAAAGTAGAGCATTTGTAGCAGAATCTATAAAATAAGATTGTGAACGAATTGTACGAAGAATGAGTACCTGGCTGGTTTGGGGTCCAAAATGTGAGTGACGAACTCGTAGTGCCCATTTTGGTAAAAGAGACCAATGAACTTCTTCCCATCTTCATTGAACCTTTCTAGTTCTGTAGCCACAATTTCATTCTCCTGAACCTCCCAAAGGAAAATTTGGTAATCGCTCAAGTGTTTGGTCAATGTTATCAAGTCGCCTCTTCCGTGTTCTTCTTTATCCTCATCCATTCCTGCATCCCTCAGAAGATCTTGGGCCATTTCCAACTGATTCATTTCACGAGCAGCGAAACTGGCCTGCAAAAAAACGCTGAATTGAGTAAAATCATTAATTTTTTACATCAGATCTAGTTAGTGTGTGTAGTTTTGTCTCCAATTCTTTCTTTTTTTCTGCTGTGGGTGCAGTGCTCATCTCGTAGTGAAGCATTCCAAGAGCCAGGGCTTTGGGGAGACAGTGTGTTGAGCCAATGACTCGGTTGTTTTTGATTCCAAAGTTCTTTTTCTGAAGAATTTCAAGGTTTTTTTTGAACAAAGATTATAACTCACAAGAATATCATTTCTCAATTTCTCTATTTTTCTGGGGCCTCTACCAATCATGGCTGGCGGTGGTGCGTTTGTGAAAACGTTCATTGCTACTCCGAAACTTTCGTCCAGACGAAGTTCCTTGTTGGATTGCATCTGGGCTGCAATCATATTGACGATCACACCCCCATCGACGTTGGCATAAGTTTTATGATTAACATAAAACCCATCCTTCTCGGCATATCCAGAATGGGTCAACCTATAATATATTTTTGGTTTTTTCTGTATGATTTGAAACTGACCTAATCCAATATTTTGTGTCTGTCAAGTTTCCATCGGCTTGTTTGATCATTTTTCGAATGAAAATGTCGATAAGTCGAGCCACATGATGCTGAAGCTTGTAAGTGTTGGTCATTGCGTTAACCCCCTTGAATTTGATCCTCATTGGTTCAAGAGCTTCGTAGGCAGCATTCTGTCTCTTCAAACGAGGCTCAGTGGATATTTCTGTGAATTTTTGGAAGAATTTCATCTCCTTTTTGGTTGGAAACTCGGTATTCTTCTTGAAGACGTCACTACCACCACCATCTGTAACATTTCAATACTAAAAATATGCCAATATTTCAACTCACATTGCAACGTTTTCCTCTTTTTTACAGGTTCTCCATCTCCACCCAGCATTTTTCTTTTTTCCAAATCTTCTGTTCAGTCACTTGGCTCTCCAATGACGTCCTCTTATCATCACACATCGCAATAACTTGTGAGTTGGTCTTTTTTTTGAGCTCATCCATGTTCTGTTTTCGTAGTGCACTGTCTTTCTCCATCGACTTCTTCATGGGTTTGTTTGGTTTCATTAGAAGAGCTGAGAAAAAATTATTTATTAATTTTCTCTCATTCTTAAGGTTTTTTTTTTTTGAAAAATACTGAAATGAATCAAATATACTCACATTCCTTTGTGCCCCTGATTCTTCCCTTCTCCTCGGCCAGCCTCTCTTCTTCTTTGGTGAGACGTCTCTTCTCCTCTCGGATCCTCTCTTCTTCTTTTTCAATTCTTTGGATGTCTTCTTGACATCTAGCCAATCTTCTCCTCTTGACGTTCGGTATTATGATCTCCTGTGACACTAAAAAAGACAAAAAAGTCGGACATGTTCCTCTGTATTTTGGAAAAATTGAGTTCTTCTATGAAAATTGAGTTCTTCTATGAAAATTTCTATATAGTCTCTGACTTACCCTGCATAGCCTCTTTCGGAGACTTCTTGGTCGGAGTAGTGGTAGGTGCGCTAGTAGCAAGGGGGACGTTTTCATTGAAGTTTTCCATTACTTCGGTGCGCGATGGTTGGCGTGGTGGTGTGGCTTCACGGCCGAGATGGATTTTTCTCTCGAAAAGTTGCTCGCGAGTTTGACGAACAGCGTGTTTTGGAGATTCATTGAGTGAATCCTTAGAGGGGGGCTTTTTAACAGCTTGGGAATAAAACATATTAGCAATAGTGAAAAATGGTAACCAATCTGCGTTGCGCAAGATTAAAGAATGAATTGGTTTCTCTTCATATTTGAAATCTTCACAGATTAGGCTCCGCCCACTTTTTTTAGACGGATTCATCACAGATTAGGCTCCGCCCACTTTTTTAGACGGATTTATCACAGATTAGGCTCCGCCCCTTTTCAAACGGATTTACTACGAATGTCCTACTGCGAAATGGGTTATGTGGAGAGATGTGAGGAATCAATTGTCATTCGAAGTCTCATATATTTCTACAAGCCATATGGGTCATCATAAATTGCATCAGTTGGGTGTAAATTAGTGCAAATCATCTAACATAAACTCGACTTTCAGATGCTATGGAAATATGAAATTTTTTGTGAGTGTGACAATATAGACGTGCTTCACAAACAACTTGGATTTTGAGAAAGATTTGGGAAAAACGGTGCATCCTGCAATGGGTATATTATTTTTCTGGACCACTTCCCTTTTTCTCTGTTCTTCAGACAATACATATTGAAACTTCATCATAGAACTTGCGGAATAGATGTATTGGGAGTTTTCTTTCTCCTGAAACTCCGCCCCCTTTCTTGCATTCTTGAGTGGTTTTCGATAATTTTTTCAACCATTTCCAACGAAAGCTAAGAAGACTGAGGGAGCTAAGAACGCTGAGCAGCCAGAGCAACCAAAAGAACCGAATGTACCCAAAGAGAAGAAGGAGCCAAAGCAGAGAAAGGCATCTAAGAAACCAAAGAAAAATTCAACTGAGGCTAGACAACGTACCGCTTGGGCTCCGAAACGTTTGGTAAATTTTATTATGTGTTTCAACAACTTTTTCAATTTTTTCAGGATGGACGCTAAGGCCAAGACCGTCACAATAAAAGTAGATTCTATTATTCATCCAGTGTTGGTCTACGCGGATAGAGGGCCATTGATTGTCCACCTTTGCTACGAGTACCGTGCGTTCAATGCATTGAGAAAGGCCAAGAACGTTGGATCGGGAAAAGTTTATTTGCCCTGGGTATATACACCATTTGCCGTACTCATATGAATCGCCAACGAGCTCTCCAATTCCACGACCATGAAGTTCCGATTATCAAAAAACAATATTCTTTTTGATTTCAATAAAATTGTATTGCAAATAGGCTCCGCCCACTTTTTGAAACTACGAAGACGAGTATTCATTCTTCATTTTAATATCGTACGAGTAGGTGACCTACTTCTAAGCTCTGATAATTTTTCTCTTCACCAGAAATCTACTATTTTCACTAGTTGAATTCCTTCTGGTTATTGCACAAAAAATTGTCACATTGCTATTCTTCCTACTAGTTTTCCTGCAAAAACTTCTGCATTTTCTATTTAAAATAGCAGTCATTTTGCTCTCATTCGTCGTGCTCCTACACTTTCTTACTCTGGAAAATGCTACCAGATCCAACACCAACCACTGCTTTCCACCAAGTAATGGATCTCAAAAACTATTCTCCAGTCGCACCTGAAGGTATAAATGGTTTTATTCTATTCTATTATGTCTTATTTTCCAGAATTGAAACCAATACCGCCTGCACCAGTGACTCCCAACGCCATCAAGGAAAACATCGCTCCACCAAAACGCCCGATGAAACGTCTTAACGGCAAGCAGATGATTCGCATGGATGCTCCGGAATCTCCAGTGGTCCCCAAGAAGAGAAATAACACTTTATCGAAAAAGTGTGAGAGAATATTTTTATTCATTTCGTTATTTAATTTTTACAGCGAAAAATGTCTGCAGTAATTTGAAAGTCAACTCGGTGATCTTCTGCCGTTCATGCCGCAACAACGTCTCTATCGATGGTAATCGGAAATTGTTGGCCCAATTCTGTGGAAGATGCTGGATCTGTACTTGTTAAATTCTGTTCTTTGAGTGAATAAAAAATTGTTGATTGAAAAAATGTTGATTGAAAAATTAATCACAGATAGATATACAAACTGAGATATAAAATCTATTAGATATGGAATTTTTGATAAAGAAACTTCACTGATGTGTCATATGCCTTACTCCAAGTGCTCTCTTTTTTCTCTCGATTTCTCATTTTATTCAATTGCAAAGACGTTCTTGGTCCTCAGGATTTCGATACATTGGTTTTACAGGATCCATAAGATAGTTATGAGGATAGTTGTTTGTACTACGTTTCCTTGTGGCTCCGCCCCCTTTACAGAAGTATGACTCATCGAAGATCTGCCAGTCTCAGCCCCTTTTTTTAAACGTAAGTTTTACTTCATTTTCATCATTTGTCAAGCTACAAGATGGCTGCAAATAATATTGCTCTCGTGCAAAACGGTGGGAATATTTTTTCTATTCTTTCTACAATGTTCATTCTTCAGACGATTTGATCGGAGACTCTTTTCCGACAGAAGAAGAAATTGAATTCTTCGACAAGCACGCAGAAATTGTGGGTGGAACTGATTTGGTTCGAACAATTTCAGAAACCTTGGTTATGAAACCAAGGAAGCTAATTTTCAAAAATCTACAACACTTACCCGAAAACACCACCCTGGACAGAAATATTGGACGACTTTTCGATATTTTCATCAGGAAAATGATTCAAAAAGCAGGAGGAGACTTGGAAAACACTTATTATTGGTTGAATCTGTGTCATCCTGGTCATCAAAACGCAGACGGATTCTGGATTAAGCACAAAACGTACAAAATGGCTAATGGTTACACTCTCATTGATAAAATTGATACATATGGTCCAGGATCGGGAATTGCATTAGACGAAGCTATGGTGCTGTTCATGAGAATATTCAAGACTGCCGAAATATAATAAAAATAGTGAGTTTTTCTTCTTCATCTAACTGATATTGTGCATAAGTATTTCAGATCTCCTCATCAACGAAATATCATTCACATCAACCGTTTCTTTCCATTTCCATGTTTATATTGTCTCAATTTTGTGCTTTTTAGATTGTATCTAATAAATTATCATTATCATGTAAACTTGTTTCGTGTGTCTAGGGTTATTTCACCCCCAAATCTTTTTGATATTTTCCAATCATCAATAATATTTTCTTTAGGTATGCAATCGTGGGAAGAGAGAGAAGACGCTCAACGCGAAAAGCTCAACTCTTGGATCGATAGATGCCCTAGCACCACGTCGAGAGAGGGAAGCAAAGCGTCGTGAAGGAGAAGATGCTCGGAGAGTTATGGCTGACCACCGGAGAAGAATGGACTTGGAGAGAAGAGAACAAGAAGACGCAATGTGGGAAGAAGAGAAGAGTAGACGCGAGATCGAAGATACACGAAGACGTGAAGAGAAGAATAGAATAGATGGTGAGAATAATTCGTTCAAATAATAAACATATATATTTTCATTTTTGTCACTTTTTTCTCTATAGGTTCAATCCTATTTAATCTCTTTTTTTCTAATCATGTTTTTTCTATTTTCTATTCAGATGGATGTCCAAACATCTCTCAATGTCATTGTGCCAGATTGGAGAAATCAAAGAATCTCAATCACCAATGAATCCCTTCTAACCTATGGTCCAGTGCTGGTTTATACTGGACCTCAAAAGATACTTCGCCAAGCAGTCATCCAACTCTCACTACATACGTAAGTCTCTTTTTTCAAATATATATGTATGTTTCTTTTTCCAGTTCTCATTACGTATTCGGCCCAAGTCACAATCGAAATTTGAATTTTCATTACGAAATATTACATTTTTTCTTCAGGATCCCCACAGATGCTCTACCTCCTGTCGCTTTGCGGTCGACCTTTCTATCGCATTTCATCGTAACTCTCTCTCTTATTTCTTTGTTTCTTTGACAAGAAAAGATTTGTGTATTTTTTCGTTCTACCTACTAGCTCCGCCTTCAAAAAAAAAAAAAAGTGAAGAAAAATTCTGTTAAGGAAATTCATTCTATTATACTCTACCAATGGTTTCCATCTGATTTTCGAGACCTCCGGGGAGTTTCCAGAAAACCCGAATGGCCACTATGGAGACTCCCCTTTATTTTTCTGAATATACTCTATACCCAATGGCAACCATCTGATTTCGGATGCCTGTGTGTTTATTTTTCTGAATATCTTCTATTTATTTCTGTTCATTATTCGTCGTCTCAATGTCGTCGTGACTCGAGCTAAACGGCATTTTATTCTGATTGGACTATGTTTCTGAAGTCCGCAGATCGTTCGGAAGAAATGAAGGTGAGAAGAAAATTTGATTTGAAATATTACATTTTCAATAAAAAATATCTTTATAGATGATGCTCTCCCGACTAGGATCAAAGACCAAGAGAGTCAAAAAGGTTTTTGATAAGAAGATCCCCGACCTGTTTGAGGCATTTTCTTTCGATGTTGCGGAATCTTCTGATGTCGTATGCAGCACCAAAGCAATCTGCGGATTCCATCTTGCGTCAGTGTCATGGAGACACTAATATTACCAATTACTTCAACTTCAATGGAAATTCAGAATTTTAAATTATTTTCTTTTTTTTTTCAATAAAAATTTATCTCTTGTACAAACTGTGTTTTCTTCTTTTTATTTTCAGGAAACTTTCGAAAAAAAAAAAGAAAGATATTTTGTTAATTGTGCAAGCGCGCCCTACTGGACAGTAGGAGACGTTTTAGAGGGAATTCAAATTTAGATTTTTCTCATTTTTCGAATTTGCAAACGGCGACTCCAAAAGAGTAGGGTGCCATCAGCTGTAGTAGAGTCAGCATGCCAAGACAAAAATTTTGGTGGTGGCAGAATTACCTTCCTATTCTACTCGCATAGCCGAATTTTCTATCACGCGTTTGGAGGCTTCCGTCAAAGCTCGTGTTTCTAATCATGACTACTTGTTTTAAAACTAAAATTATTACATATTTCGAACATTTCAGTATAGTTATTACAGTTAAAAAACGTTTTTCTGAAAAATGGGAAAGGTTTAGAAACGTCCTATACTTATCGGCCACCCTGTAAACATGCCTATGTTCAAAGATTTTGAACATTTTGAAGAAAATGCGCTTTCTTGACACGATTGCTCATATTCTGGAATGGGGTCCAATCCACTGTCTTTTCAGCGGAAGCTTGTTTGGCTTTATATTGCTCGGCACAATCATCCCAAGCCATACAATCATTGTAGCGTTTTATCAATTCTTCGTATGGGTGAAAAAAGATTGATTCAAGAAAATTACTGTAATTTATGGAAATCACCATAGACCTGTAATTCGGAGCTGGATGAGTCGGCAAGATAAGTGTGTGAGAGTAATTGTTGATTATTTTGTCGTTGGCACGTTTTTCATCTAGATCCTGGAAAAAAGGTTTTTCTCAAAATTCTTGATTGTTGAGAAAAAAGTTGTTTGGTTAAAAGCTCAATTAGAAAAGCTTAATTATCTCGGTTCCTATGAGAGATATCAAAAAGTGATAAACTGACAAAATGTAAAAAATTTTATACCAAACATTTTTGTAGTTAACAAAATTTTGATAGCTTTTCTAGTTTTTGAGTTAAACGCGCCCCAATGCAAGCCGTTCCAGTGCAGCGGTGAGTACGCCGCATTTGAACGCGTATATCTCAAAAACGGAGAGTGCTTTCAAAAAATAGTCAGCAAATAATATGTTTGCTATAAAATTTTACACATTTCATCAGTGGGCCACTTTTTGATATCTCCCAGGAAGCGAGATAATTGAGCTCTATCCGAGGAATAACGGTATTCTAAATATTCCGAATCTCGGCAAAAAAGCTTACCATTTCATCTAATCGCTCATGGATGTAATTTGCAACGTTAACAATCGACTCGAAAAAAAAACACTCATGTGCCGTCTACAGTAATCATCGTGTTCTTCTAGTACGGCAATCATTTCGGGTACAGTCTGAAAAATGATACATATCTCGATTCTTTTGAAAGATAGCAAAAAGTGGTCAATTGACAAACTATTTATTATAATTTAATCTGTATTTGATCAGTTAATCACTTTTTGTTATCTGTAACAGGAACTGAGATAACTTGGTTCGAAAAAATTCTGTATGAAAACTAACCTTCCCTACGTGATATTCTTTGGTTTCCATATTAGCCTGAAATTAGACAAAAAGAGCCAATAGATAAACAGATAGAAAACAAAAAGTGGTCGGAGAGGGCGGCGGGAGTGTCTTTGGAGACCCCAATGGTCCCTCTGAAGAGGTCAAGTGACGTCATTCTGGAGGCAGTGTACCTTTCCAGTGTACAATACAGGTTTTTTCCCTAATACCTATTCAAAGGCATTGTTTGATTTCAGGATCAATCTAATCATTATGGAGATCGAGCAAAATTGTATGGGAAAGGTTAGTTTTTATTGCTAAATTCCAAAAGACCATTGCGAGCCATTTTCTGATGTTTCAGACTAAAAATATGGTGATTTTGGTGAAATACTATTTTTTTTATTCATCAATGTTTTTCAGCCACACGAAGAATTGATAAATCTCTACATATTTTGTAAAAAGTTGGACGATTTTTGGAAATCATATTATGCCGAAGAAACAGTTGAATCTATCGATTTCAAGGAATTATCCATCAACTTTTTCAAGCGTGTCAAGACAGCAGTCACTGGACTATTTGGGTCGATGAAAAGCAAAATCGGAAAGAAGAAAATTTGAAAGTTGTTGAATTGAATAAATATTTTAACTACACATTTTGACACTAAATTCATGTCTCTGGCTCAAAAACGGACCGAGTTATACCCTTTTTACATAAATTATCAATAGAGCGCATTTACGAAATGTTAAAATTTGGAATTGTAATCATTTTGAAGCTCTTCTAGTTTTGCGTATTTAACTTTTCAAATTTCTCTTTTATCTTTGAAATGAATAAAGTTATGACGATGTTTTCTATTATTATCAATTGAGCGCGTTTTCTGCAAAACTTTTTTAATTCGCTTGAATATAGACATGTTTATACTCATTTTAAAGCTCTCGACAAGACAAATCTAAATTTCATGCTTGTTCCAGAACTGTACGTCCCAGAAATGATATAATAAAGAAACTAAAAAAATCTGTGTCTATTTTTTAGATTCCCATATCTCAGTTTCTAAAAGAGATATCAACTTTTTGTCAACTGACAAAATGCTTAATTTGAAATTTCACACATTTTATCACAGCAATCATTTCGGATACAGTCTGAAAATTTTATTTATAAAAAAGCGGAGATTCCATCAAGTGTGGATTGTTTGGAAACTAACCTTTCTTATGTGATATTCTTTGGTTTCCATAATTGGAAGCGTTGTCTTTGAGCCTGAAATTTGAAAAATAATGGATGAAATATAGAGACTACAGGCTAAATCGATGAACAGATAGAGAACAAAAAGTGGTCGGAGAGATGGAGGTGATGTCCTTGGTGACCCTTATTCTCTACCTCTGCCAACATGGTCCCCCTGAAGAGGTCAAATGACGTCATTTTGGAGACAGGGTATCTTGCCAGTGTGCAGATGGTTGTAACGGATTTTCGTACAGACACGACTAGGAAAGAAGAGTTCTTGAGGCTGAATTTAAAACAGACCCTATCTCAGTTTCTAAAAGAGATACTATAATTTTGTAAATTGACAAAATGATTGATTTGAAATTTTACACATTTTATTAATTGAACACTTTCTGATACAAATTACAGGAAATGAGATAATTGAGGTTAAAAATTGTTCTTCTTTCCGATTCTCTTTTTCATTGACTCAAAAATTCCAGTGACCGCTTTCTTGACACGATTTCCCATATCCTGGAATGGTGTCCAATCGAATTTCACTGTGTTCTTAGCAGAAGTTTCAGGCGCTTTGCCATACAATAATTCGAATTTCTCGTCCCAATATTTTACTTCGTTGTAGTGATTTATTAGCTCTTCGTGTGGCTGAAAATCAAACTGGGTGAAGAACTTTTTTTCAGAAACTACCATAGTCTCATAATTCGGAACTGAAACCGACTTGAGAATTCGTTGAGCATATTCACTGATTATTTTGTAGTTTTCGATTTTTCGGTCTTGATCCTGCAATGTTATTTTAAATTTTCGCATCTGAACACTAAAAAGATACCATTTCATCAAACTCATTGTCGATTTCAATCACGGCGTCCCAAATTGCAACGAAACGATTCCACTCCAAAGTCTTATCGCGTTTTTCTAGTCTAGCAATCATTTCGGGTACAGTCTGAAAAATGATACAAGCATTTTGTGTAAAGCCACTATATCTCAGTTCTTTCGATAGATATCAAAAAGTGGTCGACAGATAATTTATGTATCATAATTTAATCTATATTTTATCAATTAACTACTTTTTGATATCTTCCCTAGTTTTTAGGTTAAACGCTTTAATGCAAGCCGTCCTCCTTTTCCTCGTGAAGGATGTGTACTAGGTATGTTCTATTTGAGCGCGTCTATCTCAAAAACGGGTAATTTTATCAGAAAATTGTAAATCAATAATATGTTTGTTATAAAATTTCACAAATTTTTTCAGTTAACCACTTTGTGATAACTTTTACAGAAACTGAGATAAATAGGCTCAAAAATGATGTCTGAAAACTAACCTTTCCTATGTGATATTCCTCGGTTGTCATAATTACCTCGAAATTAGACAAAATCTAGAGCCAATGGATGAACAGAGAGAAAAAAGGGGTACTGGTAAGATATTCTGTGTCCAGAATGACGTCATCTGACCTCTTCAGAGGGACCATGGTGGCAGAGAAAGAGGGGGAAACCCCTCCCCCCCGAATATATCGATCGCTTTACGTCTTCTTCATCTATTTAGCCTTGTATTTTGTCTAGTTTCAAGCTACAGGGTGGGCCAAAAGTATGGTTACATATTCAAAGTGTTGTAACTTCTCCAAAAATACTCGAACAGACTTGAAATTTTGACAATAGTTTTCTGAATACTTCCTAAAAATGAAATTATAAAAGTTGTTCTGTGTAGTTGTCCTTTGATCTTCATAAAATCCATGTGTCTCTTCGGGAACACATCTACTGTGGCCCGGGGGTGTTTTGGGGATAACATGGCTCGTTCTGGGCCCAAAACACTTTCCAATGACTTCAACTTGGGTTTTGGACATGCTCGGACTCTTGACTGAGAAATTCCATATACGGAACAGACAAGCAAATTCATGTCTAGAGACGTAGCTGGCCACTTGCAAGCCATGCTGAATCTTGAAAAGTTGGCCGTGCAACCTGGTTGAACGATTTTCGCCTTGTGAGCGGGAGCAGAATCATGTTGAACAGTCGAAACATGGTTTTTTAGTATATCGATCGCTTTACGTCTTCTTCATCTATTCAGCCTTGTATTTTGTCTAGTTTCAAGCTAACTTTTTTATTATAACACCCAGAAAATATCACATTGGGAAGGTTAGTGTTTGGTGCAACTTATCTCAGTTCCTGGGAAAAAAACAAATATATTCGTAGTCGGAGAGAGAGGAGGGGTGTTCTTGGTGACCCCTAATTCTGTCTCTCTTTCTCTGCCAACATGGTCCCTCTGGAGAGGTCTAGTGACGTCATTTTGGAGACAGTGTATGTCGTTAGTGAACGGGACCGTCCTTTTTGAGCCTATATATCTCAGTTCTTTTCAAAGATATCAAAAAGTTGTCAACAAATAAAATGTTTATCATGATATTAGCAAAATTTCATCAGTTAACCACTTTTTGACATCTCTCACAGAAAATGAGATACATGGGCTCAAATATGAGAATTCGGTGTAGTTAAAGATTCCCGAAAGGAAGCTGCCATATTCGAACAAACCACAATAGAAGGGCCTATATTTCAAGCCTTTCTTGTAGCTGATTCAAAAAATATATGTATAAATTTAACATATTTTTGAAGCTCATGATTTTGGATTCAAGTTAGTGTATGAGTCTTGCAAGTCTGAGCGAAGTTAAGAGCATTGACAACCCTTGGGTTTATTTGATTCTTTAACCTCCCACACTGTCTGGTTTTAGCACAATCATTTCGATTTCTATGCAAGATACTGAGAATGTGTTAAATGATAAAACATTTGCCAGTACCTTTCATGTAAATTTGAAAAGAACCGTGATATACGGGTTCGAAGTGGAAAGTGGAGGGCCCCTTCAATTACAGGTCTTACGGTACCTTTAGTAAGTCCAATGAAGCCTAGGGAAGCCCTTCTAGGGAAGACCTTGATTAGATGTTCCCTCAAAAGCGCCCTATCTCATTTGTTATCAGGAAATGAGATTATTAAGACTGAAAATTGTTCTTCTTTCCAATTCTCTTTTTCATCGACTCAAATAGTCCAGTGATTGCTGTCTTGACACGATTCCCCATGTTTTGGAATGGTTTCCAATCTAGAGCTTTTTTGGAGGATGTTTTTTTGGCTTTATACTGTGTCCAGACATCATTACTATACATACGAGTATTGTAGTGCTCTATCAATTCCTCGTATGGCTGAAAAAAGATTTACTAAATAAAGAAAATTGAAGTTTACAGAAACTACCATAGTCCTAAAATTCTTAATTGGATCCGGATTGAGAAAACGTTGAGCACAATAGCTGATGAATTTGTATGTATCTATTTTTTGGTCTTTATCCTGAAATAATAAAATTAAAAAAAAAAAACAATTTTTGGAATATACAGAGACTTACCATTTCATTGTACTTATTGTCGATTTCAGCCACTGTATTTGCAATATGAACAAAAATTAATCTTTCCGCGTATTGTATATGGTTTTCCTGGTGTTCTTCTAGTCTAGCAATCATCTCGGGTACAGTCTGAAAAAACGATAAAACACATTTTGTGAAGCTGCGTAAAACCACCATATCTCGTTTCTTTCAAAAGATATCAAAAAGTGGTCAACTGATAAATTATTTATTATAATTGCACCTATATTTTCTCAGTTGATCACTTCTTGTTATCTTTTACAGGAAGTGAGATAAATTGGTTTAAAAATAATGTCTGTAAACTTACCTTCCCTATGTGATATTCTTTAGTTTCCATGATGGAAAGCTTAGCTTCAAATTAGACAAAATGAAATGTAGAGCCAATTGGTGAAGGAGACAAAAAGCGGTCGATATATTTGTATTCGGAGGGGGTAGAAGGTTTCCCCTCTTTCTCTGGTCCCTCTCAAGAGGTCAGATGACGTCATTCCGGAGACAGTGTATGGGCCTAAACTTTAAAATGACCTTATCTCAGTTCCTAAAAGAGATATCAAAATTTTGTTAATTGATAAAATGATTGGCTTGAAATTTTACACATTTTATTAGTTGATCACTTTTTGATACAAATTACAGGTAATGAGATAATTAAGATTAAAAATTGTTCTTCTTTCCAATTCTCTTTTTTATTGTCTCCAAAGTCCCGGTGACTGCTTTCTTGACACGATTGCTCATTTTATTGTTAAACTGGATAAAAGTCTTTTTGAAATCTGTTGGAGTCCGTTCCCATGGAAATTCGTATCCCATTGATTTCCGCTTCTTAGTATCTTCTTTACGGAATTTGTAGCGCTCTATCAGTTTTTCGTATGGCTGAAAGCCAAAAGGCTCAATGAAAAAAATTACAAAACATTACCATATCCATATAATTTGTGACTCGAACCGGCGCGTCCAGTATCTGAGCGTATTCTCTCATCAGCTTGTAGCTATAATTTTGTTGATATTCGTTCTGAAAAAAATTCTCAAAATTTGAAATATTTTGCGCTAAAAATTGCGCTTCTAGCTATACTAGAAGCCGAGATATACCCGTTTTACATAAATTATCAATAGAGCGCATTTTCAAATTTCTGAGGAAATTGTTTGCATTTCGAAGCGCTTTTAATTTCACGCATTTCGCTTTTAAAATCACTGTTTTAACTTGAAAATTAACAAAGTTAGGGCGATTTTCCTATTTTTCTCAATAGAGCGCGTTTTCTGAAAAATTTCAAATTCGCCTAAATATAGGCATGTTTATACTCATTTTAAAGCTCTCAACAAGACAAATCCGAAATTTGCATTTTCTCTTGTCAAAATATCTCTTTTAAAGCGTTTTTCATAAATTATCAATAGAGCGCAATTGCAATTTTTGACAAAACTGTTTTCATTTTGTAGCGCTTCAAGTTTTACGTCTCTAACTTCTGGAATCGCGGTTCTATCTTCAAAATGAACAAAGTTATGAAAATTTTCCTATTTTTCTCAATAGAGCGCATTTTCTTCAAAATAGTCAAAATCGTTTGAATATAGTCATGTTTATACTCATTTTGAAGCTCTCAACAAGACAAATTCAGAATTTTAGTTTGTTTTCAGTTTGAGCGTCTCCATAAAAAGTTACCAACCATTTTATGATGTCGCTTTTTGGTTTCCTTCACTTCCTGAGCCAAAACCTCAACTATTCGGGTTTTCCAGTATTGCCCAGAGTTTCTATCAAACTCCTCTAGTTCGGCAATTATTTCGGGGACTGTCTGAATACATAAAAAATGAAAAAGACGAATTGAAAACCAACCTTTCCCATATAATCTTGCTTGACTCCCATATTGTAATGTGTGGGATATGGACTATACAGATGAATAGATAGGAAATGAGGAACGGTTGGAGAGGGGGTGTCCTTGGTGACCCCGATTTCGGTCATTCTTCCTTTGTACACCATCGGCCACCACCTTCTACCTTTTCATCATGACAACCAGAGAATATCACATTGGAAAGGTTAGTTTTCAGGCAGCACTTTTGAGCCAATTTATCTCAGTTCTTGTTACAGATAAAAAGAAGTGATAAACTGATAAAATGTACATTAAATTATAAGAAATAATTTATCAGTTGACCACTTTTTGATATCTTTCAAATGAACTGAGATACATGAGCTTAAAGTTAACACCTTGAAGCTCCTCGCTTTAAAGGGCTCCCCTTGGCCCCCAACTTTGAGCCAATTTATCTCACTTCCTGTTACAGATAACAAAAAGTAGTTAACTGATAAAATGTAGATTAAATTATAATGAATGTTTTATTAGTTGATCACTTTTTGATATCTTTTAGAAAAACTGAGATATATGGGCTTAAAGTTAACATCTTGAAGCTCCTCGCTTCAAAGAGCGTCGCGGCGCCTCCCTTTGGCGGCCAACTTTGAGCCAATTTATCTCAGTTCCTATGATAGATAACAAAAAGTGTTTAACTGATAAAATATAGATTAAATCATAATGAATAATTTATCAATTGACAACTTTTTGATATCTTTTAAAAGAACCGAGATATTCATCATTTTTCAGACTGTACCCGAAATGATTGCCGAACTAGAAAAAGGCGACGAGGAATTCAATTGGGAGAAGAATAAATATAGTTTTATTCATTTTCGAAACGTTGTACTCAAAATGGACAAGGAATATGATGAAATGGTAATTTTCAAATTGTCAAATTCAGATTTATTTTTACAATTAGACACAATTCAGGCCAAAGATCAAAAAATTGCCAACTACAAACGAATCAGTGAAGCCCTTCAAGAACTTTTCGATCCGGTTACACCTCTTAATTATAAGAAAATGGTAATTTCTGTAACGTACAACTATTTTGGAGACAGGTTGTTTTTCAGCACCACGAACGATTGATAGAGATCTATAATCGCCAAAAATATTTTGATCTATGGTGTACCGAACAAGCAGCTAAATCTATCAATTCCAAGAAGACGTCCACTAAAATAACAGTGACAATCGACTGGACACCATTCCAGGATATTTGGAATCGTGTCCAGAAAGCAGTCACCGGGACTTTGGAGACAATAAAAGAGAGAATTGGGAAGAAGAAGGACAAGGAACTAACACATATCACTTTCATATTGATATTTTGACATCAATGTCATGTTTCTAGCTCAAAAACTCACAAAGTTAAACTCATTTTACTTGTATTATCAATGGAGCGCATTTTCAACGATTTATGTTTATATTCAAACTAACACTATTTAAAAGCGCTTCAAATGTCATATTTTCTGTTTTAAAACCACTCTTTTATCTTTGAAATGAATAAAGTTATGACGATTTTTCGATTTTTTGTCAATGGAGCGCGTTTCCTCAAAATTTTGAAAATCTGCATGAATATAGGCTTGTTTATACTCATTTTGAAGCTCTCAACAAGAAAAATTCAAAATTCCTATTTATATTCGGTTTGAACGTCTGAGAGCGACATATCTCATAATTTATCAATGGAGCGCATTTGTGAAATTTTTGTTTTTTTCACAGAAATTTTATATCATTTTCAGGCGCTTCAAATTTCACGTATTTTGCTTTCAAAACCACTCTTCTATCTTTGAAATAAATAAAGTTATGACGGTTTTTCTATTTTTTCTCAATAGAGCGCATTTTCTGAAATTTTTTAAAAAATCTGTTTGAATATGGGCTTGTTTGTACTCATTTTGAAGCTTTCAATGAGACAAATTCGAATTTCTAGTTTATTTTCGGTTCGAACGTCTGAGAGCGGCATATCTCATAAATTATCAATGGAGCGCATTTGTGAAATTTTTGTTTTTCACACAGAAATACTATACCATTTTGAAGCGCTTAAAATTTTACGTATATATGTAGTTTTTAAAATCACTTTTCTATCTCCAAAATGAACAAAGTTATGACGATTTTTCTATTTTTCTCAATGGAGCGCGTTTTCTGAAAATGTTCGAATCCGCATGATTATAGGCTTGTTTATACTCATTTTGAAGCTCTCAACAAGACAAATTCAAATTTCTACACCAAAACACTCTAACTGTCTGCGTCTCCATCTCGCAAGCGAATGATTAAAGTTTTGAAAGCTAAATTTTAAAATGCCCATATCTCAGTTCCTAAAAAAGATACAAAAATTTTGTAAATTGATAAAATGATAAGCTTAAAATTTAACACATTTTATCAAATAATCACTTGGGGATACAAATTACAGGAAATGAGATATTGGCGGTTATTTGCGGCGGCCACTTCGACATGATACGACTCCATTCTTGTATTGCTCTATCAATTCTTGGTATGCCTGAAAAACACTAACTGGATTACTGTAATTTCCAGAAATTACCATTGTTTCATAGTTCGCAGCTCGAGGAGGCGGATTGAGAAGTCTGTGGGTGAAATCATGGATAATTTTGTAGTTGCCAAGTTTTTGGCCTGGATTCTGCAGAAAAAAATTTTTTTCAATAGTTTTTTTGAAATTCCCAAACCATTTCATCAAATTGCTCATAAGTTTCATCCGCAATGCTCACAATTGCCTTGAAAAACACACTCATCCCATTGCTCACATTTTGGAGACTATTAAACTTTTTTATTACAGTATATCTGTTGGAACTTTGGTATTCATACTGTTCTATAAAATTATCACAAGCCATACGACTATTGTAGCGCTCTATCAGCTTTTCGTAGGGCTGAAAAAAAAAGACTTGGCTGAAAATGGGATGTTCCGGAAGTTATATCTATACCATAGTCTTATAATCCGTTGCTTGAGGAGTCGGCTCGAGAAGTCTTTGAGCGTATTCGTTGATTATTTCGTAGTTGGCAAGTTTTTGATTTTCATCCTAAAAAATAAAAAAAATTTCATAAAATTTTACACTTTTTGTTAGTTAACACAATTTTGATAGCTTATCTAGTCGTTAAGTTAAACGAGCTTAAATAAAGCGTACCCGGCGGGCTCATCTCCAAGGGGTTTGTTGCATTAGAGCGCGTTTAACTCAAAAACCAGCAATGCTATCAAAAAACAGTCAACTAATAAAATGTTTGTTATAAAATGTTACACATTTTATCAGTTGACAGATTTTTGATATCTTTCACAGGAATCGGGATAATTGAGCGCAAAGCTGACTGACCGGGTTGTTAAAGAATCTAGTAAAACCAAGGTTTTTCAATGCTCATAACTTTGTTCTTAATTGCAATATTTTTACTATTTTTACAGTAAATTTAAGCAAAAATTATGAGCTTTGAAATGATAATAAATTCATAAACTTAACTTTCAAGTAAGCTATGACTAAAGCTTGAAAAATCTAGTTGAAGTATAGGTTCGCAGGGTCGTTGAGCTATGCGGTCGACCACTATGCTTGCAACTCATTTATCTCGACTCCGGTAAAAGATATCAAAAATTGATAATCTGATAAAAAATGTAAAATTTTATAACAAACATTTTATCAGTTGACTATGTTTTGATAGCTACCCTTGTTTTTGAGTTAGACGCGCTTAAAGAAAGCGTACCTTTAAGGGGTAGGTTGCATTAGAGCGCATTTAACTCAGTAAATAGTGATGCTATCAAAAAACCGTCAACTAATAAAACATGTATTATAAAATTTTACACAATTTATCAGTTAACAAAATTTTGATATCTCTTACTGGAATCGAGATAATTGAGCTCAAAAAAAGCTTACCAATTCATCAAATCGCGCATAGGTTTCATCCGCAACATTCTTGAGTGCAGAAAAAAAAACATTCATATGGCTTCTACAGTAATCATCGTGTTCTTCGAGTCTGGCAATCATTTCGGGTACAGTCTGAAAAATGATACATATCTCGGTTCTTTCAAAAGATATCAAAAAGTGGTCAACTGATAAAATATTCATTATCATTTAATCTATATTTTATCAGTTAACCACTTCTTGTTATCAGTAACAGGAACTGAGATAAATTGGATCAAAAAACTAACCTTTCCAATGTGATATTTTCTGGGTGCCATAATAAGGCTAAATAGATGAAGAAGACGAAAAGCGATCGATATATTCGGGGAGGGAGGGGTTTCCCCCTCTTTCTCTGGTCCCTCTGAAGAGGTCAAATGACGTCATTCTGGACACAGGGTATCTTACCAGTACCCCTTCTTTTCTCTCTGTTTATCTATTTTGTCTAATTTCTGGCCATCATGAAAACCAAAGAATATCATATAGGAAAGGTTAGTTTTCATATATAATTTTTGGGACAATTTATCTCAGCTCCTGTTACAGATAACGAAAAATTATCAACTGATAAAATATAGATTAAATTATAATGAATATTTTATCAGTTTACAATTTTTGATAACATTACCCCTTTTTGAGATAGACGCGCTCAAATAGAGCATACTTAGTACACCTCCTTCATGAGGAGGAGGAGGACGGTTTGCATTAGAGCGCGTTTAACTCAAAAACTAGAGACGATATCAAAAAGTGGTTAATTGATAAAATATAGATTAAATTATGATAAATATTTTATCAGTTGACCACTTTTTGATATCTTTTGAAAGAATCGAGATATATGGGCTTAAAGTTTACACCTTGAAGCTCCTCGCCTTAAGTGGCGCCGCGACGGCTCCTCTTGGCGGCCAACTTTGAGCCAATTTATCTCACTTCCTGAGAAAGATAACAAAAAGTAGTTAACTGATAAAATATAGATTAAATTATAATAAATAATTTATTAGTTGACCACTTTTTGATATCTCTCAAAAGAAGTGACATATATATCATTTTTCAGACCGTACCTGAAATGATTGCTAGACTGGAAAAACGCGATAAGACTTTGGAATGGAATCGTTTCGTTAGAATTTGGGATGCTGTGATTGAAATCGACAAGGAGTTTGATGAAATGGTAACTTTAGGGGTATTCAGATGCGAAAATTTAAAATTGCATTTCAGGATCAAGATAGAAAAATCGAAAACTACAAAATAATCAGTGAATACGCTCAACAACTTGTCAATCCGACTACTCCGGTTCCGAATTATGATACTATGGTAATTTCGGGAAAATACGATTTTCTTCTTAATTAGTTAGTTTAATTTTCAGCCGCACGAAGAACTGATAAAGGACTACAACCGCGTAAAATATTTGGACGAGATCGTCGAATTATTGTATGGCACAGAGCCTGCAACTTCTGCTAAGAACACAGTGAAAATCGATTGGACACCATTCCAGGATATGGGAAATCGGGTCAAGAAAGCAGTCACTGGGATTTTTGCGTCCATAAAAAAGCGAATCGGGAAGAATAACAATTTTTAATCTCAATTATCTCATTTCCTGTAATTTGTATCCAAAAGTGATAAACTAATAAAATGTGTGAAATTTCAAATTAAGCATTTTGTCAGTTGACAAAAAGTTGATATCTCTTTTAGAAACTGAGATATGGGCATTGTAAAATTGACACAGATGTTTTTAGTTTCTTTATAATATCATTTCTGGTACGTTCAGTTTGGAAACAAAGTGAAAATTTGAATTGTACTCTTTGTGAGCTTTAAAATGAGTATAAACATGCCTATATCCTAGCAATTTTCAAAATTTTGAGGAAACGCGCTCCATTGAGAAAAATAGAAAAATCGTCATAACATTGTTTATTTGAAAGATAGAAAAGAGTGGTTTTAATAGCTAACAACGTGAAATTGAAAGCGCTAAAAAATGAAATTATATTTCTGTGAAAAAACGAAAATTTTCGAAATGCGCTCCATTGATAACTTACGATATTTGCCGCTCTCAGACGTTCAGATCGAAAATAAACAAGAATTTTGAATTTGTCTCGTTGAGAGCTTCAAAATGAGTATGAACATGCCTATACTCTAACGAATTAAAATGTTTCGCAGAAAACGCGCTCCATTGAGAAAAATAGAAAAATCATCATAACTTTATTCATTTCAAAGATAAAAGAGTGATTTAAAAAGTTAAATACGTAAAATTTGAAGAGCTGCAAAATGATTACAATTCCAATTTTTAACATTTCATAAATGCGCTCCAATGATAATTAATGTAAAATGAGCATAACTTGGTGAGTTTTTGAGCTAGAAAAATGAATTTGGTGTCAAAAAGTCAGTATTAAATCGGGTGAAATGTGTTGAATATTATTATTTATCTTCTTCCTTGTTCTTCTTTCCAATTATCTTTTTCATTGACTCCAAAGTCCCGGTGACTGCTGTCTTGACACGATTGTTCATATTATTGCACATATTGACAAGAGTTTTCTTGATGTGGAACTCAGATGGAGTCCGCTCCCACGAGTATTCGCGTCTTATTGATTTTCGCTCTTTGACTTTTTCATCGTGAATACAGTAGTGCCTTATCAATTCTTCGTATGGCTGAAAACCAAATAAAGAAAATAGTGATTTACAAAAAATTACCATATCCTTATAATTTGTAACGTGAGGCGGCGAGGCAAGAAAGCAAGCGAGAATTCTGAAATGTTCGTAGTCTTCGATTCGTTGGCGTTGGTTCTGAAAAAAATGCATGATTTAGAGCATAATCTATTTAATTTTTTCAAATTTTGCCGAAATTTGCAATTTTTGCACCAAAAACCAATTTTCTAGCTTTACTAGGAGCCTAGATACAACTATTTGAAGTTTGGGAGACGCAGACACCGAGACACTCTGAATGTCTGCGTCTCTGGCTTAGAATCATTAGATTCTTTTGAAATTGGCAAAAATCTACACATTTTGACACCAAATTCATCATTCTTGCTTAAAACCCCGCCGAGTTATATCCGTTTTACACAAATTGTCAATAGAGCGCATTTTCAACTTTTTGCGAAAATTGGTACCAGTTTGAAGCGTTTTTAATTTTACGATCCTAACTTTTAAAATTTCTGTTTTATCTTCAAAACGAACAAAGTTATGACAGTTTTTCAATTTTTCTCAATAGAGCGCGTTTTCTGCAAAATTTTGAGACTCGCTTGAATATAGGCATGTTTACACTCGTTTTGAAGCTCTGCCCAAGCAAAATTCAAATTTTCAGTTTGTTTTCGATTTGAGCGTCTCCATAAAAGTTTACAAACCATTTTATGATGTCGCTCCTTGGATTTCTTCACTTGTTTAGCAAAAATATTAAAAACAATTCTTTTCTGGAATCGTCCAAAGTACCAATCATGCTTCTCTAGTTCGGCGATCATTTCGGGTACAGTCTGAAAAAGTGGTACATAAAAATCCAGATTTTTACAAAATTGAAAAAAAAAATTAGTGAATTATACAAACTAACCTTTGCCATATAAACTTGCTTGACTTCTTCCATAATGAAAAAGGTAGAACAGTGAGCCAATCGATGAATAGAGAGGAATAAGAAGCGGTGGGAGAGAGAGGGGGTGTTCTTGGTGACCCCAATGGTCCCTCTGAAGAGGTCAGATGACGTCATACAGTACATCTTGCCAGTGTACCCCTTTTTTTCTCTTTGTTCATCTATTGGCTCTATATTTTGTCTAATTTCAAGCTAGTTATTGTCATAGAGTAGACGGGAATCAGGTGTCAGGCGCCACGCCCCTTTACTCTATGTCTCTCACTCTCTCCTTCTCAGAGGGAAATGAAGAGGAAGCGGCAGTTGTGTTTGGAGACGACAAGACCAAGTCGTGGTTCTTCTATTCTTATAACCTTTTTACATTTAATCCCCTTTTCATGTATTCTTATCTTCTTTCTTTCTTAATAAATTAGTAGTTGAATTAGCACCCTTTTTATCTTAATAAAGTAGAAGAAGAGAAGGCCTGTTGTGTCAGGACCAAGTGGAAGGGTACGGCCCCCAAGCCTACCAAATTATGACAACCAAAGAATATCACATAGGAAAGGTTAGTTTTCAGACAGCCATTTTTAGAACAATTTATCTCAGTTTCTGTTACAGATAACAAAAAGTGATCAACTGATAAAATATGGATTAAATTATAATAAATATTTTATCAGTTGACACTTTTTCGATATCTCTTATGGGAACCGAGACATGTTGGCTCTACACAAAAGGTGTGTATAATTTTTCAGACTGTACCCGAAATGATTGCCGTACTAGAAGAACACGAAGATTACTGTAGACGGCACATGAGTGTTTTGTTCGAGTCAATTGTTAACGTTGCAAATGAAACCTACGAGCGATTTGATGAAATGGTAAGCTTTTTTTGCCAAAAATTCAGAATACTGTATTTCCTTTAATAGAATCCCACCCAAACCATCAACTTTGAGCTTATCTCAATTTCTGTAGAAATTTCTGTGGAAATCTCAATTCATGTGAAAGATATCAAAAAGTGGTCCACTAATGAAATATAGATTAGATTATGATAAATAATTTATCAATTGACACATTTTTTATAACATTGGCTGTTTTTGAGATATACGAGCTCAAATAGAGCATACCTATTACACCTTCTTCACAAGGAGGAGGAGGACAGCTTGTATTAGAGCGCGTTTAACTCAAAAACTAGAAAAGTTATCAAAATTTTTTAAATTACAAAAATGTTTGTTATAAAATTTTACACATTTTATCAGTTGACAGATTCTTGATATCTCTTATAGGAACCGAGAATTACGCTCTTCTAATAGAGAATCAAGAATTTAGAGAAAAAATATTTTTTGCAGGATCTAGATGAAAAACGTGCCAACTACAAAATAATCCATGATTACTCCGGAGCACTTCTCATGCATAATCCTCCAACTCCGAATTATTGGACTATGGAAGTTTCTGTAAATTACAGTAATTTTCTTTACTCAATGTTTTTCAGCCATACCAAGAATTGATAAAACGCTACAATGATCGTAGAGCTTGTGATGAGTGTGTCGAACAATATGGAGCCAAACAAGCTTCCGCTGAAAAAACAGTGGGTTGGACACCATTCAAAGATATGGGAAATCGTATCAAGACAGCAGTCACCGGGACTTTGGAGGCAATGAAAAAGAGAATCGGAAAGAAGAACAACTTTTAACTTCAATTATCTCATTTACTGTAATTTTTATCCAAAAATGATCAACTAATAAAATGTGTAAAATTTCTAATCAACCATTTTGTCAATTAACAAAAATGTTATACCTTTTTTAGGAACTGAGATATGGGCATTTTAAAAACTGACACAGCTTTTCATCCGTTTCTTTATAATATCATTTCTGGAACGTTCAGTTTGGAAACGAAGTAAAAATTTGAATTTGTCTTGTCAGGAGCTTCAAAATGAGTATAAACATGCCTATATTCAAACGATTTTTAAACATTGGAAGAAAATGCGCTCCATTGATAAAAATCTAAAAACCGTCATAACTTTGTTCGTTTTAAAGACAGGAAAATGATTCAAAAAACAAAATACGTAAAATTCGAAAAGCTTCAAAATGATACAAATTTTCGAAAAAAAGTTGGAAATGCGCTCTAATGATAATTTATGTAAAATGAGTATAACTCGGCGAGTTTTTGAGCTAGAAGGATAAATTTAGTGTCAAATTCAAGAAACGCAGAAGCTTAAACATTTATACAATTTAAAAACTTTCAAAAAAAATTTTATAATTTTCAGAAATCCTTGTTCTCTTTTCCGACTCTCTTCTTCACTGATTCAAATAGTCCAGTGACTGCTGTCTTAACACGATTGCTCATGTTTTGGAATCGTTTCCAATCCAATCTTTTTTTAGCGGAAGCCTTTTCGGCACGTCTCCTGGCAGCATGGAATTCGACAAAGTCTCTATCAGTTCTATGACTATTGTAGCATTTTATCAATTCTTCGTATGACTGAAAAACACAAAAAAAAAATGAAAAAAATTGTAATTTACAAGAATTACCATAGCCTCATAATTCTTCGCGGGTCTGAGAAGGAATTGCATAATGCTTTCGATTTCTTTGTAATTCGCAAGTTGTTGATCTTTACTCTGGAAAAAAATAACCATATTTTCCATTATTTCTACTTTCCCGATCAGCATAATAAGCCGAAAACTCAAACTGACCATTTGATTATAACGAGTGTTGGTTTCATTCGCTATTTTCACAATGTCCGGGAGAAATAGTTTATCGACAACCCTTCTGCAACGCTCATCGTATTTTTCTAGTACGGCAATCATCTCGGGTACAGTCTGAAAAAAGACCAAAGCATTTTGTGTAGATGCGTAGAGCCTATATATCTCGGCTCTTTTAAAAGATATCTAAAAGTGGTCTACTGATGAATTACTTATAATAATTTGATCTATATTTTATCAGTTAACCACAATTTGATATCTTCACAGGAACTGAGATAAATTGGTTCAAAAATTGCTGTCTGAAAACTAACCTTTCCTATATGATATTCTTTGGTTTTCATAATTAACTTGAAATTAGACAGAATGTAGAGCCAATAGAGGAACAAAGAGAAAACGGCAGACGATCTGTCTCCAGAATGACGTCATTTGACCTCTTTCGAGGGACCATTGGGGTCACCAAGAACACTCCCTCCCCCTTCTTTTCCTTTTCTCTCTGTGCAGATGTTACGCTTTTCATTATGGAATTCCCCGAGATTTCTACACAAAATTACCGAGAAATTTCGTTTTTTTTTTAATCAAAAAGCAACTTCCAAAACACCTTTTTCGATAAAAACTTCTTTCTGAGGCTTTCAAATCAAAAACAAACCAAACATTTGAATTTGTCTCGTTGAGAGCTTTAAAATGAGTATAATCATGCCTATATTCGAGAAAATTTTAAGATTTTGCAGGAAACGCGCTCTATTGAGAAAAGCCGAAAAGTTGCTATAACTTTGTTCATTTTTAAGGTAGAAAAGTGATTGTAATAGCTAAATACGTGAAATTTAAAGCGCTTCAAAATGATATTAACTTTGTTTGAAAAAACAAAACTTTTTGAAAATGCGCCCTGTTGCTAGTCTATGTAAGACTCGTGAAAAATGATTTTTCGATAAATTGATTGCGAAATTCGAGTTCGTCTCGTTGAGAGCTTCAAAATGAGTATAAACATGCCTATATGCAAGCGATTTTCAAAATTTTTCAGAAAATTCGCTCTATTGAGAAAAATCTAAAAATCGTCATAACTTTGTTCGTTTTGAAGATAGAAGAGTCATTCAAAAAGCTAAATACGTAAGAAGTTATAAGCTTCAAAATTATAACAACTTCGTTTCGGAAATTTTGCTGAAAATGCGCTCTATTGAAAAATCGAAAAATCGTCATATTTTGGCTCGTTTCAAGCGCACATTTGAAAATTTTTTTATTTTTTAGGCTCCTCCAACGAAATCTACAGTACTTTTTCGGACATTTGAAGTTCGGTAAATTATAAAGAGGTAAAATTCGAAACAAGTTTTAGCTGGGTACTGTATTCAGTTCTTTTTTCAGGATATCAACAAACTACAAACTACAAAAAGCTCATGTTCGGTCGTGTCAAGAAAGCATATGATTCAATGAAAGACATGCTTTTATGCATGTTTTGTTGTTTCCTTTTGGTGAATATGGAATAGTAGATTTTGGATCTTAATAAAATTTTTTCTATTTTCTTGAATCTGAGATGTTCCAATCAAACAATATACTAGAAATTCGAATTTGTCTCGCTGAGAGCTTCAAAATGAGTATAAACATGCCCATATTCCAGCAAATTCGAGAATTTGAAGAAAACGCGCTCTATTGATAAAAAAATAGAAAAATCTTCATAACTTTGTTCATTTTCAAGATAGAAGAATGATTTAAAAAGCAAGATACGTGAAATTCAATGCGCTTTGAAACCATATTAAATTTGTCAAAATTGTCGTTTGCAGAAAATGCGCTCTATTGATAATTTTTGTAAAACGGGTGTAATTTGGCGAGTTTTTGAGCTAGAAAGAGGAACTTGGTGTCAAAATGTATAGATTTTTGCCTGATTTGATAAAATCCAACAATTCTGATCCGGAGACGCAGACAGTTATAGTTTCTCGCTGTCTGCGTCTCCTAATCTTCAATTAGCCATATCTCGGCTTCGAGACTAGCTAGAAAAATGATTTAAAACGAAAAATGTTTCCAATTTTTTCTAGATTTTGAAAATCTAACAATTTTCATGTAAGAATGTTTTTCTAGCTATACCAGATGTCAAAATATGACTATTCAGAGTTCCAACTAGCTGTCTGCGTCTCTATCTCTTCATGAATCATTTTTCAAAAAAGTTGTCAACTACAAAAATGAAGCTCTATATTTTTCCTATAATTTCTAAAATTTTCGGAGCAATCTGACAATTCCTAGGTTTCATTTCATCAAACATTCAAAAAAAATGTCTGCGTCTCTTTTCTTTCAGTTCCAGCCACCTCCCATCTATATAGATCTCATTTTCTAGATAACCCATTCAACCGGTTTGGGTTTTCGATTTGATACTTTCCTTTTTTCAAATTTCGAAAAGGGAAAACGATTTGAAAAAAAGGTGAAAAGTAGTAAAAGTACTAGTCCCCTTATCTAAACAAATCATCAGTTTTTCTTTTTTCTAGGCTAGAAAGGGAAACAAAAGGTATAAAAGTAACACGATATTTGATTATTGGTTGCTTCGGTGAATCTCTGAAAGTGGCTTTTTCGGTTTTTCGAAAATTCGAAATTTTTGAAAAAAAAAAATTTTTTTCAAATGCTGTCGGCCGCCCAAGAAATCCCGCGCGCGCCCTCCTTTTATCACTGCCCTCCGCTTCTCTCTCTCCAATGTGCGTGTTTGGTGTAGTGGTGTGCGCAGATGTCTGTCTATCTGAAGGTTTTTGGTTCGACCCCCACCCCAGGTGTTCCCTTTTTGCTTTTTGTTTTAATAGTGGAAAACTATTTTCAAGCACTTTTAAAACATTTTTAGGCATTTTAGGCTCTTTTTAATGCTTTTTTAAGTTCAATATTGAATTTTTGTTGTGGAAATTCAAATTGTTCCACTGCATTTTGTAGTTTGTGTTCAATTATTGAAAAAAATTGAAAAATAATGGAAAAATAATTGCAGTTTGTGACCGAAAACAATGAAAGTCAAAACCATTTATAACACAATTATTTTGGACGGTTTCACAAAAATTGTTTTTTTTAGATTCTTACTGTAGTCCCAGAAAAATAGCGCCAGGAAAATCTTTTTTTGATACGGACACACTACATTTTTTCAAAAATAAGCTTAAATTAAAAATAGTTTGAGCCAAAAATCACTTTTCTAGCTATACTACAAGTCGAGATACGTCTATTTGAAGTTTAGGAGACGCAGACAGCGAGACACTCTAACTGTCTCGCTTAGAATTCGTGAACCATATTGAGCTAGGCAAAAATGTACACATTTTGACACCAAATTCATGTTTCTAGCGCAAAAAATCGCCAAGTTATGCCCGTTTTACATCAATTATCAATAGAGCGCATTCTCTATTTTTGAACAAAATTAATATAATTTTGAAGCACTTCAAATTTTGCGTATTCAGCTTTTTAGATCATTCTTCTATTCGCAAAACGAACAAAGTTACGACGATTTTTCGATTTTTTCTCAATAGAGCGCGTTTTCTAAAAATTTTCAATTTCGCTTGAATATAGGCATGTTTATACTTATTTTGAAGTTCTCAACAAGACAAATTCAAATTTCGCAAAATGTTTGTGAAAAAATCACTTTCTTGAAATTATCAATAGAGCGCATTTTCAAAAAAAAATTTCTGAACAAAATTAGTGTCATTTTGAAGCTCTTCAAATTTCACGTTGTTTGCTTTCAAAATCACTGTTCTATCTTCAAAATGAACAAAGTTATGACGATTTTTCTGATTTTTCTCAATAGAGCGTGTTTTCTGAAAATTTTCAATTTCGCTTGAATATAGGCATGTTTATACTCATTTTGAAGTTCTCAACAAGACAAATTCGAATTTCGCAAAATTTTTGTTCAGCGGAGCGCGATTTTCTAGAAAAACCAGATAAAAATCAAATTTCGACTTTTTCCAAAAAGACATTTTTTTTGAAAATTCCAAATTTTTAGTATTTTTTCGCATGTTTTCTCTAATCTCTCCCTATCTCTAAAAAAGTGAAAAAAGTTTTCCTCATAAATCAAATGAAGGGCAACAGGCAGCGCATATGCAAAACGCGTCTTCCTCAAGTTTTCACTTTTTTTCGAAAAAAAAAAGAAGAAAAGATAAATATCTCACACTTTCTGATTTTCTCACCCCTATTATATAACTCAACTAGTTCGTTCTACTGTATTTTTTCGGAATACAAATACAACAAAAAATAAAAAAAAAAATGCAAAAAAAAGTGAAAGAACTAGACTTTGTGGGATAAATAAACAAATAGAAGGTGAAGAAGAGGATGATCTATAGCCCCCCCCCCCCCCGCACCCGTATTACTTTACACATTTTTTAACCTGGTTATCTTATATAATATACTTGGAACATTCTTGAGTTCTAGTTTTGCTCAAAAAAAATTCAAAAAAAAATTTTTTTTTCGGAATTTTTTTTTAGAATTTTGATGAAACTCATAATCTTATCGAAAGTAAATATAAATATACACATTTTGACACAAAATCCATCATTCTAGCTCAAAAACTAGCCAAGTTAGGCGCGTTTTACATAAATTATCAATAGAGCGCATTTTCGATTTTATTTCCCCACTACATTATTATTAATTTGAAGCCCTTGTAATTTCACGTATTTTACATTTTAAATCGCTCTTTTACCATGAAAATGAACAAAGTTATGACGATTTTTCGGATTTTTGTCAATAGAGCGCGTTTTCTGAAATTTTTTTGAATATAGGCATGTTTGGACTCATTTTGAAGCTCTTAACGAGACAAATTCAAAATTCTTGTTTGTTTTCAATCTGAACGTCTGAGAGCGGCATATCTCGTAAATTATCAAAGGAGCACATTTTCAAAAAATTTGTTTTTCCGATTCAAATTATTATCATTTTGAAGCGCATTTAATTTCACGCATTTAGCTTTTAAAATCACTCTTATATCTCCAAAATGAACAAAGTTATGACGATTTTAAGATTTTTTCTCAATAGAGCGCGTTCTCTGAAAATTTTCAACTCCGTCTGAATATAGGCTTGTTTATACTCATTTTGAAGCTCTCAGCGAGGCAAAATCGAATTTCGCAAAGTTTTTGTTCAGTGGAGCGGTTGAAAGCCGAAAAGGAAAAAATCCAAATTTCTGAAAATTCTTGATTTTTTTCGAAAAAAAATTTTTTTGAAACTTTTAAAAAAATTATTTAAGCTATAAAAAGTTTAAAAACTTTGCTTTTTTTATTTTTTCCCTTTTTTAAGCTATTCATAAAACTTATATAGACCTTAAAACCTCCATAAAATTCTCTTTTATCTAGAGATTCCAAAAAGAAAGTCTGAAACTGGTTTTTCAATAAAAAAAAATATATTCAATAGGTAAGTGAAGCTTCTTCTTCTTTTTCTCTTTTTCCCTAATTCTCTCTCTCTCTCTCACTTTCCCTTTTTTTTGGATAATTCCAGTTCATTTCCTTCTTCTTTTTTCTATTTTTCATGGTCCACTAAACTTTAACTTTTAACTTCTTCTTTGTGATAAGAAAAAGTGAAAAGAACGTTCTTTTCTTTGTTTTCTAGAAATTTTCTAGAACATTCTTTAATTGACCAATTTGCGGTTGCCTCCCTTTTGTCGTCTAGCAGAAGGCATCTTCATATACTGTTACTTTGAGCCTAATTATCTCGGTTGTTATCAAAGATATCAAAAAGTTGTCAACTGATAAAATGTTTACCATAAAATTTTACACATTTTGTTAGTTGATCACTTATTGATAGCGTTACTGGCTTTTGAGATATGCGCGCTTAAAGAGGGCATACCTCCCCCAACCTCCTTGCCTCCGATCTCTCAAAGGGTGCGTTGCATTAGAGCGCGCTTAACTCAAGAACTAGTAAAGCTATTAAAAAGTTGTAAACTAACAAAATGTAAAGCGTAAAATTTTACACATTTTATTAGTTGAAAAGTTTTTGATATCTTGTAGGGGAACTGAGATAATTGAGGTCAAAGATAGCATACCCCAACCCCCACCCTCTCTCCGTCGTCCAAGAAGGTGCGCTTTCTTTAAAGGGGCATATCTCAAAAACTAAGCTAGCTATCAAGATTTTGTTAACTAACTAAGTATGTGAAATTTTATAGGCTACATTATTGAAGTTAGCTATTTCTTACTAGCTGCTTTAGTTTTTGAGTTAAACGCGCTCTAATGCACTACACCCTATAAAAGTGCTCTATGGCCACAGATTGACTCCTATCCATCCGTTCTTCCTCAAACTTCTCAAAAATGTTATCATTTCCTCTTTTCCGCAGATTTTACCACCAAACGAACAAAAAAAACTACGGAAGACTCGGCTCTGAGCAATATCCCCCAATGTCTATTTGTTCAAAAAGTGAAGAGTCTCGAGATCTACCCCAACTTTACTCCTTGAACCTATGTCAATAGAGATGTACTCATCCCGAAAGATTTCTGAGAGATCTTGGCACCCCCCTTCTTCACCTTTGGTGTTCCAAATTGCTCATTTTTCTTTTTTTAGGGCTTTAACTACCCTATAGGGATCTGATTTTGATGAAATTCGCTGGATAGATGGCTATTGAGGTTTCTAGATAGCTCTCTAATTTTCTTAAGATTTGGATTAGTTTGAGCCTAGATATAGTCCCAAAACTAGAGTACAGTACTCCGAAATTTTAGAAAATTTCGAATGCCCCTCCACCCCCACCGGCCCTCCCAAAAAGGTGAGAAAGCCGCACCCTCTTAATTGCCTTCCACACCCCAAGAGAGATTGTGGCGCGGTGGTGTCGGGGATGTGGGCTGCGCCCAGGTGCTAGAGGTCTGGGGTTCGACTCCTCCCTTGGTTTTTTTGCCTTTTTTTCTTTTTACTTCTATTTAAAGCTAATTTTCTTCAACTAAAAAAGAAATTTCCACTTTTTTTCTGTCACAAGGTCTCTCTCTTGACCGCAAGTTGTAAGTTGTAACAATTCGGACTTCTATTTAATGTGATTTCATCGCGAAAAATCGAGAAACCAGCATCTGTTTTCAGCCATTTACTTTAGTATTACACTGGACTTTTTTCTCTGCGTCTCTCGTCTCTCCTTCTCTCTCGTCTCGATTTTTTGATTTAAATTTGATCAAGTTTTGATGATTTTTCCATTTCTTCCAAAATTTTTTCCCAAAAATTTCATCTTTTTTACTTTTTTCAATACTATTTTTTACCATTTTTTTAAGCTTTGTTGTTGTTTTTCTCGTCTTTTTCTCTAAATCTCTCTTCTCTAAATCCTTTTTTTTCTCATTTTTTTTTGCAGTTTTTTTTTCAGTTTGAAGGTTTTTTTGACGACGAAAACAAGATTTGTTATGCAATGAAAATCAAACGAGGCTAACTGGTCTTTATTTTTCTGTTTTCTAGCTTCTAGAATAGTCTAAATCTTAAAAATTTACAAAAAACAGCTCAATTAGCTATCTTTTTGGTACCCGTTTTTCAAACAGATATATCTCAAGAACTAAAATAGCTTTTGAAAAAATTAAAAATGGAAAATGTGTAACACTTTATAAGCTACATTTTTGTAGTCAACAACTTTTTGCTAGCTAGCTTGGTTTTTGAGATATAGGCGTTTTAAGACAGCGCACCACTTTAAGTAGCGGCAAGGGGAGCGAGCGCGCTCTCGTTTCTCTGTGTCTCCTCCCTCCCTCTCCTCTCATTGCCACTAAAAATGGGCGCCAGCTTCGAGAGCTCATATCTCACAAACTACAAGAGATATCAAAAAGTTTTCCACTAACAAAATGTGTCAAATTTTATAAGCTACATTTTTGTAGTTGACAACTTTTTTGTAGCTAGCTTAGTTTTTGAGATATGAGTCTTAAAATTAGGGGAGTGGTTTTTTTCTGCAAAAAAAGGGGTCCCTATGAAATTTGATATCTTCTCTTCTCTTCTCTTTGTTTTTTGACCCTTTTTTGGCCTCTTGGTTCCAAACCTTTCCTTTTTTATTCTCTAACCCTCTCTCTCTCTCTCTCTCTCTCTCTCTCTCTCTCTCTCTCTCTCTCTCTCTCTCTCTCTCTCTCTCTCTCTCTCTCTCTCTCTCTCTCTCTCTCTCTCTCTCTCTCTCTCTCTCTCTCTCTCTCTTTTTTTTCCAAAATTCCAAAATTTCAGCGTTCTCCTTGAAAAAAGAAGCAAATGACTATGTGAAAATGGAAATTGACGAGGAGCCGAATCTTCTAGACCTACCCAATGAAGTTTTACTACAGGTATATCTCAAAAACCAAGCTAGCTACAAAAAAGTTGTTAACGACAAACATGTAGAGCTTAAAATTTCACACATTCTACCAGTTAAAAAATATACTGTAGCTCTCACGGATCCTGAGATACAGACGCTCAAAAGAAGAGGCGCATAGAATCAGTAGAAAAAACGCGCTAACTTTAAAGGCGCATATCTCAAAGACCTAGCTAGCTACAAAAAAGTTATTAACTACAAAAATGTAGCTCATTAAATTTCACACATTTTGTTAGTTAAACAAATTACCGTATCTCTTACAGTTCCCAAGATACAAGCTTCTTTTTCCAGGTGTTCCGTCGTCTCCCCCGCCACGACATCTTTTTTGGCATTGCTCATGTAAACCATCGATTTCGGAGTTTGGTGCAAAGGAATTTGAAAACTATTAGACTGTAATTTTCCTGTTTTTCTAGAATTTTTTATCTGAAAAATTTTGCAGATTCGATGCTCACTGTCATGTCAACATCGTCGACAATCGGCCGCTGACAAAATATCGAGACGATGGGACAGATCCAATTATAACTTATAGTTTTACCCTTTTTGATAAACGGGGACCAGGTATTTTTATTCTCAAAACATTATCAGTACAATTCTACACATTAAGACACGAAATCCATCTTTCTAGCTCTAAAACTATCCAAGTTATGCTCGTTTTACATAAATTAACAATAGAGCGCATTTTCTGAAATTTTCGAGAAAAATTTTGTTTCAACTTGTAGCGCTTTTAATTATACGTATTTTGCTCTTTAAATCACTGTTCTATCTTCAAAATGAACAAAGTCATGACGATTTTTCTGGTTTTTATCAATAGAGCGCGTTTTCTGAAAACTTTATAATTCTCCGGAATATAGGCTTGTTTATACTCATTTTGAAGCTCTCAGCAAGACAAATTAGAATTCATCCAAATTTTTAACGTAAAATCATCTTTCAAGCGTTTTACATAAGTTATGAATAGAGCGCATTTTCGAAAAATCCGTATTTTTAAACAGAATTTGTATCATATTGAAGTGTTTCAAATTTTACGTATAGGGCTTTTTGAATCACTGTCCTATCATCAAAACGGACAAAGTTATGACGATTTTTCGGATTTTTATCAATAGAGCGCGTTTTCTGAAAATTTTGAAATTCGTCGAAATATAGGCATGATTATACTCATTTTGAAGCTCTCAGCGAGACAAATTTGAATTTAAGATTTATTTTGTCAGAAAGTCATAGTTTGAGCGTTTTACACGAATTATCAATGGAGCGCGTTTTCTGAGAAATTTTGAAATGCGCTGGAATATAGGCATGTTTATACTCATTTTGAAGCTCTCAACAATAGAAATTCAGATTTTGCATTTATTTTGACGTCTTGCGAAGATGTAATTTCGAAACTTCCAGAATTCACCCAAAAACGCCGTCTCTGTCTTCGCGGAAACGACGTCAAATACAAAGAATTGCACATTTCCCATTTGTACGATTCAAAAATGCAATCACAATTCGAACGGGCTGGAAATGGACACGATGTGACAGTATCCCCGAAAACTGCCACTACGGTAGGTAGATCAAATTTCATAGAGTACTGTAGAGCGAAATTGCAGTTGTTGTCTTATATGAACCTTCAAGCAATAAGGATACAAGTCCGGAAACAGTGCAAACGAGAGTCAAAACGGATTGAGGATGACTTCTTTGAGAATTGTCTGCGGTTTTTGGAAAGAGTGTGCTGTCGAGTGGAGATTAAGTGAGTTTAAAGGCGCATATCTTGAAAACTAAGACAGCTCGAGAGACGTGGATAACTACAAAAATGTAGCTCATGAAATTTCATACATTTTGTTAGTTGAAAAATTTTAGCTAGCTTTTCTAGTTCCTGAGATATACACGATTAAAGAAAGCGTATCCCTTTCATTGAGTGGGTTGCATTAGAGCGCGTTTATCTCAAAAACCAAGCTAGCTACAAAAAGGTTGTCAACTGCAAAAATGTAGAGCTTGAAATTTCAAACATTTTGTTAGTTAAAAACTTTTTGATAGCTTTTCTAGTTCGTGAGATATAAGCCTTGGAAGTTAGCGCGCGGTTTTGCGCGTGCGGAGACGCAGAGAAATCTCGCTTCTCTGCGTCTCCCACTCTCTCCTCCTGTCGCCAAACGCGCCAGCTTAAAACGCCTATATCTCAAAAACCAAGCTAGCTATCAAAAATCTTCTAACTACAAAAATGATCTACATAAAATTCTACATTTACTCCAAACTTTAGTTTTAATCTAGCGTTTTTAGTTTTTGAGATACAAGTCTTTGAAAAATCGAAAAAAAATATTTTCAGATCCCTCCTCCTCTGTTCGAAAAACATTCTGTTCCCATGGCAACTTGGTCAGAAGTCCCTATCCAAGCTAGCTAGCCTTCAGAATCTTCAGAATCTGATTCTGGAGAATATGACAACTTTTGACCCCCGATTCCTAAAACTCCCAACTAGAAATTTGGCAAGTTTACAATTCCGACTAGATCCCAGACATCGCATGGAGTTGGATCAGCTGCAAGTGTCTCCGATTGATGGTACTGATTTATTGATTTATTGATTTATCGATTTTCCTCCCAGGATCCCTTCTAAAGTCCCTTTCCGCTGCCTCTGTGTATCGTCTGGATTTCTCGGCGTATTCTGAAGTTGCTCAAGTGGTGACATCCATTGATGCAGTGGATATGTGCTATTTTATAGAGGTATTACATTTGAGAAGCTCTAAAAATCAAGAAAATTCCAGAACTGGCACTTTTCCCCCAAACCATGGATCATTAAAGGCATCTCATTCAATTCTCAAGTGTCAATTGACGATTTTCGAATGGCAGCTTATAAGATTTTGCCGTGAGTACCTCCAAAACCCCAAAGAGACAAAAAGAAAATGTTTAAAAAAAGAAAAAAAGGAATGGGCCGAACCGGGGATTGAACCCGGGACCTCTCGCACCCAAAGCGAGAATCATACCACTAGACCATTCGGCCGCACGAGAGGAGAGGTGTGGAGGGCATAGACAAGCGCGCGCCTTGCGGCTTTTTTCGGGGAGAGGCGCAGAGAAAAAATTTAAAAAATTATTGATTTTTCCAGATCAAACTTCGCTATACCATTTCCGTACTGCCGTTTTCAAACCTGTCATCGGAAATCCATGGATATCGTTCTAGAAGTGGCTTGTTATGCGAATGGGGTGGGTTTTTCTCTAAAAATTTGAATTTCCCGCGAAATTTTCCTTTAAAATTTTAAATTTTCAGACCGCAACCCAGTGGATATTTCGTACCGGTCATTTGAATTCTTGTTGATCTAAAAATTTTCTTTTTTCTCTGCATTTTTTCCGAATAAACGGGTTTTTTGTAATTATTTTTTCCAGAATTTTCTAGCGCGTATATCTCGAGAACCAAGCTAGCTACAAGAAAGTTGTGAACTACAAAAATGTCAGAAATTTTATAAGCTACATTTTTGTAGTTGATGACTTTTCTGTAGCTAGCTTGGTTTTTGAGATATGAGCGTTTTAAGATGACGCGCTTCTTCTGCCTACGACAAGAGGAGAGAGGGGGAGACGCAGAGAAGCGAGAGTGCTCTGCGTCTCCGCGCCACTAAAAAGCGCGCTAACTTCTAAAGCTCATATCTCACAAACTACAGAAGCTAGCTAAATTTTTCCAACTAACAAAATGTTTGAAATTTCATGGGCTACATTTTTGTAGTTGACAGTTTTTCTCTAGCTAGCTTGGTTTTCGAGATATTCTCAAAAAATCAAAAATATTAACAATTCAACTTTATTGTTGTTTAAACAAGGAAAATGACAAGAAGAGCAATCGATAATCCAATCAATCGATTTCCGGAATTACACTTGTCCCTTCCACAGCAAAATCGATCGACACAACCGCGACCAGCATATTCTACGGGATTTTTCGTGCAACTTTTGCTCCGGTCCCATGTGCAACCTGAAAAATCTCGAAAGTTCCAGAAAAATCGATAATCGATTGACTACCTGTCTCATAGGAGCAACTTCTGACTGTATGAATATCGATCGATTGGTTTTTCTGGTTACTGTAGAATTTGTAGTCTGTCTTTTGGCAGACACTTCCTTCTTGACACGTCACCAGCTCCCAGTTTTTCGAAGAGGAGCGGTAGGTGTCACAATCGATTCCGACACAATTCCAGCATTGGATGGAATTGATTGAAGCTGAAATTTCAAAAAAAAATTTTGAAAAAAAAATTTTTTTGACAATTTTTTTTTCAGAATTTTCAAACATTTCTTCAAATTCCCGCCAAGAAAATGCTGCTAATTGTGTTTTCTGAAATTTTCCCGCTTTAAATGCGCTCTATCGCACTCGAAAAATC
Organism: Caenorhabditis nigoni; assembly: GCA_027920645.1. NCBI lineage: Eukaryota > Metazoa > Nematoda > Chromadorea > Rhabditida > Rhabditidae > Caenorhabditis > Caenorhabditis nigoni. Next base: position 15,003,819 of record CP115866.1, read on the forward strand.
GGTGAATTTTCATTAGCGACCGCGACGCGCCCGGAATCGGCGGGACGCCGCGCAATTATCGATTTTTTAAGCCAGAAAACTGAAAAATCTGTAATTTCCGAAAAACTTCAATTTGTGCGAGCCGGCGGGAATTCAAAAAATTCAATTTTTCCGGAAAAAATCAATAAAAATCACCTGGAAATTGGCTGAAAATGAGAAAAATAATAGGGAATAATGGTGTCATGTGTTGAAAATGAAAAATAAAATGAATTGAGAATTGAAAATTCTAGAAACTTCCGGAAAAATTTTCAAAGCCGGAAATTGGAAAAAAATGGGCGGAGCTTAGGAAGTGAAAAGTTATATTTTTTCAGAAATCATTAAATGTTTTTGGAAAAATTGAAAATTCCAAAAAAAATCCAAAAATTCTAGAAAACTTTGAAATTCGAGGTTTTAGCAAACGCGCTCTAATGAGAATTTGGCAGAAAATTGATAAAAAGTCATTTGTCGACTACTTTAGGCGATTTTGAGCTGTTTTTAGTCAAATTTCAAGTCGTTTTGGACCATTTCTGTCAATTTTCCGTCAATTTTAGCTAGTTTTCGCAAATGCGCTCTATTGATAACTGTGTGAAAAACCGCTAAAAACCCAATTTTTCCATTTTTCGTGTATTTTAGACGATTTTGAGCTGTTTGTAGTCAACTTCAGGCCGTTTGGGACCATTTCTGACGATTTTCATGCAGTTTTAGCTTATTTTTGCAAATGCGCTCTATTGAGAATTGTGTGAAAAATCGCTTATAAAGTCATTTTTTCGAGAATTTTAGGCATTTTCAAGTTATTTTTAATCAATTTTATGCCGTTTGGGACCATTTCTGACAATTTTCAGCCGATTTTAGGTCGTTTTCGACCCTTTCTGACTATTTAAGGCTAATTTTAGCAAATGCGCTCCAATGAGAATTTTGTTGAAAACCGCTGGAAATGTCATTTTTTGACTATTTCAAGCAATATCAATCATATGATCTACCTGGAAATTGCATTCTCGAAACTTCCGGGAAAAAATTCCGGAAATTAAAAATATCCAAAAAAAAAAGTGGGCGGAGCTTAAATAAGCGGGGGTGGAATTCATTGAAAACTTTAAACTTTCAGAGAAAAAACAACGGAAAAAAAGGAAAAAAAATGCTGCAAAAAAGGGAAAATATTGGGAGAAGCGAGAAAAAAGATAATTGCCATAATTAAGAAAAAAAAGGGGGCGGGGCCAAAGATAATTAAGGGGGGAGGGGGGCATTTCACAACCACCAGGGCAAACGATAGGGATGGGATTACTGTAGATCGATCTACAGTAATTTTCATTATATTTTACAGGCGAGAGAGAAGAGAAAGCGATAGAAAAAAGGGAAAAATCGATTTTTGAAATTATCGATTTTTTGAAAAAAGTCATTTTCAGCGACACTCCCAAACTTTGCATGACATATCGACACTTCCAGTGATCACGTATGGATTCGTTTGGTGGAATGCTGAAAATTTGGGTTATTGTATCTATTTTTTTGGGTTACTGTAGTTATTTTTCGGGTTACTGTAGCTATGTTTTGGGTTACTGTACCTATGTTTTTGGGTTACTGTAGCTATGTTTTGGGTTACTGTAGCTATTTTTAGGGTTACTGTAGCTATGTTTTTTGGGTTACTGTAGCAATTTTCGTGGGTTACTGTAGTTATGTTTTGTGTTACTGTAGCTATGTTTTGGGTTACTGTAGTGAATTTCCAACGATTTTTAGCCTTCAAAAATTGATTTTTTAGCTCGAAAAAATGAGATTTTCATGCAATTTTCGAGATAAAAAACTACAGTAACCCAAATTTTTGAATTTCAAAAAAATCAATAAAATACCGTACCAACAGTTGAAACAAAGTGCTCGTGTGCCTCGATGGCCTTCATACACCGTTGAGCACTCAACTCCCAGATTCGCATCATCTTATCATCAGCCACTGATACCAAGTACTGTAAAAATGGATATTAAGTAAGACCTAGTCATTTGTCTAGGTCTTGACCTACTTTTCCTAGGTCATGACCTACTTTTTTCTGGGTCATAGCCTGATTTTTCTAGGTCATGACCTAGTTTTTTCTAGGTCATGACCTAATTTTTTCTAGGTCATGAACCAATTTTTCTAGGTCAAGACCCATTTTTTCTAAGTCATGACCCATTTTTTTCTAGGTAATGACCTAATTTTATCTAGGTCATGACCTAATTTTATCTAGGTCGTGACCTAATTTCATGACCCAATTTTATCTAGGTCGTGACCTAGATATAGGTCATGATCAGGGCCCCCTCTAATAGAAGGGCATGCTTTTACCTTTCCCTTTGGATGGAACGCCAGACCGCGAACCCAATTCTCGTGTGCCGATAGGGTGAAAATCACTTCGCCAGTGCTGATATTCCACGCCTGCAAAGATAAAAAGGGTGGTTTTGGGTTACTGTAGGTTACTGTAGGTTACTGAATTTCAGAAAAACTCACTTTGATGCTTCTGTCACGACTGCCACTGAACAGAATGTGTGTGGAATTGCCTTCGGGTTCTGGAAATATCGATTTTCAGTCATTTCAGACAAATTTCAGCCATTTTTGAGTCATTTTAGGCCAATTTTAGATCAATTTTCGAGGTCAAAATTCGGCCATTTTGGGGTTTTCTAGACCATCTTAAACCGATTTTCAGACAATTTTAAGCGAACTTTGGGTCATTTTGGATCTATTTAAGTCGATTTTAAGCTTAAAAATGACCTTTTTCAGCCAATTTCGGGTCATTTTGGACTATTTTCAACCGATTTTGATGAATTTTAAGTCATAAATTGCCCCTTTTCGACCCTTTTCACCCAATTTTAAGCCAAAGAAAACTCACGCCGTCCCGTCACATTGGTATACGCCGATTCTGGAGCCCACTCGACACACTCCACCGCATGCTCATGATCTCGAAGTACCAATTTCGCTGCTTTTGTGGCGAAAGACCATACAGAAACCGTTTGATCCAGACTTCCCGATGCGAAGAGGGTGCCGTCGTGTGAGATACGAATCATTCGAACCCAGTCGTTGTGGCCGCGGAATGTGAACACACAGTAGCCGGTCGAGATCTGGAAATGTTCGAAATTAGGCTGAAAGTGAGTTGAGAGGAGCTAAACATGGTTCAAAATGATCGAAAATAGCTGAAAAATAGTGTAGAATAGCCTAAAAACGGTCCAATTAGGCTTAAAATGGTCCTAGATGGTTCAAAAATAGCGAAATTGGCCAAAATAGCTCAAAATAGGCTAAAAATAGTTCAAAATGAACATGGTCGTTGTTTGATGGCCCTAGAAACCTTAGAATTTGGTCAAAAACGACCCAAAATGATCCGAAATTGGCTTGAGATGACTCTCGATGGTCTAAACTGGTCTAAACTAGACTCAAAATGGTCCAAAATTGACCCAAAATGATCCGAAATTAGCTTAAAATGACTCTAGATGGTCCAAAATAGGCTAAAAATGGTCCTAAGTTGACCTGAAATTGGCTGACAATGGTCCAAAATAGGCTTAAAATTATCCAAAATAAGCTGAAAATAGGCCTAGTTAGACCTAAAATTACCCAAAATTAGCTTTAAAAGGTTCGAAAATAGGCTAAAAAATAAGCTAAAACAAGGTCAAAGAACACCTGGAGACGATTGAAATTAGCCAAACATTGACCTAAAATCGCTCAAAATGGTCCAATTTTTTGGCTAGAAATAGGCTTGAAATGATTCTAAATTGATATTAAATTGGCCCAAAATGATCCAAAAATGATCCAAATTGACTATAAAAAGTCTAAAATCGGCTCAAAATCATCCAAACTAAGCTTGAAATGATCTTAGATGGTTCCTAATTGGCTAAAATTGACTAAAAATAGTCCTAAATTAGCGAAAATTAGCTTTAAAATGACCAAAAATGGTCCCAACATGACTAATCTAGGTCTAAAATGATCATTACTTGCCTAAAATTCGCCTAAAATAGCCAGAAATCAGCCTAAAACCGGTCAAAAATAGCCAAAAATAGAAAACTCACATCCCACTGCTTAATGGTATGATCTCTGCTTGCGGAGAGCACAAAATCACCAGTTGGCAGGAAGGTGACCGACGATACAGTATGCTCGTGTCCTTTCAGCGATTTCAAACAATCGTACGACTGGCCAAAGTCCCATAGTTTGATTGTCAGGTCCGTTGAGCAGGATACTGTAATTATGGTGACTTTAGATCTTAAAGGTGTTTTTCAGTTTTTTTAGCCTTTGCGGCGGAATTTTCATAAATCCTATGGATTTTCGTAGGTTTTAGGTCCTTTTCAGGCGTTTTCAGGCCTATTTAGGCCCTTTAAGGCTCTTTTAGGCTTACCCAGCTGCTTTCCAGCCGCATCGATAGCAATATCGTTGACGGCGTCCGTGTGTCCCTTGAGTGTCTTCTCCAGTTGTCCCGTCTCGTAGTCCCATACCTGGAAGAATAGAAAATTGGGGGATTTCTAGGCCATAGAGGTTTCTAGGCCACCAAAACTCGGCCATGTAGAGAATTTGGAGTTTTCTAGGCCACCATAGGAATAAGTTCGGCCAGCAGCGACTTTCTAGGCCACCAATACTCGGTCATGATTTCTAGGCCATCTTGGGATTTCTAGGCCATCAAAACTCGGCCATGCGATTTCTAGGCCATCAATAGGGTTTCTAGGCCATCATACTTCGGCCATGCGATTTCTAGGCCGCCTTGGTGTTCCTAGGCCACCAAAGTTAGGCGAGCTGCAATTTTCTAGGCCATGGAGGTTTCTAGGCCACCAAAACTCGGCCACGGGTATTCTAGGCCAGCATTGATTTTCTAGGCCATAGAGGTTTCTAGGCCTCCAAACTTCGGCCATGCGATTTCTAGGCCACCTTGGGGTTCCTAGGCCACCAAAGTTAGGCCAGCTGCAATTTTCTAGGCCATGGAGGTTTCTAGGCCACCAAACTTCGGCCATGCGATTTCTAGGCCACCTTGGGGTTCCTAGGCCACCAAAGTTAGGCCAGCTGCAATTTTCTAGGCCATGGAGGTTTCTAGGCCACCAAAGTTAAGCCAGCAGGGATTTTCTTGGTCATAGAGATTTTTAGGCCACCAAAACTCGGCCATGGGGTTTTCTAGGCCATCTTTCCCCATTTCTACCCATTTCCGACGCTCATTTTCGCTATTTTCACGGCCATGTTTATGTATTTCCGGCTAATAAAACCCCCATAAAAACCTTAATAGTGGCGTCCTCTGAACAGCTGGCCATAATGGTCCATAACGGATGAAAAATGACGCGAGTGACCGGAAGACGATGTCCGATGAGCTTCTGGGTCTCCGGTGGACGAGGAATCCAGTCAGCCGCCTGTCGTTTGTCTCTGGAAATGGGATTTTTGGTGATTTTGGGGGGGGGGGGGCGTTTTAGAGCTTAAAAAAGGCTGAGAAATGGGGATTTTTCAGATTTTTGGGCCATTTTCAGCCAATTTTAGACCATTTTTTCAGCTTTCTGAACCATTTTCAGCCTAATCTGGGCCATTTTTCAGCGTTTTCGACTATTTTCAGCCATTTCTGGACCATTTTTTCTGGATTTTTCAGCTTTTTAGGCCATTTCAACTCCAAATTACCTCGTCGGCGCTCCATGATTGATTTCCTGTTGTGATTCAAGCAGTTTCGCTTCCAAATCGTTGACTTTGCGTTGAAGTCGAAGTACCGTAGTCCATTTCTTTTCCAGAATGCCGCCGAGTGGTTTGATATCGTTTTCGCTCTGAAATTTGCGATTTTTGGCTAATTTGAGGCCGAAAATTTGCGTTTTTCAGCTAAAAATAGCCCTTTTAAGCTGATTTTGAGCTAAAAATGGCAATTTTTGACCCAAAATCAATGTTTTTGGGTCAAAAATAGGGGTTTTTGGGCTTAAAATGGCCAAAAATGACGTTTTTCCGGTCAAAATCTTGCCAAAATAGCCATTTTTTGCCAAAACCCGCGATTTTTCAAAAATTAAAGACTAACCAAGCTGGCCTCCTTGAGAAGCATGTTGAACGCCTCGGAGTATCCATTGTTCTGCAGATATTCGGCAACTGCTCGATTACTGTAAAAATACAAGTTTTTTGGGATTTTTAGGCCATTTTCGGGATTTTAAAGCCATTTTTAGGTCGGAAAATGATGAGAAATTAGTATTTTCAGCCGATTTTTGGGATTTTCAGGCACTTTTCCGGCCAAAACCTCGCTTAAAATGCAATTTTCGATATTTTTACGGCACAAAATCTTGAAAAATAGCATTTTTGGTCTGAAAAATTTAGCATTTTTTACAATTTTTAGAGGTTTTTGGTGTGATTTTAGGCCAATTTTCAGGATTTTCAAGCCAAAAACTGCTGAAAATCCAATATTTCAAGCTAAAAATCATGAAAAATGAGTATTTTCAGTTTTAAGCCAATTTTCATGGTTTCTGGGCGAAAATTGCGAAATTTCTCGTCATTTTTCTGGCTTTTTCTGAGCTTCTTTCTGCTCAAAATAGCCACAGAAAAAATGAGAAAAAAAGAGAGAAAATTCAATTTAAAATAGAAATGTGTCCCCGCCGCTTTTCCCATAAAATTGGCTCTTCAGAAGACACCAGAAGACGTCCCGACGACATGAAGACACTTACATTTCCTCTCGTTGCCTCTCTGACAAACTCATTTTTGTTTTGTAGAGGAGGAGACGACGGCGAGGAGAAGAAGAACAAGAATATCTAAATTAGAGGAAAAATTGGTGAAAAATCGGAGCAAATTCGAGAAAATTCGAGAAATCTGATGAAAAATAGGGTCGAAACTCAGAAAAATCATGAAAAATTGGGTAGAAATTGAAGAGAAAATGATTTTATTCAATATGGCAAAAAATCATGGAAAATCGATGAAAAATAGTTGAAATAGCTTTAAAATCTTCAAAAAATCAGAAAAATTGTACAAATTCTTTATTAAATGACAAAGATCCAAGAAAAATTGGCGAAAATCGATGAAAAAATGCTCAAAAACTGCTGAAAACAACCCAGAAAACCTATTGTGTCTGCATTCTACCGTAAGATCCTGGGCACACTGCACCTGACGCAAAAATGCACAGAATCTGTTTTTTAGCGATTTTAAGCGATTTTCTATGAATTTTCAGCTATTTTGGGGTGGAAAATGTTAAAAATTAGCTCTAGAAGTGCGAAAAATTGCTAAAAACTAAGTAATTTTAGTGGAAAATTGCTGAAAACCACCTGGAAATTGATGAGTCCGCAGAGTACCGTAAGATCCTGGGCACAATGCACCGCGACGCAAAAATACACAGAGGAGAATTTTGAATTTCAGCAATTTTTTGGGAAAAATTGATGGTTTTTCAGTCAAAATCGACGAATTTTAATGGATTTTCAGGTAAAAAATCGAAAAAATGACCTAAAATCCATGAAAATCGCTTAATCTCTGTGAAAAAGTCTCAAAAATTGCTAAAAATCGATTTTTTGCCTATTTTTGCGATTTTTCAGCCGAAAAAAAAAACTAGAATATTAAAATGGGATTTGTGGGTGTTTAAAAAAACTTTTTTTAACAATAGAAAAATGTTTTGTAAAAATCGATTTTCAGGGATTTCCAGGGATTTCTAGATGAAAAACGGCATTTTTCAGTTATTTTTCAGCGATTTTCCCATCAAAGAACCCTCAAAAATCGATTTTTCGAACCTATTTCTACACATTTTTACAAGAAATATAGCAAAAATTTTTTATTGAAAAAAAAAGGATTTTCATAAAAATATAAACTATATAAAAAAGAAATTTCTGAGCAAAAAGAACGAAAAAAAAAGCATCTCTCGTGTCCAGTCCAGGCAGCCACAGCAGTGCGCGAATCGAACGAAACGATGACGAAACGAAGAGAGGGATACGAGAGAGTGTGTGCAATGAAGAGACGGCAGACAGGCGGAGAGGGAGTGAGAGACGCAGAGAAAGAGGGGGAGAAATGAGCGAGCGCGGAGAGAGCCTAGTGTCCCTTTCGCAAGAAAACGATTATACACTCTTTGGATTGTTTCTGGAGGAAAAATGCCTTTATTTAAAGGGAGGAGCTGATAGGGGGCGGAGCTTAGGAAAATTGATTTTTTTTTTTGAAAAAAAAACTTCAAAAAATTGTTCTCGGAAAATCCGAAAAAAAAATGCTGAAAAAATCATGTAAATTGGATCCTGAATAACCTGAAATTATAATTTTTACAATTTTTGAAAAAAAAATTGAAAAAAAAAACTTTTTTCTGCTGACTCATTTTTCACCGGAAATTATGATGAATCACTTTTTTTTTCAAATTTCTGACGATTTTTTTTTCTAAAAATCGGCGAAAAAACGCTTCCAGGAAACCTTTTGTGTCTGCATTCTACCGTAAGATCTTGGGCACACTGCACCTGAAGCAAAAATGCACAGAACTGGGTTTTCACCGATTATAGACCCACTTTCGATGGATTTCAAGCGATTTTTAGGTGAAAAATGTTGAAAATCAGCTCTAAAAATCTGAAAAATCACTGAAAAATAGGTAATTTTAGTGGAAAATCGCTGAAAACCACCTGGAAATTGATGAGTCCGCAGAGTACCGTAAGATCTTGGGCACAATGCACCGCGACGCAAAAATGCACAGAAGAGGGTTTTCAGCGAATTTCAGCGATTTTTAGGTGAAAATCTATGAAAATTAACGAAAATTTTATTAAAAAATCGGAAAAATAAGCCAAAAATACTGAAAATTAGTGTCTACCAATGAAAAATATACATTTTCCGGCATAACAAATGTAATCTTCGCTACAATCTGTGTGTACTTCACACGGTCTTCCTTCACTGCTATTGACACATTTGACCGCTTCAGAATCGCATTTTTGGTCTTTTTTGCAGTTTAATTTTTCGCAAATGTCGAAATTTGTAGTTGGGTGGGAAGTGGAGATTTGGAGAAGAGAAAGGAGCAGGAAAATCTGAAAAAAATTCAAAATTCTGAAAATTCGAAATTCAAAGTTTTGAAATTTTTGAAAATTCAAAAAATCCGAAAAATCCAAAAATCAAAAATTCTGAAATTCGAAAATTCTAAAAATCCAAAAATCCAAAAGTTTCAAAAATTGGAAAATTCTGAAATTCTGAAACTCACTATGAGACTACAAAGACTACAAATACTACAAACTACGAATTTCCGAGAATTCCATTGAATTTTTGGAATTTTCAAATTTTCGAAATTCTCGGAAATTTCCAGAACCCTAAAACTTTGAATTCCAAAAATTCGAAAATCCAAAAATCCAAAAAAATCCCAAAAATTCAGAAATTCTAAAAATCCTGAAATTTCGAAAATTCTAAAAATCTAAATTCTAAAAAATTCTTAGAAATCAAAAATCCAAAATTTCTGAAATTCTGAAATTTTGAAAATTCGAAAACTCAAAAATTCAAAATTCCAAAAACTCAGAATTCCAAAATTTTGAGAAATTCAAAAATTCAAAAATTGAAAGGTTTTGGAAAATTCCAAAAAAAATCCGAAATTTACAGATTCTGGGAGTTTCGAAAAATTCAAAGTTTTTGATTTTTCAAAATTTCAAAATTCTAAAAATTCAAAAATCCAAAAGTTTCAAATGCTGAAATTCTGAAACTCACTATGAGACTACAAAGACTACAAACTACGAATTTTCGAGAATTTAAAAACCTGAGAATTCCAAAATCCAAAAAATTTCAAAAATTTCAAAAATTCAAAAAAAAAAGTAAAAAATCTTACCAAAACCCAAGAATTTGACATCTTTATGAAACGCAGAAATTTCTAATTTTTTCGGAGAAAACAGAGAACAAATAGATTTTTTGGTCTCTCTCATGTGGTCGTTCTTTTTATATAGCGAGAGAGTGAGAGAATTAGAGAAATCAGAGAAAAAAAAAAAGAAAAAAGGTCTTTTTTCATGTGGGTGTTTGATGATAAAAGTAAAAATGAGAATTTAGTTATGCGCCTTCAAATTGTGCACAGCCCTCCGCTTGCGTTGCTGACAGAGGTGCGTATTTTTTAAAGGCACATATCTCAAAAACCACTGTAGCTATCAAAACATTACAAACTAGAGAAATGTTTAAAATTAAATTTTACACATTTTTCTAGTTGATAACTTTTTGATAACTTGATTAGTTTTTGAGTTATGCGCCTTTAAAGTTAGAGGTGCCCTTGGACGCTGTGGGCGGGGGGTAGGCTAACTTTAAAGGCGCATATCTCAAAAACGATAGTAGCTACAAAATAGTCAAAACTTTGAATTTTGGAATTTTCGAAGAGTCTGAAAAAAAATCGAAATCTTTATTTCTAGTAAGAATGGTGTGTTCGAGTTCACTGAGGCTCCGCCCCTTTTGATCCATCCTACTGTGGGGGTTTCATCACATTGTTATTCTCATCAAGAGCCGGAGCAGCAGCAACTGGAGGTGGTGGTCCCACGGATCCAACCTGCTTCGGTGGCAACTTTCCAGACAACGACTTCTCCATATGAGCAACCAATGGATCGATAATCGAATGGTAGATCAAATGAGATCCATGCGTTTGTGGGAGGTACAGGTACAGTAGGAATGCGGCTTTGGCAACCCAGTAGATTGGGAAATACGACATAATTGCCATGGCGAAGAAATCGATAATCGAAAAGGCGCCAAATACGGTCCAGTAGATTAGCCAGACAGTGTCGTCGTCGGTGCCCACAGTGCGGATGGCCTGGAAAATGCGATATAAGTCAGGAGGGGGTAGAGATAGAGAAAAGTTGGTAACTGAAGAAATGTAGGTCATAAGATTTTATACATTTTTGCAGTTTACAACTTTTTTGTAACTTTTTTGGTTTTTGAGATATGCGCCTTTAAAGTACGCACACCCCCAGGAGTCGATGTGGCTTCTTCCGAAAGGTGTGCCAACTTTAAAGGCGCATAGCGCGAAAATGACAAAAGTAAGTCATAGTTGTTTATTAACATGATGTAGCGCTTAAAATTTCCTACATTTTAGTAGTTATCAATTAATGGTAGCTGCTCTAGTTTTTGAGTTATGCGCCTTTAAAGATTGCGCACTCTTTCTCCGCGTCTCCAAGAGGTGCGCGTACTTTAAAGACGCATATCTCAAAAACTACGGTAGCTAGTAAAACATGTTAAACTATTAAAATAAAGAGCATAAAATTTCCAACATTTTGATGTAAAAATCATATTTCTTACATTTGTAGAAGTTGAGATATAAAAAGTTGAACATTTAAAAAAACTTGAAAAATTTTTTTTTTCGAATTTTTCAAACTTTTGTATCTCAAGTTCTACAATTGCTAAGTACATGATTTTTATATCAAAATGTTGCAAATTTTATGATTTTTAATTCTGCAATTTACATAATTTTAAAAACTACCGTAGTTTTTGAGTTATGCGCCTTTAAAGTTAGCATACCCACAACAGTAGGGGTTTCGACTTTAAAGGCTCATACCTCCAGAACCAACCATGCAATTTCAGAGTTCTAACTACCAAAATGTGCAAAATTTTATGATCTACAATTTTATAGTTCACACGTTTTTGATGGCTACCACAGTTTTTGAGATACACCCTCTCCTATCCAACAAACCAACTAACCTTAACAGACACATACGCCGGATAGGCGACCCCAATCAAATTGCACATAAACTCCGCCCAACTTCCGAGGATCATGTAGACACAGTTCAGTGCAATTAGTCCATAGGCAAAGATTTCCCGTTTGGATCCGGTCGCATCTTCCAGCTTCTTCACATTCTCATTGTAGAAGGCGCCGTGGTCAGCGTACAAGTAGGCGACGAAGTCGTCCTGGAATTTTCGGGGTTTTTCTGGTGAACTAGGGGAGATAGAGGAATTTTGTTAAATATGAAAACGTAGAACATAAAGTTTTACACATTTTTCCAGTTGACAGTTTTTAAGTAGCTAACGTGGTTCGCTAGATACGCGCCTTTAAAGTTTGCCTGCGCCCTCCTAACAAACAGCCGCGGAGGGTGGAGGGTGCACCAACTTTAAAGGCGCATATCTCAAAAACTAGAAAAGTAATTTGAAAATTGTCAACTACAAAAATGAAAAACTTAAAATTTTCTATAATTTAGTAGTTAACCAAACTTTGCTAGCTTTGTTTGTTTTTGAGATATGCGCCTTAAAAGTTGGCGCACCCTGCGCCCTCCTGACAAGCAGCCGCGGATGGTGGAGGGGGCGCCAAATTTTAAGGCGCGTATCTCAAAAACTACAGTAGCTATTAAAAAGTTATCAACTACAAAAATGTAGATCATAAAATTTCCTACATTTTTGTACTTAACAACTTTTTGATACCTTCTTCGGGTTTTGAGTTATGCGCCTTCAAACTTAGCTTACATGAAGTTTGTGGAAATCGGATCCTGAACTTCCAGAAGCTGCCGGAACGGCGGCTCTTGACTTCAGTGTGCTCTTCAACGACATTTCGTGTATTCTCTCCGTCAAGTCAGTTGGGTTCGAATATTTTTGGTGGCTTTTGACGCCGAAAAGAAATTTCCAGGAGGATCCTTTGAAGTGGGCGGGGCTTAAGGAGTTTGCCACAAAAAACCTGGGTTTTTTGCTTCACGTGAAAATTAGGAAATTCAACAGAATTCTAGAAAGAATGAATCTAGGCAATATGGGTATCAAATTGAAGGAAATTACATAAGAAACACATTCTGACGTCGTGAAAATATAAAGAAGTCGTTGTCTGGAAAACTACCACCAAAACAGGTTGGATCTGTGGGACCACCACCTCCAGTTGCTGCTCCTCCTGCTCTTGATGAGAATAACAATGTGATGAAACCTCCACAGTAGGACGGATCAAAAGGGGCGGAGCCTCAGTGAACTCGAACACACCATTCTTACTAGAAATAAAGATTTCGATTTTTTTTTCAGACTCTTCGAAAATTCCAAAATTCAAAGTTTTGACTATTTTGTAGCTACAGTAGTTTTTGAGATATGCGCCTTTAAAGTTAGCCTACCCCCCCGCCCACAGCGTCCAAGGGCACATCTAACTTTAAAGGCGCATAACTCAGAAACTAATGAAGTTATCAAAAAGTTGTCAACTAGCAAAATGTGTAAAATTTGATTTTAAACATTTTTTTAGTTTTTACCTTTTTCATAGCTACCGTAGTTTTTGAGATATGCGTCTTTAAAAAATACGCACCTCTGCCAGCAATGCAAGCGAAGGAGTGTGCACATTTTAGAGGCGCATATCTCAAAAACCAAAGAAGCTAGCGGAATTCGGCTAGTTAATACATTACATAAAATTTTAAAATTTTCATTTTTGTGGCTTACAACTTTTTGATAGCTACCGTTGTTTTTGAGATACGCGCCCTTAAAGTTGGTGTCACCTGCATCAGGGAGAGAGAGAGGGGAAGAGGAGGGTGCAGACAACTTTAAAGACGCATATCTCAAAAACCATGTTAGCTATTGAAAAGTTGAAAACTGCAAAAATGTGTAAAATTGAATTTTGAACATTTTTTTCAATTTTCACTTTTTTGGTAGCTACAGTAGTTTTCGAGATATGCACCTTTAAAGTGACTGTACGCAACCAAGCATGTCTCCACTTTGAAGACGCATATCTCACGAAGTATGCTAGCTACTCAAAAATTGTGCGATATTATGTAAAAATGTTAAGTACACCAAAAACCATCAGTTGCTTTGAGAGAGTGTGGCGGTTCGAGAGACGCCAGAGAGTACAGAGGATGGAGAGAGAGTACATAGAATGAAGAGGGTCAGAAGACGTCGTATTGGATAGCTACGTCCTTCATTTCTCTTCCCAGACGACTTGAATGAATGGACGTCTAAATATTCTTGGGAATAAATTCTCCGAAAATCCTAAAAATGAATGGGTTTAGGAGATTTTTCCCCTTATTTTTCTGAATATCCCAACTATTTATACTTCTAGAAAGCTTTATATTTTTTTCTGAAAAGGTAAGGTTTTTGAATTTGTCTGAAACTTACAAAGTATACTAAACAAGAGTTAAGCTTCATTTTTGTAGTTGACAGTTTTTGACTAGCTACTGTAGTGTTTGAGATATGTGCTTTTAAAGTTGGCGCACCCCTAAAGTCTCCACAAGAGGTGGGTAGTTTTAAAGGCGCGTATCTCAAAACTATTGTAGCTATATAAATACCAGAAACTACAAAAATTGAGAACACAAAATTTGCAAGAATTTGATATAAAAACCATGTTTCTAGCATTTGTAAAAGTTGAGATATAAAAAGTTGAACAAATGAATAATTTTTGAAAATTTTTTTTTTAAATTTTAAAAATTTCCTATCTCAAGTTCTAAAATAGCCAAAAATTACATTTTTATATCAAAATGTTGGAAATGTTATGTTCTTCATTTTCGTAATTTGTAAAATTTTGATAAATACCGTACTTTTTGAGATATGCGTCTTTAAAGTTGGTGCCACCTCTCCAAGGGAGTATGGGGAGGGGAGGAGGGTACGTTAGATTTAAAGGCGCATATCTCAAAAACTATAGTTACTAGCAACATTTTAAAAACTAACAAAAATGTGTAAAACTTTATGTTCTCTATTTTTGTAGTTTGTAGTGTTTTTTAGCTAATATAGTTTTTGAGTTATGCGTCTTTAAAGTGCGCTCACCCTTAGAGTCTCCTTCTCTGCGTCTCCAAAAAGGGCGCGCGTACTTTAAAGGCGCGTAATTCAAAAACTACGGTAGCTATCAAAATACTACAAACTACAAAAATGAAGAGCACCAAATGTGCAACATTTTAATATAAAAATCGTGTTTCTAGCAATTGTGAGAGTTGAGATATAAAAATTTGAAAATATTGATAATTTTTGAAAAAAAACATATTTCTGAATTTTTTGAAATTCCCTATCACAAGTTCTAAAATAGCCAAAAATTAGATTTTTATATCAAAATGTAGGACATTTTAAGCTCTTTATTTTTATTGTTTTTGACTTTTCGTTAGCGTTTTCAGTTTTTGAGATATACGCCTTTAAAGTTAGTGCCACCTCTCAAAGGGAGTATGGTGAGGGGAGGAAAGTGTGCTAGATTTAAAGGCGCATATCTCAAAAATCAGACCAGGTAATTAAAAGTTATAAACTAACAAAATGTGTGAAATTTTATGCTCTTCATTTTTGCAGTTCGCCAAATTTTGATAACTACCGTAGTTTTTGAGTTATGCGCCTTTAAATTTACTGTGCACAATAAAGCGGGATTTCTCAACTTCAAAAGCGCATATCTCAAAAACCAGAAGAGATATCAAAAAGTTGTAAACTACAAAAGTGTAGGAAAGTTTAACCGTTTCATGTTTGTATTTAACAATTTTTAAATAGCTTTGTTAGTTTTTGAGATACGCGCCTTTAAAGTTGATGCACCCTCCACCCTCCCCGGCTGCTTGTCAGGAGGGGGTGCGCTAGATTTAAAGGCGCATATCTCAAAAACTAAGAAAGCTACTCAAAAACTGTAAACAAAAAAATGTGTCAAATTTCATGCTCTTCATTTTATTAGTTAACAAAAAATGTCTATCACCCTTTGTTTCTCAGAAAAATGCCTAATTTTCAGGACGACTTCGTAGCCTACTTGTTCGCTGACCACGGCGCCTTCTACAATGAGAATGTGAAGAAGATGGAAGATGGGACCGGATCCAAACGGGAAATCTTTGCCTATGGACTTTGCCACGATCAGAACTATAGGAAATACCGGAAGTGGACAACGATTTGCTGTTTGGAAAATCTCTTGAACGGATAGTCTACATGTGGGGTTCGAGAAGTAATGATTTGCAAGAGTTCACAGCGATTGTGGTAATGATGGAGTGTTCAATCGATTCTGCTTTAGCTGGCATGTCGAATGCGATTCGGGAAAAGCTCACATTCGGAGCGTCTGGACTGTATTCGAAGCTGGGCGTGATTCTCCACCGTTTTTGTCTATTGCTCGATGTAGTGACGGAAGCAGAAGAGATGGTCAACAGGTATCTAACACTTTTGCGGAGTATTTCTCAAACCATCGGATGGCAAACATCACTGGTTCAGCTGTTATTCGAATCCTTGCCAGGAACACTGAATCATACTGTCACTGCATGGGGAATTCTCCAAATGCTTCAAGCCACGTTGGATCTTGCATTGGTATTACTGTAAGTTCGTTGAATTCACTGAATAAACTTTTGTTTACCATTCCAGAAAACTCGTGTTCCAAGATTATTCGTATTGGGAAGACAACGATGTACTTGCTTTCCCGGATGTTCCACCCAAGGATACTGAGAAGATGGAAGCAAAACCGGAGAATTTGTCAATTATTATACTTTTAGATTTCAGTTTTTTAATTAATTAATAATTAAATTGGAAAACAAGACTAAGTTTTTATTTTTTTTCAGAAATTCAAGCGCTTTCAGAGATTCACAGATGTCCAGATTTCCCAAAACTCCAGATTTGACGAAATTTCAGATTTGACAAAATTCCGGAATTCCCAAAACTCCAGATTTGACGAAATTCCGGATTTCCCAAAACTCCAAATGACGAATTTCCAGATTTGACAAACTTCCGGAAATTCAAAAATTCAAAAATTCAAAAATTCGAGAATTCCTATGGGATGAGATTGTTGAGGAACACGAGAATTCGAAATTTAAATTTCTAAAATCTGAAAACCTGAAATTCGACATTCTGAACAAAATATCCCAAAAAAACAAAGAACACAGACAATTTATTCAAAAATTTTAAAATATAGAAAAAAATATATTGAAATCCATAATGGTGGCTCCAAGGACTGCAACTTCTGAAATCAAATTTTAGTGTTTAGTAAGAATTTTTAGTTTTCGAATTTTCTAGAATCATTTTGTAAAGGAGGCCATGGCCTAGACTGTGGTTAGGTCACAATGGTGCTTTAACTTTGTGCTTAATTATCTCGGTTACTGTAAGAGATATCAAAAAGTTGCTAACTGATAAAATGTGTGAAATTTTATCACAAACATTTTATCAGTTGACCCCTTTTTGATACCTATCACAGGAATTGAGATAATCGTCTAAAATGCCACTTACCATAAATCACAAGATAAGTAGCGACGACAAGTAGGATGCAGTTTTCCTTTTTCATTTTTGCAGCTGACTGAAATTTTTTCATACTTTTGGGGCCCAAATTTTGACGTCAAATTTCGAAAATTTAAAGTTTGGCAAACGCGCTCTACTGCTAATTTATATAAATCTGGTTATAAATCGCTTAGTTTTAATTCAATCTTGATGAAACTTAAATTTTTGAATTTGACAAGTTTTGGGCTTTAAAATAAGTATAAGCACTACCAAGTTCTAGCAAACACACTCTACTGCTAATCTAAAGTAAACTGGCTATAACTCGCTTGGTCTTGATCCAATCTTGATGAAAACTAGATTTTCGAATTCTACAAGTTTCGGGCTTCAAAATGAGTACAACAACAACACCTCTAGCAAATTCGCTCTATTGCTAACAAATTAAAATGTACCTTATGCTTCCCGGCCGGAAGAATTGTACGCTGTGTTTTTCGATTTTTCGTACTGCTCGGCTGAAAATGTTTATAATTATTTATTTTTTTTGGGCACAAACTCACTGAGCTGGATTTTGATATAACCTCTAAATTGGAACTTTCAGTGGAACCATGAAAATAGTTCTGAAATCTTCAAATTCAGAGAATAATTCAAACATTATTTCGTACCTTACAAAATTGTGCAGAATCAAGAGCATTGCTCGAGCTGTGTCAAATATGTGTCGATGAGCTGAAATTAATTTTCCTGAGAATTTCCAGGTTTTTTTGTAGGTCAAAATCTATTTGATAGCTTGTAGCTACTAATTCAGAATTCTCTAGTTCTTGTTCCGATACGGTAGGGCCTTTCTGAACTATACGGTCTTCTCAAACGCGCTCTACTGCACTTCTCCAGGAAAACGCCCGTAACTCGCTTAGTTTTAGTCAAATCTTGATGAAAACTAGATTTTTGAATTTCGCATGTTTTGGGCTTGGAAATGAGTATAATCACAACCAAGTTCTAGCAAACACGCTCTACTGCAATTTTCTAGAAAACTGGTCATAACTCGATTAGTTTTGATCCCATTTTGGCGAAACTTAGAATATTGAGTTTTACTGGTTTTGGGCTTCAAAATAAGTATAAACATCACCCAGTTTTGCTCACCTTAATTCTCGTCTCACTTCTTCCAAAAAAAGTGAATTTTTTCCATTTTCAGCTTTCCATTTCCAGCAATATTCTGAAATTCTATCTCTTTATTTCTCATCTTTTTTGAAGCCTCACCTTATAATCTAAATTCTCAGAAAAATAAAAAAAGTAGACTAGTCATACAGAAGACGGTCAGAAGAGCAGAGCTCCATGGTGCTCATGAATGAGAGCAAAGAGAATATTAGAGAGAGTGAGAGAGTGAGAGACGTAGAGAAAGGACCTAATTACCCGGCTTAAAGGGAAGGAAGGGGGCGGAGCTTGAGAGTCATTATAGGATTGGGGCACCTTTTCGGACCAATTTCCGGATTAGAGCCCTTTAAATTTAGGATCGGGTTTTCGGGAATTTCAAAGAGCAAAAGATCAAAAATAAGAGGATCATTAGAGCATTCAAATTGCTCATTTTCCCTTGGAGGCTAATTTCAGGATTAGAGCATTCAAATTTAGGTTTAATTGATCGTTTCTAAAACGAGAGATCTGGTTGCAAAATAGTCAGATTCCGAAAAAAAAGAGGTAAAGTGTCCTCTCTTTTCGCATGGTAACTTTAAAGGCGCATAGCTCAAAAACTACTGTAGTTATTGAAATACTACATACTACTCACCTCTGTCAGCAACGTAGGGGGAGGAGTGTGTGCATTTTAAAGGCGCATATCTCGAAAACTACGATGGATGTCAAAATCTATCGCAGAATATTACAAACTACAAAAATCAAGATTACAAAATTTCCCATATTTTGATATAAAAATCATGTTTCTAGCGGTTGTAGAACTTGAGATACAAAAATATAAAAATAGAAAAAAATTTTTTTTGAATCTTTTGAAATTTTTATATCTCAAGTTCTAAAACAGCAAGGAGTTATATTTTTTTACCAAAATGTAGTAAATTTTATGTTCTTTATTTTTGCAGTTCAAAACTTTTTGATACCTATTGTAGTTTTTGAGTTATGCGTCTTTAAAGTTACAATACGAAAAGAGGTGGCAGGGTACCCCATGCCTTGACTTTAAATGCTCATATCTCAAAATTTAAAGTTACCATGTGCAAAGAGGGCGCACGTAAATGTGTCATAGAGGGAATTTGTATTTTTTTTTAATTTTCTCTATTTTTTTCAGAATTTTAACGTGACACTATCCTCTATAAAATCACATCTTCCCAAAAAAATGTACCACGTGGACCACCCTAAAGATCTCAAAACCAGATAAGAAATCGCTATAAAAGGGCAAGAATCCAGTGAAGAACCTTCACTTCACTTTTGTACCCCTCAAACACACAGCTCTCTCTGTGTGTCTGACAAAAGCGACCAATCCAAGTGACCGCCGAAATCTCACGGAAATGCCGAACCCACCGCCGAAAGAAGATACATGGGCGTTCCAGCCAATCGGAGCACCGTTCCCGCCGAGTCCTGTCAAGTGTATGGGCGAGCAGAACATGTACGTGGCTCTGTGGTACAAACACGGAAAACCGATTCATGGACGTTCGTGGAACAATGGAGGAGTCGTCGAGTGCTCGTTCCCATACAAGGAGGCTGAACTGACCACCAAGCAGCAGCTGGAGGGACAGATCCAGGTCTTGCAGTACCTTGGAGACCATAACAATCAAGGTAAGGGTTGGGCAAGGGTGGGGCAAGGGTTGGGCAAGCTGGCTAGGTTAGCTTAAGGGATGGGCAAATCTAGGACAAGTTAGGCCAAGCTCAGGGCAAGGTAGGACAACCATAGGACAAGTTGAATACTCCGATTTTTAAGCGTTTTCCAAACCTCCATATCTCAATTGCTATAGAAGCTAAAAACACGATTTTTGTACCAAAATGGTGGAAATGTTATGCTCTTTATTTTTGTAGTTTGTTGTATTTTCTTAGTTACTGTAGTTTTTGAGATACGCGCTTTTCCGGCTGAGGCAACCCTCCCCTTTTTGGTTGTGGATCTCCCCCTCCCCAACTTTAAAGGCTCATATCTCAGTGACTAAAAAAGCTAGAAACATTATTTTTATACCAAAATGTTGTAAATTTTATGCTCTTTATTTTTGTAATTGATTGTATTTTTTTAGCTACTGTAGTTTTTGAGATACGCGCTTCTAATGTTGGCCCGCCCGCTTCCCTTTCCTGGAGACGACACCCCTCTCCCCTCCCCCACTTTAAAGGCGCATATCTTGAAAACTAAGAAAGCTAAAATAATGATTTTAATACCAAAATGTTGGAAATTTTATGCGCTTTATTTTGAAAATTAACAATTTTAGGATAGCTACGGTAGGTTTTGAGTTACGCGTTTTTCAAGTTAACCCATCCGCGCCCCATACTGGAGACGCCCATCCCCCCACCTCCTTCACTTTAAAGGCGCATAGCTCAAAAGCTAAAAGAGCTAGTAACATAAATTTTATATCACAATATTGGAAATTTTACGCACTTCATTTCTGCAGTTCACCATTTTTTGATAGATACAGTATTTTTTGAGAAACGCGCGTTTAAAAAATGGGTACCCTATCTCTGCATCCCCAAAACGGGAATTTTTCCAGAACTACTGAATAACTAAAGAATTTTTTCAGGTTTCTGGTACGAGTGGATTAAGTACAAGGACCGTATTGAGAAGCTCGATGACAAGCACCAACTCGTCCGCTGTGGAGACTCGTTCCCCATCTTCTGGAAGCGTGCCGAAGGAAATCTCCTCGGATACGTTGACAACAAGACCGAGGAAGCTTGGTTCTCGTTCAATGGAAAGGTGATCAAGCAGTTGGGACCACAGCTCAACGACATGTACATCATCACCCGTAACTGTGTCGGAGGACCACCACATTGTCCATGCGCTGCCTGCGGAGCCGCTCCACCACCACCCAAGCCCGTTCCACGTGTCGAGAGAGACGAATGGATGGATATCCGTGAGGGAGATGCCTGGCCAACCAACAGACAGCTTGTTCGTGCCTTGGACAAGTCTTTGGATACCTTGCCAGGAGTCGCTGCTGATCAGTATGTGGCTCTCTGGTACATGCAAGGAGAACCGGTGATGGGACGCGTCTGGAATGAAGGTGGAAAGGTGAGGAATTATTTCGACAACTAGGAGAGCTAGAAAAAAGTTGTCAACTACAAAAATTTAGAGCAAAAAATTTCCAACATTTTGATACTAAAATCATGATTTGAGATAGTTCAGAACTTGAGATATGAAACTTTAAAAAGAAATCCAAATTTTGAATCTTCCAGATCGCCGCCAACTTCTCTTGGTTCAACAACGAGTACTGCAAGAATGTCGGATCCATCCAGCTCCTTGTCCATCTCCCAGACTCGGTTCGTGGCTTCGACTACGGTTGGATTCCATTCCCAGAGGCTGCCAAGTTCGGAGCCAAGGAATGGCACCCTGTCCACGTCAACAACCACAAGGGAGACATCTCTGTTGGAGTCGTCAACATCGCTGGAGGCAAGCAGATTCTCGCCAAGGTCGATGTCCGTAACGAGTCCTATGGATATGGTTACCAAGGAAAGGAGGTTTCGGCTCGTGGACCAACATGCGCTTCCAGCACCATTGTGCTCTGCCGTAAGGCCAAGCCAGGATACAAGTTGGACGGATAAGGAGACAACCCAACCCAACCAAAAACGCAAACAGCACTGCATGGATGTTCATCCACTTTTTTTTCTCTCGAATAAAAATATTCTTCAAAATGTGTCTTCTTGTTTTTTTTGTTACATTTACAGAGTTTCATTAGCTACCGTAGTACTTGAGATATGACTTCAGAAAGTTTCAAGCGCTTCAGCTCTGGGTTTCTCAGAGAGCCCGCTTTCTTTAAAGGTGCGCAGATTTAAAACTATGATGTCTATCAAAAAACTTCAAACTACAAAGTTATAGATGTTGAGATTTTGCACATTTTATCAGTTGACAGCTTTTTGATACCTCTTGTAGTTTCCAAGATATGCGCGCTTCTCCTTGAGCCCTTTTTTCTGCATCCCCACAAGAAGCGCTCGTGTTTAAAGGCGCGTATCTCAAAAACTATTATAGGTATCAAAATACTACAAATTTTAAAAATGTAGCACATGACATTTTACACATTCTGGTACAAAAATGTAATCTTCACTGGCATATTTAAAACTTGAGATATGAACACTTGAAAAAATTAGAAAAAATAATTTTCAAAAAATTTCAATTTTCGAAATTTTATATCTAAAGTTCCACAACTGCTAGAAACATGATTTTTGTATGAAAATGTTGGAAATTTTGTGTTTTTTATTCTTGTAGTTTAGTTTGCGGTGTTTTGATAGCTACTGTATTTTTTGAGATATTCGTCTTTTTTGGGAAGACATGCCCAAACGAGAGGAGGACCTCACTTTTTCATCGCATTAACTTTAAAAGCGCATATCTTAAAAACTAGGACAGTTATTAAAAAACTGTAAACTGCAAAAATGTTAAGCATAAAATTTTGCACATTTTGGTACAAAACTGTAATTTTTGCCCATTTTAGAACTTGAGATATAAAAACTCGAAAAATTAACATTTTTGTTATTTTTCGAAATGTTATACCTCAAGTTATGCAACTGCTAGAAACATGATTATTGTATCAAAATGTTGGAAATTTTGTGCCCCTTGTTTTAATAGTATGTAGTATTTTGACATCTATCGTAGTTTCCGAGTTATGCGCCTTTAAAGGACCCGCACCCCTAGACACCCTTCTCTGCGTCTCCCCAACACGGTGTACACTCTTTAAGGTGCATATTTCAAAAACTATAGTAGCTATCTAAAAACTGCCAACTACAAAAATGTAGCACATGAAATTTCACACATTTTGGTACAAAAATGTAATTTTTGCCTATTTTAGAACTTGAGATATGAAGATTTTTAAAAATTCAAAAAACATTTTTTTTGTTTTCATAATTTTTGTATCTTGGGTTCTACAATTTCTAGAACCATGATTTTTATAACAAAATGTTGGAAATTTTGTGTTATTTATTTTTGTAGTTTGTAACATTTTGTTAGCTCCCTTGGTTTTTGAGTTATGCGCCTTTAAAGTGCGCGCACCCCTTCCCTTACGTTGCTAACAGGGATGCGCATTCTTTAAAGGCGCATATCTCAAAAACTATGATAACTATCAAAAATTTGCTAACTAACAAAATGTTCGAAATTTTATGATCTACATTTTTTAAATTTACACTTAATCGATATCTTTCTTCGTTTTGGAGGTATGCGCCTTTAAACTAGGAACACTTGTATCTCAAGAACAAGAAAACCCATTTAATAAAAAAAAATTTAATATCAAAATTTTCATAAGCTTTATTCTCCCAGTTATCAATATAGTTCCACTTTATCACTTCTTTTCAGTGTTCGCATCATCATTTTTTTGCGGCGTATCGTACTCCATATCATCCTCTGTCTGTTGATCCTTCGTCTCGAACAACAAACATTGATCAGGTCGCATTTTGACCTACAAAACTACATTAATCCGTGTCTACAGTAATCAATACAGTACCCTAAGATCCTTCGGAATCGGCGTTTGTTTCTCAGTGGATCTCTCCGATTCTGGAAGTTTTGAAAATCGATTTTTCTCATCATTTTTTCGGACATCCTTGAATTTGGTCTCATGCTTTTGACACGCTTTCATCATCTCTTTTTCCAAGTCATCAATTTCTTTTTGGTCCTGAAAAATGTTATTAGGGCAAATGCGCTCCATTGGACTCACCTTTTCCACATCTAGATTTCCCTTGTAGGTCACTAATTTGGGATCAAAAATCATATCAGTTGCGGCGGTACGAACCACACGGTCGTGGATGACAGCTGCAAAAATTTTGAATTTCCCGCGAGAATTTTTAGCGTCCAGTGGAGCGCGTTTGCTTACGAGTCTCCGGATCATTAATTGTTTCTTCCATCGGACCACACTCATCAGCATTTATAATCGAAATTTCGTTTTCTTTCGCTGAATTGTTTCCAGTTGGATCGTTGGGTCTGGAAATCTCGGTAAAGCGCGTTTACTATGGTAGCTATCAAAAAGTTGTCAACTACAAAAATAAAGAGCATAAAATGTTACACATTCTCATAGTTTACAAGTTTTGAGTAGCTAGCGTGGTTTTTGAGATATGCGCCTTTAAAGAAGGCACACCTCTTTTGGAGAAGCAGAGACTCAAAGGGTGCGCATACTTTAAAGGCGCATAACTCGAAAACTACGGTAGTTATTAAAGTTTTGTAAATTATGAACATAAATAACATTTAATTTCACACATTTTGGTAGTTTCAAAATTTTTCTAGCTTTTGTACTTTTTGAGATATGCGTGTTTAAAGTTAAAGTATCCCTAATTCTATGTATGCCAACTCCAAAGGCGCATAACTCGAAAACCACGCTAGCTATGAAATTTTTGTCAACTAACAAAACATGTGAAATTTTATGATCTACATTTTCCCAAACTTTTCGAACCACTCACGTCGGCCCATTCTGTGTCCCATCCATCGGTTTCGAATCCTTCATCGCCGACGACGAGGATTTGTCTGATTTGCGTTTCGATGCTTTATTCATTTTCGACTTCTTTCCACCTGGTCCACTATCCACACTTTTCACTTTTGATCCCGATTTCAACGCATCCTTTCCGGATTTATTGACTTCCGGGGCGTTTTTTTGGTTTTCAGCAACGGTGGCGGCTATGGATGCGTCGACGGTGGTGGTGACAAGCAAGTGCTTGGATTTTGAGCCACGAGGTGCCTAGAAGTTTTAAAAATTTGAGATGAAAAAAATTTTTAGTATGTAGGTCAGTTGTTCAGAGTTTAGCTCTCTGCGTATCTTGTTTGTCAACTTTAAAGACAATGAAAAGGTGTCGTTAACTTTAAAGGCGCATACCTAAAAAACTACTTTAGCTATGAAAAAAATCTCAACTACAAAAATGTAGCTCATAAAATTTGTCACATTTTTGTAGCTGACAACTTTCTTCTAGCTTGCTTGGTTTTTGAGATATGCGCCTTTAAAGTAAGGCATGCCCAACGGAGGGGAGACGACCACCTTTTGGGTGCATTAACTTTAAAGGCGCATATCTCAAAAACTACTGTAGCTACTAAAAAATTGTAAATTACAAAAATGAAAAACCCAAAATTTCACATATTTTGGTATAAACAAGTAATTTCTGGCTATTTTAGAAATTGAGATATGAAATTTTTAAAATGTTGAAAAAGTTTTTTTTTTCGATTTTTTCAGATGCTCTTATCTCAAGTTCTACAATTGATAGAAACATGATTGTTATATCAAAATGTTGGAAATTTGATTTTCTTCATTTTTGTATTTTGTAGTACTTTTATAGCTACAGTAGTTTTCGAGTTATGCGCCTTTAAGAGGAAGCATGCCCAAACGACTTCCCAATTGTGTGCATTAACTTTAAAGGCGCATATCTCAAAAACTACGGTAGCTATGAAAAATGTTTAACTAACAAAATTTGTAGAATTTTATGCTCCTAATTTTTTTCATTTAAACTTTTTCATTAGCTACCGTAGTTGTTGAGATATGCGCCTTTAAACCCACCGCACTCTTCTCCTGCTTCTTTTTGGAGCACTGCACGATGAAAACGATGCACATTACGTATCCCATCAACACTTCGATTGTTAATATCGCTGGAAAAGTAGTTTCAGAGTTCTCATTGGAGCGCGTTTGCTTACAGAACATTGTGTCACTGAAAACTCGACAAAACCCAAACAAGATTGAAATAAATCTGTTGGCTCCCCAAGGGTTTTTGTGTTTTTGGCAGATTTTTCGAGGCGAATTTTGACGTCATTTTGTGAGAAAAATTCGAATTTTTTACACCTCGATTTGCTTGCGTCGCGGTTGCGTCGCGGTCGCTCATTTGGCTCGGTGCCAAATTTCCGATTAGATAATAAACAATTGATTGTGTACACAAATTTTTGTGTCTGTCAATCTAAACACAATTTTTTTCTTTCGATTAGATAAGAACTCTTTTCTGCTATATAACTTTTTTATTGGTCATTTTTGTGCTCTTTTTTCTTTTTTTTTCGAAAATTTGGGTACATGCGCCTTTAAGCAAGTACTGTAAAAAATAAAAAGTTTCGAAATTTCGTTATTTTCAAATGAAAATTAGCGATTTTCTCTCAAATTTGTTTCTATAAAATTTTTTCGATTTTTAAAAGTTTAAAATATTTTTCCTCAAAAAAGAAACTCTGAAAAGCTATCAAAAAGCTCTAATTCAAAAATAAAAGATTTTCGTGTCGAGACTCAACGCAAAATTGTACTGTGTGCTCCTTTAAGTTTTGCCGCGAAACCTAAAAATTTAAATTTCTCAGCGACTTTTCAGCCAGAAAAACTCATTTTTCCTCGATTTTCCCAGTTTTTTGACTGAATTTTTTCGAAATTTTCAGCACTAACATGAAACTAATCATCGAGGAGAACGCCGAAAAGGTCGCCGACTTCGCCGCTCGCTATGTCGCCAGAAAAATGGCCGAAGCTTCTGAAAAGAAGAAATTCTTCGTTTTGGGACTTCCGACGGGCTCAACACCGTTGGGAATGTACAAAAAGTTGATTGAATTCTATAAGGAGGGAATGATCTCGTTTGAAATGGTCAAAACGTTCAATATGGACGAGTATGTCGGTAAGTTGAGAGAATCGATAAAAAATCGATAATTGACTGGAAACTCCTTAAAATTTTAGAAATAACCGGAGAAATCGAAAAAAAATTGCCCGAAAATTCCGGAAAAATTCCAGAAAAATCCAGAAAAACCCAAAAAATCGATATTTTCAGACCTCCCTCGCGATCACCCCGAATCCTATCACTCATTCATGTTCGACAACTTCTTCCGTCACATTGATATCCAGCCAGCTAATGTAAGTGCGCTCCATTGAGAGAAATTATCAATAGAGCGCATTTTCCAGATCCATATCCTTAATGGAAACACTGGAGATCACGAAAAAGAGTGCGCAGAGTACGAGGAGAAAATTCTGGAAGCGGGCGGAATCGATTTGTTCATCGGAGGCATTGGTCCGGATGGACATATCGCATTCAATGAGCCAGGCAGCTCTCTGGCCAGTCGTACACGAATTAAGACACTCAATGAGGATACCATTCAGGTGAGGAGAGAGGGAAATCGACTTTTGGCGACTAATTATCGATTTTTGAGCAAAAAAAAACCACAAAAATCTGTTCAAAACTGTTGAAAATACAAATTCTGAAAAGTTTGCCCACTCATTATCGATTTTTCGGTCAAAATCACGAATTTCGTTAAAAACCTGTTGAAAATACGTTCAAAGACCTAAATTAAAGTTTACTGAAGTCGCCTTTTAGGTGAAAAATCTAAAATCCCGATAAAAAAGTTTAAAAGAGAGTTTAGGGACCAGAATGAAGTGTGCTGAAATCGCCGAAAAACGAAAATCTAAAAAATTGGAAATTTGAAATTTCAGACAGTCGATTATCGATTTTCCGGTGAAAATCGCGAATTTCTTCATAAACCTGTTTAAAATACGTTTTAAGACCTGAATTAAAATTTACAGAAATCGCCGAAAAACGGCGAATCTAAAAATATCGAAATTTCCAAATTTCAGCCAATCGATTATCCATTTTTGAGTAAAAAACAGAAAATGACTATAAACCTGTCGAAAATACGTTTTAGTACCTAAAACAAGGTTTTCTGAAATTGCCGAAAAAAGGCGAATCTAAAAAATCAAAAATTTGAAAATTCAGCTGATCGATTATCGATTTTTCAGTCAAAATCACGAATTTCGTGTAAACCTGTCTGAAATACGTTTTAAGTCCTCAAGAAAAATCTGCTGAAATCGCCGAAAAACGACGAATCTGAAAATATCGACATTTTCAAATTTTAGCATATCAATTATCGATTTTTAGGTTGAAATCACAAAATACACTATAAAACTGTCAAAAATACGTTTCAATACCTGAAATTGAGTGCGCTGGAATCGCCAAAAACCGGCGACTCTAATAATCTCAAAACTCGAAGCTTCAGCTAATCAATTATCGATTATTTTCCAGGCCAACGCTCGTTTCTTCGGCGGCGACCTCTCAAAAGTGCCAACCCAAGCGCTGACAGTCGGTGTTCAAACCGTAATGGACGCTCGTGAAGTGATGATTCTTATCACTGGATCCCATAAAGCACTGGCCCTTCACCAGGCGATCGAATGCGGTGTCTCTCATATGTGTACAGTATCCGCAATGCAAATGCATCCATGTGCCACGTTTGTCGCCGATGAAGACGCCACTTTGGAGCTGAAAGTGAAGACAGTCAAGTACTTCAAAGGACTCATGGCCCTTCATCGAAAACTCGTCGAGTTTTGATCTATATTTTATCGATTTTTTTCCTGTATCTTTTGAACCTTGTCACCCCTTTTTTGTGCCTTTAATTTTCGAAAAATCGATGATTTTTGGCCGTTTTACTGTATTTTTATGCCTTGAAATTCCGATTTTTTCTGTACTAAACCTCTTTCCTTGTACCTTTTTTCCAGTCTATTTTTTCAATAAATCAATTTTCTATGAAAAAACTGGAACATTTACTGAAAAAATAGAAAAATATTTATATTTAGCTCTCCTAGTTTTTGAGATATGCGCCGTTACAGCTGAGAAAGTGCGCGTACTTTAAAGGCGCATATCTCAAAAACTACGGTAGCTATCGAAATACGACGAACTTCAAAAATAAGAAGCATAAAATTTTACACATTTTGTTAATTGACAAGTTTTTGATAGCTACCGTAGTTTTTGAGATATGCGCCTTTAAAAAATGCACACCTTTTTGGAGACGCAGAGAAAGGAGACGCGGGGTGCGCGTAATTTAAAGGAGCATATCTCAATAACTACGATAGCTATCGAAATACTACAAATTATACAAATTAATAGCACAAAATGTCCAACATTTTGATATAAAAATCATGTTTTTAGCAATTGTGTAACTCAGGTTATGAAAATTTGAAAATTAAAAAAAAAAGAAAAAAAAAGTTTTTTGCATTTTTTAAATTTCCATATCGTAAGTTCTAAAACAGCTACAAGTTACGTTTTTGTACCGAAATGTAGGAAATTTTATGTATTTTATTTTTATAGTTTACAACTTTTTAATAGGTAACATAGTTTTTGAGATATGCACCTTTAAAAAGTGTACACCGTTTTTTTTAGAGGCGCATGGGTGCGTCTATTTTAAAGGCGCATAACTCAAAAACTATGGTAGCTATTAAAATATGATTAACTACAAAAATGAAGAGCACAAAATGTCAAAAATTTCGATATAAAAATCATGCTTCTACCAATTGTAGAACTCAGATCATAAAAATTTGAAAAATTAAAAAAACAATATTTTTTTGAATTTTTTATACTTTCATATCTTTAGTTCTAAAAACACCAGAAAATACTGTTTTGTACCAAAATGTAGGAAATTTTATGTTTTTTATTTTTGTAGTATACCAAATTTTAGTGGCTATTATAGTTTTTGAGATATGCGTCTTTAAAAAATGCACACCCTTTTTCGGAGACGCACTTAAGGAGCGCGCTTAATTTAAAGGCGCATATCTCAAAAACTACTGTAGCTATCAAAATACTACAAACTACAAAAATGAAGAAGATTACATTTCCAACATTTTGATATAAAAATCAAGCTTCTAGCAATTGTAGAACTTGAGATATGACATTGAAAATCTTGAATTTCGAATTTTGAGATATTTTGAGCTACAAAAAGCTTGAAGCGTTCAGCTTCAAAGTCACAATCTTCCCCACAACCAAAATATCCCTAAATCTCTCATCTCTAACCCCATGTTACACTATTCCCGACCCATCACCTGGTCACTTTGTGCTCCCCCTTGCTCTAAACTTCATTTTATTAGCCTTCCCTCCTTCTGATGACCTTTTCTCTGCGTCTCCTAATCTTCTACACTCTTTTCCATTTGATTATTGCACAATGCGATGATAACGGTGTCATTTATGCATCTGGCGACAAATGGATTCGTAATAATCACTTTTTGGTGACATGTAGAGGTGGAAAAATTCAGGTGAGATGATATTCTGTGTTTTTATTCAGAAACCCCTGGATTATTATAAAAATAACATTGATTTTCGATTTTCTCAGCTTTTGGCGGTTTGAATGAGTATAATCATGACCTGTTCAGCTTAATTTTAGTTTTCAAGGGACCTATGCGCCTTTAAAAAGCTACAGTACCTCCAAAACAGAATTTCGTTCAAAATGGGTCGTGAGTATACTCATTTTGATGTTCTTGACACGCTGAGCACGATTATTCAGTTTTTGAATGAAAATTTTATTCGAAAAAGCGCCAATTTCCGATTCATGACTTTTGAAAATTCAAATTTCGATATTATAGGGATAAATTCCAGTTTCTGACGATTGTGACAAAGATATTCTTACTCAGCTAACTTTCAGCTTTCAAATGAGTATAATCATGACCTACTTTTCTCTATTTTCATTTTTCGGGACCTCATGCGCCTTTAAACTAGCTACAGTACCCCGAAAACTCAAAGTTGCTCAAAATAGGTCATGAGTATACTCATTTTAAAGCTCTTGACATGCTGAGTACAACTATCAAGTTTTTATGACATGAACATGCTCGAAAAAGCACCGAAATCTGATTTTTCGATTTTATGACTTTGAAAGTCTAAAATTGTTCCAAACCTGGATTTTCGGCTCTAAATTTCAGTTAATCATTTTCCTGATACGCGTATTCTTACTCAGCTTGAAATCAGCTTTCAAATGAGTATACTCATGACCTACTTTTCTCTATTTTCATTTTTCGGAACCTCCTGCGCCTTTAAACTAGCTACAGTACCCCGGAAACTAAAAATCGCTTAAAATAGGTCATGAGTATACTCATTTCAAAGCTCTTGACATGCTGAGCACAAATATCATACTTTGGAGTCACAAAAATCACTTCCAAAAGTTTCAGACCCTAAAATGCGTCACAGACAGTGGTCATTTACTGGATGTCGGCTCGAAAACCTATGTGGAACACGGCTACGAATACACATGTGCTCACGAGGTGGCAGAGAACCTGAATACCAATTCCTGCCCAACATTTGCCGATTTTTCCGATGATATCTTCAAGGATCGATTCGCGATTTGTTGTATTTCTAGACGATTCAAAGGATGCGTCGATGTGAATGGAGATATTGTGAAGGATGGATACTTTATCATTGGAAATCAAAGTTTGAAGTACTGTAGAATACAACCCAATCAGTTGATGGCAAGAATTGAGCCGAAGGGTATGTTTTCAGGGTCTAAAACTTTTAAAAAATGTTTCTTCGACCTAAAAACAAAATAGTCGTGCTCAGCGTGTCGAGAGCTTCAAAATGAGTATACTCATGACCTATTTTGAGAAAGTTTTAGTTTCCGGAGTACTGTAGCTAGTTTAAAGGCGCAGGAGGTTACGAAAAATAAAAATAAAGAGAAACGTAGGTCATGAGTATACTCATTTGAAAGCTATCAACAAGCTGAGTAAGAATCTTAAGATGAAAAACGCGGGTAATTGAAATTTGGGGCTGAAATCGGAACTTTAAATTTTCAAAAGTCCCAAAACTGGAAAGTGGAATTCCTGATCTTAGATTTCAGATTATCGATTCAACAGCTAAAGATACTCGTTCAGCATGTCGAGAGCTTCAAAATGAGTATACTCATGATCTACTTCGAGCAAGATTGATTTAAGGGGTACTGTAGGTAGTTTAAAGGCGCAGAAGGTCCCGAACAATGAAAATAGAGAAAAGTAGGTCATGAGTATACTCATTTGAAAGCTGAAGACAAGCTGAGTAAGAGTATTTATATGAAAAACGCAGGAAGCTCAAATTAGGCCCAGAAATTTCAATTTTGAACTTTCAGGTTGCTTCAATGGCACAACAAACGACGATATTCACGATGAGAGTCGACATATCAAAAAGTATGCGGTTTGGCGGGAAGGTAAGGAAATTAGAACTTTAAAGAACCTTCTAGAACTTTTTCCAGGAGACATCGAATACAGATGCGGTGACGATGGTGTTCATATTCAGAGATGTTTCCCGAAGGAGCTAAAAAATAAGCCAGTCTGGGCGGGAACCGCATGGATTCAAGACGATGGACAAGTCAAAACCTGTGGAAAAATTCATTAAACTTTTTTTTCTGGAAAATAAATCAAAACAATTCCCAGCTCCAAAAGTTTTATTTCCAGGAAAAAAAACGTACCGGTACAACCCCAAAAAATCCCAAAATATTTACAAAAAAAAAAGAATCTACTCCCAGAAAAAAGTCCCAAAAGAGACATTTCGCAACCAGACATTCTAGATCTATATTGATATTCTTGTTTGGCTCAATGAGAGCTTTGGAATGAGTATACTCATGACCTACTTTGCTTCATTTTGATTTTCAAGGGACCTCCTGCGCCTTGAAATTGACTACAGTACACCGAAATACCGTTTTAGCCACGGATAGGTCATGAATATACTCATTCGAACCGCCTTGGCTTGATGAGTTCGAAAAAATAAGTTTCAAGTCTCAAAATTCGTATCTAGAAATGATAATTTCAGGATACTGTAGTTTCACGAAATTCTGCTAAATCTTAAACATGATCTCTCGTCCTTCAATGAGGAATTCCGTAATTTTTATTACCATATTCTTATTTTTCTCAACTAGAGCTTCAAAATGAGTATAATCATGAGCTACTTTGCTGAAACTTGCGGTTCTAGAACGTCTGGTTGCGAAATGTCCGGTTACGAAGTGGCCAGTCCCCAAAACAAGCAATTCTAACACCATACTGTACCCAAGTCGACCAAAAGCTGTTCTAAAACTAAAAAAGGCCAAAAATCTGCTTCCCAAAAATAAAAATGCTCTACAGCAATCCCAAAAAATAGCTACTAGACTCTCAGATCTCCAGAGGGCGTCTGAGACTGTCCGGTGACTGGACGGACTTGGTGAATCGCACGGACATTCGGAGTCTTCAGACGAATCGAATCCATCATTTGTTTCCTTTCCTTCTCATCTCGAGTCTTCAAAGACACTGGAAGGGTCTCGCAACGATCCACATCGATTCGAACGTAGATTGTATCGTCCTGAAATATTTTCAATCAGGGATTCGTCAATTGTTATTGTTATATTCTTGTTCAGCTCAATGAGAGCTTTGAAATGAGTATAATCATGACCTACTTTGCTACATATTGATTTTCAAGGGACCTCATGCGCCTTTAAATTGGCTACAGTACCCCGAAAATCAAGTTTCAGCTAGATAGGTCATGATTATACTCATTCGAACCGGCTCGTCTCGCTGAATTCAGAAAAACAGGTTTCAAATCTCGAAAATTAGTTCCAGCTGAGATTACTGCACCTTCACATAATTCTGCAAAATCGCCAACGAGCAGAACGATTGCGATCCAAATGCGGCGTTTCTCTCGCCACGTGGACGAGCCAAAAACTTTTCGTTCGCTTTCAATTTTCGTGGATCGATGACATAGGTGATGTTGACACGATCCTCGGGACGGGGATTCTGAATTAAAATTTGACGTCTTCTAAAATGACAAAATTTGGCGAATCCTTGATTTTCTAAAATTTTCATATCGTTAGCATTTTTTATTATCGAATTTCCGACATTTTGACACTAATTTTGCCTCGATTCGAGCAAGTTTGAAATTTGACGTCTTCTGAATTCAGAATACCCCGAAATTTTGAAAGCATGGCAATATGGGTATCAAATTAACGGAAATTTCAAGCCAGACACATCTAACGATATGAATTAGCTTGAAAACTTTTCTGAAACTTTTTTTTTCAAACTTTGAATTTTGAAAATTCTAGAATTCATATTCAAAAAACTCTAGGTGCCTTCAAAAAAACTTTCTAGAAAGATTGCAGTCGTCAAAGTTGTTTCTCAAGAAATTTCCAACATTTTGATACCAATTTCGACCGGTATTTGAGCAAGTTGGAATTTTGACGTCTTCTGAATTCAGAATATTCCAAAAATTTTAAATTATGGCAATATGGGTATCATATTAACGGAAATTTCAAGGCAAAAACATTTAACGACGTCATTTTAGCTGTAAATTAGTCCTACTTGATCTAGAAGCGATATTTTGATAGTTCGATTGAATGGCCACTCCAGAGTAGGGTCAAATTCCCCTTTTAAAAGAAGGACATAAAGGGAAATCGACTTTCCGGCACCTGAAAATTCTCAAATATCTGTCTGTGTGTCTGTGTGTCCCTACTTGTTCCATCTCCAAAAAGACATGCGCACGCCATCATCTTATACCCAAATCTGTGGGACATAAATGGATTCGAGAAGATTGTTGTGTCCGCTCCAGACTGCAAAATGTATCGTAATTTCTATTGAATTCCAGTAGAGCGCCTTTGACTCGTTTACCTTCGCCTCGTTGGTCCGTTGCTGCAGTTTATCGATTTTCCAGATTAACTGTGGTCCGAACATTTCAGTACAAGTGTCTGCCTGGAAAACTTAAAAATTTTGAATTACCGCCTTAAACATCCTTACAGCCGACAGAATACGAGACTGACGATCGTTGAAAGAGACCATGTCGCGTTCCATCAATTCGTAGGTTCCCTGAAAGGAAAATAGCAAACGCGCTCCAGTGTAAAATGTGTTTATCTCAAAAACCAGCAGCGCTATCAGAGAATTGTCAACTAACGAAATGTGTAAAATTTTCTGAGCTATATTTTTGTAGTTTGAACTTTTTTAGTAGCTAGCTTAGTGTTCGAGATAAACGCGCTCTAATGCAAACCGTCCTCCTCTCCCCTTTTCAAAGGGATATGACTCACTTTAAGCGCGTATATCTCAAGAACTATAAAAGCTATCAAAAAATTGTCAACTAACGAAACGTGTAAAATTTATTGAGCTACATTTTTGTAGTTTGCACTTTTTTAGTAGCTAACTTAGTTTTTGAGATAAACGCGCCCTAATGTTAACCGCCTTTGACTCGTTGTAATACGGCCGGAGGTAGTGCGCTTTCTTTGAGCGCGTATATCTTAAAAGCTACGAAAGCTTGAAAAATTTTATCAACTGCTGAAATATGTAGAATTTTATGAGCTACGTATTTGTTGTTTATAAATTTTGAGTAGCTAGCCTAGTTTTTGAGATAAGCGCGCTCTAATGCAAGTACCCCTTGTGGAGGAGGCACCCTCTCTTCAAGCGCGTATATATCCAAAACCAGTAAAGCTATCAAAAAATTGTCAACTAACGAAATGTGTAAAATTTCTTGAGCTACACTTTTGTGATTAACAATTTTTTGTTAGCTAAACTAGTTTCTGAGGTAAACGCGCTCTAATGTTAACCGTCCTTTTCGGCTTCAAAGGGAGCGCTCTCTGAGCACCCTTCTTTCAGGAACTGCAAAAGGTGTAAAAATTGTGCCAACTGTTAAAGTATGTAAAATTTTATGCTTAACAATTTTGTAGTAAACAACTTTTTACTAGCTAGTCTAGTTTTCGAGCTAACCTTCAAGTCAGTGATCTCATCACAAAGATACATGAGATGGCGGACTGGTTCGTCGCTGAGATGTTGTTGAATCGATTCCTTGCCACCTGAGACTTCAGGATAAACCTATAAACAGACAGATACTAATTTTACCTGCAAAAGTGCATCCATAGGGGACAAATGGGCAAACATTGTCGACGTTGGGGCATTGGGGACGGTGAGCTTCGATCTAGAATGGATAGGTTGGAAAATGTGAGAGGGGTGCAAGTACAGTACCTCATGTCTTGGCCTATCCGACAATCCACATTGAAACGGACAACTGATAATAACCTCTGGACAGGTCTTTAAGTGTCTCTCCAAGTCAGAATCTCTGATTGTCTTGTTACAGTAGGAACACATTGCTCGATTCAGTTCGCATTTCTCCCGATGACGATCCAAGTCTGCTTTGGCGAATTGTCTTCCACATTTCTCACATTTTAGTGATGATTTGAAGGTGCACTCTGTGAGATGATCATGAAGGGTGCCCAATTGTCCCGACCATTGACATCCAGATGCTTCGAAAGTGCAAACCACTGGAAGTGAGAGGATCTGAAAGTTGTGCATGTTTGAACGCGGCTTATCTCAAAAACTAGATTAGCTACAAAGAAAATGTAAACTACAAAAATGTAGAACATAAAATGTTACATATTTTGATAATTAACACAATTTTGCTAGCTTTTACAGTTTTCAAGATATATGCGCTCAAAGAGAGCGGGCCTCTTTCACCACTTCTTTCACGGGGGAGAGAGGGGTTGTTTGCATTAGAGCGCGTTTATCTCAAAAACTAGAAGCACTACTCTATTTTTATAAACTACAAGAATATAGCTTATAAAATTTTTCACAATTCACTAGTTTGAAAAGTTTTTGTAGCTCTTATGGCTCTAAAGATAGAGATCAGAGAAGAAGACGCAATGTCCGCAAACACTGAACAACACGCGCATTGTTTGAGCGCATTTATCTCAAGAACTAGTAAAGCTATAAAAATAGTGTTAACAGATAAATTATGTAAAATTTTATGCTCTACATTTCTGTAGTAAGCAAATGTTTTGTAGCTACCGTATTTCCTCTAATAGAAGCCCATGGGCTTCTATTTTTCAACCTCTCTCTCAAGGTGGGCTTCTATTAGAGGTGGGCTTCAATTAGAGGGTGGGCTTCTATTTTTCGATGAATAATTTTTTTTTAAAAATTTTGTTAAAAAATTAAAGATTTGACAATTCGGAAATTAAGAATTCTGAATTTCGGTGTTTTTTTTAAATTCGAAGTTTTCATTCTGCAATTTTATACACCGAAGTTCCGAATTTATGAAATTCTGAGATTCCAGACCTCAGAAATTGGGAAATTTTTGGTTCAAAACTTGAGAAATAGAAGCCCATGGGCTTCTATTAGAGGGTGGGCTTCTATTTTTCGAAACACCTCGCGGGGTGGGCTTCTATTAGAGGTGGGCTTCAAATAGAGGTGGGCTTCTATTAGAGGAAATACGGTAACTTACTAGGGAACTATCTGCACGGGATTCCAAGTTACACTTCATGACCTATATCATTAGAAAGCCCATAAAATTCTGATTCGGAATATGTTTTCTGTTTTTGCGAAACGGTAGTGAGCTTCGAGAAAATTAGGTTACAAGACATTTTAGTGCTGTTCAAACCTGTTGATTTTTCATTTAAAATCGACGTGACGGTTTTCAATGCAAAATCAACAGGCCTAAACAGCACTAAAATGTCTTGTAACCTAATTTTCTCAAAGCTCACTACCGTTTCGCAAAAACAGAAAACATATTCCGAATCAGAATTTTATGGGCTTTCTAATGATATAGGTCATGAAGTGTAACTTGGAATCCCGTGCAGATAGTTCCCTGGTTAGTGATTAAAATAAGCGCGTTTAAACATAGCATAGGTAAGCGCGCTTTATCCCTGAGATATCGTAGATACGCTCTCTTTGCGCGCATATATCTGAAAAACGGTAAAAGCTACTAAAATTATGTTAACTAATAAAATGTATGAAATTGAATTTTCTACATTTTTGTAGTTTACAAATTTTTAGTAGCTTGTCTGCTTCTCAAGATACGCGCGTTTAAACATAGCGCGGTGAAAGTGCTCGCGCTCTCATCGGTGTGGTAGGTACGCTTTTTTTGAGCGTATATATCTCACAAACCGTAAAAGCTAGCAAAACAGTGTTAACTAAGGAAATATGTAAAGTTTTAAGTTCTACATTTTTACAGTTGACAAATTCTTGATAGCTTTCTTGGTTATTGAGATAAACGCGCTCTAATGCAAACCACCCTTCTTCGCCTCTCAGGACGACAAGGGAGCTGCAATTTTTCCCTTTTTTTCTCCATTTTTTTTTTGAAAAAAAACAGAGAATTCAAAAAACATGTAAATTCGATATCTTCTCACCTGCTTATGTTTGGCACGATCCTGTTTGCACAGCTCCGGCTGGATGATTGTCTGACAGAGCGCGCATTCCGGTGCTCTGGAATATTTAATGAGAAAAAAATTATGGGGGAATATATAAAGGCGCTGAAAACAAGGGATAAAGATTTGTTTTCTGGTTTTTTGTTCACTCTACCGTATTTTATGCTTTAAAGCTATCTGAGCTACTTAGGAAAAAGCTACCTAGAAAAAAGTATAACCTACCGTATTCTCTAGTTATCTCAATTTCCGTAACAGATATCAAAAAAGTGTAAACTACAAAAATGTAGAGCATAAAATTTTACATATTTTAGTAGTAGACACTATACTTGTAGCTTTACTGATTTCTGAGATAAATGCGCTCAAAGAAAGCGCACCCCCTCCCATCACATTACAAAGAGTCAAGATCCGGTTTTGCATTAGAGCGCGTTTATCTCAAAAACTAAAAAAGCTAGATAGAAGTTTTAAACTACAAAAATGTAGAGCATAACATTTGACATATTTTGTTAGTTGATAACTTTTTGATACCTATTTTAGGAACCGAGATAATTAGGGTCAAAGCACTACTACGGTTATTATCCAAAATCAGCCAAATCTTGAAGAATTTCGCTGATTTTTGGTCTATTCAAACCGATTTTCATGTATTTTTACGCTTTTTTAACTTATTTTCGTCTAGAAAATCCTATTTCCTCACCTATCCTCCTTCTCAAAGCACTGTTTGCAATAGTGATGCTCACAATTGAGCAACATCGGCTCTCTCAACGCTTGCTCACAAATCGGACACGTGCAGTCCGCCGGTAGTCCGCCATTGAACATTATCGACTGATTTCCAGCCATTTTCAACCCAAGCTACTGAAAAAATTGCTCAGTTTTAATTCAAAAAAGAGAGAAAGTCTAAAAGAATGAAGGTGAATGGAAATGAAGGGACTCGGAGAGGGCTCGCCGAGCCGGTCTCCAATGGCTGCACATAGCGACACTTAGATACATATGGATACATCCACGTCAGGCTTATTTAGCTGAAGAATATCGAAATTTCTATGGATACCCGAAAAAAAATGAATTTTAGTGTGTATTTCTTTTTTTCTTCCCGACAAAACTCACCCCAGAGGAAGAGAAGCGGGCCGCCGGCGCGTCCCTATGTCTACGCCCTCCCTTTCTCTTCTCAAGTGTGGCCGAATGGTCTAGTGGTATGATTCTCGCTTTGGGTGCGAGAGGTCCCGGGTTCAATCCCCGGTTCGGCCCATTTCTTTTTTTTTCTTTTTTTTAGGTTTTGGGAATTGCTTATGAATCGCTTCTGAATTATCTTTAGGTTTTTCTTCATTTTCATCGTTATTCTCATGTAATTTTCGTCATTTCGATACCCATATTGCTATATATCCAAAATTTGACGTCTTCTGAAATCCTATATCTGGAATCAGAAGACGTTAAACTTCAAAAGTTTAAATCTGAGCAATATTTACCTTAAAGAGAAAGAAAACAAAACCTGATTAATGTAATGTGATGTAAATGAAGATAAAAATTATTCTGAAGTTATTTTTCCAAAATCTCACTTCTTTGACGTCTTCTGAAAACCCCTTTGACGTCTTCTGAAAGTCTTCAGAAGCAATTTAGGAAAAATTCACAACGTTAAATGTGTTTTCCATGAAATTTCCGTCATTTTGATACCCATATTGCCCTGTATTCGAAATTTCATGGATTCTGAATTCAGAAGACGTCAAATTTCGAATTTCTCGGGTTCGGTTGATTTTGGTATCAAAATAATAGAAAAAATATGAAAAAAACTTATAGCGAGGCGGATTTTGCTGAAAATGATTTCGAAGTTTGAAAAATGACGTCTTCTAATTCCCATAATCTTACATGAAATACTTTGACGTCTTCTAAAAGCCTTCAGAAGCATTTTAGAGCAAATTCGTGACGATAAATGTGTTTCCCATAAAATTTCTGTCATTTTGATACCCATATTGCCCTATTTTAAAAATTTCATGAATTCTGAATTCAGAAGACGTCAAATTTCAAATCTCTTGGAATATAGGCAATATGGGTATTGTTTAAAAGGAAATTCTATGGGAAATTCAAAAAACATAGTTTCAACGCGTAAAAATCGCGTTTAAGCCTTCAAAAACGGCATTGAACTTTTTGAAATCCCCGATTTTTGGTTCCTATGCACCTGGAACGTGTTAAACCATACAAACTGTATGTACTTTTTTCTCTTTTTCTTTTTATTGCTTCCTCTTTTTCTTCTTATCTGCTTCTTCTTCTTAATCACTTCCTTATCCAGTTTGTTACACTTTTCTTCTTTTTCTTCTTTTCCTTTTTTCCCTTTTTTCTCACTTTCTTAACAATTATCGATCATTTGATATCTTTTTATCTTTTTGGTTGTTGCATTTTTCTGTCAAAGTTTTGAATTTTGCGCCAAAGTTGTATTTTTTTTTTCAGATTCGAAAAATGTACCACCTATTCATTCTTCTTATGTTAACAACGAATTTCGTTTTTTCGGAGGTAACTTTTTAAAATAAAATTTGCAAGAAATTTCATGACGTTAGAAATATTTCTCATGGAATTTCCGTCATTTTGATACCCATATTGCCCTATATCCCAAATTTTAGAAATTCTGAATTCAGAAGACGTCAAATTTCAAACTTGCTCGAATCTTCTTGAAATTGGTACTAAAATGTCTTAAATGTCATGGAAAACAATGTTGACGACGTCAAATTTTCTAAATAACAATTTTGATGCCAGTCAGAAGTTTCTAAATCTGAATTCTGGATTTTCGCGAATTTCCAACTTGAGAAAAAAACATTCAGAATAATTTTCAAGAAATTTCACGACGTTAGAAAAATTTCTCATAAAATTTCCGTCATTTTGATACCCATATTGACCTATATCCAAATTTTCATGAATTCAGCATTTAGAAGACGTCAAAGCTTCAACTTTCTCGGAATAGGTCGATTTTGGTATCAAAATGACGGGAAAATTACGAGAAACGCATCTAACGATGCGGATTTTGCTGAAAATACTTCTGAAGTTTGATAACTGACGTCTTCTGAATTCAGAATACCCCCAAAACTTTCAGAACCTAGGCAATATGGGTATCAAAATGACGGATATTTCATGACAAGCAGCTTTGACGTCATCAAATTTCATGAAAATATAAAATAAAGTTTTTTGAAAAAGTTATCAATAGAGCGAATTTTCACAGAAATGCGAATCAAACGAGGAATGCGATTCTAAATGGCCAGATGCCATTTGTGTACGTGGCAGATGTCGTTGTCCGGAAAATACGATTCGAAAAAAGAGTGCTTCTAGAGAATGGGTTTGTCTCGCGACCAATGATGCAAGTTAGTTTTTCCTTTCCAGAAGTTTCCAGAAGATTTTTTGAGCGAAATGACATCGTAAACCTTGTTCGCCGTGAAATTTCCGTCGTTTTGATACCCATATCGGCCATATTCGATAAGATTTGAGTTTTGACGTCTTCTGAATTCAGAATCCGCAAAATTTTGGATATAGGGCAATATGGGTATCAAAATGACGGAAATTTTATGAGAAATGTTTCTAACGTTGTAATTTTTCATAAAAATCATGAGAATTCAAATTTCAGCCGGAAATTCTGGTCCACCGTTGACGTGTCCCACTCCAGAAGGTGCCGGATATCAAGTGATGTATCGAAAAGATGGAGAACCTGTGAAATGTTCCAGTAAGAAGAAGCCAGATTCTTGTCCAGAAGGGTTCGAATGTATTCAAGGACTATCGATTTTAGGAGCGTTGGATGGAGTTTGTTGTCCGGATCGAGGTAAGAACGTCTTCTAACTTTTTATAAACTAACTTTTAAGAAATTTCACGACGTTAGAATTGTTTCCCGCAAAATTTCCGTCATTTTGATATCCATATTGCCCTATATCCAGAATTTTGCGGATTCTGAATTCAGAAGACGTCAAATTTCGAACTTCAGAATCATTCAGCTTAAAATCCGCGTCGTTAGAAGCGTTTCTGGTAATTTGTCCGTCATTTTGATACCAAAATCGATCGAATTCGAGAAAGTTGAAGTTTTGACGTCTTCTAAATTCAGAATTCATGAAAATTTGGACATAGGGCAATATGGGTATCAAAATTTCAGAAATTCAAAAACAAAAATGATTAACGTTATGAAAAATTGATAAAAACAATTTCGATAGCATCCAGAAGCTTCTAAGCCTGAATTCTGAACTTTCGCGATAATCCACCTTGATATAAAAACCTTCAGAATAATTTTCCAGAAATTTCATGACGTTAAAAATATTTCTCTTGAAATTTGCGTCATTTTGATACCCATATTGCCCTATATCCAGAATTTTGTGGATTCTGAATTCAGAAGACGTCAAAATTCAAACTTGCTCGAATCTAATCGAAATTGGTATCAAAATGTCACAAATTCAATAACAAAAAAGTCTAACGTCATGAAAATTCTGCAAAATCAAAACCACCTCTGATTTTCAGCAAAAACCTGTGACCACCCGATTTTCGATCATCCAGACGACGGTTATCTACCCAGATGGGGCTTCGATGGTGTCAGTTGCATTGAGTTCAAATGGAATCCCGAACGTCCGTCATCTGCGAACAATTTCAAAACTCGCGCTCATTGCGAGGATTACTGTATCGGTTCTTCGATAAACGGTCTATCTAATTATCAGCAGACGAACTTTCATTTGTAATTTGTTTTATGGGTTGGCAGATTGTTCCAATATTTATTAATCTCAATTTGTGCGTTGTAAAGTCAGAAGTACAGGAAATGTTAAA
This sequence comes from Caenorhabditis nigoni, assembly GCA_027920645.1. NCBI lineage: Eukaryota > Metazoa > Nematoda > Chromadorea > Rhabditida > Rhabditidae > Caenorhabditis > Caenorhabditis nigoni. The sequence goes on from CP115866.1 coordinate 15,046,478, forward strand.
AATCATTGGGAACTGGGAATAACATTTATGAAAGGGGGATTACTCGAGACCTTGCATCTGTAACCGTACTTACGGAAAGGAGCACAATTATCAATAACAGTAATTTGAGTGCAAAAATAGAAATTGGATTGTTTTTCAACTCTCAGTCTTGCAAGGCAAACATACAAGCAACGACTCCATTCGGTGTATCATAAACACAAATCGACGCTTTCTGTCCATCTTTCCGTGTTACCTCGAAACTTCCCTCTATTACAGTATAGTCACGAAAACTGGAAATTTATATTTTAATATGGAACGAATTTTTTTACTTACGGTTCGTCTTTTGGTGATCCCATTTCGTATGATATATCTCTCAGACCAACCGCAACAAAGTCTTCTGGATTCCTGAGATTTATTTCGAAACAATCCAAGTTTTGGTGAGCTTCCATTTCTATCCAACTCTTATAAAATTCATTTATGTCTTGATTGGTCAGATTTGTGCCATTAAACGCCAATCCTATCATTTTTAAATGCATTATATAATTCAAAGTAATCCATAGGCCATTTTGAATACGTATTCTTTCGATTGTATTGGGTATTTCCAGTGGAAGGTCTTCAATTGTGTCGAGGTAGATGTACGAACTGTTAGTGAACTTCAAATTATCCAATACGTATTGCAATTCTTCTTGAAGTGGATTCTTTCCGTAAACAGCCAAATCTAAAACTTCCGGACAACACGATTTCAGCCAGGCGACAATTTTTCTGAATCGTCCTTTGAAATCGTCCATATCCAACGTTACAGAATGAATTTCATCACTCATCACACTTCTGGCATCTAGATAGAGTTTCTTCATAAAATACAACTTGTATTCAAAGCAACCGATACATAACAACGGCTCGTCGCAGCAGTGTGTCCTTCTTTGTCTCTTCCAACTAACAGAATACGCGCCGGGACCGTTTCCAAATGTCATCTGGGTGCAACCCTTGAAATAGACCCGAACTTTAGAATGTTTCTTGATGGGTGAGAGGCGTCTACATGATTTGGAAACTTTCAAGAAGTTGATGCTGAAAAAAAGGAAACTACGGAGAATCGAAAAACAAAACTCACTAATCCTCTGGAGGCAAATTACGCAACACTTCTCGAATAGCGACGTAGTCAAGCTTCAGTAGGGGGAAACGGGGTTGAGGTGGATTTAGAAAATTAAGAATCGCACAGAATATGAAGACAATTTGGTAGAAGATAGTGTTGATCATACTGGTGATGGCAGTAGAAGACCTGCACAGAAAAGACCAAAGCATCAGGAGTCGTTGGGTTATGAAGGTAACAGAGGTGTTGACACTGAAACAGAAGATTCTCTCAAATGATTTCATTAGGGTTATACAATCTGGAGATCATGAGAATTGTCATATTTGGCACTGGTTGACCCTATATGAATTTTACTGAGATTTCAAGGGGTGTGTAGTTCAAAAAACCACAAACTCACTAATCAATTTTGCCTGGATTATTCAAATCTTTGGGAGTACGGTCTTGGTCATCCATCGAATTCTGTGAAAATTAGGAAGATAGATAATATGCAAAGGAGGGAAGAAGGAGGGTACTGTTGCACCAATGGCAGATGGTGACACCTGCATAGAAATGACCTTGAGAGATGTATCGACATTGTCTATCCAGCAGAGTTATGGGAGGGGAATTAAGGTTGGGACCATCTTTTTCGTGGTGGAACCCGAAATTCTCAAAAGACATCTCCTGGATAGCGGTTGATATGGGAACTTTTCTCCTAAAAGTCGTCTGAGCAATCCTTCATAATTTTCAGTTTTTCCCCCGTAATCTTGTTAGTTCAATCTGTGGTAACTTCAAATGCTGATGCCGATTCTGTTCACAAATTTCCAAAAACTTTTAGTTCAAAAAAGTTATATTACACACTGTACGTCATTCAAATTCAAATAATTCATTTCGATAGAACTCGTGGAGCCAAAAAATCGTACAAATCAATAAATGAGCAGAGGATGAGGGAAACGATAGCGTTTACAATGGTAACAAAGGGAAACAGCACAATGTAGAAAAAGCTCGGGAAAGGCGGCGAGAAAGGCATTCTGATTGGGTTTATACATATGAAGATACTGAAAAGATAAAGTTAGGTTATGGCAACCAGAATCGAAGCTATTTAAAGTCAAGTACTTTCTATTCACTACTGCTTTACAAAATTTGGAAACCAAAAACAAACTCACAGATGAGGTGTGACGAATTCTTCGATGCTCAATACGGGAATGCGGGTTAGATAGTTTTGAAGACGATTCATCATGTAGAAGACAATGAGAGTGGGAAGGAGGAGGATAAGGTTGCTTCAATGGCAGATGGTGACCTGTAGAGTCTGAGATAGATGTAGTCGACTGTTGAGCAGAAATATGAGGCGAGGGAGGATTGAGAGAGGACCATCAGATCCTTTAATATAGTGTTGTTTTTCTTCCTTCTTTTAAAAAGTGAGCTGAAACTTTATTAAGCGAGTATCATACATTTTTCTTGAGGACTCTGCATGATTTTGAAGATTTGAGAAATTGATGCTTAATATAAGGTGCATGGTTTTTATTTCGTTAGAATTCGTGAATACAAAAAATGGAACATATCAATGAATGGGCAGAGAATAAGTGAAACAATAGCGTTGACAATGGTGACGATGGGAAACATGAAAATATATTGGAAGGGCAGGAGAGGCAGGCAAAAAATTACGAATGGGACGTTTATAGTGAAGTCGCAACTGAAAAGATAAAATAAAGTGATGATAATTTAGGATTGAAGCACAAACTCTGTTAGATAGCCATGGCACTCTAATAGAGGTTTTGCGGTAATTTCTATTCACTAATATTATCGATGTCCGAGAGAAAAAAAATCTCAGAAGCTCAGAATTGTCTGCGTCTCCATCTGATGAGTGTTATTCCATTTCTCAGCTGCGAGATATCCTCTTATACATTTCCCTTACACCTCCCTCTAACCTTTATTTCTCAGACCGAGATAATAATATTTAAAAATTCAAAGTCGGAAATCAACAACAAACTCACGTTATATCGTCGACGAATTCTGCGCGCAATAGGCGGATACGGGTTAAATAGTTTGTCGATATTTCGAGGATCGTCAGAAAGCGAATATGCATCATATACTCCATCGATTTTTCGAGCGTCGTCAGAAGGCGATCCATCGTGGAGAAGACGAAAATTGAATATATAGGCGATATGCGGACAATGAGAGGGAAATGATGAGGATAGGGTTGCTCCAATGGCAGATGGTGACCTGCGGGACCCGATACAGATGTAGTCGTCCGTTGAGCAGAGATGAAGAGGGGAGGATTATTTTTTGTTATAGCTTTGATCGTGTCCTAATTCTTCATGTGTTGTATATATTCTTCTGTTTAAAAGTGAGCTGAAACTTTATCAAGGAAATATAATTTTTATTGAAAATTTTGCATGATTTTGAAGATTTTAAAAAGCTGGTATGGGAACAATAAGAATGAGGTTTATGTATTTTATTTTGCTAGAATTCGTGAATACAAAAAATGGAACAGGTCAATGAATGGGCAGAGAATGAGTGAGACGATAGCGTTCACAATGGTGACGATGGGAAACATGAAAAAGTAGTTAAAGTACGGGAGAGGCAGCCAACAAATTACGAATGGGACGTTTATAGTGAAGTCGCAACTGAAAAGATAAAGTTGGGTTATGATAATTTAATATTAAAAACAAAAAAACAGATTCTAAAAAAATAAAAGTGCCATAAAAACTCTGTTAGATAGTCGTGGAATTATATTCTTCGGAGATGGTCTAGGGTGGCACTCTAATAGAGAGTTGATGTCTGCAAAAATTGAGTCTTATTCCACTTCTCCGCTTCGAGATATCCCACGCTGTGTCAGGAAGCCTGGTCGGAAAACGCGCCCCAGCGAACGTGAAAAATCCACGTCAACTTTTACATTAATCAATTTCTTCTGGCCTAAAAGTTTTCTGGGGCGCGATTTTCGACCCGTGCCTCTGACACACCGTGATATCCTCTTATTTTTCTCAGACCGTAATACTTGAAAATTTGAAAACAGAAATCAACAACAAACTCACGTATATTCGCCCCAGAGTTCTGCGCGCATTAGGCGAATACGGGTTAGATAGTTTGTTGTTTTCTCGAGGATCGTCAGAAGGTGATCCATCGTGGAGGAGATGAGAATTGGAAGGCAAGACAGGCAATGAGAGAGAATGAAGAGGGTTGCTCCAATGGCAGATGGTGACCTGCAGAGCATGAGACAGATGTAGTCGTCTTTTTAGGATGGTTACAAGGAGGGGAGGATTGAGAAAGGACCATTTATGCTATAAATTTTTATAAGCAACCAAACGACTAGATTTGGGAATGCGAATATTTTTTCGATTTGTCAGTTTCTGAAAAAAAAACTGCTGCGTAAATGATGGAAAAAAGCTTATACCTTCCGCACAGATGCCCAGAGTTTGTATCTTTTGGTTTTTTTTAAGAGAACGTTCTGTTCGCTGTGGAGCGCGTTCGCATCTCTTCAATAATATAAACTACTGAAAAGTCATTTATTTAGTTAGAACTCGTGAAGACAGAAAATCGTACAAATCAATGAATGGGCAGAGAATAAGTGAGACGATAGCGTTTACAATAGTGACAAATGGAAACAGAAAAACGTAGAAAAATGACGGGAAAGGCGGCAGAAAAGGCATTCTGATTGGGACGATACATATGAAGATACTGAAAAGATAATCTTAGGTTATGGAAATCACACTTAAAGAAAGTTCTTCCTACTTTTCGAACATGAAACATCGGAAACCAAAAACAAACTCACAGATGAGGTGTGATGAATTCTTCGATGCTCAATACGCGAATACGGGTTAGATACTTTGTCAAGTTTTCGAGAATCATCATAAGGAGATTCATCGTGTAGAAGACGAGAATTTGATATGTAGGCGATTGGGAGACAAGGAGAATGAGGAGGGTAAGGATGATCCAATGACAAATGGTGACCTGTGTAGAAATGATTTTGACGGATGTTGTCATTTGAAACCTTTTTACATAAGGTGTTATGCAATAAATTGTTATTAGGATTAGTATTACAGTATTGCTCAAAATTGCTGCTTAGGAGATGTTATCTGAAACTAAAATTGTAATGATGACACCCGTTTTTAAGCTGCTATCCCATATTTTAGTGTAGACGGACAGAGTTTGTATCGTTTGATGTTTTTAACACAACATTTTGAACAATACAACTTGAGTAGAAGAAATTGTGATGGTCCAACCTTAATCCCCCTCATAACTCTGCTAAACAGACGACTGCATCTCTCAAGGTCATTCCTATATGGGTGTCACCATCTGCCATTGGAGCAACAGTACCCTCCTTCCCTATCCCGTACCTATTCAATTTTCGTCTTCTACATGTCTTCTAAACAATCGTAGAATTCGATAGAAAGAAACGTCTGTTTTCGCCTTGATTACGAATTCCTGAATGTTCTCGACCAAACCATTCTTTTCACACTGATGAAAATTCGAAAAAAAAATAGAGTTTAGAAAATTGTCACAACCGTATTCTCCTATTTCAGTGTCTACAGATGCTCTGGTTTTTCGTGTGCTGGTTTACAATCGCCATTGTGATCAGCCTTGTCTATTCCCAAATCGGCTACCTATTTTGTGTTTTGTATTCACCTCAAGCACGTTTCCCCCTTCTGAAGCTTGATTACGTCGCTATTCGAGAAGTATTGAGTACTTTGGATCCCCATGATTAGTGAGTTTGTTTTTCGATTCTCCATAGTTTCCCTAATTTTCAGCATCAACTTTTTGAAAGTTTCCAAATCATGCAGACGCCTCTCAACCATCAAGAAACATTCTAAAGCTCGTCTCATTTTCAAGAATTTTCCCCGGATAATAATTGGAAACGGTCCCGGCAAATATTATGTTATGTGGGCTCAAAAAGTAGACACTCGGGCACCCTGCAAGCAGCAGGAATGTATCAAATGCTCTCAAAACTGTTTGAATGATATGAAAAAATTCTATCAAGATGTGCGAAGTGTGATGGGTGTTGAAATTGGTTCTGTAGTGTTGCATATGGACGATTTCCAAGGACGATGCAGTGAAATTGTATCCTGGTTTCGATCAATTAGCCAAGAAGTTGTTGATTTGAGTATTTATGGGAAGAATCCACGACATGGAGATATTCAGTATTTATTGGATAATTTGAAATGCAGAGACCGTTTGCGAATCGACGTTAATACAATTGAACAACTTCCGTTCAAAATTCCGGAATCTATTAATACACTATTTATCATTCAAGGATCATGGATTACGTTGGATTATGTTATGAGTTTGAAAATAAGCAGAATGTCATTTCGTAACACATATCTAACAAATCAAGACATAAATGCATTTTATAAAAGTTGGATAGAGATGGAATCTCACCAAAACTTGGAATGTTTTGAAATAAATCTAATCAATCCAGCAAACTTTGTTGCAGTTGCTCTAAGAGATATCCCATACAAAACGGGAACACCAATACCTAAGCTGTAAGTTTTTTGTGTTCTTACATTCTAAAAATCAAGTTTCCCAGTTTCCCTGACTATGCTGCAATACGAGGAAGCTTTGAGGTGACACGGAAAGATGGGCAGGAAGCGTCAATTGTTGTTTTTGATCTACCAGAAGGAGCCGTGGCTTCTATCTATCCTTGGCTCCCGCTTATCAATACGGAGCCGATAGACAGACAATGAGAGTTGCTCTTTCGACTACTGCTCAAGAGATGGGATATCCAAGTTTTTAAGCTTCTTTCTTTTCGCAAAGATTTCCAGAGTTTTTATGTTTTGTTATTTTTAGCATAATATGTTATGCAATAAAGTTTTGTTTGTGACTATAACGTAAATATAATAGTTTTTAATGTTATTTTTTGACTAGCAGAAACCTATATCTCCATCTTCTTTCGTGGCAAGACCCACAAAATGCATCCATACTGATTTTATAGCGCAAAACTATCTCAAAAAACAGTGATCAAAAGAACTGTGATGGTATAGTCTTTAAACAAAGGTATCACTTTGTTTACCTTCGGACTCTAAATGCTAAAATTATGTTTCAGAAAAAAAAAACGTAGATTGGACCAAACACAATTTTATTATTGGCGATAACCGAACGATTGCAATATGAATAAATGAAGACAGTAGATTTCGGATCGGATCATAATTCTTAATTTTTCTGGAGAAATAAAAGTTGAGTGTAAAGGATCATAGTGAATCCTAATAGATGATGATAAACACAAATTGACGCTTTGAGTCCATCTTTCCGTGTCACCTCGAAGCTTCCTTCCATTGGAGTGTATGACGGGTCACTGAAATTTTTAAACTTTTCGTTATAACCCTTAACGGCTCAACTTACAGTCCAGGTCTCATTGGTCCCATTCGGTACGGTATATCTTTCAGACCAACCGCTAAAAACTCTTCTGGAATCCTTAAATCTATTTCGAAAAATTCCAAGTTTTGGTGAGAATCCATTTTCATCCAACTCTTATAAAATACATTTATGTCTTGATTGGTCACATGTGTGCCATTAAATGCCAATCTGCTCATTTTCAAACTCATCAGATAATCCAACGTAATCCAAGAGGCATATCTAATATCCAGCTCTTCAAGGGTATTAGGAATTTCTAGGGGGTATCGTTGAATTGTATCAACGTTGATTTTCAAACTGCCTTCGCACTTTAAATTATCCAATATGTATTCCAAATCTTCTTGTCGTTGATTTTTTCCAAAAACGCGTAAAGCTTCAAATCCCGAGAGATTCAATCGCAACCAATCAACAATTCCCCTGCTATTGGCATGATCCATATTAAACACTACAGAACTAACTTCAACACCCATCAGGCTTCTGGCATCTAGATAAAACTTCTTCATAGCATTCAAAGGATGTTCAGAATACATGAAAAGATATTCATGCGACTTGTTTGCCCATTTCTCTATCCTCCGAGTTCCGTCTTTGTCTTTATCGTCACTCCAAGTCAGATCATAGGTAATGGGACCATTTTTAAACATAGCCCGGGGGTGATCCATAATACTGAGCTCAACTTTATAAGGTGTTTTGATGGTTGAGAGGCGTCTGCATGCTTTTGAAGCTTCAGAAAAGTTGATACTGAAAAAAAGGGAAGATTAGGTTATGACAATCTCATATGAAAAGCAAACTCACTGATCAATTGGATCGAGAACTTTCAAAACTTCTCGAATAGCGACATAATCAAGGCGTAGAATTGGGAAACGAGTTTTCTTATCCATAGACTTTCGTGAAGACAGAAACTTTGAAAATATGTAGAAAATAAGGGAAGAGATGATGCGGATCATGTGAACGGTAGTAGATAGGAATATCCAGAAGGCGTGTATTTGTTTCTTTATAGCGGTTGTAGAGAAGTTGATACTGAAAAAAGGAATTTGTTTACAATTTATTGATCCAAAAAACTCACCAAGCGTCGAGCTCATTAAAAGCGTCTGGAACACCGTCTCGATGCTTATTTGGTGAAACCAACAACATAGTTAAGTAATAAAGCAATGGGAAGAGAATGAGGGAAAGAGCAGACTGGATCAGGAAGACGATGACGTTTGATGACCAACACAGAAATGACCAGTATAGACGTAGTGTATATATAAACATGGAGAAGTTGATGCTGAAAAAAATACTGACTCTGTTCACTACTGTCGGATTAAAAAACTCACTGAAAAATTGGGTTGAAATGATTGAACGGAGTGATAGGGTGGTTCAGAATACGGTCTAGATTCTCTTTCCATGTTCGTTTAGTCAAAAGTTTGACTAAAACCAGCAATGCACAGAAAATGAGACAAAGAATAGCGTTGATAATGATAAGGATGGAAAACAGGAAACCGCACGGAAATAGGACCAACGGCAAAAAACTTCGAATTGCGAGGTATACACTGAAAATGGAAAATGAGTCCAATATTAACTAACCAAAACTCACTGATTAATACGGGCTCGATTCTCCATTGATCTTTGAGGTTGGCTAAAAGAGGATTCTCATGTAAAATACCAATACTAAAAGGTGCACAATACGCAGACAATGGGGGAAAGGCAGATGGTAACCTGCAGAGAAATGACCTTGACAGAACAAAGGGTGTTTTTTAAGACCATCGTGAGAGTGCGACTAGCTGCCAATAACAGACGTTTTCTTGTTGGCTTCTTTTTGTGCACAGACAATAATGTTTTTTTTTAAATTAAATTTGTTCTTCATGACGTCAAAAGTGATCCCTGTCAAATTTCCGCTCATTTGATACCCATATTCCAAGGGTTTTGAAATTTTCTGGTCTTCTGAATCCAGAAGACGTCAAGTTTGAAACTTTCTAGAATCTGGTTGAAATTTTTGTAAAAATGTTGGAAAAAGTAACGGAAAACGTTTATCAACAATGCAACCTTCGCTAAACAGTATTCTGAAGGCGTGCAGAAGACGTTGAAGTTCTAAAAGTTATGACTTTGACGTCTTCTAAATTTTCAAATAATAATTTTCTGAAGCTTTCATGACGTTAGAAGTGATCCCTGTTAAATTGCCGTCATTTTGATACCCATATTGCCCTAGTTTTGAAAATTCGATGTCTTCTGAATCCAGGAGACGTCAAATTGCAAAATTTGTCTATGCCTCCTCTCCTCATTTCCCCTTCTGTCGTCTCCGTTTTCTATTCATTTTGTGTTCATTTCTGCCCATGCTTCCTCTTTTTCTCGTGTCGTCTGTGCCAACGTCTTCTTCTTCCTCTTCCATTCGTCTTCAGAAGAGCATGAGAAGAGAGAGTGTGCCCAAGCAAGAGCCGCAGACGTGACAAGAGCCCATCCTTCGTCGTTTTTCCTTTGTCAGCTAGCATAGTGGTAAAAATAGAAGTATTTATGATGGGTCTTCTTGGCAACATTTCTGAAATTTGTGGTTTTCTGAAAACGAAATTTTTGGAAAATCAATTGTTTGTTTGCCTATTTTTGTACGTTTTCAGATCCCCCCACTTTCCTGTGTGTCGACTCCAATCGAACCAAAAAACCATAAAAAATGGCTAGTAAGTAATGTGAAATACCACAAAAGTGTACCAGGCGGTCGGTCGGCGGTCGGCCGACCGACCTATAACCGATCGAATTTTCAGAGAAGACCGCGAAGCAGAACACCGCCTCGAAGAACAAGTCGTCTCACTCGACACCAGGCCTGTGCGGCAATAAATTGCCGATTGCCGAAAATGCCGAAAATGCCGAAAATGCCGAATTTCTATTGCCGATCAGCCGTTGCCGAATTCGGCAACGAAAAAAGTGTTGTCGAATTGCCGTTGCTGATTTCGCCAAAAAATTTCGGCATCCCAAAAGTTTCCTGACAGTGAGAATTTTTTTTCCAATTTTCAGAATACTCATTGATGGAGAAATGATTTGGGAGGTCGAAACACACATATCGTAAAACCTCTAATAGACCGACACCCGGATCGTCCACGTTGAGCCTATGTATCTCACTTCTTTCGAAAGATATCGAAACGTGGCAAACTAGTAAAATGTTGCTGATATCCTGATAAACATTTTACTAGTTAACCACTTTTTGATATCTTTCACAGTATTTTCAAATAACTTTCTTTCTTCCGGATGCATTTCCGAAAAAAGTTATCCCAGTAAACATTTTTAAAAAATACTCGGCCCGGTTTCCCAAATGGGGTTTCAAGTTGCTATGCTCAGGAACCACACACAACTTTTTCCAGAATCATTTTCTGCGAATTTCATGACGTCAAAACTGATTTTCATGGAATTTCCGTCATTTTGATACCCATATTGCCCTAAATCCGGAATTTTTTCGATTCTGAATTCAGAAGACGTCAATTTTCAAGTTTTCTCGAATCTGGTCGATTTTGGTATTAAAATGACTGATAAGTAACAGAAAACATTTCTGACGATACGATTTTTGGTAAAAAAAGATTCTAAAGGCATTCAGAAGACGTTCAAGTTATGATTTGGACATCTTCTAATTTTTTTCAGAATCTTTTTCAGGAATTTTCGTGTCGTCAGAACTGTTTCTCGTGTAAGTTCCGTTGATTTGATACCCATATTGCCTCTATTCCCGAATTTCGAGTATTCTGAATCCAGAAGACGTCAAAACTCGAATCCTTTCGAGTCTAGTCGATATGGGTATCAAATTGACGGAAATTTTAAGAGAAATACGGTTAACGTCGTGAAAAATGCCAGCAGAGCTTCTGAAGATCAGAAAATTCGAAAAAAAATCGAAAAATGTGTGTCATCAGTTATCAAACAAATTAAGTCCATAACTTTTCAAACTGATAACAAAAATTTTCGAAAAGTTTTTTTGAATCTTCCTCTGGCTGAAAAAACTGTGTAATTACTTGGTTAGGTAACTAATGACGTACCTACTTTGTGAATTAGGTCAAGATTAGACCATTTTCGAGTCAGTTAAACATCGATTTTGCTAAAAAAAAGACGCAAAATTATTGTTGCCGCACAGGCCTCATCGACACCACCACAACAACAGCAGCAGAAGGCTCAAAAAAAGAAGACGTCGCAACAGAAGGAGGACGAGAAGAAGACAATCGACCCACGCCGCGGGTTCTTCGTCAAGCGTGAGTGACTCCTTATCGCTCTCTGCTCTTATCACTATGTCGACGTTGACTAAACAGTGTTTTTATATGTACCTAAATTCAATTATCTCATTTTATGTGCATATGCATGTAGCGCACCTTATCACCCTTTCAAAGTTAACTGATCAAGCTGAAACCTGGACAGATAGATCAGAAATGTGTCTTAGTTGATGCCCGAACTTTTGGTTTTTCGAAATTTTAATTTTGAAGACTTCTGGAGACGTTCCTTGGCTTCACCACTCTGGTTTAGTCTATTTTCCATTCTCTGAAATGCTTAAAAAAATGTCTAGACACTTCCAGAAAAAAATCTATTTTTCCTTATTTTTAGTGTTCTACGTCGTCTGGTCTTGCGCCTTCTGCCTCCTCGTTTCCACCGCCACACTCCGGACCGTTGCTCTTTGTCTCGAGTGCGCTGGAGAATCGACCAACGTCACTCAGAATGTGACGATTACATATCAGGATGGATTCTTGTGAGTTTATCTATTTCCTCTGATAGAAGCCCGTCTGAACCGCCAACTTTGAGCTCATTTATCTCGGTTCCTTTTATGCTTGTCTGAAAAAAAGGGATTCCGGAAAACTTTAGTTTGTCCGGATTCCGGATTCCGGATTTCGGACTTTTTTTCATTCCGGATTCCGTATTCCGGATTCCGGAGAATTTTAATTCGTCCGGATTCCGGAAAATTTTAATTCGTCCGGATTCCGTATTCCAGACTCCGGAAAATTTTTATTCGTCCGGATTCCGGACTTTATCTCATTCCAGATTACGTATTCCAGATTCCGGAGAATTTTAATTCGTCCGGATTCCGGATTCCGGATTCCGGAAAATTTTAATTCGTCCGGATTCCGGATTCCGGATTCCGGAGAATTTTAATTCGTCCGGATTCCGTATTCCAGATTCCGGAAAATTTTAATTTGTCCGGATTCCGTATTCCAGATTCCGGATTCCAGATTCCGGAGAATTTTAATTCGTCCGGATTCCGTTTTCCGGATTCCGGAAAATTTTAATTCGTCCGGATTCCGGATTCCGGATTCCGGAGAATTTTAATTCGTCCGGATTCCGTATTCCAGATTCCGGAAAATTTTAATTCGTCCGGATTCCGGATTCCGGATTCCGGAGAATTTTAATTCGTCCGGATTCCGTATTCCAGATTCCGGAAAATTTTAATTCGTCCGGATTCCGGATTCCGGATTCCGGAGAATTTTAATTCGTCCGGATTCCGTTTTCCGGATTCCGGAAAATTTTAATTCGTCCGGATTCCGGATTCCGGATTCCGGAGAATTTTAATTCGTCCGGATTCCGTATTCCAGATTCCGGAAAATTTTAATTCGTCCGGATTCCGGATTCCGGATTCCGGAGAATTTTAATTCGTCCGGATTCCGTATTCCAGATTCCGGAAAATTTTAATTCGTCCGGATTCCGGATTCCGGATTCCGGATTCCAGATTCCGGAGAATTTTAATTCGTCCGGATTCCGGATTCCGGATACCGGATTCCGGAGAATTTTAATTCGTCCGGATTCCGTATTCCAGATTCCGGAAAATTTTAATTCGTCCGGATTCCGTATTTTAGATTCCGAAAAATTTTAATTCGTCCGGATTCCGGATTCCGGATTCCGGAGAATTTTAATTCGTCCGGATTCCGGATTCCGGATTCCGGAGAATTTTAATTCGTCTGGATTCCGGATTCCGGAAAATTTTAATTCGTCCGGATTCCGGATTCCGGAGAATTTTAATTCGTCCGGATTCCGTATTCCGTTTTCCGGATTCCGGAAAATTTTAATTCGTCCGGATTCCGGATTCCGGATTCCGGAGAATTTTAATTCGTCCGGATTCCGGATTCCGGAGAATTTTAATTCGTCCGGATTCCGTATTCCGTTTTCCGGATTCCGGAAAATTTTAATTCGTCCGGATTCCGTATTCCGTTTTCCGGATTCCGGATTCCAGATTCTGGAAAATTTTAATTCGTCCGGATTCCGGGCTTTTCGATACCTTTCCTTCAAATCAATTTATCTTGGTTACTGTAAGAGATATCAAAAAGTGGTCAACTGATAAAATGATTGGCTTATTATGAGCTACGTTTTCTTAGTCGACAATTTTTTGATATCTCTCACAGGAACCGAGATAATTGAGCTCAAAGTTGGCGGCTTGGGTGGGCTTCTATGAGATAAAATACGAGCATCCTAACAGACTTCCAAACAATGCCAAATTACAGTGGTCAAGCTAAAGCAGACTGGGATTTAATTCATTCTTCAATCAGCAATCAATGGGAACAATTTACCAAGTCTGACTTTGGAAAGCAGGTTGAGCAAGTGCTCTTACAGGTGCACGCATGGATCAAGTACGGACAGAAGACCTTCGGACCAGCTCTGCAAGGATTCAAGACGGTATTCCAATTCGTTTTGGATATCCTGCGCAATATTGCAAGTAAGAGAAATTTTCTTTTGTTCAAAAAATGGAAATTTTCAGCTAGGCTGATGCACTTTTCGTGTAAAAACCTTCTTTGTGGCATTTGCTGATGGTTCCGTGACGGTGTATTGCCCAGCTCTCAGGGTCCAACAGATATCACAGGAAAAATTGGGAAAATAACATAAATACAATATTTTCCGCTTTCATTTGTTTTCATTTGGACTATAATATATCATTTTGTAGCACTCGTCAAGTTCTATAATATCTAATTTAGTTGGTCTAAAAATATAGATTCTGAGAGAAACTATGACAGATTCTGCGAAGGGCCGGAAAAGGCGCGGTTGTAAGTATGGTAAAAGGTGGCACTATAATATAGTTATTACGGTACTTGCTCTTCACTACTATTATCGATGTCTGAGCAAATTTGTCTGCGTCTCCATCTGATGAGTGTTATTTCACGTCTCCGATATCCTCTTATACACTTCGCATACACCTCCCTCTAACCTTTATTTCTCAGACCGAGATAATAATATTTAAAAATTCAAAGTCGGAAATCAACAACAAACTCACGTTATATCGACGACGAATTCTAAGCGCAAGAGGCGGATACGGGTTAGATAGTTTGTCGATATCTCGAGAATCGTCATAAAGCGAATAAGCATCACATACTCCATCGATTTCAGAAGGCGATCCATAGTGTCGAAGACCAGAATTAAAATGACAGACGATTGGCAGACAATGAGATGGGGCAAATGAGGAGGGTAGGATTGCACGGATGGCAGATGGTGACCTGTGGGACCCATACTTGCAAAAATCGTTGAAGGCCCGGACAGGAATTTTTTGGTCAAAATTTCTCAAAAAAAATTTTTTTTCGAAAATTTTTTGAGAATTTTTCAACAAAAAAACTATTTTTTGAGAAAAAAATGTTATTTTGCTTCAAAAATGCAATTTTTTCTTTGATGTCAACTTTGGAAAAATTCAGGAAAAAAATTATATTTCAAAAATTTGTTTAAACATATACAAATTCGATATTTACAATTTAGCTTAAAATTAGATGATAAAAACAACTTTTTTCCAAAAAAAAACACAATTTTTTTGCCCAAAAATCGAAGCTGGCACTAACTGGCCGGGCCTTCCGGGCCTCCCGGGCCGGGCCTTCCGGGCCTTCCGGGCCGGGCCTTGACCAATTTTTTGAAGGCCCGGCCCGGCCCGGCCCGGCCCGTTGCAAGTATGGTGGGACCTCTGTTTGTTTCGAAGACTCATGAAGAGAGGGATGATTGAGAAAGGACCATCAGAAATCTTCATTTTTATAGTTTTAGTCTTATCCTTTAATATGCTATTTTTGTTTTTATTCCTTCGTTTGAAAATGAACTGAAACTTTATTAAGCAAATATAATTTTTTTTTTGATTATTCTGCATGATTTTGAGGTTTTCAAGAAGTTAATACGGAACAGTGGGAAGTTTATGACAATCTTTTGTTCAAATCATTTGTTTGAACTCGTGAATACAAAAAATGGAACAAATCAATGAATGGGCAGAGAATGAGTGAGACGATAGCGTTCACAATGGTGACGATGGGGAACAGCAAAATGTAGAAAAAGTACGGGAAAGGCAGCCAACAAATTACGAATGGGACGTTTATAGTGAAGTCGCATCTGAAAAGAAAAAATTTAGATTATGATAATTTTTGATATTAATAACAAAAAACACTCATTCTAAAAAAATAGAAGTGTAGAGATCCATGGCATTCTGTTTCTTAGGAGAAGCAAAATTGTCAGCGTCTCCATCTGATGAGTCATATTTTTCTCACTAGGGAACTATCTGGAGTCGTCTCCGAGTTACACTTCATGACCTATATCATTAGAAAGCCCATGAAACTCTGATTCTGAATATTTTTTCTGTTTTTGCGAAACGGCGGTGAGCTTCGAGTAAATTAGGTCACAAGACATTTTAGTGGTAGTTTAACCTGTTGATTTTTCATTGAAAATCGACGTGACTGCTTTCAATGCAAAATCAACAGGTTAAACTAGCACTAAGATTCCTTGTGGCCTAATTTTATCAGAGCTCCTCGCCGTTTCGCAAAAACAGAAAACATTATTCGAATCAGAATTTTATGGGCTTTCTAATGATATAGGTCATCAAGTGTAACTCGGAGACGACTCCAGATAGTTCCCTAGTCAGACCGAGACAATAATAATACATAAAAATTTCAAGTCAGAAATCAACAACCAAACTCACGTATATTTGCCGAAGAGTTCTGCGCGCATTAGGCGGATACGGCTTAGATAGTTTGTCAATGGCAGATGGTGACCTGGGACAGATGTGGTCGTCTGTATTGAAAAAGGACCATGAAAGAATCGTATTTACATAATTTTCAATCCAATAATTTAGAGCAAAATTTTTAGTTTCGAGAATTCGAATATTTTTTAGAACTTCCGATTTTTCGAAAATTATATATTTTAAAAATTTTTTTGAAATATTTTTTTTTTCCAAAAATTTTGACGTCTTCTAACTTTTTCCAGAATCATTTTCAGGAATTTTCATGACGTTGAACTTGTTTTCCATCAAATTCCCGTCATTTTGATACCCATGTTGCCTTCATTCCCAAATTTCCTGAATTCTGAATTCAGAAGACGTCAAAATTTAAATCTTATCGGAAATGATCAATTTCGGTATCAAACTGACGAGAACGTAACAAAAAACATTGTTAACGTTGTGAATTGCGCAAAAAATGATTTGGGAGGCGTGCAGAAGACGTTGAAGTTCTAAAATTTATGACTTTGACGTTTTCTAACTGCATAAAGAGTCATTTTCAGAAGTTTTCATAAAGTTAAAAATGTTTCTCTTAAAATTTCCATTCATTTGACACCCATATTGCCTTATTTTTGAAATTTCTAGATATTCTGAATCCAGAAGACGTCAAATTTCAAACTTGCTCGAATTTCGTCGATTTTGGTTTCAAAGTGTCTCAATTTTCTATTCCTTTCGTGCTCACTTCTGCCCATGCTTCCTCTTTTTCTCGTGTCGTCTGTGCCAACGTCTTCTTCTTTTTCCTCTTCCATTCGTCTTCAGAAGAGCATGAGAAGAGAGAGAGAGTGTCCCCAAGCGAGAGTCGCAGACGTGACAAGAGTCCACCGCTCACCTCGGACGGGCATGAAATTCGAGTTTCGAAACCATTCTACGTGATGCTCGTATTTTATCTAATAGAATCCCACCCAATTTATTTTTTGAATTTTAAATTTTTTTAAAATTCAAATTTTCTGATTTTTTTTTCCTATTTTCATGTGATTTCGCAGCGTTAAAATTGTTCTCCGTGAAATTTCCGTTCCATTGATACCAAATTCGATAGAATTCGGTCCGATTCGAAATTTGACGTCTTCTGAATTCAGAATTCACAAAATTTCGGAAACATGGGCAATATGGGTATTAAAATGACGGGAATTTGATAGGAAAGAATTCTAACGATGCGGAATTCAAAAATTTGAAAATTCAAAAATTCAAAAATTCCGGAAAATTAAAAAATTCAAAAATTCAAAAATTCAAAAATTCCGGAAAATTCAAAAATTCCGGAAAATTCAAAAATTCAAAAATTCCGGAAAATTCAAAAATTAAAAAATTCAAAAATTCCGGAAAATTAAAAAATACAAAAATTCTAAAATTTCAAAAATTCAAAAATTCAAAAATTCAAAAATTCCGGAAAATTCAAAAATTCCGGAAAATTCAAAAATTCCGGAAAATTCAAAAATTCTGGAAAATTCGAAAATTCCGGAAAATTCAAAAATTCAAAAATTCCTATTTTCATGTGATTTCGCAGCGTTAAAATTGTTCTCCGTGAAATTTCCGTTCCATTGATACCAAATTCAATAGAATTCGGTCCGATTCGAAATTTGACGTCTTCTGAATTCAGAATTCACAAAATTTCGGAAACATGGGCAATATGGGTATTAAAATGACGGGAATTCGATAGGAAAGAA
Organism: Caenorhabditis nigoni; assembly: GCA_027920645.1. Taxonomy (NCBI): domain Eukaryota; kingdom Metazoa; phylum Nematoda; class Chromadorea; order Rhabditida; family Rhabditidae; genus Caenorhabditis; species Caenorhabditis nigoni. Next base: position 15,064,461 of record CP115866.1, read on the forward strand.
TTCTAACGATGCGGAATTCAAAAATTTGAAAATTCAAAAATTCAAAAATTCCGGAAAATTAAAAAATTCAAAAATTCAAAAATTCAAAAATTCCGGAAAATTCAAAAATTCCGGAAAATTCAAAAATTCAAAAATTCCGGAAAATTCAAAAATTCAAAAATTCAAAAATTCCGGAAAATTAAAAAATACAAAAATTCTAAAATTTCAAAAATTCAAAAATTCAAAAATTCAAAAATTCAAAAATTCCGGAAAATTCAAAAATTCCGGAAAATTCAAAAATTCCGGAAAATTCAAAAATTCCGGAAAATTCAAAAATTCCGGAAAATTCAAAAATTCCGGAAAATTCAAAAATTCAAAAATTCCTATTTTCATGTGATTTCGCAGCGTTAAAATTGTTCTCCGTGAAATTTCCGTTCCATTGATACCAAATTCGATAGAATTCGGTCCGATTCGAAATTTGACGTCTTCTGAATTCAGAATTCACAAAATTTCGGAAACATGGGCAATATGGGTATTAAAATGACGGGAATTCGATAGGAAAGAATTCTAACGATGCGGAATTCAAAAATTTGAAAATTCAAAAATTCAAAAATTCCGGAAAATTAAAAAATTAAAAAATTCAAAAATTCCGGAAAATTCCGGAAAATTCAAAAATTCCGGAAAATTCAAAAATTCAAAAATTCCTATTTTCATGTGATTTCGCAGCGTTAAAATTGTTCTCCGTGAAATTTCCGTTCCATTGATACCAAATTCAATAGAATTCGGTGCGATTCGAAATTTGACGTCTTCTGAATTCAGAATTCACAAAATTTTGGAAAAATGGGCAATATGGGTATCAAAATGACGGGAATTCGATGGGAAAGAATTCTGACGATGCGGAATTCAAAAATTCAAAAATTCAAAAATTCCGGAAAATTCAAAAATTCCGGAAAATTCAAAAATTCCGGAAAATTCAAAAATTCCGGAAAATTCAAAAATTCCGGAAAATTCAAAAATTCCGGAAAATTCAAAAAATTCCGGAAAATTCAAAAATTCAAAAATTCAAAAATTCAAAAATTCAAAAATTCAAAAATTCCGGAAAATTCAAAAATTCCGGAAAATTCAAAAATTCCGGAAAATTCAAAAATTCCGGAAAATTCAAAAATTCAAAAATTCAAAAATTCAAAAATTCAAAACTTCAAAAATTGGTCGTGTGTGTTTCTGTCGAATTTTTTAATTTTTTTTGGATTTTTTTTGTTGAATTCGTGTAGAAAACGGTATTTTTGACTGTTTTCGATTGCCGTATATATTTTTCGTTGCTAAAATATCGTTCAGGTATGGCGGATTCGGTCAATAACGAGATTCTGAGGAAATTCGGCGACGATCTGTTGGGGAACATGGCAGAGTTGATGAAGGACGCCGGAAACGAGAAGAAGAAGAAGGAAAGAGAGGCAGAGGATGAGAAGCCACCAAACGTATCGTCGAAAGGAATTCAGAAAAGTTTGGATTTCAATTTCAAAATTAAAAATATTTTGACGAAGGCGGCAGCGAACGGAGAGTTGGAGGAGGCAGTTAAGCAAGTCCAAGAGTTACTGAAGGCAAGGAATGGAGAACTTCTGTTGTTGGATTCGGACCCAAGTCTGCTACAGACGAAAGAGAAGTTAGAAGGTTCGACAACTTATTATTTTCACGAAAAACCTATTTAGTGATAAACATGTAACCAGGGATGTTTGGAATGGCCTTTTTCGGAATTTCGCAAAATTCCGATTTCAAAAATTTCGGAATTTCGGAATTTCGGAATATTCCGATTTTGAAAATTTCGGAATTTCGGAATTTCGCAAAATTCCGATTTCAAAAATTGTGGAATTTCGGAATCTCGGAATATTCCGGTTTTTAAATTTTCAAAAATTCGGAATTTCGGAATATTCCGGTTTTTAAATTTTCGAAGTTTCGAAATTTTCGGAATTTTCGGAATTCCGAATTCCGTTCCGAACATCCCTGCATGAACGTAACATAAATTCCTTTTTCGAGTGATGAAACAGAAAAACATATTCTCTTGCAACGAAGAGAAGAGAGAATGTGAAATATCACAAAAATGTACCAGACCTATAACCGATTGAATTTTCAGAGAAGAACGCGAAGCACCACGCCGTCTCGAAGAAGAAGAAGCAGCAGAAGGCTCGAAAGAAGGGGTCACCGAAGAAGGGCAAGAAGAAGACAACCGACCCACCCAACCGATTCTTCGTCATGCGTGAGTGACTCCTTATCGCTATCTGCTCTTATCACAATGTCGACCAGAGATGTCCGGAATGACTTGTTTAAAACGGAATCCGGAATCCGGACAAATAAAAATTTTCCGGAATCCGGAATACGAAATAAAAAATGCCCGGAATCCGGAATACGGAATACGGAATAAAAATAATTTTCCGGAATACGGAATACGGAATAAAAATAATTTTCCGGAATCCGGAATCCGGAATACGGAATAAAAAATGCCCGGAATCCGGAATCCGGAATACGGAATAAAAATAATTTTCCGGAATCCGGAATCCGGAATATGGAATACGGAATAAAAATAATTTTCCGGAATCCGGAATCCGGAATATGGAATGCGGAATAAAAAAAATTTTCCGGAATCCGGAATACGGAATCCGGAATTAAAAAATGCCCGGAATTCGGAATCCGGAATCCGGAATGAAATAATTTTCTCGGAATCCGGAATCCGGAATCCGGACAAATAAAAATTTTCCAGAATCCGGAATCCGGAATACGGAATAAAAATAATTTTCCGGAATCCGGAATACGGAATAAAAATAATTTTCCGGAATCCGGAATACGGAATCCGGAATTAAAAAATGCCCGGAATCCGGAATGAAATAATTTTCTCGGAATCCGGAATCCGGAATACGGAATAAAAATAATTTTCCGGAATCCGGAATACGGAATTTTGCGTTCTCCAAATGGGCAGAAAAGTTCTAAAAACACATGTTGTGCTATATTTTTTGCATTTTTAGTGGCAGAATTTCAAAAAGGCATAGAATTCTTGCAAATTAACACAAATGCTCAAAAGAAAATAATTTTATCGGAATCCGGAATCCGGAATCCGGACAAGTTAAAATTTTCCGGAATCCGGAATACGGAATCCGGAAAAAACATATTTTTCACGGAATCCGGAATCCGGATTCCGGACATCTCTGATGTCGACGTTGACTAAACAGTGTTTTTATATGTACCTAAATTCAATTATCTTATTTCTATTCAGTCTATTTTCCAGTCTAAAATGCTCAAAAAATGTCTAGACACTTCCAGAAAAAAACATCTATTTTTCCTCATGTTTAGTCTTCTTCATCGTCTGGTTTTGCGCCTTCTGCTTCCACACCACCACCGCCACACTGCGCGTCGTCGCTTTCGCGCTCGATTACGAAAAACCGGCATATCAGGAGGGATTCTTGTGAGTTTATCAATTTCCTCTGATAGAAGCTCGTCTAAATCGCCAAGCTCATTTATCTCGTTTCCTTTTATGCTTGTCTGAGAGAAAAAGGTTAGAGAGTATTTTTTGCAGTCTGAATACGGTAGGAATATCGAAGCGACGAGCCTAAATAGCACATATTAGGTGGAGACGCAGACAATTGTTCTCAGACACCGATAATATATCGTTACTATTTTTTAAAGTTTACAGATTCTCTATACCTCTCACAGGAACCAAGATAATTGAGCGCAAAGTTTAATTGAGCACAAAATTTTGAATTTTTGAATTTTTGAATTTTCTGGAGTTTTTGAATTTTTGAAAATTTTGACTTTTTGAATTTTTGAATTTTTGAATTTTCGAATTTTTGGATTTTTGGATTTTTGAATTTTTGAACTTTTGAATTTTTGAATTTTCGAATTTTTGGATTTTTGAATTTTTGAATTATTGAATTTTTGAATTTTTGAATTTTCGAATTTTCGGATTTTTGAATTTTTGAATTATTGAATTTTTGAATTTTCGAATTTTTGAATTTTTGAATTTTTGAATTTTTGAACTTTTGAATTTTCGAATTTTCCGGAATTTTTGAATTTTTGAAAATTTTGACTTTTTGAATTTTTGAATTTTTGAATTTTCGAATTTTTGGATTTTTGGATTTTTGAATTTTTGAACTTTTGAATTTTTGAATTTTCGAATTTTTGGATTTTTGAATTTTTGAATTATTGAATTTTTGAATTTTTGAATTTTCGAATTTTCGGATTTTTGAATTTTTGAATTATTGAATTTTTGAATTTTCAAATTTTTGAATTTTTGAATTTTTGAATTTTCAAATTTTTGAATTTTTGAACTTTTGAGTTTTTGAACTTTTGAATTTTTGAATTTTTGAATTTTCCGGAATTTTTGAATTTTTGAATTATTGAATTTTTGAATTTTCAAATTTTTGAATTTTTGAACTTTTGAATTTTTGAATTTTCGAATTTTTGGATTTTTGAATTTTTGAATTATTGAATTTTTGAATTTTTGAATTTTCGAATTTTCCGGAATTTTTGAATTTTTGAATTATTGAATTTTTGAATTTTCAAATTTTTGAATTTTTGAACTTTTGAATTTTTGAATTTTCGAATTTTTGGATTTTTGAATTTTTGAATTATTGAATTTTTGAATTTTTGAATTTTCGAATTTTTGGATTTTTGAATTTTTGAATTATTGAATTTTTGAATTTTTGGATTTTTGAATTTTTGAATTATTGAATTATTGAATTTTTGAATTTTCGAATTTTTGGATTTTTGAATTTTCGAATTTTCCGGAATTTTTGAATTTTTGAATTATTGAATTTTTGAATTTTCAAATTTTTGAATTTTTGAATTTTTGAATTTTTGAATTTTTGAATTTTTGAATTTTCTGGAATTTTTGAATTTTTGAATTCTTGAATTTTTGAATTTTTGAATTTTCGAATTTTTGGATTTTTGAATTTTTGAATTATTAAATTTTTGAATTTTCGAATTTTCGAATTTTTGAATTTTCGAATTCCGTGTCGTTAGAATTCTTTCCCATCGAATTCCCGTCATTTTGATACCCATATTGCCCATGTTTCCGAAATTTTGTGAATTCTGAATTCAGAAGACGTCAAATTTCGAATCGCACCGAATTCTATCGAATTTGGTATCAATGGAACGGAAATTTCACGGAGAACAATTTTAACGCTGCGAAATCACATGAAAATAGGAAAAAAATCAGAAAATTTGAATTTTTTCAAAAATTTAAAATTCAAAAAAAAAATGGGGTGGGATTCTATTAGATAATATAAGAGTGTCATAACAGACTTTCAAACAATACTAAATTACAGTGCTCAAGTTGAAGCAGACTGGGATTTGATTCATTCTTCAATCAGCAACCAATGGGAAAAATTCACCGAGTTTGACTTCGGAGAGCAGGTTGAGCAAGTGCCCTTCACGGTGCACGCATGGATCGAGATGGTATTCCAATTCGTTTTGGATATCCTGAGCAATATTGCAAGTAAGATAAATTTTCGAATGTTCTAGCATATAAATTGAAAATTTCAGCTTTGCTGATGCATTTCGCCGTTCGTGTCAAGACCTTCTTTGTGGCATTCGCTGATGAGTGGATTCAGTGCGGCTATGGAGACATTGAACCACTAAATTATATATCTTCGATCGCTAAATAAATGTTCCTCTTGTTTCTCCATCCCCTTCTCCTGAAATGTTCTCCCCCACTCTCTCCCCTCGATGATTTAATTTAATTTCATAACGTCTTTTTTTTACTGATTTCCTTTTTTGTTTTGTCGTTGTTTCGTTGTTTCGAAACACACACAACTCGATTGACAGTATTTTCTTGCTTCCTTAATTTATATGAATGTTTTATTGAAAAAATTCGAAATCGAAATTTCTTTTCTTCTCTCAAATGATCTTGTATAGGTTCCAGACTCCATCTGGAAATTCGAATTTTAAGCGAAAATGGCAAAAAAAAAGGGAAAAATAGGATTTTTGGGAGATTTTTGCGGATCTTCAGAGAAAAAACTCGACAGAAAATGACAAAAAGCCAGCTCATCGGCGATTTCGGGTCGAGACCTTACCTCATTTCAGCGTGCTCCTTCAAAGGAACATGTTGCGAGAAGGCATGGTCTCGACACGATGCCGTAAGGTACTGTAATTTTTTCACAAAAAAAATCTGGATTTTTCCCCGCACATCTTTTCAGTAGGGGCGCCTTTATACGTACCAGGCCTGTGCGGCAACAAATTTCCAATTGCCGAATTTTTGTTGCCGATTTGCCGTTGCCGATTTCGGCAAAAATTTCGGCAATTTTAGCAACTGTAAACATTTTTGACAGTAGAGATTTTCACAATTTATTCAGTCAAAAAAATTATTTCGGTTCGAAAAACATATTTTTGAACACATTTTCCCCTCAGAGTAAATTTCTAAGAAAATGTGCACCAATAATCATCAAAAATACTTGCATCGGTTCAAAAAATTGGCTTATAATTTGTGATCATAGGAGAAAAAGTAGATTTCATGAGTGACGACTTATCGAAAAATTATTCAATCTGTCTCAAATTTCTAGAGAGTCGTGAATTGCCTTATAAGTTGAGTGCACTATTTTCAAAACTCACAATCATAACAAATATTTTCAACCATTGGAATACCCTCTCATACTAGAGACTCTGGTAATCGGTTTCTAACCAGATTCGAGAAAATTTCCAACCAGATTCGGGAAAAATACCGGAGCAGAAATGGCTAGATCTGGATGGAAAATCAGCCGAATCTGGCTGGACTTTCACCAGTTCTGGCCGGAAAAATGAGCGGAGCGTCGTACTGCGCTTTGCTTATAGTGAACCCGTAATTCAAAGCTTTCGTAGTGAGAAGGTATTTAAGAAACTACATTTATTCAGAAATAAATTAAAAAAATAACAAAAAATTATACAAAAAAAAACCGGAAGAAAATTAAACACCCAAAGAGACATGGGTAACTGGAAAGATGACAAATTTGGTCAAATATTTTCTAGCTGTCTCATTCAATCCTTGCTCGAGCCCTCTGTCGGTGTTGCGAGTCGCGTTGAAAGGCGGAATTAGCATTTCGTATCCAGTGCTCCATAAATCGAAACAGTCACTTTGTTCTTTTACTTATTGACTGATCGAGCATTTTTACTGAAAATTCACAAATTGATAAAGCTGTTAAGAGACTAGTTTAAAAATTGTGCTCATTCAAAAACTCTTACCCTTCAATTACTGTAACTGTTCTTATGGAGCTGACAACGCGAATTTTCCGAGCTCGAAAACCCGCAATTCGTAGTTGATCTTGTCCGTGTTTTCCATCTGTGAAACAAGGCAATGCACCTTATCGATTTGAAAAAGTACGACTCACATTAACTTCAGCTCTTTTCAAAAAATCTGGTACATGTTTCATGATGACATCGACGAGAAGAGCAGTCATAGTGTGCTCCTAAATGTGTAATGGTAAATAATAAATTCAAAAAAAAGAAGTAAAGCAAAACAAGCTGAAATTAAAGAAAAAACGAAAGTTTTCGCTGTTTTTTAGGCCTTTCCTGACGAAAGCGCACGAAAACCGAATCTGGTTGGAAAGTTTCCGAATCCGGTCGGAAAATTAGCTTCTCTCGAGTCTGGTCAGAAAATCTCCAGATCTGGTTGGGAAACAAAAAGCTTCCGAATCTGGTTGGAATTTTACTCGAATCTGGTTGGAAAAACCCCGTTTTCAGAATCTGGTTGGAATGTTCCCCGTAGGGTTGGCTATGGGGCGAAATGGGGCGATCCCCGCCCCCTTGCGCCCCCGGTGCTTGTAACTTTTATGGTAACCTAGTTGAGAGCCCTGAATCGCGAAAAATAATTCGAAAATGAAGTTATTGTTTCATACAACAACAAATTTTTTCAACAGAGCGAATCCCCGCCCCGATTTAGGGGGCTCCCAAATGAAGCGGGGAGCCCCGCTGCCAAGCCTAGTTCCCCGAATCTGATTGGAAACCGATTACCAGAGGAGAAGTAGTGAGCGTGTAAGATGTTTCCATGTGTTGCCAATTTTTGTAATTAATAATTTGTTAGGGATTTCATGAAACACCTTTTATATAGTTTTCAGCCTGATCTAAACATTTTTAGGTGAGTTACATACAGATTTTACTAAAAAAGACGCAACATTTTTGTTGCCGAAAATTGCCGATTTTGCCGAAATTTTTATTCGGCAATCGCCGAGTTGCCGAAAAGCATTCGGAAATTGGCCGAGTTGCCGAATTGCCGAAAAATATTTGTTGCCGCACAGGCCTGATACGTACTGTAGAGCACTGTAATATTTAAATTAGTTGCATGAAGTTTATATTTTTACTTTGTCGATTTCTTGCCACCTTATTTTGTCCGATTTTTAAATTTTATGAAAAATTCCGATAATTTCTAAATAATTTATTCGGGAAACACTTGCAAAATCCCTGTTGATTTACTGAAAGTCGCTTTCGTGCCGGGACCCAAAGACATTATTACTGTGTGCTCCTTTAGTAAATCGAGTGTACTGTATTAACTAATTTTGTTTTTGGATTTTTATGAATTTTCTATCGTTTTTTTTGCTGATTTTGTGTATTTTTCTAGTCTGGTGGCGATGAATCTTGCGGCCGACTGTTCAGTAGTTGAACTAACAGCAAAAATGTCATATTGTCCCGTTAATTTCCATGCGCCCGTATATTTTCTAGATTTTCGAACATACTAATTTTTTGCACAGCCATAGCGCCAACAATCCTAGAAAAATAGACCAAAAATCAAGGGAAATATATTAAAGTTGGTTATTTTCGAAACATCTAGGTCACGACAATCTCGCTGCGGATCCCACAGCTCGCCTTCAACTGAACTTTCGCGAGTTTCTCTTTCGTTTCTCTGCAGAATTTGATTTTGAAAGTTCCCGAAGTTTGTTTGAAATTTCGGTCTAAAAATGTCCTTAGAGTCAAAAAATGCTTGTTTTCATTTAAAAACTGTTGATTTTAGCACAGTAATCAGGGCTGGGCGAGCGACGGGCTTTTGCGGTAAAAGTTTCACAACACACGAGCGAAAGTTAGATTAAAGGCGCACGCAATTTCGTCGCAGGGTCTCGCAGCGAAGAGAAACAAAATAGCCGCAATTAGAATTTCTGTTGCCTCAAAGAATGATATATTTCAGCGAAATTCGACGAATTTTAGGTGAAAATTGGTGCAAACAATTGAAAAGGCAACAAAACGAATAGTTCTATTGAAAATTTTAACTTTAAAACATTGAAATTCACATTGCGACTATGTTTCTTTTCTTCGCTGCGAGACCCTGCGACAAAATTGTCCCTGCGCCTTTACTATAACTTTCGCATCGCGCGTACGGTAATTCGCAGCCGCCATTAGTTAAAGTCGAAGAATTTTAGGTTTAAACTGAGTTTTTCTATTTTTATTTTTGGCTGTTTATCTCGTTATCACTTATTAACAGTGTTTATCAACGTCAGGACATGAAATTTTCTGATAGCTGTCAGAAATACACATACTCACATGTGTGATGGGGTTATTCAGGGAGTCGGCAAAAAAGAAAAACAACTCCGCGAAAACTCGGAGTGTGTTCCAATCTGGAGTTGTTTTCCTTTTTTTTTTGCCGACTCCCTGAATAACCCCATGAGATATTTTATTCCTACTGTTTGAAAAATGGAATTTTGGCCTTAAAATCGATTTTCCAGGCTCTTTCCGGCTATTTGGAGCAAATCCAACGCGAATCCGATGCTCAGGATGGGGTGGCAGATGGTGGCGACACTGCGACTGGCGCCGTTTTCCAATTCTTCGATTTTCAACAAGCGTGCCGGATTTTGAGCGGATCCGCTGGGGTCTATGCGAAAAAAGTCGATCATGTGCTGGAATTGACGCTTTCAGGTGAGGAAAATGGCTGAAAATGGCTTAAAATTGGTCCGAAATGAGCCAGATTCGGCGAAAAATTCCCCAGAATCAGTAGCGAATGGTTAAAATTGAAACATGTCGAAAAACGCCTAGAATAATGGAAAATGTGTTGGAAAATCCGGAAAATTTGTTCAAAATCGCTCATAATAGCTCAAAAACTCGGAAACTTGCCAAAAATTGGTCCAAAATGAGCCAAATTTTGTCAAAATCAAAAATACCCAAAAATTGATTCAAAATAATTAAAAATGACCCAAAACTACTGAAAATGGCTGAAAATTGTCAAAAATACCTGTAAATAAGCCAATTTTGGTGAAAATTTTGCTAGAAAATGACCCGAAATCGGCTGAAAATAGCTCTAAAGTTCTGGAAAAAAGGCTGAAATTGGTCAAAAATGTGCGGAAATCCTTGAAGAATAAGGAAAAGTGGCTTGAAATAATCCAAAATGAGTCAAATTTGGTGAAAATCGGTCGAAAATCACTCCTAAAAGTCTTAAAAATACCTAAATTGCATGAAAATTGCTTCACAAATCCTCAAATTTGATGCTAAACTAGCTAAAATGGCTCACAATTGACTCAAAAATAACGAAAATAGGCTCAAAATTAGCTGAAAATAGCGAGAATGGGCTCAAAATTGACCCAAATTGAGCTTAATTGACTCAAAATTAACTGAAAATTGTTTCAAAAATCCCAAATTTGGCGCTTAATGAGCTCAAATGGCTCAGAATTGACTTAAAATAGCGGAAAGTGGCTTGAAATTGGCTGGAAATAGCTTCAAAAATCTCAAATTTGCAATTCTTCAATTTTCAGTGATGGACCTGATGGAAAACAACAAGGAATCTGGAAATGCTGAAAACGGCGGAAAGCGTGGGCGTGGAGCGAGAAGAGTCGTGAATTTGGGATCGACGAACTACGATTTGGTGGATATTCGGAAGATTAAGCAGGAGGCCCTTCAGAATTATGATAAGGCTGTTAAAGGTGAAATTTTTGACTTTTTAATGATTTTTTAAATGAAAAATCGTCTAGAAATGGTGATTTTCATCTGTATTAGCTATGAAAATCGCTGAAGATAGGTCAAAAACTGTAAAAAATCACAGATTTTGTCTCTAAAAAGTTGGTTTTAGAGTTCAAAAACGCGTTTTTCCAGCTTTTTCGATCTGAAAATCGAATTTCGGAACCTAAAAAGTCGATTTTTAGCTATAGAAATAGCTGAAAACCGTCAATTGTACGCTGGAAAAAATTGAAATTTGAGGGTCTGAGATCATATTTTAGATGAAAAATCGTCCAGAAAATTTCTTTTGCTCAAAATCACAGGCTCCCATGACCTAGAAAAATCTAGGCCGTGACCTAGAGAAATCTAGGTCGTGACCTCATGACCTAGAAAAATGCAGAAATGGTGATTTTCGGCTATTTTAGCCATGAAAATCGCTGAAAATAGATCAAAACCCGTCAAAAATCACGGATATTGGCTCTCAAAAGTTGGTTTTTGAGTTCAAAAACGCGATTTTTATAGCTAATGTAGCTAAAAATCACCATTTCCGGACTATTTTTCATCTAAAAAATGATCCGAGACCCTGAAATTCCGATTTTTAGCTTAAAATTGACGATTTTCAGCTATTTCTATAGCTAAAAATCGACTTTTTAAGTTCCCAAATTCGATTTTCAGATCAAAGAAGCTGGAAAAAACGCGTTTTTGAACTCAGAAACCAACTTTTCGGAGCCAAAATCCGTGATTTTTGACTGTTGTTGACACATTTTCAGCGATTTTCATAGCTAAAAATCGCGTTTTTTCAGCTTTTTCGATTTGAACACCGAATTTCGGAACTCTAAAAGTCGATTTTTCGGCAATTAAAATAGCTGAAAATCGTCAATTTTAGCGGCAAAAAGTCAAGAACAGACCAAAAATCATGGATTTCAGCTTTCCTGATCCTAGAAACTCAATTTTCGACCTGAAAATCCATGCGTTTTAGGTTCCCGAATCACTGTTTTCAGCTGAGAATATCTGAAAATTGTCAAGAAAATCAATTTTATATCTGAAAAACGCGGTTTTGAACTCAAAAAACAAATTTTTAGAGCCAAAATCCGTGATTTTGTGACTATTTTTTAACCTATTTTCAGCGATTTCCATGCCTAATCTAGCTAAAAATCACCAATTCTAGACCATTTTTCATCTAAAAAATTATCGCAGACTCTGAAAATCCGTTTTAAGCTTAATTCCCCCTCATTTCCAGAAGAAAAGAAGGCGATCGACGCGCTTCGAATGGTGGACAATGCCGAGATTCAAGAAGCGCAATACGAGCGAAAATCGTGTCTAATCGAAAAGCCGACACAGTTCATGTTCAAACTGGATTACGGTCAGTTGATGCGAACCGACGAGCAGATTCAAAACGCCAAATTCCGGGCGGATGTGATTGGAAAAGTCAAGGACTTCTATGTGAAGACGTCGGAGGTAATTGGCGGTGGAAAATTGGATTTTTGAGCTTAAAAATCACGCGAATCGTACAAAAATTATGATTTTCCGCCTAGGAAGTCGACTTTTTCACCCTAAAAACTCAAATGTTGACCTACAGTATTCTGGACTACAATAAGATCTTGAAACGTCGAAAATTGTAGATGTTGATTGGAGTACTGTATCCTTCAAGTCCTAGTCCGCTACAGTAATCCAATTGCAGCTTCTACGGTGGGTCTCCCTCTCTCGTCTAGCTTGGGATACTGTAGGCCATACTTGAGTATTACAGTAGATTGCTGTAACTTAGAATAGTAACCCAAACTACAGTAACCCCGAGAAAAATCGACTAGATCCAAAAATTCTAGATGCTACTTTAGCTAGGATTACTGTAGATCTCATGAGACAAGCTACAATAACCCAATCTTCCGTTAAGACTTACAGTATCCTAGACTACTAGATAGAGTTACAAGATATAGTTTGTAGATTCTAGTTGTATTACTGTACCCAAAAGTAGTCCTAGCGATCTTCAATTATCTAATCTTGCATTTTGGATTATCTGAGCTACAGTAATCCTAGCTACAGTAACCCCAGAAGATGAGCAATCGGGTTACTGTAGACGACAAAAATATTATGATTGGATTACGGTAGGAGAAGAAGGTTACTGTGATGATCCTTTTGATATCTACAGTACTTCCAGCCACACGATATCTTATATTTCCAGATTGTCTACAGTAACCTAAATTGTATAACGTAAAATACTGTAAAATAGCTTGACTACTGTAGGCTGTCTTAATTTACAGAGATCGAATTACTGTATCTTATGTTACTGCAGGTCCCTTTCTTGGGATATTGTAGACCTTACTGTAGTTAAGAAATCCAAAATTGTAGACCGTAATTGAATTACTGTACCCTCCTAGTGAGGTCAGCTAGGGTAATCCAGATTGCACACCTCCTTGGGTTACTGTAGTTAGGATTACTGTAGGTTTAATTAGGATTACCGTAGCTTAGTTCACATCTTCTTTTCCTTTACAGTCATTCCATCTGCATTAATCCAAGATTTTTAAGATCCAATAGTTGTAGATCGCTTGGATTACAGTAGATTAGCTGCTGAGATACTGTAGGCCTTAATGTAGTTAGGATTTAGTTAGGAAATTCCTACTGTAGAAGAATACCGTAATCCAAGATCTCCAAAATCCGATAGTTGTAGATCTCAATTGGATTACTGTATTCCCCTTAACTAACGTTTTATCTAATCTACAATTACCCTACTCTACCCTGGATTACTGTTATCCCTCCTAATCATCTCTATGCCTTCAGAATACCCACTCTCAACGTCAATCTCAGCCACTCATCGAACGTCACCGTAACAATCTGAATGAATTCGTCTCATTTGTCGAGGGACGAATGAATAAGAACCGCCCGTCAACCCATTTGAACACTGGCCTAGTTGATATGTTCGTCGACGAGTTTGGCGACGAAATGGGCGGAGCCACCGAGCCAATGGGCGGAGCCCGAGACCAGAATTACGCTGATTTTGACGACGATTTTGGAGGGGATTTCGGTGGAGGCGGTGGTGGAGATGAGAACTCGAACGATTACGTTCGAAATTTGACACGGAGAAATGTGAGGAAGGAGACGGCGCCGTGGGATGATTTGGAGAAGATCAAGATTCCGTTGTACACTGGGGAGGAGGACTTGCCAGGTTCGAACCCGAAAATTTGGCTGAAAATGATGGAAAATGGGACTGAAATGAGCCTAAAATCATTTTTTTTGAGCGGAAAAATTGGTCTGAAATAGCTCAAAATTACCCAAAACTATTCAAAATTGGGTTTTCTAGGTCATGACCTAGATTTTTCTATTCCACGACGTAGATTTTTCTAGGTCATGGGAGCCTGTGATTTTGAGCCAAAATGAATGAAAGTTGAGCTGAAATTGGCTAAAAATGGGCTAAATTTGCCCAAAATTACCCAGAAAAGGTGATTTTTGAATTTAAAAAATCATGAAAATCGGCTGAAAATAGAGGAAATTTGCTAAATCTGACTAGAAAAAAGGCTAGTTTTAGTCAGAAAAATTTCTAAAAAATTTCTTTTTTAATTTCGTAAAAATTGCGCTGAAAATGGTCCAAATTTGTCTGAAATTTCGCAAAAAAAACAACCTTCTGAAAAAATCACTATTTTACAGTTGAAAAAATAACTGAAATCGTCTGAAAATGGAGCTAAAATGACCCTAAAAATCGTTTTTTAAGCCGAAAAAATGGTCCAGTATTGCTCCAAATGACCCGAAAAATTCCCCCAAATTTCCCGAAAAATCGATAATTACAGTATCCCGAAAACCGGTCAAAGCCGTCTTCAAAACGCAACCAACCCCCTCCGAACTGCTCCGCCGTATGCAGCTCCGCCAATCGAAAATCCAAAAATCGCGTCGTGACGAATTCATGGAGACGCACGACTACCTTCAGGACTTCTACTACTGGAGAAGTGCCGCCCGTATCAATCCGAATAAGGACTGGAAAATCGAGGCACTTCGATCGTCGATTCTCACTGAAAAGAAGCGGAGAGTCCGAGAGAAGACGCAGAAGATTCGAGAGGCTCGAGCGCATCGATTCCAGACGATTCGTAGGAAGCCACGTGGCGTTCCGGTGGAGGAGTTTGAAGGAATTCAGTTGAATGGAGGTCCAGATGACGTCATGGAGAATGGTGGAAATCCAGAAGAGCATGTGGTTGGGAATAGAAGAACGATGGGAGCCGAATGTGAGTTTTTTCTGTGCTGAAAATCTCAAAAAATGGAAGAAATGACTTGAACTAGGCTGAAAACTGAAAAAAAAACGGCTTCAAAACTGATGGAAAACAGCTGAAAATGCGATTTTCAGGCAATTTCAATCAATTTTCAGCTTGATTTTTCCCAATTTCCAGATTTTCAGTCTGAAAGTTGCCTGAAAAAATCATCTGAAAATTGACTGAAATCGCTGGAAATTGGGTTAAAAATGCTGAAATTTTTGAAAAAAACTATTCTTTTAAAGGATTTTCAGACAGTTTCTAGCCGGTTTTCTGTCTGAAAATAGCTAGAAATTGGAAGAAAATCAGGGATGTTCGGAATGGCCTTTTTCGGAATTTCGGAATTTTCCGATTTTCAAAAATTTCGGAATTTTCCGATTTTCAAAAATTTCGGAATTTTCCGATTTTCAAAAATTTCGGAATATTCCGGTTTTTAATTTTTCGGAATTTCGGAAGTTTCGGAAATTTTCAAAATTCGAATTTTACAGCAGAAATTTCATTTTCCCATCACAAAAACGCTAGAATCTTTCGAAAATCGACAGAAAGATTCCGACAGCGCAAAAAATATCAATATTAATTCTGTAATAGTTTGAAAAAACTGAAAACAAAATCAAGCTGAAAATCTGAAATTTTTGAAAAAAGTGAGATGAAAAACTGGATATTAAAAAAACCGTATATTTTAACAATTTTTTTGACAGAAATCTTCTGAAAATTGTCTGAAAATTCCGCACACCACTTTTAAGCCATTGGGGATTCTAGAGAAATTGACGATCTTCTGCTTGTTAGAATATCAGAAGAAAAAATGAAGGATAGTGAAAGGTAAAGTAGCCAAAATCGACCGAAACTGATCCGAAATCTGTGTAATTCCAGTCAAAAACAACGATTTCGAAAAAACAACGATTTTTCAGATACATTGGAGAAGGATCGGAAGAAGAACGTCGACGATGTGCCATGGAATCGAGAGAAACGGAACAAAAAAGGAATAAGAGCAAGTTTTAAGTACCAGTTTGCGCTTTCTTTTTTGTTGTTTTCAGGTACGTTGGAGCTGAGGACCGAGCAAGAGGAGGCAGAGATCAACAGACGGAAGGTCAAAATCAAATTTATAAACCAAATTTAACAATTAACACATAAGCTAGTTCTGGATCGACGCCACTAGATATTTCTAGCGTTGTTGTTGGCTCGGCGCCTTCTAGCGTTATTGCCGGCTCTTCTGTTGGGAGGGCGCTGGTGCTCCTGAAAAAAGTCAATTTATTCATGATTTTTGAGAATTTTGCGGCAGTTTATGCTTAAAAAACAAGCCAAAAAGTTACGAAAACTTGCCTAAAAATCCCAAAAATTTTTAGGCCAATTTTTAAAATTTTAAAACCAATTTTTGAGATTTTTGACTCAAAATTGGCCATTTTCAGTCAAATTTTCAGATTTCTAACTCATTTTTGGCCTATTTTCCAGATTTTTAGGATTTTTCTTCCAATTTTTTTTCTGAAATTTCTATGATTTTCAACGGGAAATTTGGTATTTTCACACGAAATTTGAGCCATTTTTTCCCAATTTTTAGCTCATTTTTACCCTAATTTCTCCCAAAAATTTAAAAAATTTTCCCAATTTTTCAAAATTTTCAATGATTTATAGGATTTTTTTGAGTTTTCAGCCATTTTTTAGCCTATTTTTAGCCCATTTTTCCCGAATTTTTGCTCTAAAAATCGACATTTCCAGCCAAAATTTCCCGATTTTTATTGATTTTTCTTCCAGGAACGTGTCGCTGCGGCAATGGAGAATCAAGGCTTGATGCATGCTGTAAACGAGTGCCTAAGAGTTCCAGAATAATCGATAATTTGGCTGAAAATTGCTGAAAATCCTCTCTTTTTCCCCACTTTTTTTGCCATTTTTTCCCATTTTTTTCCAATAAAACTGTGATTTTTTGCTTTTTTTTTCTGATTTTTTGATTATTTTTCTCGAAATTTCGATGATTTCCATATATTTTCCCTTAAAAATGTTATTTTTAACCTCGAAATTCCAAATTTTCAAGTCAAAAAATGCTGAAAAAGCTCGAAAATTCTGGAATTTTCGGGAAAATTCGAGATTTTTCAACGAAAAAAGCGACGAAAGCGAATTTGAATCGGTTAGTTTTTGGCGGGAAATTTGAATTTTTAGCTGAAAATTTCAAAAAATTCCAAAAAATCGAAATTTTGAATTTTTCAAAAAAAAATTTTTTCCGATTTTTGGCCCAAATTTTCCCAAAAATCTGTAAAAATTGCTGAAATTTATAGATTTTTGACTGAAAATGTTCGAATTTTCATAAAAATTTCGAAAATTCGAAAAAAAAAATCTGAAAATTCGAAAATTTTCAAATTTTTGGAATTTTTAAAAATCGAAAATTCAATTTTTTCGGAATTTTTAGCTCTGAAATTTCGAATTTTTCGGTTTTTTTTCGAAAATTTTAGTTCAATTTGGCTTAAATTTGGCTGAAAATTGAAAATTTTGAACTCTTCAAAAAAATTTTTTTTTCGATTTTTGGCTCAAAATTTGAAAAAAACTGAAATTTTGCTAATTTTTCAGTTTTTGTGCCAAAAATGTCCGAAATTTTTGAAAAAAAAATGGTCAAAAATCCAAAAAATTAGAAAAAAAATTTCAAAATTTTCGAAATTTTTGGAATTTTTAGGCCAATTTTTAGAATTTTTAGGCCGATCCTTGGTATTTTTAGGCCGATTTTTGTGATTTTAAGGCCAAATTTTGAGGTTTTAAGGCCAATTTTTAGGCTTTTCAGGCCGATTTTTGAGATTTTAGGGCCAATTTTTAGAATTTTTAGGCCTAATTTTTGGAATTTTCGAGCCTATTTTTGTGATTTTTAGGCCAAGTTTTTGGATTTTAAGACCTGGTTTTGGGATTTTTAGGCTAATTTTTAGTTTTGAAAAATTTTAAAAGCCCAAAAATTGGCCCTGAATCATCGAACATTTGTTCTTCCCAACTTCTGAAATTCTGAATAAATTCTCTTGCAGTGAATAGAGGATTTTCTAAGAACTTTCGGGTATTGGAATCTTTCATTTTTGATATTTTTGAATATCTGATATTTACATGTTTCATTTTAGAATCCCTTCTGAAATAAAAGTTCCGATTCCCAAAAGTTCTGAAATCTTGACTGTCGTTACCTCAACCAACGCCTGGATAGACCAGAAAAACGTGGGAACCCCGACGATCCCCCCGAAGATGATCGTGGCTAATCCCCAAGCCGGACTTTCGAACAGGTAGCTAACTGTCGAAAGAAGTCCGAAGAACGCTGTTGCCTGGAATCCGAACGCGGTTTTCGCAGCTTTTTTGGCCTGCAAAAGATATCATGATATCTGGGGATCTAATCTAATCATGACTCTTTCAACAAATTGTCATTCAAACCGCAGGCCCCACCAATTCTTGATTCCGGATACCGTACAACCTGTATTAGAAGAACATCTTTAATAGAAGGGCCCCTATAATAGAAGAGCCCCCTCCAAAATGTTTCTTGAAATTAAAAAATTTCCAAAAATGTTCTTTGAATTCCACAATTAAAACGAAATGTGTGCAGAAATATTATAAAATCTTGTTAAATATTGGTGAAATTAACAGATTTTCATGAATTTTGAACGAAAATTCGTTGAATTTTCCGTTAGAAAATTTCGGGGAAAATAGGAGGGTTCCTGTCGCGCCCTCTCCCGAGGGCACGACCGGATATATTTGTAGCCCATAAGCTCTTGTGTAATAGAGCTTACGGACTCACTCTTGCCAAGCTCTACAGTCGCTCAATGCCCGAAGGAAACAACTCTAGACGTGCCAAGCTGCCACAGGAGTCTGCGTCTCTCACTTCCGCGCACTCTCTCGCCCACGAGTAGATGCGCTCCACTGAGAGATGTTCTACAGGACCAGCGCCAAGGAGAGTCATCATCCGCCAACCAGGAGCAGACACACTCTCTCATAATCCTATGCTCTCTCCCCCTCCTTGTCTCTGCGTCTCCCACATCTCTAACCACTCATCATTTGTCATCCTAATCTAGTCAGTCTTCCTACCTGCAGCCATGCAGGAAGGTTGCTCCTTCCCCAGCTCCCTTCTTGACACCCCCCTATTCACTAATCTGTATTGTATCCTACTGGGATCTTTGTTGCCCAGCTAGTGTTCAATAAACACATTGTGAGCCAAGCACTGTCAACTACCATCACACCGGAAGGAGCCAAGGGTTGCATAACAGTCACGGGACGCTAGGAGAGAGGGCTCATCACCCCGCAATCCCAAACCCGCGACATGGTGCATCGACCGGATGATCGAGCGGATTGGAAGGATCACACATCCTCATCTGGAACTCGGATCAACAAGACAACAATGATGATGCAGCCTAGCGACTTCCAACGACGATGGTCACTCACAAACATGGAGTCGTGTCAAGGAGCGTGGAATCACGCATCGTCGGCTTCCACAAACAAGGAAGACGGTGCCCAGATACTTCAAAACAGTCTGATGACGTCATGAGACAGCAACAGCGCCCCACCGCACACACGCGCACTCGATTATCGAACAACGCCGGCGCGCACGGAAAGGAGGAGCCAAGCTGTTTGGAGACGCCAGACAACGAAAATTCAAGAGGAATTCCGGAAATTTGGTTCGAAACAAATGGAAGGAAGACAAAAAACAGGTACGAGTAGCGAGAAGGTGCGAAAAGGCCTTTGTAAGCTCATGTGAGAGCTTGCAATCGCCGGATTGCGGTACTTCTCGCGAAAACAAACCTGAAAACGTGAGTTTGATTAGTAAAGCCAATCTGGCACCTTTTTAATACTCCATAAAATTGGCATGGACCCGTGAAAGTCGGTACACACTGCTACCTATGCGGGCCCTTGACAAAGGCGGCGTGGTAACGCGTCGGTAGCCTGGCCACTCGGCCAGACGTCTGCGAGGATGGGAGCAGTTAGGGAAACTAAATAAGTGTAGGCAAAATTCTTTCAGCAATTTCAGCAAAAACAAGAACCACTGAGCCAAGCCGATTCGTTGAAGAGTCAAGCCTGAAATTTCCCTTTCTTTCTCCCCCTAACCCCCTCGTATCTTTTCCCCGGAGCGTTCGGTGGTGAAAGCGAGCGTCGCTCGCTCTGCTCATGTGACACTAACAAAACTTCCTTTCTGCAGACATATCGACTCACTCACTCACTCCTTCCGTCTCCCTGCCCTCCGAAGCCAAACGATTCAAAACGAAGTCATCACGCAGGAACAGCAGTGAAAGGATGCGACAGCCAAGCTGATGAAACTACTTCGACGGACAAGTCTCCACTTCCCTCCGTTCGTGCCAAATGCTTCTCCACTCAAAGTTCAATCGTCCACATCATCAAACCACCCCAAGATTGTGTCAAGCCTTCAATAGTAACTGAGGAGGAGCTTCTGTTGACCCCGGTTGCCAAGCCGAAAGCTCTGTGAAGCTAACGGTGTGGTGGGAGTCCAGCAAGTTTCCAACTCAGCGGAGCCACCGAGCGGCGATTACTTCGAAGTGAAGAAGTGATATTGCTCAGCGTGAATTCGTCCGCAATGAAGGAAACCGGTGATAAGGAAGCCTAGCGTGACAATGAAAGGCTAGGAAGCGGCGAAATGATACAATGCACAAGCGAAGAACGTCTCGGATGACGTACAGCAGTTGTGCCAAGCCAGGATTACCAAAGAAGAAAGAAGCGCAATAAGGAGGATCTGTTGAAGGCAGGAGGAGAGTCGGAAGAGTGAAGAGCCGATGAGAATTTCTCACAAATTTGTTTATGTCCAAGCACCTTTTTGTACCATAGTTGTCTCATAGCAGTTCGAGTGTTCGTTTCAAATTCTCACTTTATCTCTTTTTCCTAACTGTTTCGGCTTGTGTTCGGCTCATTGCGAGCACACAAGACTGGAAGGTGGGCAAAAAGGGAACGAACAATCCACCCCCTAGTTTTAAGTTCTTGTATTATGTTATGTAACATTCCTAGCCACTAATGCCTCCTAATTTATGTAAAATTTCTAGTCAAAATTTCATGTAAATTTAAGTAAGTGTCTAGCCTAACACAGTTTTTATATCTAACTAATCGTAAGTAAGACTAACTTGCCCTAATATTTAGGTATTCTACTCGTTAGGTACTTAACCCCTTACTATAGCTTAACAACTAGGTTCATTTCTCTCATGCAAAGCTTCTTCACGTACGGAAGAAGCTAAGCAACTAGGCTGGAAAGAGAGTCAACAAAACCAGCAAATCAAGGAGATGCGAAGGAAATCGGTCATAAGCTTCCATGGATGGTCCGAATACCTGTGCAAGTCAATGTGGAAGCACCTTCGTATCTGGACGAGCACGAGCGCCCAGCTGGAGTTCGTGGGATCGGCGGACCGGGTCTGCACGACCAGCCACCACACTCTACGATGTCCCCGCTCAGGACTTCAATAAAGGATGAAGCAGTCCCAAGCGCGACACATTGTCCCAGCTCAGGACTTCACAAAACAAAGAAGCACCAATCAAGTGCTCTTTCGAATTTCAACACTTCACTAAAATGAAACAGGTATTTTTAACGGTAACAAATAACACCCAAATTAGATCTACTAACTAATAGGCAGGCACATCCTCATTAGGGTAGTAAGCATCAGCCGTGGGCCCAAATAACATAACATGACCAACTAGTATTAACACAAATAACTGCCCAATTAGGTTAGTGTACTAGAGTGCTGCTCTAACATGTTAACAGGTAAAGTTAGTATAGGAATGCACCCTATACGAGGTTACGTATAATGTCGTTGTGTCAACCGAGTTGAGGAGATTAGCTCCTCAGCTCACCTCTAATTGCAAAACTAATTTCAGACTGGGAAATTTAGTCAAGCAGCGCAACTACACGCAACTCAAATTCTCGGAGCAAGGCATCAATTCACACCTCTTGGCAGCTAGCAGGAAAACAAAGAACAACTTCAGAAGTGTCCAGAAAGTCATCGACAAGAAATCGGCTCATGACGACGTGGACAGCCTGAAGATCCGTTGAGCCCAGCTGTGGAGGAGGAATGAAACTTGTCATCGATGTCGACACTAAGGTCCAGAAGGATTAGAACAATACAACCGAACATCGATGAAGGAATCACACCTGCCTCTTCACCGACAAGATGTGATGGCTCCTCCGGAAGTTGAATAACAACATCGACCGTCCTCCGAAAGGAGGCGGTCAAACAAAAGCGTTAAGAGCTTCACGCCTGATGTGACGGCCGAGAAGCTCAACGCGATCATCAGCAATGATGATCAAAACATTCGGAAAGTACTAGTTCCAAGGAAGCTCATTGTGATGAGTTTCCAGGAACAGGGAAATCCTAAAAAAAATCATTGCAACTGCAAACTCGTCGTCTTCAACGTTCCATGGCGCCCAGCAACATCTCCTCAACTTCGTGCGGACAAGAAACAAAGCTTCTCAGTCAATGGACATTCTTCTGGACGTACCGCTGCACAGAAGTCAATAACGTCTCCCTCAGGAGAAGGAGATGTCCAGAAGAACTCAACGCCGAAGAGCATCGACAGGCTAACGAGTCATCGTCAACATGGCGTAACGAAGTTGTCATTTTCGGAGAACGATAGAAAAGTCACTGGAGGAGCCCAGCAGAAGTGGACCGACGACAAAGAAGAGGAGAAGCCTAGAAAGTCCAGCTTCAACGAACTGAGCTCCAGAAGAAACGAAACATCTCCAGAAGACGTCAGCAAGGCGGAAGACAAGAAGACACTGCCTTTCCATGTCAACATCACGTCTGGCAAGACAGTCTTCGAGCCGAGCCGACTTGTAATATCCGTGGTCTTTCGAAATAGAGTGAGCAGGAAGCTGAAGCCCTCGAATGTCAAGCCTGGAGACTACGACGAGGAACATCGGCTAGCTACGTCAAGACACGTCAACAAGGCTTCGGCCCAAATCAGCGGACCAGCCAACCCTTTCAAAGCCATCAAGACATGCCTTCAAGCCAGTGTACAGCCGAAGAAGCCTTCTAGTGTTCAAGTTCTAAGGATGTCAAAGGATCCAAAAAGACGACTGTTGTGTCACGATGTGAAGCCAACGTGACAAGTGCCTCGCTAGTCCAACACAACAAAGGAATCAAACAGTGGGACGAAAAGAACATTGTAGTCAAGCCGGAGAAGATAGTACAGCTAAACGAGTACAGTGTCGAATCTCCCGAAGAGCATTGTGAAGCTCATGAAGGAGACAGACATTGGAAAGTTAGCTAGAACGTTGGAATTGGACAAAGACAAAGATACGCAGAAGACTACTATCCGCGATGTGACAAGCCAGCAGAACAAGTCTCCAAACCAAATCCGCCGAGCACAGAAGTCGATTACGAGCCCACCGAGAATCATCGAGCCTATCCAAAGGAACAAAAGGAACACATAATCCATCTTAGCCCAGCCGAAAAAGAAAGTCAAGAAGACCGCGCCTAGCGTCTACTATCCTGACCGAGCAATGTGTTGCTCATGAAAGGAAAAGACATAGCAAGGTCAGCAAGAACATTCGACTAAAGTAAGGATGGAGAACCAAGGACAGTTCCGCAGGTTCGGAGTGCAAGCCATGAAGAGTGATTGACTTCGTTTCGCATCTTCAAGCAACGTAACGCGTGGATCCAGAAGACACCCCGACAGCTATCGGCAATAAAGCTAAGCCCGCTGAAGAGTAAGAGTTCAAGGATCAATGGAACGATACCAATCTTTGTCAAGCAAGACAAAATAAGCCAAGCAGTTCCAGTGGATCCGCAGTATCAATTCAGCAGTCTTCACGTCAACAGAAGGAGGTGTCCGAACCGATCAAAGTTCCAACGTCATCAAGTCATGGATCGGGAAAGAAGGAAAACAGTTTGAAGCCGTGCGGAGTCAAGAAGCCAAGCTACGTCACCGGTAGAAATCCAGCAGAAGGTGGCAGAAGCTTCTGGCACAAAGTTCAGAATCGCGGATGGAAGTCAAGTCATCACGATCACGAAGGTCGAAGCAGTGATGATCTCGGGAAACCGAAGAGTATTGAGGAAGCTCCGACAAAGTTCAAGAGCAGACGGAGCACCAAATATGCCAAGCAGTATCTTCGTGAGGAGAATCCAACGACATTGAAGGCTGAAGCAACAGAAGACGTGGAGCATGAGGACAACTCGTCATCATTGCTCACAGGGAAGAAGCATTGTCACACAACAGTCACCAAACAAACGAGTCAACTTCGAGTCCAGCGCAGTCTTCGAATCAAGTCAATGGAACAACAGACTAACATCAATCCAGTTGGAGAATGAAGTCAAGCAAGCTTACCGATGCAGATTATCCCGATTGAGCATTGTGTGCCTCATGACAGGAGAAATCATCGGAAGGTTAGCGAAAACTTTCGGCCCAGACAGGACGAAGAAAAGTTCCGCAAATCCAGAGGATGGCGCGAAGCATGTCAACGTTGCTCAGCGGAGAGCAGCATCGTCACCAACATCGACGGATGCTGATGCAATGAATGGCCGAAGCATATCATCCAAGGCCACACTACAACACGGTCAACAACCCGACCAACTCACAAAGGGAACCTGGAAATTAGAACAAGTCTGGAAAGCAGTACCATCAACAATCTGTATGCTGTAATGGATGAGCAATCACCAGAGGCAGCAGCTAGACGAAGAAGTCTACAGATAGCCAAGCAGACCACCACCACAAAGGATTTCCAGGAACCCAGCCACAACACTAACGCAACTGCAACGTCGTCAAGTCTTTCTACGGTAAAGGATGTTCATTGGATCGTAAAGATGCAGTGAACAAAGCCAAGCTTTAAGGAAAGTCAACGCCGATTGGTTGAGGACAAGAAGAAGAAGAAGGTCACCATACGTCATCAATATCTTCGTCGGAAGGAAAGCTCACCAGTTGGACAGAAGCTCCAAAGAAGTAGAAAGACCAATACACAAATCAAGATGACTCGCCAAGCTCCAGAAGTCCAGAAGACGTGCCCAGCAAGTCAAATGGACCAAAGGACATCACAATCACGTCAACGGATTGGCAAAAGGAATTTCAGCGGACGTTGGAATTCCAAAATCAACGACATTCGGTCAGTATGCAGTCACCAAGAGAAGGAGATCAAGCAAACGGCAGGGACATTCCAGTCACGTCATCTGCCAAGCTCCATCGTCGACTCAAGGTCTCAAGACAATTCCAGTCAAGCAAACTGTTACCAAGAGGCGAAGTACTAAGCTCGAGCGCTGTGTGGGCGTGTAAGGCTTAGGAAGTCGCTGATGAAGGTAGTTGAAGTTCGGAAGAGTTCTTGCAAAAGAATTCTGACGAATGGATACAGAACTTGTGCATCTCGGAATCCAGAAGTCACCGCAACATCAGTCAAAGTCACACTACGGACGGCCGACCAAGGAACCAGATGAAGGACGTATTCAAAGGGAAATTCCTTCTCGCAGAGGGAAGACCCAACTCCAAGCACACAAGAGCCACGTCATCAGACGCCTCATGAATGTCGAACCCAGCCAATCAAGGAAAGTGTGCAAGATGCGACAACACTGATTCGAGCCACAACATCCAAGGAATCAGAAGTCGTCAGGATTATCCAATCAACAGCCAGCGAAGAAGATTCATGAGCAATCGGAGTCTTCGACAGCCACAAGTCCAGGATAATCAGGATGCTTCAACTCTTAGGATATTAGTAAGGTAATAAAAGATTCAGAGCTACCGAAAAGAGACAAGGCATCGCAGAGAAATCTGAGATGCTGAAGTCCAGCTGTGAGCAAATTTACTCTGGTAAATGAGCCCAGCCACGGGACCAAAAGAGGTACGGAAGCTAGGGAGATTGTAGTGACTCTACGAATGTGTAGTTGTCACTCTTCAGACCTAGATTCTTAAGCCCAACTGAGAAGTAAAAGTTCCAGTAGGTTTCGGTATTGATCGTGAGGTCAATACTGATTTGCTCTGACAAAAAGTCAGTTAGTTAATAGTTAAATGTTTATTTATCTGTTAATCGTCAAGTCAAGCCACCAACAAGTCAACGATCGTGTCAATCAACATCAAGTCATCGTCGAGGAATCAACAATACACATCATGGATCCGGGAGATCACCTGAAAGTCAGGGATCCCAGGAAACACGGATTCACTCGCAAAGCAGTTCTACTAACTTGAAAGTCTCCTAGCAGTCCCTTTAGTTTCTGGCTATGTGAAGTCCGGAAACAACAAGGTGCTAGAAGAATTTCAGGGGAAGTATGGCAAGGAAGGATTCAGCGACAGGAACACGAAGCCAAGCCAACATCAAGTTCCAACGTTCCAAGGATCCGGGAAAGCCATTAACCAACGTCACCAAGTCCGACGCATGCCAAAAGGACAGATGTGGAACTGCAAATCAAGTCAGGAAGCAGCATGAAGTCCTTGTTACAAGGTTTCAAGTTGCCAGAAGATGAGTCGAAGTCGGAGTCATCCAGCCAAGTCTGGACGAATTCTAGCATGTGGTCTAGAAGGAGTTCAGATGCCCAGCTACACAGGACAATCCAGCCGAGTCATTGGTAAACGAAAGGAAGTCAATAGTCCGATCCAGTCTTCGGAAGGATCGAAGATGTCACCAATCAACTGTCCAGTAGTCAGGCAACCCACAAAGGACTCTGACAAGCTCATCACACGTCCACAAGAAGCCAGAGACCAGAGACGTTGTGCGCAGTCAAACCAAGGCATTACTCAGGTACAAAGAGCCGACAGGCATTGTTGTAGGTGTCACCCGCTTAGAGGACGGCAGTGCTCAATCAGTCGCAGTCAAGACAAAGGAGTACACTCTGAAAATCATCTCAAGCCAGACGAAGGAGAAGAGTGGAACGGACGACTCGATCCTGAAGCCCAGCTCAAGCAAAGCTTCACTCAAAAGCCACAAAAGAAGAAAGGTCGTCGACGCAAGGATCCTGCATCTCAGCAAAGAACATCTACAATGCCAAGTACAACGACTCAGCCATGTGCAACGACGCAGACAAGCACATCTACAACGCCAAGTACATCTTCAAAGCCAAAGCCAAGTACATCTGCCAAGCCAAGCACAGCTACAGAGCCAAGAACAACTACAAAGTCCCATTCAGTCCAAAGGAATCTAGGCCCAGACCCTACCTGCCAAGACAGGTTAAGCTCAATGCCTTTGGTACTGAGTTAAGCTCTGAAGAGTCTGCTCGGCAGGCTGAAGCTTTCGGCGGTGCTGTTGTGAAGTATCCGAGAAAGTAGACACTGCCAAGAGTCTTTAAACATATGGCAAATATATCCTGTGTGCGGACATCTGTCATACAAGGAAAGTACAACCCTATTTCTTCGTTGACCCTCCTAAATAGGGTTCTTTCGTCCCCCCCCAGTGTCGCGCCCTCTCCCGAGGGCACGACCGGATATATTTGTAGCCCATAAGCTCTTGTGTAATAGAGCTTACGGACTCACTCTTGCCAAGCTCTACAGTCGCTCAATGCCCGAAGGAAACAACTCTAGACGTGCCAAGCTGCCACAGGAGTCTGCGTCTCTCACTTCCGCGCACTCTCTCGCCCACGAGTAGATGCGCTCCACTGAGAGATGTTCTACAGGACCAGCGCCAAGGAGAGTCATCATCCGCCAACCAGGAGCAGACACACTCTCTCATAATCCTATGCTCTCTCCCCCTCCTTGTCTCTGCGTCTCCCACATCTCTAACCACTCATCATTTGTCATCCTAATCTAGTCAGTCTTCCTACCTGCAGCCATGCAGGAAGGTTGCTCCTTCCCCAGCTCCCTTCTTGACACCCCCCTATTCACTAATCTGTATTGTATCCTACTGGGATCTTTGTTGCCCAGCTAGTGTTCAATAAACACATTGTGAGCCAAGCACTGTCAACTACCATCACACCGGAAGGAGCCAAGGGTTGCATAACAGTCACGGGACGCTAGGAGAGAGGGCTCATCACCCCGCAATCCCAAACCCGCGACAGTTCCCCTCTAATTGACCCTGTAATAGAAGAGCCCTCCGGAGATACCTTGGAACAATAGAAGAGCCGTTCCTTTTAATACAGGTTTTACGGAAATTATCTTTTTTTCACTAACATGGTCTGGCGCCTCGCAGAGCCATGCACAACCAGATGTAAATACGGACATCAGCATGGGTCCTAGTGACAAATACATTATCATCATCGCCACATCTTTCATATTTTTTCTTTCTTCTGGGACATCTTTCTTCTGAGAGACAGCGAGGATGAAGCCACCAATGAACACCAGGAGGGCCGAGGCTTGGGTTAGCATGGCTGTCCAAGCGTTGCTCAGCTGCAACAGGGAAACATTTCTGATGGTACATGATATAAGAACTACTTACAGCGAGACGACCCATCGTTGATGACGTCTTCCTAAAATGAAAAAATAACTGTTTTCTAAATTTTCAGATTTTCAGCGATTTTTTCCTGCATTTTCAGCCAAAATTTTGTTACAAAAATCATGAAAGAACAATTTTTGTGTTCAGATTCTTCTAACATCGAAACAGGCAGAATTTTGGGAATTTTCGGATTTTTTGAAAAAATTTAAATTTTCAGAAAAACTTTCTTTTTCGAATTTTTTCGAAATTTGTCTTAAATTTATCATTTTTTTTTGAAAAAAAAAATTCGGCGGAAGGCTCTTAACTGATTTTTCACCGATTTCAGCGATTTTCCGTCAAAAATTTCCAGCGAAAAATTACTTTTTTTTCGAAAATTCCCATAATTTTTAAAATTTTCAGCAAAGTGACATTGAATTTTTTCCAGAATTCGAATTCGGGTTGGGACACACCGAGATTTGATAATTTTTTTGTACAATCACATATAATTCAATGGAACAAAAACTTTATTTAACAAGGCAAAAATACAGGAAATACAGAAATTCATTTAAAAAAATCAACAAAAATGTGTCTAAAAATAGTTTTAGACCCATATTACTGTAGAAAAAGTCTGAAAAAACCGAAAAAAATTTCGAAAAAAAATTTTTTTTTTGGAAAAATTGACAAAAATCGCTCCAGAGTGCATCTGACGACGGTGGATCTGTAAAATTGACAAAATTCTGGCGAAAATTCGATTTTTCGTAATTTTTATGACGTCAGCCTTTTTTGTCTTTGAATTTCCAATATTTTGATACTAATTTCCTCTCGATTCGAGCAAGTTTGAAATTTGACGTCTTCTGAATTCAGAAGACTTGAGTTTTTTTCGAACCATGACAATATGGGTATCAAAATGACCGCAATTTTCTAGGGATCACTTCTACCGTCACCGAAAACTTCTGAAGATCATTCAGAAAGAAGTTAGAAGACCTTCAAGTCATAACTTTCTGAACTTCAACGTCTTATGAATACCTTGACAATCATTTCCAGCAAAATTCACATCGTTAACAATGTTCTCCGTCTCTTTCCCGTCATTTTGATACCAAAATCGGCCAAATTTGCAAAAATTGTATTTTTGACGTCTTCTGAATTCAGAAGACGTCGGTTTTTCGAATCAAAGGCACGTTTCTCCAAGTCGATTTTGGCGTTAAAATGACAGGAAAGACACAGAAAACGTTTCTAAGTATGTTAGATTCGCTAAAATTGCCTCAAAAGACATTCAGAAGAGCTTTGAAAATTGACGTCTTCTGAAGTCATAAGACGTTGATCCTTGAAAATCGATTATTTTTGCGCCAAAACAGCAGAAATGTGATCAAAAACCAGCTCAAAATTCAACCCGAAAATTTGAGAATTCTGGATTCAGAAGACGTCAATTTTCAAAATTTCTCGAATTTCGTCTTTTTTCGGCTCAAATACGACTGAAATCGTATTTAAAGCCGAGTTGACGACGGCAAAACTTCTCAAAAATGAAAAAAAATTCGGAATTCAGAAGACGTCAAATTTGAATTTTTCAGAGTTCGCTGGAGAGAGACAAAAAGGACGCTGACGTGCTCATCAATTCGCTTGTCGCTGCTCAACTCAATGAGAAAGATGATGAGGTAGAAAGGGGGCCCTTCTATTACAGGTGCCCTTCAATTAGAGGAGCCCCTCTAATACAGGTTTTACGGTATATAGAAGATACACAACTTTTTCATAAGATTATGTGAATTTCAGAATTTTTTGAAATTTCCAAATTTTCATAATTTCAAGCCTCCGAATTTCCGAACTCAAAAACTTCTAAATTTCAGATCTTCATGAGGAAGATATACAACTTTTTCATACGATTAGGGGTACTGTAAGCTGAAGTCTCAGAAATTTGGAAATCTCAAAAATTCTGAAAACCGAAATTTTTTTACTGATTCAAAGACTCACATGAACATCAGTGGAGCTGTACAGTAATCCGTTCTGAGCCATTTGATGGAAGAGATCTCCTTCTGAAAAATGAAAAAAAATATTTAATTTCGGAAGTTTCAGAATTTTAGAATTCCAGATTTTTAGAATTTCTGATTTTTAGAATTTCAGAATTTTAAAAGTTTCAGAATTTCAGAATTTTAGAATTTCAGAATTCCAGAAGTTTCATAATTCCAGAAGTTTCACAATTTTAGAATTTCAGATTTTTAGAATTTCATAATTTTAGAAACAAATTTCTGGGTTTCTGTATTTCCGATTCGGATATTTTTCAAACGAATTTTGAAATTTTGAAATTTCCAAATATTAGTAATTGAAAAGAAAAGGTACACAACTTTTTCATACGATTAGGGGTACTGTAGACAGAATCCTCAGAAAAAATGTCTGAAAATCCATTGAAAAATTCAGAAATTCTCAAAGTTCAATTTTTTCGGTTTTAGAAAATTTGCCTTAAAATCAGTGATTCTGTCCGTTAAAATGGTACGGAACAAAGAATTTTTAGAAAATTTTTAGATTTTTTCTAAAAAATATTGGAAATTTCAAAAATTCTGAAAACCGAAAAATTTCACTGATTCAAAGACTTACATCAGTGGAGCTGTACAGTTATCCGTGCTGAGCAATTTGACGGAAGAAATCTCCTTCTGGAAACTTATAAATTGAGTTCAAAATTTCGAATTTTTGAATTTTTTTTTGAAAAATCCAAAATTGTGATATGGATATTCATTGAACACATTTTGATAAGAAATAAAAATTTACCTGAATATGAGGAGTCGTGTCCAATCGATAAGGGCCTCCGTCGATCCATCCAATCCCAGCTTGTCCTGGACCTGGAATCATACTAAAAGAAAGCTCAAACTGGAACTGAAAACTCGCTATTTATTGTCTCTTCTCGTCTCGTTCCTCTCCAAATCCTTCATTCCTTGACCAGTTGATTCTACAGTATGCCACTCCATGTCTGAATTTTTTTTTTGAAAATTTTTAATTTTTGAAAAAAATTCGAAAATTTCAAAAATTCTTTGAAATTCAAAATTTGTTCAAATTGCGGGGAAATTGGGGAAAAGTTTGCTTATTTGCTAGATAACCTTATTGTTATCGAATTACTGTATTTTTTACATCCGGAAATGACTTTTTGATAAGGTTTTTATGATTTTTCGAAAAAATCTGAAAATTCGGAATTCGTGAAAATTGTGCGGGAATCTGTTGAAAACTCATTGTCTTAGTACAAAAAATCGAGGTAATCGAGAAAATTTCGACTTTCACTGAGAAAAAGTGATGTAACTCAAAAAAAATTTTTTTTTTGAAAAAAAAAATTTTTTTTCGAAAATTTTAATTTTCCGGAAAAACTCGAAAAAGTCCCCAATGTAAACACTGACCGTGTTTCGATGATAGTTTTATCGAGAAAAAATCACTTAAAACTTTTCTAGGCATTTGGGATACTGTAGTTGTCGGGGAATTCGAAATTTCGAAAAATGTGCATTTTTCAACGAAAAAAGCCGAAATTTTCGATGTTTTATCAATAATTTCTACAGCATTTTGCTGTTTTTGATGTTTTTAGTGATCAGCGAAACGTTTCGGTCATAAAGATTCTAAAATTGTGGACTTTTTGATATTTCGAAAATTGACAAAAATTCCGAAAATTCCGAAAACTTCAAAAATTTGTGCAAATCGTCAGAAAATCAAAGGAAAAGTTTGTTTATTTGCGACAGAACACTATTTTTCCCTGAAAATAGTGTATTTTTTACATCTGAAAATGACTTTTTGATAAGGTTTTTACGATTTTTCAAGAAAATCTGAAAATTCTGAAATTTTGAACTTTGTGCAGATTGGGGGAGAAATCTGTTGAAAAATCATTCTCTAGGTAGAAAAAATCAACATTATAGAGAAAATTTCGACTTTCACTGAGAAAAAGTACAGTAATTCAAAAAAAAAATTTTTTCGAAAAAAATTTTTTTTTTCGAAAATTTTAATTTTTCGGAAAAACTCGAAAAAGTCCACAATATGAACACTGTCCCTGTTTCAACGGTAGTTTTTATCGAGAAAAAATCACTAAAAACTTTTTAGGCGTTTAGGGTACTGTAATTGTCGGGGTTTTCAAAATTTCGAAAAAAATTGCGTTTTTCAACAAAAAATCCGAAATTTTCGATGTTTTATCAACAATTTCTACAGAAATTCGCTATTCTTGATATGAGGAGTGATCAGCGAAACGTTTCGGTCATAAAGATTCTAAAATTGTGGACTTTTTGATATTTCGAAAATTGACAAAAATTCCGAAAATTCCGAAAATTATCAAAAATTTGTGCAAATTGTCGGAAAATCAAAGGAAAAGTTCGTTTATTTGCAACGGAACACTATTTTCATGCAAATATTGTATTCTTTACATCAGAAAATGACTTTTTGATAAAGTTTTTACGATTTTTCAAGAAAATCTGAAAATTCTGAAATTTTGAACTTTGTGCAGATTGGGGGAGAAATCTGTTGAAAAATCATTCTCTAGGTAGAAAAAATCAACATTATAGAGAAAATTTCGACTTTCACTGAGAAAAAGTACAGTAATTCAAAAAAAAAATTTTTTCGAAAAAAATTTTTTTTTTCGAAAATTTTAATTTTTCGGAAAAACTCGAAAAAGTCCACAATATGAACACTGTCCCTGTTTCAACGGTAGTTTTTATCGAGAAAAAATCACTAAAAACTTTTTAGGCGTTTAGGGTACTGTAATTGTCGGGGTTTTCAAAATTTCGAAAAAAATTGCGTTTTTCAACAAAAAATCCGAAATTTTCGATGTTTTATCAACAATTTCTACAGAAATTCGCTATTCTTGATATGAGGAGTGATCAGCGAAACGTTTCGGTCATAAAGGTTCTCAAATTGTGGACTTTTTTGATATTTCGAAAATTGACAAAAATTCCGAAAATTTCAAAATTTCCAAAAATTTGTGCAAATTGTCGGAAAATCAAAGGAAAAATTTGTTTATTTGCAACGGAACACTATTTTTCATGAAAATACTGTATTTTTTACATCTGAAAATATTGATTTTTGAGTTTTTGATAATTTTTTTTTCGAGCGAAAATGCTGAAAAATCGCGCAGATTGCTGAAAAATCAGGCAACGGTTAGCTTTTTTGCTTAAAATTCGACATTTTTTGAATTTTTTTTTTGGTTCTGAAAGGTTCTTAACTGATTTTTCAGCGATTTTTCGTCAAAATTTTTCGCAAAAAACTTACTTTTGAAGACTTTTTTCTCGAAATTTCCGTTCATTTTTAAATTTTTCATGAAAATTGGCATTGCATTTTTGTCAGAATTCGAATTCGGGTTGAACACACCGAGCTTTGATAATTTTTTTCAATATAATCTCACATAATTCAATGAAAAAAACTTTATTTCACAAGGCAAAAAATACAGAAAATACAGAAATTCATTAAAAAAATCAACAAAAATGTGTCTAAAAATCGTTTTAGACCCATATTACTGTAGAATAAGTCTGAAAAAACCGAAAAATTTTTCGAAAAAAATTTTTTTTTTTCTTGAAAAAATGCCAAAAATCGCTCTGGAGTGCATCTGACGACAGTATATCTGTAAAATTGACAAAATTCTGGCGAAAAAACGACAAAAATCGAAAAAAATCGAGAAAAACCAAGAAAAACGGGCGAAAAATCTGAAAAAATAGGTGTAAAACCGGTTTCTCGACCGCTGTGCATTTTTCCGTGAAGGTGTATTGCAGATGACTGTAACCCAGAAGATCAGCTCTCATTTTCAGGGTCCAACAGATATCACAGGAAAAAAATTGGGCAAAATAACATAAATACAATTTTTCCGCTTCCATTTGTTTCCATTTGGACTATTTTGCTGAAATTTCTGAAAATCGCTACACCATGCTAATTCTCCTCTCCCCTCTCCCCCCCCCCTTTCCCGCTTGCCGCCGCTCCCCCTTTCTTGTACGCCTTACACTGCCTACACCTCGCTGGGACGCGTGGCTGTGTGGTAGAGCTCTCGCTCGCCGTTCTCAACATCGGGGTTCGAATCCTTGTTGTGCTTTCTAGTTTTTTTTTTCTTTTTAAAATGTTTTCAAGTTGTTAGGAATGTCTAGAATACGTTTTTTGATAATTTTCAGGAAATTTTTGACTACAAAAATGTCTGAAACTACAGTATCCCAACGAGTTTTGGACCAAAACTCGTAAAATCAAAATGCGTATCAAATTTCATGTCTCGCCTTGGAAATGTCCAAACTACAGTATCTGAAAATCTGAAAAAAAAGGAAAAATAACTGGAATTTTCAGAAAATTTATTTAGCTTATAAAATCGATAAATTATTCAAGGAGCAATACGAAAAAATTAGTGTAGTTTGTAGTCTTTGTACCCAGAAGAACGGTCGCCTCAAAAAAATTTGGGTTACGGTAGCCATGAATTTTCGTATTTTTGAACTTTTGAAATTTATGTTTTGTGGAAATTTCAAATTTTTTTAGTTTTTCGAATTTTTAGAAATTTCGAATTTTTGGAATTTCTTTTTTTTAAATTTTTTTTTTTGAATTTCCTGTCTTTTGGGTTACTGTAGCTTCGCTGAATTCTGGATTACTGTAGATTTGAACAGGATTCCTGTGGCTTGTCTAAATCGGTGAAAAAGGGGGATTACTGTAGTTTACTGTACAACTAGAGCTATAATTTTGAAAGGATTACGGTAGCTTGGGTTACTGTAGGATTACTGTAGCCACACATACGATTTTTCAAACTTTTTAAATTAGGATTTTTATAATTTTCTGACATTTTCAGATCCAACGCTTCCAATTTCCAGCAAACAACCTGTGAAAAAATCTGAAAATCTGAAAATTTCTTTTTTATTTCGAATTGTTTAAAAATCAAACTTTTATTGTACATAACTTACTTTACACAAAAAAAAAAGAAGAATATGAAAAATTCGAGAGACATCTCCGAGTTAACATTATATGAATCACAATAATTTAGGGGTACAATTTGCGGGGGAAAAATCAATAAATCGATAATTTAGAAGGCGATACTGTCGAATTCCTCCTCTTTTCTGGTGAAGTCCACAACCCATGGATGATTCGCATGCTCGTGCTTCAGCTGTGACAAGTAGCGTTCGGTGATCTGTAAAATTCGACAATTTGACGTCTTCTGAATGGCTCCAGAATCATTTTTAGTGAAATTCACATCGTTAACAATGTTTTCCGTCTCTTTCCCGTCATTTTGACACCAAAATCGACCTGATTCGATAGGATTCGAGTTTTGACGTCTTCTGAATTCAGAATTCCCAAAATTTGGTAATAGTGGCAATATGGGTACCAAAATGACGGGAATTCAACGGCGAACATCTTCCTGCTACTCGTTTTTCTTGAAAATTCATCAGAATCTTTCCAGAAGACGTGAACATGTTTTTCAAGGAATCTGACGGCGGTCGGGCTCAAATTTTTCAGAGTTTCCACTGAAATTCACCTCATCATCCTTCTCATTGAGTTGAGCAGCAACCAGCGAATTGATCAGCACGTCAGCGTCCTTGTTGTCTCTCTCCAGCGAACTCTGGAAAAAAAATTCGAAATTGACGTCTTCTGAATCCTGAATTTTCAGATTTCGAGAATTTTCTCGTCGTTAACTTGAATTCGAATGCGATTTCAGTCATATTGAAGCCAAAAACGACGACAATCGAGATATTTTGAAAATTGACGTCTTCTGAATTCAGAATCCGTCAAATTTCGAGTTCCAGGAGCATTGTTAGTCGAAAATTGAATTTTTGAACTAGTGTTTGATAAGATTTTTGTCATTTTGAAGGGAAAATCATCAAATTTGAAGGTTTTGATAAATTCAACGTCTTCTGACTTCAGAAGACGTCAATTCCCAAACGTCTTCTCAATGGTTTTAAAGGCATTTCTAGCGAATATGGCATCGTTAGAAACGTTTACTGTGTCTTTCCCGTCATTTTGACACCAAAATCGACCTAATTCGATTTTCGACGTCTTCTGAATTCTGAATTTTAGAATCCGCAAAATTCTGGAAATAGGTTAATATGGGTATCAAAACGACGGAAATTCAATGGCAAACAGTTCTGACGTCATGAAAATTTTTGAAAATGATTCTGGAAAAAGTTAGAAGACGTCAAATCCTTTCATTCACAACTTGAACGTCTTCTGAATGCCTCCAGAATCATTTTTATCGAAATTCGCATCGTCAGAAACCTTTTTTGTGTATTTTCCGCCATTTTGATACCAATATTGGCCGTATTCGATAGGTTTCCAGTTTTGACGTCTTCTGAATTCAGAATTCAGAATCCGCGAAATTCCGGATATAGTGCAATATGGGTATCAAAATGACGGGAATTCCATGAAAATCAGTTCTGACGTCACCAAAACCTCCAAAAAGCCAAAATTACCTCCAAAAGCTCCTCGGCTGCTGCATAATCCTGGGTGAGCACGCTCACAATCGCCTGATGCATCTCCAAATCCGTCGTTCTACCGTACTTGTCGGCCATCTCCGAGTAGATATAAAGTGCATCTTTCACTTTTCCAGATGCTCCAAACGAGGCGACCAAGGCGTTGGCCAATTGAGACAGTGTCGCGTCCTCATCGATTTGATTCATCTTTTTGACCTCTTGAAGCGCCAATTTTCTCTTGTTCATCTTGACGAGAGTGTAGACTTTCGAAGCGCGAGCTTCCAATCCGTCGAATCGGGACACAGCACGGAAGGCATCTTCGGTTTGCTGAAAATTTCGGGTTTTAACGTTTAGAAAGTTATTCTGGTGAATTTTCATGACGTCTATCTTGTTTTCCATTGAATTTCCGTCATTTTGATACCCATATTGCCCCTATTCCCAAATTGAGAGGTATTCTGAATTCAGAAGACGTCATCTCATCGGATCTAGTCGATTTCGGTATCAAAATGACGGGAAAGTAACAGAAAACGTTTTCAACGATGTGAATTCCACTAAAAATGATTCTGGAGGCATTCAGAAGACGTTCTAGTTTTGAAAGTTATGATTTTGACGTCTTCTAACGTTTTCCGGGGGGATTTTCACAAGTTTTCATGACGTTAGAACTGATTCTCATCAAATTCGCGTCATTTTGATACCCATATTGCTCCTATTCCCAAATTTTGGGGATTCTGAATTCAGAAGACGTCCAAACTCAAATCTCGTCGGATGCGGTCGATTTTGGTAAAATGAACGGAAATTTCGAGAGAAACAGGACTAACGTCATGAAAAAATAGAAAAACCCATTTTTTGACGTCTTCCAAAAATGTTTTTTTGTCTTCTGAAAATTTGACGCCTTCTAACTTTTTCCAGAATCATTTTCAGAAAATTTCATGCCGTCAAAATTTATTTTCATGGAATTCCCGTCATTTTGATACCCATATTGCTTTGTATCACCAATTTTGTGTATTCTGAATTCAGAAGACGTCGAATTTCGGATTTTGCAGAATTTTGTCGATTTTGGCGCCAAAATGGTCCTAAATCTAAGAACAAACCAGACTAACACCATGAAAAAACCGAAAAAACGACAAAAAAGCTTTCAACGCGATTTTTTGGGACTCTGAATTCAGAATCCCAAAAAATTTCGAATTTTCTCGAATTCGGTCGATATGGGTATCAAATCAACGGAAATTTCGAGAGAAACACAGCTGACGACATGAAAATATCTGAAAAGCTTTTGGAGTCCTAAAATTTGAGGAAAACAATTTTTCCCGATTTTTCGGCTAGAAAATTGAAATTTCCTCAATTTTTCCGCTAAAAAATCCGAATTTTCGCATTTTTCCGATCTCCAATCCCTTACATTCGCCTCATTCAAAATCGCGGCAGCCAGAACTCCAGCAATCTCGCTCTTCAGACTCTTCGACGCCACTTCCTCCTTAATTTCCGCCAGAATCTTCTTCTGCGCAGCCGGATTGTTCCGGAATTCGGCGAATCTGCGAACCGCAGCCAAGTCCGCCGATTTCGTGGTGGCTGGGATCTAAAAAAATGTTTGCTTGAAAAAAAAATTTTGGCGCCAAATTCGAAACCTCCTTCAACGGAATAAAAGCCTGTCCCTGAGCGATGTAGGCTCTATAAAGGTAGACGTCCTTTTCCTGCTTCTCCTCCTCGCTTTTTGTTTGGAATTTCTGCAAAAATTAGAATTTTTGGATTTTTTCAAAATTTTCAGATTTTTCTCACCAATGCCTCGCCGATACACGACTGATAGCTTCCCAGAAAGAAGTAGTTTCTGATAGCGAACAATTTATCAGCCATTTTTCGTCGAAAATTCCAGAAAATTCGCTAAAAATCCGGTGAAAATCCGATAAAAACGGAAAAGTGAACCACGTCACTGGTGCGGTGTTTGCGGACCGCGATGTGCGGGATCCTACGCACAATTGCGGACAAGAGAAAAATAAATTTATTTGACACAAAAACCGACATAAAAACCGTAAAAATAACCCAAAAAGACTCAAAAAAAGTGATTTCTAGCATAAAAAATAATTTAAAATTCAATTTTTCGGCTTCCGACGCAATCCCGCCGACTTGAATCCCACAAATCGATAGGTGGCGGTGCAATTCTCCTCGAGAGCTGATAAAAGCGTTTTTTCCTCATTTTTCGCTGCTTTTTCGACTTTTTCCTCAATTTTAGCTTCGGGTTTGACAAAAGCCGGGCATCGGAATGGATTTTTCGTTTTTGAAAGGCTGAAAATGGGCGGGAATTTGAAAATTTTGAATTTTTTGAGAAATTACCCATTTTCGGCGGTTTTTCTTGCAAAATACTTGGAAATTCCTGGTTTTTCGGCATTTTCTGTGCTCTCCGAGCCTCCAGAATTCGATGGAGCCGATTTTTGGTGGGACAAAAGTGGGGATTGGAATTTCTGGAATTTTCTCGAAGATTCGGGTGTTGACGTGGCTTTTCGAAGGATTGGAGGTGGTTTTAGCTCATTTCCGGCGGATTTTTCTGGAGATTTCTCCAGAATTTCCACTTTTTTCGCCTTTTCCGGAACTTTTAGCTCAAAAAGTTCGGAAAAATCGTCGTCGACCACTTCGAGCACCTTCTGACGCTTCTTCTCGGGCTCCGCATACTTTTTTAGCACATTTTCAGCTGAATAATCCGATTCTGGCGCATTTTTTCGTTTCTTCATCGCCTGTTTCTCTTTTTC